>JASFXZ010000074.1:240435-868304 GCA_032209605.1 Mactromeris polynyma | reverse complement strand
ACCTGTACGCGATTTTGATTTTTAGCTGAAATTTGTTTTTACGTAAATATGTCAAGTAATACATCATTTTGTTCGTCTTGATGAACACTATTGAAATATATATATATATGTATACTTTCAACTAAATCTACGGCTTATGGTGACTGTGACTGACTCTGTCTGACTCTGACTGACTCTGACAGACACTGACTGACTCTGTCTGACTCTGACAGACTCTGACTGACTCTGACAGACTCTGACTGACTCTGACAGACTCTGACTGACTCTGACAGACTCTGACTGACTCTGACAGACTCTGACAGACTCTGACTGACTCTGACTGACTCTGACTGACTCTAGGTTAATCGGAGAGACATTTCTTTTTTCGAAGATAGAAATTCTCATAACTTACGTGATTTTTGCGAAAACCTCGGGAAACATTTAAAATGGATATATTGCAAAGCTGAAGACATTTTCGTCGATGGGGTAGGTAAGTCTTTAAGTCCTGAAAAAATGAGCAAAATTGGAGAGAAATATTTTTTTCCGAAAAATGAAATTCTATCACAGGTCAAGACCTGTACGCGATTTTGATTTTTAGCTGAAATTTGTTTTTACGTAAATATGTCAAGTAATACATCATTTTGTTCGTCTTGATGAACACTATTGAAATATATATATATATGTATACTTTCAACTAAATCTACGGCTTATGGTGACTCTGACTGACTCTGTCTGACTCTGACTGACTCTGACAGACACTGACTGACTCTGACTGACTCTGACAGACTCTGACTGACTCTGACAGACTCTGACTGACTCTGATAGACTCTGACTGACTCTGACAGACTCTGACTGACTCTGACAGACTCTGACAGACTCTGACTGACTCTGACTGACTCTGACTGACTCTAGGTTAATCGGAGAGACATTTCTTTTTTCGAAGATAGAAATTCTCATAACTTACGTGATTTTTGCGAAAACCTCGGGAAACATTTAAAATGGATATATTGCAAAGCTGAAGACATTTTCGTCGATGGGGTAGGTAAGTCTTTAAGTCCTGAAAAAATGAGCAAAATTGGAGAGAAATATTTTTTTCCGAAAAATGAAATTCTATCACAGGTCAAGACCTGTACGCGATTTTGATTTTTAGCTGAAATTTGTTTTTACGTAAATATGTCAAGTAATACATCATTTTGTTCGTCTTGATGAACACTATTGAAATATATATATATATGTATACTTTCAACTAAATCTACGGCTTATGGTGACTCTGACTGACTCTGTCTGACTCTGACTGACTCTGACAGACACTGACTGACTCTGACTGACTCTGACAGACTCTGACTGACTCTGACAGACTCTGACTGACTCTGACAGACTCTGACTGACTCTGACAGACTCTGACTGACTCTGACAGACTCTGACAGACTCTGACTGACTCTGACTGACTCTGACTGACTCTAGGTTAATCGGAGAGACATTTCTTTTTTCGAAGATAGAAATTCTCATAACTTACGTGATTTTTGCGAAAACCTCGGGAAACATTTAAAATGGATATATTGCAAAGCTGAAGACATTTTCGTCGATGGGGTAGGTAAGTCTTTAAGTCCTGAAAAAATGAGCAAAATTGGAGAGAAATATTTTTTTCCGAAAAATGAAATTCTATCACAGGTCAAGACCTGTACGCGATTTTGATTTTTAGCTGAAATTTTTGTTTACGTAAATATGTCAAGTAATACATCATTTTGTTCGTCTTGATGAACACTATTGAAATATATATATATATGTATACTTTCAACTAAATCTACGGCTTATGGTGACTCTGACTGACTCTGTCTGACTCTGACTGACTCTGACAGACACTGACTGACTCTGACTGACTCTGACAGACTCTGACTGACTCTGACAGACTCTGACTGACTCTGACAGACTCTGACTGACTCTGACAGACTCTGACTGACTCTGACAGACTCTGACAGTCTCTGACTGACTCTGACTGACTCTGACTGACTCTAGGTTAATCGGAGAGACATTTCTTTTTTCGAAGATAGAAATTCTCATAACTTACGTGATTTTTGCGAAAACCTCGGGAAACATTTAAAATGGATATATTGCAAAGCTGAAGACATTTTCGTCGATGGGGTAGGTAAGTCTTTAAGTCCTGAAAAAATGAGCAAAATTGGAGAGAAATATTTTTTTCCGAAAAATGAAATTCTATCACAGGTCAAGACCTGTACGCGATTTTGATTTTTAGCTGAAATTTGTTTTTACGTAAATATGTCAAGTAATACATCATTTTGTTCGTCTTGATGAACACTATTGAAATATATATATATATGTATACTTTCAACTAAATCTACGGCTTATGGTGACTGTGACTGACTCTGTCTGACTCTGACTGACTCTGACAGACACTGACTGACTCTGCCTGACTCTGACAGACTCTGACTGACTCTGACAGACTCTGACTGACTCTGACAGACTCTGACTGACTCTGACAGACTCTGACTGACTCTGACAGACTCTGACAGACTCTGACTGACTCTGACTGACTCTGACTGACTCTAGGTTAATCGGAGAGACATTTCTTTTTTCGAAGATAGAAATTCTCATAACTTACGTGATTTTTGCGAAAACCTCGGGAAACATTTAAAATGGATATATTGCAAAGCTGAAGACATTTTCGTCGATGGGGTAGGTAAGTCTTTAAGTCCTGAAAAAATGAGCAAAATTGGAGAGAAATATTTTTTTCCGAAAAATGAAATTCTATCACAGGTCAAGACCTGTACGCGATTTTGATTTTTAGCTGAAATTTGTTTTTACGTAAATATGTCAAGTAATACATCATTTTGTTCGTCTTGATGAACACTATTGAAATATATATATATATGTATACTTTCAACTAAATCTACGGCTTATGGTGACTCTGACTGACTCTGTCTGACTCTGACTGACTCTGACAGACACTGACTGACTCTGACTGACTCTGACAGACTCTGACTGACTCTGACAGACTCTGACTGACTCTGACAGACTCTGACTGACTCTGACAGACTCTGACAGACTCTGACTGACTCTGACTGACTCTGACTGACTCTAGGTTAATCGGAGAGACATTTCTTTTTTCGAAGATAGAAATTCTCATAACTTACGTGATTTTTGCGAAAACCTCGGGAAACATTTAAAATGGATATATTGCAAAGCTGAAGACATTTTCGTCGATGGGGTAGGTAAGTCTTTAAGTCCTGAAAAAATGAGCAAAATTGGAGAGAAATATTTTTTTCCGAAAAATGAAATTCTATCACAGGTCAAGACCTGTACGCGATTTTGATTTTTAGCTGAAATTTGTTTTTACGTAAATATGTCAAGTAATACATCATTTTGTTCGTCTTGATGAACACTATTGAAATATATATATATATGTATACTTTCAACTAAATCTACGGCTTATGGTGACTCTGACTGACTCTGTCTGACTCTGACTGACTCTGACAGACACTGACTGACTCTGACTGACTCTGACAGACTCTGACTGACTCTGACAGACTCTGACTGACTCTGACAGACTCTGACTGACTCTGACAGACTCTGACTGACTCTGACAGACTCTGACAGACTCTGACTGACTCTGACTGACTCTAGGTTAATCGGAGAGACATTTCTTTTTTCGAAGATAGAAATTCTCATAACTTTCGTGATTTTTGCGAAAACCTCGGGAAACATTTAAAATGGATATATTGCAAAGCTGAAGACATTTTCGTCGATGGGGTAGGTAAGTCTTTAAGTCCTGAAAAAATGAGCAAAATTGGAGAGAAATATTTTTTTCCGAAAAATGAAATTCTATCACAGGTCAAGACCTGTACGCGATTTTGATTTTTAGCTGAAATTTGTTTTTACGTAAATATGTCAAGTAATACATCATTTTGTTCGTCTTGATGAACACTATTGAAATATATATATATATGTATACTTTCAACTAAATCTACGGCTTATGGTGACTCTGACTGACTCTGTCTGACTCTGACTGACTCTGACAGACACTGACTGACTCTGACTGACTCTGACAGACTCTGACTGACTCTGACAGACTCTGACTGCCTCTGACAGACTCTGACTGACTCTGACAGACTCTGACTGACTCTGACAGACTCTGACAGACTCTGACTGACTCTGACTGACCCTGACTGACTCTAGGTTAATCGGAGAGACATTTCTTTTTTCGAAGATAGAAATTCTCATAACTTACGTGATTTTTGCGAAAACCTCGGGAAACATTTAAAATGGATATATTGCAAAGCTGAAGACATTTTCGTCGATGGGGTAGGTAAGTCTTTAAGTCCTGAAAAAATGAGCAAAATTGGAGAGAAATATTTTTTTCCGAAAAATGAAATTCTATCACAGGTCAAGACCTGTACGCGATTTTGATTTTTAGCTGAAATTTGTTTTTACGTAAATATGTCAAGTAATACATCATTTTGTTCGTCTTGATGAACACTATTGAAATATATATATATATGTATACTTTCAACTAAATCTACGGCTTATGGTGACTGTGACTGACTCTGTCTGACTCTGACTGACTCTGACAGACACTGACTGACTCTGTCTGACTCTGACAGACTCTGACTGACTCTGACAGACTCTGACTGACTCTGACAGACTCTGACTGACTCTGACAGACTCTGAGTGACTCTGACAGACTCTGACAGACTCTGACTGACTCTGACTGACTCTGACTGACTCTAGGTTAATCGGAGAGACATTTCTTTTTTCGAAGATAGAAATTCTCATAACTTACGTGATTTTTGCGAAAACCTCGGGAAACATTTAAAATGGATATATTGCAAAGCTGAAGACATTTTCGTCGATGGGGTAGGTAAGTCTTTAAGTCCTGAAAAAATGAGCAAAATTGGAGAGAAATATTTTTTTCCGAAAAATGAAATTCTATCACAGGTCAAGACCTGTACGCGATTTTGATTTTTAGCTGAAATTTGTTTTTACGTAAATATGTCAAGTAATACATCATTTTGTTCGTCTTGATGAACACTATTGAAATATATATATATATGTATACTTTCAACTAAATCTACGGCTTATGGTGACTCTGACTGACTCTGTCTGACTCTGACTGACTCTGACAGACACTGACTGACTCTGACTGACTCTGACAGACTCTGACTGACTCTGACAGATTCTGACTGACTCTGACAGACTCTGACTGACTCTGACAGACTCTGACTGACTCTGACAGACTCTGACAGACTCTGACTGACTCTGACTGACTCTGACTGACTCTAGGTTAATCGGAGAGACATTTCTTTTTTCGAAGATAGAAATTCTCATAACTTACGTGATTTTTGCGAAAACCTCGGGAAACATTTAAAATGGATATATTGCAAAGCTGAAGACATTTTCGTCGATGGGGTAGGTAAGTCTTAAAGTCCTGAAAAAATGAGCAAAATTGGAGAGAAATATTTTTTTCCGAAAAATGAAATTCTATCACAGGTCAAGACCTGTACGCGATTTTGATTTTTAGCTGAAATTTTTTTTTACGTAAATATGTCAAGTAATACATCATTTTGTTCGTCTTGATGAACACTATTGAAATATATATATATATGTATACTTTCAACTAAATCTACGGCTTATGGTGACTCTGACTGACTCTGTCTGACTCTGACTGACTCTGACAGACACTGACTGACTCTGACTGACTCTCACAGACTCTGACTGACTCTGACAGACTCTGACTGACTCTGACAGACTCTGACTGACTCTGACAGACTCTGACTGACTCTGACAGACTCTGACAGACTCTGACTGACTCTGACTGACTCTAGGTTAATCGGAGAGACATTTCTTTTTTCGAAGATAGAAATTCTCATAACTTTCGTGATTTTTGCGAAAACCTCGGGAAACATTTAAAATGGATATATTGCAAAGCTGAAGACATTTTCGTCGATGGGGTAGGTAAGTCTTTAAGTCCTGAAAAAATGAGCAAAATTGGAGAGAAATATTTTTTTCCGAAAAATGAAATTCTATCACAGGTCAAGACCTGTACGCGATTTTGATTTTTAGCTGAAATTTGTTTTTACGTAAATATGTCAAGTAATACATCATTTTGTTCGTCTTGATGAACACTATTGAAATATATATATATATGTATACTTTCAACTAAATCTACGGCTTATGGTGACTCTGACTGACTCTGTCTGACTCTGACTGACTCTGACTGACTCTGACAGACTCTGACTGACTCTGACAGACTCTGACTGACTCTGACAGACTCTGACTGACTCTGACAGACTCTGACTGACTCTGACAGACTCTGACAGACTCTGACTGACTCTGACTGACTCTGACTGACTCTAGGTTAATCGGAGAGACATTTCTTTTTTCGAAGATAGAAATTCTCATAACTTACGTGATTTTTGCGAAAACCTCGGGAAACATTTAAAATGGATATATTGCAAAGCTGAAGACATTTTCATCGATGGGGTAGGTAAGTCTTTAAGTCCTGAAAAAATGAGCAAAATTGGAGAGAAATATTTTTTTCCGAAAAATGAAATTCTATCACAGGTCAAGACCTGTACGCGATTTTGATTTTTAGCTGAAATTTGTTTTTACGTAAATATGTCAAGTAATACATCATTTTGTTCGTCTTGATGAACACTATTGAAATATATATATATATGTATACTTTCAACTAAATCTACGGCTTATGGTGACTCTGACTGACTCTGTCTGACTCTGACTGACTCTGACAGACACTGACTGACTCTGACTGACTCTGACAGACTCTGACTGACTCTGACAGACTCTGACTGACTCTGACAGACTCTGACTGACTCTGACAGACTCTGACTGACTCTGACAGACTCTGACAGACTCTGACTGACTCTGACTGACTCTGACTGACTCTAGGTTAATCGGAGAGACATTTCTTTTTTCGAAGATAGAAATTCTCATAACTTACGTGATTTTTGCGAAAACCTCGGGAAACATTTAAATGGATATATTGCAAAGCTGAAGACATTTTCGTCGATGGGGTAGGTAAGTCTTTAAGTCCTGAAAAAATGAGCAAAATTGGAGAGAAATATTTTTTTCCGAAAAATGAAATTCTATCACAGGTCAAGACCTGTACGCGATTTTGATTTTTAGCTGAAATTTGTTTTTACGTAAATATGTCAAGTAATACATCATTTTGTTCGTCTTGATGAACACTATTGAAATATATATATATATGTATACTTTCAACTAAATCTACGGCTTATGGTGACTCTGACTGACTCTGTCTGACTCTGACTGACTCTGACAGACACTGACTGACTCTGACTGACTCTGACAGACTCTGACTGACTCTGACAGACTCTGACTGACTCTGACAGACTCTGACTGACTCTGACAGACTCTGACTGACTCTGACAGACTCTGACAGACTCTGACTGACTCTGACTGACTCTGACTGACTCTAGGTTAATCGGAGAGACATTTCTTTTTTCGAAGATAGAAATTCTCATAACTTACGTGATTTTTGCGAAAACCTCGGGAAACATTTAAAATGGATATATTGCAAAGCTGAAGACATTTTCGTCGATGGGGTAGGTAAGTCTTTAAGTCCTGAAAAAATGAGCAAAATTGGAGAGAAATATTTTTTTCCGAAAAATGAAATTCTATCACAGGTCAAGACCTGTACGCGATTTTGATTTTTAGCTGAAATTTTTGTTTACGTAAATATGTCAAGTAATACATCATTTTGTTCGTCTTGATGAACACTATTGAAATATATATATATATGTATACTTTCAACTAAATCTACGGCTTATGGTGACTCTGACTGACTCTGTCTGACTCTGACTGACTCTGACAGACACTGACTGACTCTGACTGACTCTGACAGACTCTGACTGACTCTGACAGACTCTGACTGACTCTGACAGACTCTGACTGACTCTGACAGACTCTGACTGACTCTGACAGACTCTGACAGTCTCTGACTGACTCTGACTGACTCTGACTGACTCTAGGTTAATCGGAGAGACATTTCTTTTTTCGAAGATAGAAATTCTCATAACTTACGTGATTTTTGCGAAAACCTCGGGAAACATTTAAAATGGATATATTGCAAAGCTGAAGACATTTTCGTCGATGGGGTAGGTAAGTCTTAAAGTCCTGAAAAAATGAGCAAAATTGGAGAGAAATATTTTTTTCCGAAAAATGAAATTCTATCACAGGTCAAGACCTGTACGCGATTTTGATTTTTAGCTGAAATTTTTTTTTACGTAAATATGTCAAGTAATACATCATTTTGTTCGTCTTGATGAACACTATTGAAATATATATATATATGTATACTTTCAACTAAATCTACGGCTTATGGTGACTCTGACTGACTCTGTCTGACTCTGACTGACTCTGACAGACACTGACTGACTCTGACTGACTCTCACAGACTCTGACTGACTCTGACAGACTCTGACTGACTCTGACAGACTCTGACTGACTCTGACAGACTCTGACTGACTCTGACAGACTCTGACAGACTCTGACTGACTCTGACTGACTCTAGGTTAATCGGAGAGACATTTCTTTTTTCGAAGATAGAAATTCTCATAACTTTCGTGATTTTTGCGAAAACCTCGGGAAACATTTAAAATGGATATATTGCAAAGCTGAAGACATTTTCGTCGATGGGGTAGGTAAGTCTTTAAGTCCTGAAAAAATGAGCAAAATTGGAGAGAAATATTTTTTTCCGAAAAATGAAATTCTATCACAGGTCAAGACCTGTACGCGATTTTGATTTTTAGCTGAAATTTGTTTTTACGTAAATATGTCAAGTAATACATCATTTTGTTCGTCTTGATGAACACTATTGAAATATATATATATATGTATACTTTCAACTAAATCTACGGCTTATGGTGACTCTGACTGACTCTGTCTGACTCTGACTGACTCTGACTGACTCTGACAGACTCTGACTGACTCTGACAGACTCTGACTGACTCTGACAGACTCTGACTGACTCTGACAGACTCTGACTGACTCTGACAGACTCTGACAGACTCTGACTGACTCTGACTGACTCTGACTGACTCTAGGTTAATCGGAGAGACATTTCTTTTTTCGAAGATAGAAATTCTCATAACTTACGTGATTTTTGCGAAAACCTCGGGAAACATTTAAAATGGATATATTGCAAAGCTGAAGACATTTTCATCGATGGGGTAGGTAAGTCTTTAAGTCCTGAAAAAATGAGCAAAATTGGAGAGAAATATTTTTTTCCGAAAAATGAAATTCTATCACAGGTCAAGACCTGTACGCGATTTTGATTTTTAGCTGAAATTTTTTTTTACGTAAATATGTCAAGTAATACATCATTTGTTCGTCTTGATGAACACTATTGAAATATATATATATATGTATACTTTCAACTAAATCTACGGCTTATGGTGACTCTGACTGACTCTGTCTGACTCTGACTGACTCTGGCAGACACTGACTGACTCTGACTGACTCTGACATACTCTGACTGACTCTGACAGACTCTGACTGACTCTGACAGACTCTGACTGACTCTGACAGACTCTGACTGACTCTGACAGACTCTGACAGACTCTGACTGACTCTGACTGACTCTGACTGACTCTAGGTTAATCGGAGAGACATTTCTTTTTTCGAAGATAGAAATTCTCATAACTTACGTGATTTTTGCGAAAACCTCGGGAAACATTTAAAATGGATATATTGCAAAGCTGAAGACATTTTCGTCGATGGGGTAGGTAAGTCTTTAAGTCCTGAAAAAATGAGCAAAATTGGAGAGAAATATTTTTTTCCGAAAAATGAAATTCTATCACAGGTCAAGACCTGTACGCGATTTTGATTTTTCGCTGAAATTTGTTTTTACGTAAATATGTCAAGTAATACATCATTTTGTTCGTCTTGATGAACACTATTGAAATATATATATATATGTATACTTTCAACTAAATCTACGGCTTATGGTGACTGTGACTGACTCTGTCTGACTCTGACTGACTCTGACAGACACTGACTGACTCTGCCTGACTCTGACAGACTCTGACTGACTCTGACAGACTCTGACTGACTCTGACAGACTCTGACTGACTCTGACAGACTCTGACTGACTCTGACAGACTCTGACAGACTCTGACAGACTCTGACTGACTCTGACTGACTCTGACTGACTCTAGGTTAATCGGAGAGACATTTCTTTTTTCGAATAATACATCATTTTGTTCGTCTTGATGAACACTATTGAAATATATATATATATGTATACTTTCAACTAAATCTACGGCTTATGGTGACTCTGACTGACTCTGTCTGACTCTGACTGACTCTGACAGACACTGACTGACTCTGACTGACTCTGACGGACTCTGACTGACTCTGACGGACTCTGACTGACTCTGACAGACTCTGACTGACTCTGACAGACTCTGACTGACTCTGACAGACTCTGACAGACTCTGACTGACTCTGACTGACTCTGACTGACTCTAGGTTAATCGGAGAGACATTTCTTTTTTCGAAGATAGAAATTCTCATAACTTACGTGATTTTTGCGAAAACCTCGGGAAACATTTAAAATGGATATATTGCAAAGCTGAAGACATTTTCGTCGATGGGGTAGGTAAGTCTTTAAGTCCTGAAAAAATGAGCAAAATTGGAGAGAAATATTTTTTTCCGAAAAATGAAATTCTATCACAGGTCAAGACCTGTACGCGATTTTGATTTTTAGCTGAAATTTTTGTTTACGTAAATATGTCAAGTAATACATCATTTTGTTCGTCTTGATGAACACTATTGAAATATATATATATATGTATACTTTCAACTAAATCTACGGCTTATGGTGACTCTGACTGACTCTGTCTACTCTGACTGACTCTGACAGACACTGACTGACTCTGACTGACTCTGACAGACTCTGACTGACTCTGACTGACTCTGACAGACTCTGACTGACTCTGACAGACTCTGACTGACTCTGACAGACTCTGACAGACTCTGACAGACTCTGACTGACTCTGACTGACTCTGACTGACTCTAGGTTAATCGGAGAGACATTTCTTTTTTCGAAGATAGAAATTCTCATAACTTACGTGATTTTTGCGAAAACCTCGGGAAACATTTAAAATGGATATATTGCAAAGCTGAAGACATTTTCGTCGATGGGGTAGGTAAGTCTTTAAGTCCTGAAAAAATGAGCAAAATTGGAGAGAAATATTTTTTTCCGAAAAATGAAATTCTATCACAGGTCAAGACCTGTACGCGATTTTGATTTTTAGCTGAAATTTGTTTTTACGTAAATATGTCAAGTAATACATCATTTTGTTCGTCTTGATGAACACTATTGAAATATATATATATATGTATACTTTCAACTAAATCTACGGCTTATGGTGACTGTGACTGACTCTGTCTGACTCTGACTGACTCTGACAGACACTGACTGACTCTGCCTGACTCTGACAGACTCTGACTGACTCTGACAGACTCTGACTGACTCTGACAGACTCTGACTGACTCTGACAGACTCTGACTGACTCTGACAGACTCTGACAGACTCTGACAGACTCTGACTGACTCTGACTGACTCTGACTGACTCTAGGTTAATCGGAGAGACATTTCTTTTTTCGAATAATACATCATTTTGTTCGTCTTGATGAACACTATTGAAATATATATATATATGTATACTTTCAACTAAATCTACGGCTTATGGTGACTCTGACTGACTCTGTCTGACTCTGACTGACTCTGACAGACACTGACTGACTCTGACTGACTCTGACGGACTCTGACTGACTCTGACGGACTCTGACTGACTCTGACAGACTCTGACTGACTCTGACAGACTCTGACTGACTCTGACAGACTCTGACAGACTCTGACTGACTCTGACTGACTCTGACTGACTCTAGGTTAATCGGAGAGACATTTCTTTTTTCGAAGATAGAAATTCTCATAACTTACGTGATTTTTGCGAAAACCTCGGGAAACATTTAAAATGGATATATTGCAAAGCTGAAGACATTTTCGTCGATGGGGTAGGTAAGTCTTTAAGTCCTGAAAAAATGAGCAAAATTGGAGAGAAATATTTTTTTCCGAAAAATGAAATTCTATCACAGGTCAAGACCTGTACGCGATTTTGATTTTTAGCTGAAATTTGTTTTTACGTAAATATGTCAAGTAATACATCATTTTGTTCGTCTTGATGAACACTATTGAAATATATATATATATGTATACTTTCAACTAAATCTACGGCTTATGGTGACTGTGACTGACTCTGTCTGACTCTGACTGACTCTGACAGACACTGACTGACTCTGCCTGACTCTGACAGACTCTGACTGACTCTGACAGACTCTGACTGACTCTGACAGACTCTGACTGACTCTGACAGACTCTGACTGACTCTGACAGACTCTGACAGACTCTGACTGACTCTGACTGACTCTGACTGACTCTAGGTTAATCGGAGAGACATTTCTTTTTTCGAAGATAGAAATTCTCATAACTTACGTGATTTTTGCGAAAACCTCGGGAAACATTTAAAATGGATATATTGCAAAGCTGAAGACATTTTCGTCGATGGGGTAGGTAAGTCTTTAAGTCCTGAAAAAATGAGCAAAATTGGAGAGAAATATTTTTTTCCGAAAAATGAAATTCTATCACAGGTCAAGACCTGTACGCGATTTTGATTTTTAGCTGAAATTTGTTTTTACGTAAATATGTCAAGTAATACATCATTTTGTTCGTCTTGATGAACACTATTGAAATATATATATATATGTATACTTTCAACTAAATCTACGGCTTATGGTGACTCTGACTGACTCTGTCTGACTCTGACTGACTCTGACAGACACTGACTGACTCTGACTGACTCTGACAGACTCTGACTGACTCTGACAGACTCTGACTGACTCTGACAGACTCTGACTGACTCTGACAGACTCTGACTGACTCTGACAGACTCTGACAGACTCTGACTGACTCTGACTGACTCTGACTGACTCTAGGTTAATCGGAGAGACATTTCTTTTTTCGAAGATAGAAATTCTCATAACTTACGTGATTTTTGCGAAAACCTCGGGAAACATTTAAAATGGATATATTGCAAAGCTGAAGACATTTTCGTCGATGGGGTAGGTAAGTCTTTAAGTCCTGAAAAAATGAGCAAAATTGGAGAGAAATATTTTTTTCCGAAAAATGAAATTCTATCACAGGTCAAGACCTGCACGCGATTTTGATTTTTAGCTGAAATTTTTTTTTACGTAAATATGTCAAGTAATACATCATTTTGTTCGTCTTGATGAACACTATTGAAATATATATATATATGTATACTTTCAACTAAATCTACGGCTTATGGTGACTCTGACTGACTCTGTCTGACTCTGACTGACTCTGACAGACACTGACTGACTCTGACTGACTCTGACAGACTCTGACTGACTCTGACAGACTCTGACTGACTCTGACAGACTCTGACTGACTCTGACAGACTCTGACTGACTCTGACAGACTCTGACAGACTCTGACTGACTCTGACTGACTCTGACTGACTCTAGGTTAATCGGAGAGACATTTCTTTTTTCGAAGATAGAAATTCTCATAACTTACGTGATTTTTGCGAAAACCTCGGGAAACATTTAAAATGGATATATTGCAAAGCTGAAGACATTTTCGTCGATGGGGTAGGTAAGTCTTTAAGTCCTGAAAAAATGAGCAAAATTGGAGAGAAATATTTTTTTCCGAAAAATGAAATTCTATCACAGGTCAAGACCTGTACGCGATTTTGATTTTTAGCTGAAATTTTTGTTTACGTAAATATGTCAAGTAATACATCATTTTGTTCGTCTTGATGAACACTATTGAAATATATATATATATGTATACTTTCAACTAAATCTACGGCTTATGGTGACTCTGACTGACTCTGTCTGACTCTGACTGACTCTGACAGACACTGACTGACTCTGACTGACTCTGACAGACTCTGACTGACTCTGACAGACTCTGACTGACTCTGACAGACTCTGACTGACTCTGACAGACTCTGACTGACTCTGACAGACTCTGACAGACTCTGACTGACTCTGACTGACTCTGACTGACTCTAGGTTAATCGGAGAGACATTTCTTTTTTCGAAGATAGAAATTCTCATAACTTACGTGATTTTTGCGAAAACCTCGGGAAACATTTAAAATGGATATATTGCAAAGCTGAAGACATTTTCGTCGATGGGGTAGGTAAGTCTTTAAGTCCTGAAAAAATGAGCAAAATTGGAGAGAAATATTTTTTTCCGAAAAATGAAATTCTATCACAGGTCAAGACCTGTACGCGATTTTGATTTTTAGCTGAAATTTTTGTTTACGTAAATATGTCAAGTAATTCATCATTTTGTTCGTCTTGATGAACACTATTGAAATATATATATATATGTATACTTTCAACTAAATCTACGGCTTATGGTGACTGTGACTGACTCTGTCTGACTCTGACTGACTCTGACAGACACTGACTGACTCTGCCTGACTCTGACAGACTCTGACTGACTCTGACAGACTCTGACTGACTCTGACAGACTCTGACTGACTCTGACAGACTCTGACTGACTCTGACAGACTCTGACAGACTCTGACAGACTCTGACTGACTCTGACTGACTCTGACTGACTCTAGGTTAATCGGAGAGACATTTCTTTTTTCGAATAATACATCATTTTGTTCGTCTTGATGAACACTATTGAAATATATATATATATGTATACTTTCAACTAAATCTACGGCTTATGGTGACTCTGACTGACTCTGTCTGACTCTGACTGACTCTGACAGACACTGACTGACTCTGACTGACTCTGACGGACTCTGACTGACTCTGACGGACTCTGACTGACTCTGACAGACTCTGACTGACTCTGACAGACTCTGACTGACTCTGACAGACTCTGACAGACTCTGACTGACTCTGACTGACTCTGACTGACTCTAGGTTAATCGGAGAGACATTTCTTTTTTCGAAGATAGAAATTCTCATAACTTACGTGATTTTTGCGAAAACCTCGGGAAACATTTAAAATGGATATATTGCAAAGCTGAAGACATTTTCGTCGATGGGGTAGGTAAGTCTTTAAGTCCTGAAAAAATGAGCAAAATTGGAGAGAAATATTTTTTTCCGAAAAATGAAATTCTATCACAGGTCAAGACCTGTACGCGATTTTGATTTTTAGCTGAAATTTGTTTTTACGTAAATATGTCAAGTAATACATCATTTTGTTCGTCTTGATGAACACTATTGAAATATATATATATATGTATACTTTCAACTAAATCTACGGCTTATGGTGACTGTGACTGACTCTGTCTGACTCTGACTGACTCTGACAGACACTGACTGACTCTGCCTGACTCTGACAGACTCTGACTGACTCTGACAGACTCTGACTGACTCTGACAGACTCTGACTGACTCTGACAGACTCTGACTGACTCTGACAGACTCTGACAGACTCTGACTGACTCTGACTGACTCTGACTGACTCTAGGTTAATCGGAGAGACATTTCTTTTTTCGAAGATAGAAATTCTCATAACTTACGTGATTTTTGCGAAAACCTCGGGAAACATTTAAAATGGATATATTGCAAAGCTGAAGACATTTTCGTCGATGGGGTAGGTAAGTCTTTAAGTCCTGAAAAAATGAGCAAAATTGGAGAGAAATATTTTTTTCCGAAAAATGAAATTCTATCACAGGTCAAGACCTGTACGCGATTTTGATTTTTAGCTGAAATTTGTTTTTACGTAAATATGTCAAGTAATACATCATTTTGTTCGTCTTGATGAACACTATTGAAATATATATATATATGTATACTTTCAACTAAATCTACGGCTTATGGTGACTCTGACAGACTCTGTCTGACTCTGACTGACTCTGACAGACACTGACTGACTCTGACTGACTCTGACAGACTCTGACTGACTCTGACAGACTCTGACTGACTCTGACAGACTCTGACTGACTCTGACAGACTCTGACTGACTCTGACAGACTCTGACAGACTCTGACTGACTCTGACTGACTCTGACTGACTCTAGGTTAATCGGAGAGACATTTCTTTTTTCGAAGATAGAAATTCTCATAACTTACGTGATTTTTGCGAAAACCTCGGGAAACATTTAAAATGGATATATTGCAAAGCTGAAGACATTTTCGTCGATGGGGTAGGTAAGTCTTTAAGTCCTGAAAAAATGAGCAAAAATGGAGAGAAATATTTTTTTCCGAAAAATGAAATTCTATCACAGGTCAAGACCTGTACGCGATTTTGATTTTTAGCTGAAATTTGTTTTTACGTAAATATGTCAAGTAATACATCATTTTGTTCGTCTTGATGAACACTATTGAAATATATATATATATGTATACTTTCAACTAAATCTACGGCTTATGGTGACTCTGACTGACTCTGTCTGACTCTGACTGACTCTGACAGACACTGACTGACTCTGACTGACTCTGACAGACTCTGACTGACTCTGACAGACTCTGACTGACTCTGACAGACTCTGACTGACTCTGACAGACTCTGACTGACTCTGACAGACTCTGACAGACTCTGACTGACTCTGACTGACTCTGACTGACTCTAGGTTAATCGGAGAGACATTTCTTTTTTCGAAGATAGAAATTCTCATAACTTACGTGATTTTTGCGAAAACCTCGGGAAACATTTAAAATGGATATATTGCAAAGCTGAAGACATTTTCGTCGATGGGGTAGGTAAGTCTTTAAGTCCTGAAAAAATGAGCAAAATTGGAGAGAAATATTTTTTTCCGAAAAATGAAATTCTATCACAGGTCAAGACCTGTACGCGATTTTGATTTTTAGCTGAAATTTGTTTTTACGTAAATATGTCAAGTAATACATCATTTTGTTCGTCTTGATGAACACTATTGAAATATATATATATATGTATACTTTCAACTAAATCTACGGCTTATGGTGACTGTGACTGACTCTGTCTGACTCTGACTGACTCTGACAGACACTGACTGACTCTGCCTGACTCTGACAGACTCTGACTGACTCTGACAGACTCTGACTGACTCTGACAGACTCTGACTGACTCTGACAGACTCTGACTGACTCTGACAGACTCTGACAGACTCTGACTGACTCTGACTGACTCTGACTGACTCTAGGTTAATCGGAGAGACATTTCTTTTTTCGAATAATACATCATTTTGTTCGTCTTGATGAACACTATTGAAATATATATATATATGTATACTTTCAACTAAATCTACGGCTTATGGTGACTCTGACTGACTCTGTCTGACTCTGACTGACTCTGACAGACACTGACTGACTCTGACTGACTCTGACGGACTCTGACTGACTCTGACGGACTCTGACTGACTCTGACAGACTCTGACTGACTCTGACAGACTCTGACTGACTCTGACAGACTCTGACAGACTCTGACTGACTCTGACTGACTCTGACTGACTCTAGGTTAATCGGAGAGACATTTCTTTTTTCGAAGATAGAAATTCTCATAACTTACGTGATTTTTGCGAAAACCTCGGGAAACATTTAAAATGGATATATTGCAAAGCTGAAGACATTTTCGTCGATGGGGTAGGTAAGTCTTTAAGTCCTGAAAAAATGAGCAAAATTGGAGAGAAATATTTTTTTCCGAAAAATGAAATTCTATCACAGGTCAAGACCTGTACGCGATTTTGATTTTTAGCTGAAATTTTTGTTTACGTAAATATGTCAAGTAATACATCATTTTGTTCGTCTTGATGAACACTATTGAAATATATATATATATGTATACTTTCAACTAAATCTACGGCTTATGGTGACTCTGACTGACTCTGTCTGACTCTGACTGACTCTGACATACACTGACTGACTCTGACTGACTCTGACAGACTCTGACTGACTCTGACAGACTCTGACTGACTCTGACAGACTCTGACTGACTCTGACAGACTCTGACTGACTCTGACAGACTCTGACAGACTCTGACTGACTCTGACTGACTCTGACTGACTCTAGGTTAATCGGAGAGACATTTCTTTTTTCGAAGATAGAAATTCTCATAACTTACGTGATTTTTGCGAAAACCTCGGGAAACATTTAAAATGGATATATTGCAAAGCTGAAGACATTTTCGTCGATGGGGTAGGTAAGTCTTTAAGTCCTGAAAAAATGAGCAAAATTGGAGAGAAATATTTTTTTCCGAAAAATGAAATTCTATCACAGGTCAAGACCTGTACGCGATTTTGATTTTTAGCTGAAATTTGTTTTTACGTAAATATGTCAAGTAATACATCATTTTGTTCGTCTTGATGAACACTATTGAAATATATATATATATGTATACTTTCAACTAAATCTACGGCTTATGGTGACTCTGACTGACTCTGTCTGACTCTGACTGACTCTGACAGACACTGACTGACTCTGACTGACTCTGACAGACTCTGACTGACTCTGACAGACTCTGACTGACTCTGACAGACTCTGACTGACTCTGACAGACTCTGACAGACTCTGACTGACTCTGACTGACTCTGACTGACTCTAGGTTAATCGGAGAGACATTTCTTTTTTCGAAGATAGAAATTCTCATAACTTACGTGATTTTTGCGAAAACCTCGGGAAACATTTAAAATGGATATATTGCAAAGCTGAAGACATTTTCGTCGATGGGGTAGGTAAGTCTTTAAGTCCTGAAAAAATGAGCAAAATTGGAGAGAAATATTTTTTTCCGAAAAATGAAATTCTATCACAGGTCAAGACCTGTACGCGATTTTGATTTTTAGCTGAAATTTGTTTTTACGTAAATATGTCAAGTAATACATCATTTTGTTCGTCTTGATGAACACTATTGAAATATATATATATATGTATACTTTCAACTAAATCTACGGCTTATGGTGACTGTGACTGACTCTGTCTGACTCTGACTGACTCTGACAGACACTGACTGACTCTGACTGACTCTGACTGACTCTGACAGACTCTGACAGACTCTGACTGACTCTGACTGACTCTGACTGACTCTGACAGACTCTGACTGACTCTGACAGACTCTGACTGACTCTGACAGACTCTGACTGACTCTGACAGACTCTGACTGACTCTGACAGACTCTGACAGACTCTGACTGACTCTGACTGACTCTGACTGACTCTAGGTTAATCGGAGAGACATTTCTTTTTTCGAAGATAGAAATTCTCATAACTTACGTGATTTTTGCGAAAACCTCGGGAAACATTTAAAATGGATATATTGCAAAGCTGAAGACATTTTCGTCGATGGGGTAGGTAAGTCTTTAAGTCCTGAAAAAATGAGCAAAATTGGAGAGAAATATTTTTTTCCGAAAAATGAAATTCTATCACAGGTCAAGACCTGTACGCGATTTTGATTTTTAGCTGAAATTTTTGTTTACGTAAATATGTCAAGTAATACATCATTTTGTTCGTCTTGATGAACACTATTGAAATATATATATATATGTATACTTTCAACTAAATCTACGGCTTATGGTGACTCTGACTGACTCTGTCTGACTCTGACTGACTCTGACAGACACTGACTGACTATGACAGACTCTGACGGACTCTGACTGACTCTGACTGACTCTGACAGACTCTGACTGACTCTGACAGACTCTGACAGTCTCTGACTGACTCTGACTGACTCTGACTGACTCTAGGTTAATCGGAGAGACATTTCTTTTTTCGAAGATAGAAATTCTCATAACTTACGTGATTTTTGCGAAAACCTCGGGAAACATTTAAAATGGATATATTGCAAAGCTGAAGACATTTTCGTCGATGGGGTAGGTAAGTCTTTAAGTCCTGAAAAAATGAGCAAAATTGGAGAGAAATATTTTTTTCCGAAAAATGAAATTCTATCACAGGTCAAGACCTGTACGCGATTTTGATTTTTAGCTGAAATTTGTTTTTACGTAAATATGTCAAGTAATACATCATTTTGTTCGTCTTGATGAACACTATTGAAATATATATATATATGTATACTTTCAACTAAATCTACGGCTTATGGTGACTCTGACTGACTCTGTCTGACTCTGACTGACTCTGACAGACACTGACTGACTCTGCCTGACTCTGACAGACTCTGACTGACTCTGACAGACTCTGACTGACTCTGACAGACTCTGACTGACTCTGACAGACTCTGACTGACTCTGACAGACTCTGACAGTCTCTGACTGACTCTGACTGACTCTGACTGACTCTAGGTTAATCGGAGAGACATTTCTTTTTTCGAAGATAGAAATTCTCATAACTTACGTGATTTTTGCGAAAACCTCGGGAAACATTTAAAATGGATATATTGCAAAGCTGAAGACATTTTCGTCGATGGGGTAGGTAAGTCTTTAAGTCCTGAAAAAATGAGCAAAATTGGAGAGAAATATTTTTTTCCGAAAAATGAAATTCTATCACAGGTCAAGACCTGTACGCGATTTTGATTTTTAGCTGAAATTTGTTTTTACGTAAATATGTCAAGTAATACATCATTTTGTTCGTCTTGATGAACACTATTGAAATATATATATATATGTATACTTTCAACTAAATCTACGGCTTATGGTGACTGTGACTGACTCTGTCTGACTCTGACTGACTCTGACAGACACTGACTGACTCTGCCTGACTCTGACAGACTCTGACTGACTCTGACAGACTCTGACTGACTCTGACAGACTCTGACTGACTCTGACAGACTCTGACTGACTCTGACAGACTCTGACAGACTCTGACAGACTCTGACTGACTCTGACTGACTCTGACTGACTCTAGGTTAATCGGAGAGACATTTCTTTTTTCGAATAATACATCATTTTGTTCGTCTTGATGAACACTATTGAAATATATATATATATATGTATACTTTCAACTAAATCTACGGCTTATGGTGACTCTGACTGACTCTGTCTGACTCTGACTGACTCTGACAGACACTGACTGACTCTGACTGACTCTGACGGACTCTGACTGACTCTGACAGACTCTGACTGACTCTGACAGACTCTGACTGACTCTGACAGACTCTGACTGACTCTGACAGACTCTGACAGTCTCTGACTGACTCTGACTGACTCTGACTGACTCTAGGTTAATCGGAGAGACATTTCTTTTTTCGAAGATAGAAATTCTCATAACTTACGTGATTTTTGCGAAAACCTCGGGAAACATTTAAAATGGATATATTGCAAAGCTGAAGACATTTTCGTCGATGGGGTAGGTAAGTCTTAAAGTCCTGAAAAAATGAGCAAAATTGGAGAGAAATATTTTTTTCCGAAAAATGAAATTCTATCACAGGTCAAGACCTGTACGCGATTTTGATTTTTAGCTGAAATTTTTTTTTACGTAAATATGTCAAGTAATACATCATTTTGTTCGTCTTGATGAACACTATTGAAATATATATATATATGTATACTTTCAACTAAATCTACGGCTTATGGTGACTCTGACTGACTCTGTCTGACTCTGACTGACTCTGACAGACACTGACTGACTCTGACTGACTCTCACAGACTCTGACTGACTCTGACAGACTCTGACTGACTCTGACAGACTCTGACTGACTCTGACAGACTCTGACTGACTCTGACAGACTCTGACAGACTCTGACTGACTCTGACTGACTCTAGGTTAATCGGAGAGACATTTCTTTTTTCGAAGATAGAAATTCTCATAACTTTCGTGATTTTTGCGAAAACCTCGGGAAACATTTAAAATGGATATATTGCAAAGCTGAAGACATTTTCGTCGATGGGGTAGGTAAGTCTTTAAGTCCTGAAAAAATGAGCAAAATTGGAGAGAAATATTTTTTTCCGAAAAATGAAATTCTATCACAGGTCAAGACCTGTACGCGATTTTGATTTTTAGCTGAAATTTGTTTTTACGTAAATATGTCAAGTAATACATCATTTTGTTCGTCTTGATGAACACTATTGAAATATATATATATATGTATACTTTCAACTAAATCTACGGCTTATGGTGACTCTGACTGACTCTGTCTGACTCTGACTGACTCTGACTGACTCTGACAGACTCTGACTGACTCTGACAGACTCTGACTGACTCTGACAGACTCTGACTGACTCTGACAGACTCTGACTGACTCTGACAGACTCTGACAGACTCTGACTGACTCTGACTGACTCTGACTGACTCTAGGTTAATCGGAGAGACATTTCTTTTTTCGAATAATACATCATTTTGTTCGTCTTGATGAACACTATTGAAATATATATATATATGTATACTTTCAACTAAATCTACGGCTTATGGTGACTCTGACTGACTCTGTCTGACTCTGACTGACTCTGACAGACACTGACTGACTCTGACTGACTCTGACGGACTCTGACTGACTCTGACGGACTCTGACTGACTCTGACAGACTCTGACTGACTCTGACAGACTCTGACTGACTCTGACAGACTCTGACAGACTCTGACTGACTCTGACTGACTCTGACTGACTCTAGGTTAATCGGAGAGACATTTCTTTTTTCGAAGATAGAAATTCTCATAACTTACGTGATTTTTGCGAAAACCTCGGGAAACATTTAAAATGGATATATTGCAAAGCTGAAGACATTTTCGATGATGGGGTAGGTAAGTCTTTAAGTCCTGAAAAAATGAGCAAAATTGGAGAGAAATATTTTTTTCCGAAAAATGAAATTCTATCACAGGTCAAGACCTGTACGCGATTTTGATTTTTAGCTGAAATTTTTGTTTACGTAAATATGTCAAGTAATACATCATTTTGTTCGTCTTGATGAACACTATTGAAATATATATATATATGTATACTTTCAACTAAATCTACGGCTTATGGTGACTCTGACTGACTCTGTCTGACTCTGACTGACTCTGACATACACTGACTGACTCTGACTGACTCTGACAGACTCTGACTGACTCTGACAGACTCTGACTGACTCTGACAGACTCTGACTGACTCTGACAGACTCTGACTGACTCTGACAGACTCTGACAGACTCTGACTGACTCTGACTGACTCTGACTGACTCTAGGTTAATCGGAGAGACATTTCTTTTTTCGAAGATAGAAATTCTCATAACTTACGTGATTTTTGCGAAAACCTCGGGAAACATTTAAAATGGATATATTGCAAAGCTGAAGACATTTTCGTCGATGGGGTAGGTAAGTCTTTAAGTCCTGAAAAAATGAGCAAAATTGGAGAGAAATATTTTTTTCCGAAAAATGAAATTCTATCACAGGTCAAGACCTGTACGCGATTTTGATTTTTAGCTGAAATTTGTTTTTACGTAAATATGTCAAGTAATACATCATTTTGTTCGTCTTGATGAACACTATTGAAATATATATATATATGTATACTTTCAACTAAATCTACGGCTTATGGTGACTCTGACTGACTCTGTCTGACTCTGACTGACTCTGACAGACACTGACTGACTCTGACTGACTCTGACAGACTCTGACTGACTCTGACAGACTCTGACTGACTCTGACAGACTCTGACTGACTCTGACAGACTCTGACAGACTCTGACTGACTCTGACTGACTCTGACTGACTCTAGGTTAATCGGAGAGACATTTCTTTTTTCGAAGATAGAAATTCTCATAACTTACGTGATTTTTGCGAAAACCTCGGGAAACATTTAAAATGGATATATTGCAAAGCTGAAGACATTTTCGTCGATGGGGTAGGTAAGTCTTTAAGTCCTGAAAAAATGAGCAAAATTGGAGAGAAATATTTTTTTCCGAAAAATGAAATTCTATCACAGGTCAAGACCTGTACGCGATTTTGATTTTTAGCTGAAATTTGTTTTTACGTAAATATGTCAAGTAATACATCATTTTGTTCGTCTTGATGAACACTATTGAAATATATATATATATGTATACTTTCAACTAAATCTACGGCTTATGGTGACTCTGACTGACTCTGTCTGACTCTGACTGACTCTGACAGACACTGACTGACTCTGACTGACTCTGACAGACTCTGACTGACTCTGACAGACTCTGACTGACTCTGACAGACTCTGACTGACTCTGACAGACTCTGACTGACTCTGACAGACTCTGACAGACTCTGACTGACTCTGACTGACTCTGACTGACTCTAGGTTAATCGGAGAGACATTTCTTTTTTCGAAGATAGAAATTCTCATAACTTACGTGATTTTTGCGAAAACCTCGGGAAACATTTAAAATGGATATATTGCAAAGCTGAAGACATTTTCGTCGATGGGGTAGGTAAGTCTTTAAGTCCTGAAAAAATGAGCAAAATTGGAGAGAAATATTTTTTTCCGAAAAATGAAATTCTATCACAGGTCAAGACCTGTACGCGATTTTGATTTTTAGCTGAAATTTTTTTTTACGTAAATATGTCAAGTAATACATCATTTTGTTCGTCTTGATGAACACTATTGAAATATATATATATATGTATACTTTCAACTAAATCTACGGCTTATGGTGACTCTGACTGACTCTGTCTGACTCTGACTGACTCTGACAGACACTGACTGACTCTGCCTGACTCTGACAGACTCTGACTGACTCTGACAGACTCTGACTGACTCTGACAGACTCTGACTGACTCTGACAGACTCTGACTGACTCTGACAGACTCTGACAGACTCTGACTGACTCTGACTGACTCTGACTGACTCTAGGTTAATCGGAGAGACATTTCTTTTTTCGAAGATAGAAATTCTCATAACTTACGTGATTTTTGCGAAAACCTCGGGAAACATTTAAAATGGATATATTGCAAAGCTGAAGACATTTTCGTCGATGGGGTAGGTAAGTCTTTAAGTCCTGAAAAAATGAGCAAAATTGGAGAGAAATATTTTTTTCCGAAAAATGAAATTCTATCACAGGTCAAGACCTGTACGCGATTTTGATTTTTAGCTGAAATTTTTGTTTACGTAAATATGTCAAGTAATACATCATTTTGTTCGTCTTGATGAACACTATTGAAATATATATATATATGTATACTTTCAACTAAATCTACGGCTTATGGTGACTGTGACTGACTCTGTCTGACTCTGACTGACTCTGACAGACACTGACTGACTCTGACTGACTCTGACTGACTCTGACAGACTCTGACAGACTCTGACTGACTCTGACTGACTCTGACTGACTCTGACAGACTCTGACTGACTCTGACAGACTCTGACTGACTCTGACAGACTCTGACTGACTCTGACAGACTCTGACTGACTCTGACAGACTCTGACAGACTCTGACTGACTCTGACTGACTCTGACTGACTCTAGGTTAATCGGAGAGACATTTCTTTTTTCGAAGATAGAAATTCTCATAACTTACGTGATTTTTGCGAAAACCTCGGGAAACATTTAAAATGGATATATTGCAAAGCTGAAGACATTTTCGTCGATGGGGTAGGTAAGTCTTTAAGTCCTGAAAAAATGAGCAAAATTGGAGAGAAATATTTTTTTCCGAAAAATGAAATTCTATCACAGGTCAAGACCTGTACGCGATTTTGATTTTTAGCTGAAATTTTTGTTTACGTAAATATGTCAAGTAATACATCATTTTGTTCGTCTTGATGAACACTATTGAAATATATATATATATGTATACTTTCAACTAAATCTACGGCTTATGGTGACTCTGACTGACTCTGTCTGACTCTGACTGACTCTGACAGACACTGACTGACTCTGACAGACTCTGACGGACTCTGACTGACTCTGACTGACTCTGACAGACTCTGACTGACTCTGACAGACTCTGACAGTCTCTGACTGACTCTGACTGACTCTGACTGACTCTAGGTTAATCGGAGAGACATTTCTTTTTTCGAAGATAGAAATTCTCATAACTTACGTGATTTTTGCGAAAACCTCGGGAAACATTTAAAATGGATATATTGCAAAGCTGAAGACATTTTCGTCGATGGGGTAGGTAAGTCTTTAAGTCCTGAAAAAATGAGCAAAATTGGAGAGAAATATTTTTTTCCGAAAAATGAAATTCTATCACAGGTCAAGACCTGTACGCGATTTTGATTTTTAGCTGAAATTTGTTTTTACGTAAATATGTCAAGTAATACATCATTTTGTTCGTCTTGATGAACACTATTGAAATATATATATATATGTATACTTTCAACTAAATCTACGGCTTATGGTGACTCTGACTGACTCTGTCTGACTCTGACTGACTCTGACAGACACTGACTGACTCTGCCTGACTCTGACAGACTCTGACTGACTCTGACAGACTCTGACTGACTCTGACAGACTCTGACTGACTCTGACAGACTCTGACTGACTCTGACAGACTCTGACAGTCTCTGACTGACTCTGACTGACTCTGACTGACTCTAGGTTAATCGGAGAGACATTTCTTTTTTCGAAGATAGAAATTCTCATAACTTACGTGATTTTTGCGAAAACCTCGGGAAACATTTAAAATGGATATATTGCAAAGCTGAAGACATTTTCGTCGATGGGGTAGGTAAGTCTTTAAGTCCTGAAAAAATGAGCAAAATTGGAGAGAAATATTTTTTTCCGAAAAATGAAATTCTATCACAGGTCAAGACCTGTACGCGATTTTGATTTTTAGCTGAAATTTGTTTTTACGTAAATATGTCAAGTAATACATCATTTTGTTCGTCTTGATGAACACTATTGAAATATATATATATATGTATACTTTCAACTAAATCTACGGCTTATGGTGACTGTGACTGACTCTGTCTGACTCTGACTGACTCTGACAGACACTGACTGACTCTGCCTGACTCTGACAGACTCTGACTGACTCTGACAGACTCTGACTGACTCTGACAGACTCTGACTGACTCTGACAGACTCTGACTGACTCTGACAGACTCTGACAGACTCTGACAGACTCTGACTGACTCTGACTGACTCTGACTGACTCTAGGTTAATCGGAGAGACATTTCTTTTTTCGAATAATACATCATTTTGTTCGTCTTGATGAACACTATTGAAATATATATATATATATGTATACTTTCAACTAAATCTACGGCTTATGGTGACTCTGACTGACTCTGTCTGACTCTGACTGACTCTGACAGACACTGACTGACTCTGACTGACTCTGACGGACTCTGACTGACTCTGACGGACTCTGACTGACTCTGACAGACTCTGACTGACTCTGACAGACTCTGACTGACTCTGACAGACTCTGACAGACTCTGACTGACTCTGACTGACTCTGACTGACTCTAGGTTAATCGGAGAGACATTTCTTTTTTCGAAGATAGAAATTCTCATAACTTACGTGATTTTTGCGAAAACCTCGGGAAACATTTAAAATGGATATATTGCAAAGCTGAAGACATTTTCGTCGATGGGGTAGGTAAGTCTTTAAGTCCTGAAAAAATGAGCAAAATTGGAGAGAAATATTTTTTTCCGAAAAATGAAATTCTATCACAGGTCAAGACCTGTACGCGATTTTGATTTTTAGCTGAAATTTTTTTTTACGTAAATATGTCAAGTAATACATCATTTTGTTCGTCTTGATGAACACTATTGAAATATATATATATATGTATACTTTCAACTAAATCTACGGCTTATGGTGACTCTGACTCTGACTGACTCTGACAGACACTGACTGACTCTGCCTGACTCTGACAGACTCTGACTGACTCTGACAGACTCTGACTGACTCTGACAGACTCTGACTGACTCTGACAGACTCTGACTGACTCTGACAGACTCTGACAGACTCTGACTGACTCTGACTGACTCTGACTGACTCTAGGTTAATCGGAGAGACATTTCTTTTTTCGAAGATAGAAATTCTCATAACTTACGTGATTTTTGCGAAAACCTCGGGAAACATTTAAAATGGATATATTGCAAAGCTGAAGACATTTTCGTCGATGGGGTAGGTAAGTCTTTAAGTCCTGAAAAAATGAGCAAAATTGGAGAGAAATATTTTTTTCCGAAAAATGAAATTCTATCACAGGTCAAGACCTGTACGCGATTTTGATTTTTAGCTGAAATTTTTTTTTACGTAAATATGTCAAGTAATACATCATTTTGTTCGTCTTGATGAACACTATTGAAATATATATATATATGTATACTTTCAACTAAATCTACGGCTTATGGTGACTCTGACTGACTCTGTCTGACTCTGACTGACTCTGACAGACACTGACTGACTCTGCCTGACTCTGAAAGACTCTGACTGACTCTGACAGACTCTGACTGACTCTGACAGACTCTGACTGACTCTGACAGACTCTGACTGACTCTGACAGACTCTGACAGACTCTGACTGACTCTGACTGACTCTGACTGACTCTAGGTTAATCGGAGAGACATTTCTTTTTTCGAAGATAGAAATTCTCATAACTTACGTGATTTTTGCGAAAACCTCGGGAAACATTTAAAATGTATATATTGCAAAGCTGAAGACATTTTCGTCGATGGGGTAGGTAAGTCTTTAAGTCCTGAAAAAATGAGCAAAATTGGAGAGAAATATTTTTTTCCGAAAAATGAAATTCTATCACAGGTCAAGACCTGTACGCGATTTTGATTTTTAGCTGAAATTTGTTTTTACGTAAATATGTCAAGTAATACATCATTTTGTTCGTCTTGATGAACACTATTGAAATATATATATATATGTATACTTTCAACTAAATCTACGGCTTATGGTGACTCTGACTGACTCTGTCTGACTCTGACTGACTCTGACAGACACTGACTGACTCTGACTGACTCTGACAGACTCTGACTGACTCTGACAGACTCTGACTGACTCTGACAGACTCTGACTGACTCTGACAGACTCTGACTGACTCTGACAGACTCTGACAGACTCTGACTGACTCTGACTGACTCTAGGTTAATCGGAGAGACATTTCTTTTTTCGAAGATAGAAATTCTCATAACTTTCGTGATTTTTGCGAAAACCTCGGGAAACATTTAAAATGGATATATTGCAAAGCTGAAGACATTTTCGTCGATGGGGTAGGTAAGTCTTTAAGTCCTGAAAAAATGAGCAAAATTGGAGAGAAATATTTTTTTCCGAAAAATGAAATTCTATCACAGGTCAAGACCTGTACGCGATTTTGATTTTTAGCTGAAATTTTTTTTTACGTAAATATGTCAAGTAATACATCATTTTGTTCGTCTTGATGAACACTATTGAAATATATATATATATGTATACTTTCAACTAAATCTACGGCTTATGGTGACTCTGACTGACTCTGTCTGACTCTGACTGACTCTGACAGACACTGACTGACTCTGACTGACTCTGACAGACTCTGACTGACTCTGACAGACTCTGACTGACTCTGACAGACTCTGACTGACTCTGACAGACTCTGACTGACTCTGACAGACTCTGACAGACTCTGACTGACTCTGACTGACTCTGACTGACTCTAGGTTAATCGGAGAGACATTTCTTTTTTCGAAGATAGAAATTCTCATAACTTACGTGATTTTTGCGAAAACCTCGGGAAACATTTAAAATGGATATATTGCAAAGCTGAAGACATTTTCGTCGATGGGGTAGGTAAGTCTTTAAGTCCTGAAAAAATGAGCAAAATTGGAGAGAAATATTTTTTTCCGAAAAATGAAATTCTATCACAGGTCAAGACCTGTACGCGATTTTGATTTTTAGCTGAAATTTTTTTTTACGTAAATATGTCAAGTAATACATCATTTTGTTCGTCTTGATGAACACTATTGAAATATATATATATATGTATACTTTCAACTAAATCTACGGCTTATGGTGACTCTGACTGACTCTGTCTGACTCTGACTGACTCTGACAGACACTGACTGACTCTGACTGACTCTGACAGACTCTGACTGACTCTGACAGACTCTGACTGACTCTGACAGACTCTGACTGACTCTGACAGACTCTGACTGACTCTGACAGACTCTGACAGACTCTGACTGACTCTGACTGACTCTGACTGACTCTAGGTTAATCGGAGAGACATTTCTTTTTTCGAAGATAGAAATTCTCATAACTTACGTGATTTTTGCGAAAACCTCGGGAAACATTTAAAATGGATATATTGCAAAGCTGAAGACATTTTCGTCGATGGGGTAGGTAAGTCTTTAAGTCCTGAAAAAATGAGCAAAATTGGAGAGAAATATTTTTTTCCGAAAAATGAAATTCTATCACAGGTCAAGACCTGTACGCGATTTTGATTTTTAGCTGAAATTTGTTTTTACGTAAATATGTCAAGTAATACATCATTTTGTTCGTCTTGATGAACACTATTGAAATATATATATATATGTATACTTTCAACTAAATCTACGGCTTATGGTGACTCTGACTGACTCTGTCTGACTCTGACTGACTCTGACAGACACTGACTGACTCTGACTGACTCTGACAGACTCTGACTGACTCTGACAGACTCTGACTGACTCTGACAGACTCTGACTGACTCTGACAGACTCTGACTGACTCTGACAGACTCTGACAGTCTCTGACTGACTCTGACTGACTCTGACTGACTCTAGGTTAATCGGAGAGACATTTCTTTTTTCGAAGATAGAAATTCTCATAACTTACGTGATTTTTGCGAAAACCTCGGGAAACATTTAAAATGGATATATTGCAAAGCTGAAGACATTTTCGTCGATGGGGTAGGTAAGTCTTTAAGTCCTGAAAAAATGAGCAAAATTGGAGAGAAATATTTTTTTCCGAAAAATGAAATTCTATCACAGGTCAAGACCTGTACGCGATTTTGATTTTTAGCTGAAATTTGTTTTTACGTAAATATGTCAAGTAATACATCATTTTGTTCGTCTTGATGAACACTATTGAAATATATATATATATGTATACTTTCAACTAAATCTACGGCTTATGGTGACTCTGACTGACTCTGTCTGACTCTGACTGACTCTGACAGACACTGACTGACTCTGACTGACTCTGACAGACTCTGACTGACTCTGACAGACTCTGACTGACTCTGACAGACTCTGACTGACTCTGACAGACTCTGACTGACTCTGACAGACTCTGACAGTCTCTGACTGACTCTGACTGACTCTGACTGACTCTAGGTTAATCGGAGAGACATTTCTTTTTTCGAAGATAGAAATTCTCATAACTTACGTGATTTTTGCGAAAACCTCGGGAAACATTTAAAATGGATATATTGCAAAGCTGAAGACATTTTCGTCGATGGGGTAGGTAAGTCTTTAAGTCCTGAAAAAATGAGCAAAATTGGAGAGAAATATTTTTTTCCGAAAAATGAAATTCTATCACAGGTCAAGACCTGTACGCGATTTTGATTTTTAGCTGAAATTTGTTTTTACGTAAATATGTCAAGTAATACATCATTTTGTTCGTCTTGATGAACACTATTGAAATATATATATATATGTATACTTTCAACTAAATCTACGGCTTATGGTGACTCTGACTGACTCTGTCTGACTCTGACTGACTCTGACAGACACTGACTGACTCTGACTGACTCTGACAGACTCTGACTGACTCTGACAGACTCTGACTGACTCTGACAGACTCTGACTGACTCTGACAGACTCTGACTGACTCTGACAGACTCTGACAGACTCTGACTGACTCTGACTGACTCTGACTGACTCTAGGTTAATCGGAGAGACATTTCTTTTTTCGAAGATAGAAATTCTCATAACTTACGTGATTTTTGCGAAAACCTCGGGAAACATTTAAAATGGATATATTGCAAAGCTGAAGACATTTTCGTCGATGGGGTAGGTAAGTCTTTAAGTCCTGAAAAAATGAGCAAAATTGGAGAGAAATATTTTTTTCCGAAAAATGAAATTCTATCACAGGTCAAGACCTGTACGCGATTTTGATTTTTAGCTGAAATTTTTGTTTACGTAAATATGTCAAGTAATACATCATTTTGTTCGTCTTGATGAACACTATTGAAATATATATATATATGTATACTTTCAACTAAATCTACGGCTTATGGTGACTCTGACTGACTCTGTCTGACTCTGACTGACTCTGACAGACACTGACTGACTCTGACTGACTCTGACAGACTCTGACTGACTCTGACAGACTCTGACTGACTCTGACAGACTCTGACTGACTCTGACAGACTCTGACTGACTCTGACAGACTCTGACAGTCTCTGACTGACTCTGACTGACTCTGACTGACTCTAGGTTAATCGGAGAGACATTTCTTTTTTCGAAGATAGAAATTCTCATAACTTACGTGATTTTTGCGAAAACCTCGGGAAACATTTAAAATGGATATATTGCAAAGCTGAAGACATTTTCGTCGATGGGGTAGGTAAGTCTTTAAGTCCTGAAAAAATGAGCAAAATTGGAGAGAAATATTTTTTTCCGAAAAATGAAATTCTATCACAGGTCAAGACCTGTACGCGATTTTGATTTTTAGCTGAAATTTGTTTTTACGTAAATATGTCAAGTAATACATCATTTTGTTCGTCTTGATGAACACTATTGAAATATATATATATATGTATACTTTCAACTAAATCTACGGCTTATGGTGACTGTGACTGACTCTGTCTGACTCTGACTGACTCTGACAGACACTGACTGACTCTGCCTGACTCTGACAGACTCTGACTGACTCTGACAGACTCTGACTGACTCTGACAGACTCTGACTGACTCTGACAGACTCTGACTGACTCTGACAGACTCTGACAGACTCTGACAGACTCTGACTGACTCTGACAGACTCTGACTGACTCTGACAGACTCTGACTGACTCTGACTGACTCTGACTGACTCTAGGTTAATCGGAGAGACATTTCTTTTTTCGAATAATACATCATTTTGTTCGTCTTGATGAACACTATTGAAATATATATATATATGTATACTTTCAACTAAATCTACGGCTTATGGTGACTCTGACTGACTCTGTCTGACTCTGACTGACTCTGACAGACACTGACTGACTCTGACTGACTCTGACGGACTCTGACTGACTCTGACGGACTCTGACTGACTCTGACAGACTCTGACTGACTCTGACAGACTCTGACTGACTCTGACAGACTCTGACAGACTCTGACTGACTCTGACTGACTCTGACTGACTCTAGGTTAATCGGAGAGACATTTCTTTTTTCGAAGATAGAAATTCTCATAACTTACGTGATTTTTGCGAAAACCTCGGGAAACATTTAAAATGGATATATTGCAAAGCTGAAGACATTTTCGTCGATGGGGTAGGTAAGTCTTTAAGTCCTGAAAAAATGAGCAAAATTGGAGAGAAATATTTTTTTCCGAAAAATGAAATTCTATCACAGGTCAAGACCTGTACGCGATTTTGATTTTTAGCTGAAATTTTTTTTTACGTAAATATGTCAAGTAATACATCATTTTGTTCGTCTTGATGAACACTATTGAAATATATATATATATGTATACTTTCAACTAAATCTACGGCTTATGGTGACTCTGACTGACTCTGTCTGACTCTGACTGACTCTGACAGACACTGACTGACTCTGCCTGACTCTGACAGACTCTGACTGACTCTGACAGACTCTGACTGACTCTGACAGACTCTGACTGACTCTGACAGACTCTGACTGACTCTGACAGACTCTGACAGACTCTGACTGACTCTGACTGACTCTGACTGACTCTAGGTTAATCGGAGAGACATTTCTTTTTTCGAAGATAGAAATTCTCATAACTTACGTGATTTTTGCGAAAACCTCGGGAAACATTTAAAATGGATATATTGCAAAGCTGAAGACATTTTCGTCGATGGGGTAGGTAAGTCTTTAAGTCCTGAAAAAATGAGCAAAATTGGAGAGAAATATTTTTTTCCGAAAAATGAAATTCTATCACAGGTCAAGACCTGTACGCGATTTTGATTTTTAGCTGAAATTTGTTTTTACGTAAATATGTCAAGTAATACATCATTTTGTTCGTCTTGATGAACACTATTGAAATATATATATATATGTATACTTTCAACTAAATCTACGGCTTATGGTGACTCTGACTGACTCTGTCTGACTCTGACTGACTCTGACAGACACTGACTGACTCTGACTGACTCTGACAGACTCTGACTGACTCTGACAGACTCTGACAGACTCTGACAGACTCTGACTGACTCTGACAGACTCTGACTGACTCTGACAGACTCTGACAGACTCTGACTGACTCTGACTGACTCTGACTGACTCTAGGTTAATCGGAGAGACATTTCTTTTTTCGAAGATAGAAATTCTCATAACTTACGTGATTTTTGCGAAAACCTCGGGAAACATTTAAAATGGATATATTGCAAAGCTGAAGACATTTTCGTCGATGGGGTAGGTAAGTCTTTAAGTCCTGAAAAAATGAGCAAAATTGGAGAGAAATATTTTTTTCCGAAAAATGAAATTCTATCACAGGTCAAGACCTGTACGCGATTTTGATTTTTAGCTGAAATTTTTTTTTACGTAAATATGTCAAGTAATACATCATTTTGTTCGTCTTGATGAACACTATTGAAATATATATATATATGTATACTTTCAACTAAATCTACGGCTTATGGTGACTCTGACTGACTCTGTCTGACTCTGACTGACTCTGACAGACACTGACTGACTCTGACTGACTCTGACAGACTCTGACTGACTCTGACAGACTCTGACTGACTCTGACAGACTCTGACTGACTCTGACAGACTCTGACTGACTCTGACGGACTCTGACAGACTCTGACTGACTCTGACTGACTCTGACTGACTCTAGGTTAATCGGAGAGACATTTCTTTTTTCGAAGATAGAAATTCTCATAACTTACGTGATTTTTGCGAAAACCTCGGGAAACATTTAAAATGGATATATTGCAAAGCTGAAGACATTTTCGTCGATGGGGTAGGTAAGTCTTTAAGTCCTGAAAAAATGAGCAAAATTGGAGAGAAATATTTTTTTCCGAAAAATGAAATTCTATCACAGGTCAAGACCTGTACGCGATTTTGATTTTTAGCTGAAATTTGTTTTTACGTAAATATGTCAAGTAATACATCATTTTGTTCGTCTTGATGAACACTATTGAAATATATATATATATGTATACTTTCAACTAAATCTACGGCTTATGGTGACTCTGACTGACTCTGTCTGACTCTGACTGACTCTGACAGACACTGACTGACTCTGACTGACTCTGACAGACTCTGACTGACTCTGACAGACTCTGACTGACTCTGACAGACTCTGACTGACTCTGACAGACTCTGACTGACTCTGACAGACTCTGACAGTCTCTGACTGACTCTGACTGACTCTGACTGACTCTAGGTTAATCGGAGAGACATTTCTTTTTTCGAAGATAGAAATTCTCATAACTTACGTGATTTTTGCGAAAACCTCGGGAAACATTTAAAATGGATATATTGCAAAGCTGAAGACATTTTCGTCGATGGGGTAGGTAAGTCTTTAAGTCCTGAAAAAATGAGCAAAATTGGAGAGAAATATTTTTTTCCGAAAAATGAAATTCTATCACAGGTCAAGACCTGTACGCGATTTTGATTTTTAGCTGAAATTTGTTTTTACGTAAATATGTCAAGTAATACATCATTTTGTTCGTCTTGATGAACACTATTGAAATATATATATATATGTATACTTTCAACTAAATCTACGGCTTATGGTGACTGTGACTGACTCTGTCTGACTCTGACTGACTCTGACAGACACTGACTGACTCTGCCTGACTCTGACAGACTCTGACTGACTCTGACAGACTCTGACTGACTCTGACAGACTCTGACTGACTCTGACAGACTCTGACTGACTCTGACAGACTCTGACAGACTCTGACAGACTCTGACTGACTCTGACAGACTCTGACTGACTCTGACAGACTCTGACTGAGTCTGACTGACTCTGACTGACTCTAGGTTAATCGGAGAGACATTTCTTTTTTCGAATAATACATCATTTTGTTCGTCTTGATGAACACTATTGAAATATATATATATATGTATACTTTCAACTAAATCTACGGCTTATGGTGACTCTGACTGACTCTGTCTGACTCTGACTGACTCTGACAGACACTGACTGACTCTGACTGACTCTGACGGACTCTGACTGACTCTGACGGACTCTGACTGACTCTGACAGACTCTGACTGACTCTGACAGACTCTGACTGACTCTGACAGACTCTGACAGACTCTGACTGACTCTGACTGACTCTGACTGACTCTAGGTTAATCGGAGAGACATTTCTTTTTTCGAAGATAGAAATTCTCATAACTTACGTGATTTTTGCGAAAACCTCGGGAAACATTTAAAATGGATATATTGCAAAGCTGAAGACATTTTCGTCGATGGGGTAGGTAAGTCTTTAAGTCCTGAAAAAATGAGCAAAATTGGAGAGAAATATTTTTTTCCGAAAAATGAAATTCTATCACAGGTCAAGACCTGTACGCGATTTTGATTTTTAGCTGAAATTTTTTTTTACGTAAATATGTCAAGTAATACATCATTTTGTTCGTCTTGATGAACACTATTGAAATATATATATATATGTATACTTTCAACTAAATCTACGGCTTATGGTGACTCTGACTGACTCTGTCTGACTCTGACTGACTCTGACAGACACTGACTGACTCTGCCTGACTCTGACAGACTCTGACTGACTCTGACAGACTCTGACTGACTCTGACAGACTCTGACTGACTCTGACAGACTCTGACTGACTCTGACAGACTCTGACAGACTCTGACTGACTCTGACTGACTCTGACTGACTCTAGGTTAATCGGAGAGACATTTCTTTTTTCGAAGATAGAAATTCTCATAACTTACGTGATTTTTGCGAAAACCTCGGGAAACATTTAAAATGGATATATTGCAAAGCTGAAGACATTTTCGTCGATGGGGTAGGTAAGTCTTTAAGTCCTGAAAAAATGAGCAAAATTGGAGAGAAATATTTTTTTCCGAAAAATGAAATTCTATCACAGGTCAAGACCTGTACGCGATTTTGATTTTTAGCTGAAATTTGTTTTTACGTAAATATGTCAAGTAATACATCATTTTGTTCGTCTTGATGAACACTATTGAAATATATATATATATGTATACTTTCAACTAAATCTACGGCTTATGGTGACTCTGACTGACTCTGTCTGACTCTGACTGACTCTGACAGACACTGACTGACTCTGACTGACTCTGACAGACTCTGACTGACTCTGACAGACTCTGACAGACTCTGACAGACTCTGACTGACTCTGACAGACTCTGACTGACTCTGACAGACTCTGACAGACTCTGACTGACTCTGACTGACTCTGACTGACTCTAGGTTAATCGGAGAGACATTTCTTTTTTCGAAGATAGAAATTCTCATAACTTACGTGATTTTTGCGAAAACCTCGGGAAACATTTAAAATGGATATATTGCAAAGCTGAAGACATTTTCGTCGATGGGGTAGGTAAGTCTTTAAGTCCTGAAAAAATGAGCAAAATTGGAGAGAAATATTTTTTTCCGAAAAATGAAATTCTATCACAGGTCAAGACCTGTACGCGATTTTGATTTTTAGCTGAAATTTTTTTTTACGTAAATATGTCAAGTAATACATCATTTTGTTCGTCTTGATGAACACTATTGAAATATATATATATATGTATACTTTCAACTAAATCTACGGCTTATGGTGACTCTGACTGACTCTGTCTGACTCTGACTGACTCTGACAGACACTGACTGACTCTGACTGACTCTGACAGACTCTGACTGACTCTGACAGACTCTGACTGACTCTGACAGACTCTGACTGACTCTGACAGACTCTGACTGACTCTGACGGACTCTGACAGACTCTGACTGACTCTGACTGACTCTGACTGACTCTAGGTTAATCGGAGAGACATTTCTTTTTTCGAAGATAGAAATTCTCATAACTTACGTGATTTTTGCGAAAACCTCGGGAAACATTTAAAATGGATATATTGCAAAGCTGAAGACATTTTCGTCGATGGGGTAGGTAAGTCTTTAAGTCCTGAAAAAATGAGCAAAATTGGAGAGAAATATTTTTTTCCGAAAAATGAAATTCTATCACAGGTCAAGACCTGTACGCGATTTTGATTTTTAGCTGAAATTTGTTTTTACGTAAATATGTCAAGTAATACATCATTTTGTTCGTCTTGATGAACACTATTGAAATATATATATATATGTATACTTTCAACTAAATCTACGGCTTATGGTGACTCTGACTGACTCTGTCTGACTCTGACTGACTCTGACAGACACTGACTGACTCTGACTGACTCTGACAGACTCTGACTGACTCTGACAGACTCTGACTGACTCTGACAGACTCTGACTGACTCTGACAGACTCTGACTGACTCTGACAGACTCTGACAGTCTCTGACTGACTCTGACTGACTCTGACTGACTCTAGGTTAATCGGAGAGACATTTCTTTTTTCGAAGATAGAAATTCTCATAACTTACGTGATTTTTGCGAAAACCTCGGGAAACATTTAAAATGGATATATTGCAAAGCTGAAGACATTTTCGTCGATGGGGTAGGTAAGTCTTTAAGTCCTGAAAAAATGAGCAAAATTGGAGAGAAATATTTTTTTCCGAAAAATGAAATTCTATCACAGGTCAAGACCTGTACGCGATTTTGATTTTTAGCTGAAATTTGTTTTTACGTAAATATGTCAAGTAATACATCATTTTGTTCGTCTTGATGAACACTATTGAAATATATATATATATGTATACTTTCAACTAAATCTACGGCTTATGGTGACTGTGACTGACTCTGTCTGACTCTGACTGACTCTGACAGACACTGACTGACTCTGCCTGACTCTGACAGACTCTGACTGACTCTGACAGACTCTGACTGACTCTGACAGACTCTGACTGACTCTGACAGACTCTGACTGACTCTGACAGACTCTGACAGACTCTGACAGACTCTGACTGACTCTGACAGACTCTGACTGACTCTGACAGACTCTGACTGAGTCTGACTGACTCTGACTGACTCTAGGTTAATCGGAGAGACATTTCTTTTTTCGAATAATACATCATTTTGTTCGTCTTGATGAACACTATTGAAATATATATATATATGTATACTTTCAACTAAATCTACGGCTTATGGTGACTCTGACTGACTCTGTCTGACTCTGACTGACTCTGACAGACACTGACTGACTCTGACTGACTCTGACGGACTCTGACTGACTCTGACGGACTCTGACTGACTCTGACAGACTCTGACTGACTCTGACAGACTCTGACTGACTCTGACAGACTCTGACAGACTCTGACTGACTCTGACTGACTCTGACTGACTCTAGGTTAATCGGAGAGACATTTCTTTTTTCGAAGATAGAAATTCTCATAACTTACGTGATTTTTGCGAAAACCTCGGGAAACATTTAAAATGGATATATTGCAAAGCTGAAGACATTTTCGTCGATGGGGTAGGTAAGTCTTTAAGTCCTGAAAAAATGAGCAAAATTGGAGAGAAATATTTTTTTCCGAAAAATGAAATTCTATCACAGGTCAAGACCTGTACGCGATTTTTATTTTTAGCTGAAATTTTTTTTTACGTAAATATGTCAAGTAATACATCATTTTGTTCGTCTTGATGAACACTATTGAAATATATATATATATGTATACTTTCAACTAAATCTACGGCTTATGGTGACTCTGACTGACTCTGTCTGACTCTGACTGACTCTGACAGACACTGACTGACTCTGACTGACTCTGACAGACTCTGACTGACTCTGACAGACTCTGACTGACTCTGACAGACTCTGACTGACTCTGACAGACTCTGACTGACTCTGACAGACTCTGACAGACTCTGACTGACTCTGACTGACTCTGACTGACTCTAGGTTAATCGGAGAGACATTTCTTTTTTCGAAGATAGAAATTCTCATAACTTACGTGATTTTTGCGAAAACCTCGGGAAACATTTAAAATGGATATATTGCAAAGCTGAAGACATTTTCGTCGATGGGGTAGGTAAGTCTTTAAGTCCTGAAAAAATGAGCAAAATTGGAGAGAAATATTTTTTTCCGAAAAATGAAATTCTATCACAGGTCAAGACCTGTACGCGATTTTGATTTTTAGCTGAAATTTTTTTTTACGTAAATATGTCAAGTAATACATCATTTTGTTCGTCTTGATGAACACTATTGAAATATATATATATATGTATACTTTCAACTAAATCTACGGCTTATGGTGACTCTGACTGACTCTGTCTGACTCTGACTGACTCTGACAGACACTGACTGACTCTGCCTGACTCTGACAGACTCTGACTGACTCTGACAGACTCTGACTGACTCTGACAGACTCTGACTGACTCTGACAGACTCTGACTGACTCTGACAGACTCTGACAGACTCTGACTGACTCTGACTGACTCTGACTGACTCTAGGTTAATCGGAGAGACATTTCTTTTTTCGAAGATAGAAATTCTCATAACTTACGTGATTTTTGCGAAAACCTCGGGAAACATTTAAAATGGATATATTGCAAAGCTGAAGACATTTTCGTCGATGGGGTAGGTAAGTCTTTAAGTCCTGAAAAAATGAGCAAAATTGGAGAGAAATATTTTTTTCCGAAAAATGAAATTCTATCACAGGTCAAGACCTGTACGCGATTTTGATTTTTAGCTGAAATTTGTTTTTACGTAAATATGTCAAGTAATACATCATTTTGTTCGTCTTGATGAACACTATTGAAATATATATATATATGTATACTTTCAACTAAATCTACGGCTTATGGTGACTCTGACTGACTCTGTCTGACTCTGACTGACTCTGACAGACACTGACTGACTCTGACTGACTCTGACAGACTCTGACTGACTCTGACAGACTCTGACAGACTCTGACAGACTCTGACTGACTCTGACAGACTCTGACTGACTCTGACAGACTCTGACAGACTCTGACTGACTCTGACTGACTCTGACTGACTCTAGGTTAATCGGAGAGACATTTCTTTTTTCGAAGATAGAAATTCTCATAACTTACGTGATTTTTGCGAAAACCTCGGGAAACATTTAAAATGGATATATTGCAAAGCTGAAGACATTTTCGTCGATGGGGTAGGTAAGTCTTTAAGTCCTGAAAAAATGAGCAAAATTGGAGAGAAATATTTTTTTCCGAAAAATGAAATTCTATCACAGGTCAAGACCTGTACGCGATTTTGATTTTTAGCTGAAATTTTTTTTTACGTAAATATGTCAAGTAATACATCATTTTGTTCGTCTTGATGAACACTATTGAAATATATATATATATGTATACTTTCAACTAAATCTACGGCTTATGGTGACTCTGACTGACTCTGTCTGACTCTGACTGACTCTGACAGACACTGACTGACTCTGACTGACTCTGACAGACTCTGACTGACTCTGACAGACTCTGACTGACTCTGACAGACTCTGACTGACTCTGACAGACTCTGACTGACTCTGACGGACTCTGACAGACTCTGACTGACTCTGACTGACTCTGACTGACTCTAGGTTAATCGGAGAGACATTTCTTTTTTCGAAGATAGAAATTCTCATAACTTACGTGATTTTTGCGAAAACCTCGGGAAACATTTAAAATGGATATATTGCAAAGCTGAAGACATTTTCGTCGATGGGGTAGGTAAGTCTTTAAGTCCTGAAAAAATGAGCAAAATTGGAGAGAAATATTTTTTTCCGAAAAATGAAATTCTATCACAGGTCAAGACCTGTACGCGATTTTGATTTTTAGCTGAAATTTTTGTTTACGTAAATATGTCAAGTAATACATCATTTTGTTCGTCTTGATGAACACTATTGAAATATATATATATATGTATACTTTCAACTAAATCTACGGCTTATGGTGACTCTGACTGACTCTGTCTGACTCTGACTGACTCTGACAGACACTGACTGACTCTGACTGACTCTGACAGACTCTGACTGACTCTGACAGACTCTGACTGACTCTGACAGACTCTGACTGACTCTGAAAGACTCTGACTGACTCTGACAGACTCTGACAGTCTCTGACTGACTCTGACTGACTCTGACTGACTCTAGGTTAATCGGAGAGACATTTCTTTTTTCGAAGATAGAAATTCTCATAACTTACGTGATTTTTGCGAAAACCTCGGGAAACATTGAAAATGGATATATTGCAAAGCTGAAGACATTTTCGTCGATGGGGTAGGTAAGTCTTTAAGTCCTGAAAAAATGAGCAAAATTGGAGAGAAATATTTTTTTCCGAAAAATGAAATTCTATCACAGGTCAAGACCTGTACGCGATTTTGATTTTTAGATGAAATTTGTTTTTACGTAAATATGTCAAGTAATACATCATTTTGTTCGTCTTGATGAACACTATTGAAATATATATATATATGTATACTTTCAACTAAATCTACGGCTTATGGTGACTGTGACTGACTCTGTCTGACTCTGACTGACTCTGACAGACACTGACTGACTCTGCCTGACTCTGACAGACTCTGACTGACTCTGACAGACTCTGACTGACTCTGACAGACTCTGACTGACTCTGACAGACTCTGACTGACTCTGACAGACTCTGGCTGACTCTGACAGACTCTGACAGACTCTGACAGACTCTGACTGACTCTGACTGACTCTGACTGACTCTAGGTTAATCGGAGAGACATTTCTTTTTTCGAATAATACATCATTTTGTTCGTCTTGATGAACACTATTGAAATATATATATATATGTATACTTTCAACTAAATCTACGGCTTATGGTGACTCTGACTGACTCTGTCTGACTCTGACTGACTCTGACAGACACTGACTGACTCTGACTGACTCTGACGGACTCTGACTGACTCTGACGGACTCTGACTGACTCTGACAGACTCTGACTGACTCTGACAGACTCTGACTGACTCTGACAGACTCTGACAGACTCTGACTGACTCTGACTGACTCTGACTGACTCTAGGTTAATCGGAGAGACATTTCTTTTTTCGAAGATAGAAATTCTCATAACTTACGTGATTTTTGCGAAAACCTCGGGAAACATTTAAAATGGATATATTGCAAAGCTGAAGACATTTTCGTCGATGGGGTAGGTAAGTCTTTAAGTCCTGAAAAAATGAGCAAAATTGGAGAGAAATATTTTTTTCCGAAAAATGAAATTCTATCACAGGTCAAGACCTGTACGCGATTTTGATTTTTAGCTGAAATTTGTTTTTACGTAAATATGTCAAGTAATACATCATTTTGTTCGTCTTGATGAACACTATTGAAATATATATATATATGTATACTTTCAACTAAATCTACGGCTTATGGTGACTCTGACTGACTCTGTCTGACTCTGACTGACTCTGACAGACACTGACTGACTCTGACTGACTCTGACAGACTCTGACTGACTCTGACAGACTCTGACTGACTCTGACAGACTCTGACTGACTCTGACAGACTCTGACTGACTCTGACAGACTCTGACAGACTCTGACTGACTCTGACTGACTCTAGGTTAATCGGAGAGACATTTCTTTTTTCGAAGATAGAAATTCTCATAACTTACGTGATTTTTGCGAAAACCTCGGGAAACATTTAAAATGGATATATTGCAAAGCTGAAGACATTTTCGTCGATGGGGTAGGTAAGTCTTTAAGTCCTGAAAAAATGAGCAAAATTGGAGAGAAATATTTTTTTCCGAAAAATGAAATTCTATCACAGGTCAAGACCTGTACGCGATTTTGATTTTTAGCTGAAATTTGTTTTTACGTAAATATGTCAAGTAATACATCATTTTGTTCGTCTTGATGAACACTATTGAAATATATATATATATGTATACTTTCAACTAAATCTACGGCTTTTGGTGACTCTGACTGACTCTGTCTGACTCTGACTGACTCTGACAGACACTGACTGACTCTGACTGACTCTGACAGACTCTGACTGACTCTGACAGACTCTGACTGACTCTGACAGACTCTGACTGACTCTGACAGACTCTGACTGACTCTGACAGACTCTGACAGACTCTGACTGACTCTGACTGACTCTGACTGACTCTAGGTTAATCGGAGAGACATTTCTTTTTTCGAAGATAGAAATTCTCATAACTTACGTGATTTTTGCGAAAACCTCGGGAAACATTTAAAATGGATATATTGCAAAGCTGAAGACATTTTCGTCGATGGGGTAGGTAAGTCTTTAAGTCCTGAAAAAATGAGCAAAATTGGAGAGAAATATTTTTTTCCGAAAAATGAAGTTCTATCACAGGTCAAGACCTGTACGCGATTTTGATTTTTAGCTGAAATTTGTTTTTACGTAAATATGTCAAGTAATACATCATTTTGTTCGTCTTGATGAACACTATTGAAATATATATATATATGTATACTTTCAACTAAATCTACGGCTTATGGTGACTCTGACTGACTCTGACTGACTCTGACTGACTCTGACAGACACTGACAGACACTGACTGACTCTGACTGACTCTGACAGACTCTGACTGACTCTGACAGACTCTGACTGACTCTGACAGACTCTGACTGACTCTGACAGACTCTGACTGACTCTGACAGACTCTGACAGACTCTGACTGACTCTGACTGACTCTAGGTTAATCGGAGAGACATTTCTTTTTTCGAAGATAGAAATTCTCATAACTTACGTGATTTTTGCGAAAACCTCGGGAAACATTTAAAATGGATATATTGCAAAGCTGAAGACATTTTCGTCGATGGGGTAGGTAAGTCTTTAAGTCCTGAAAAAATGAGCAAAATTGGAGAGAAATATTTTTTTCCGAAAAATGAAATTCTATCACAGGTCAAGACCTGTACGCGATTTTGATTTTTAGCTGAAATTTGTTTTTACGTAAATATGTCAAGTAATACATCATTTTGTTCGTCTTGATGAACACTATTGAAATATATATATATATGTATACTTTCAACTAAATCTACGGCTTTTGGTGACTCTGACTGACTCTGTCTGACTCTGACTGACTCTGACAGACACTGACTGACTCTGACTGACTCTGACAGACTCTGACTGACTCTGACAGACTCTGACTGACTCTGACAGACTCTGACTGACTCTGACAGACTCTGACTGACTCTGACAGACTCTGACAGACTCTGACTGACTCTGACTGACTCTGACTGACTCTAGGTTAATCGGAGAGACATTTCTTTTTTCGAAGATAGAAATTCTCATAACTTACGTGATTTTTGCGAAAACCTCGGGAAACATTTAAAATGGATATATTGCAAAGCTGAAGACATTTTCGTCGATGGGGTAGGTAAGTCTTTAAGTCCTGAAAAAATGAGCAAAATTGGAGAGAAATATTTTTTTCCGAAAAATGAAGTTCTATCACAGGTCAAGACCTGTACGCGATTTTGATTTTTAGCTGAAATTTGTTTTTACGTAAATATGTCAAGTAATACATCATTTTGTTCGTCTTGATGAACACTATTGAAATATATATATATATGTATACTTTCAACTAAATCTACGGCTTATGGTGACTCTGACTGACTCTGTCTGACTCTGACTGACTCTGACAGACACTGACTGACTCTGACTGACTCTGACAGACTCTGACTGACTCTGACAGACTCTGACTGACTCTGACAGACTCTGACTGACTCTGACAGACTCTGACTGACTCTGACAGACTCTGACAGACTCTGACTGACTCTGACTGACTCTGACTGACTCTAGGTTAATCGGAGAGACATTTCTTTTTTCGAAGATAGAAATTCTCATAACTTACGTGATTTTTGCGAAAACCTCGGGAAACATTTAAAATGGATATATTGCAAAGCTGAAGACATTTTCGTCGATGGGGTAGGTAAGTCTTTAAGTCCTGAAAAAATGAGCAAAATTGGAGAGAAATATTTTTTTCCGAAAAATGAAATTCTATCACAGGTCAAGACCTGTACGCGATTTTGATTTTTAGCTGAAATTTGTTTTTACGTAAATATGTCAAGTAATACATCATTTTGTTCGTCTTGATGAACACTATTGAAATATATATATATATGTATACTTTCAACTAAATCTACGGCTTATGGTGACTCTGACTGACTCTGTCTGACTCTGACTGACTCTGACAGACACTGACTGACTCTGACTGACTCTGACAGACTCTGACTGACTCTGACAGACTCTGACTGACTCTGACAGACTCTGACTGACTCTGACAGACTCTGACTGACTCTGACAGACTCTGACAGACTCTGACTGACTCTGACTGACTCTAGGTTAATCGGAGAGACATTTCTTTTTTCGAAGATAGAAATTCTCATAACTTACGTGATTTTTGCGAAAACCTCGGGAAACATTTAAAATGGATATATTGCAAAGCTGAAGACATTTTCGTCGATGGGGTAGGTAAGTCTTTAAGTCCTGAAAAAATGAGCAAAATTGGAGAGAAATATTTTTTTCCGAAAAATGAAATTCTATCACAGGTCAAGACCTGTACGCGATTTTGATTTTTAGCTGAAATTTGTTTTTACGTAAATATGTCAAGTAATACATCATTTTGTTCGTCTTGATGAACACTATTGAAATATATATATATATGTATACTTTCAACTAAATCTACGGCTTATGGTGACTCTGACTGACTCTGTCTGACTCTGACTGACTCTGACAGACACTGACTGACTCTGACTGACACTGACGGACTCTGACTGACTCTGACGGACTCTGACTGACTCTGACAGACTCTGACTGACTCTGACAGACTCTGACTGACTCTGACAGACTCTGACAGACTCTGACTGACTCTGACTGACTCTGACTGACTCTGACTGACTCTAGGTTAATCGGAGAGACATTTCTTTTTTCGAAGATAGAAATTCTCATAACTTACGTGATTTTTGCGAAAACCTCGGGAAACATTAAAAATGGATATATTGCAAAGCTGAAGACATTTTCGTCGATGGGGTAGGTAAGTCTTTAAGTCCTGAAAAAATGAGCAAAATTGGAGAGAAATATTTTTTTCCGAAAAATGAAATTCTATCACAGGTCAAGACCTGTACGCGATTTTGATTTTTAGCTGAAATTTTTGTTTACGTAAATATGTCAAGTAATACATCATTTTGTTCGTCTTGATGAACACTATTGAAATATATATATATATGTATACTTTCAACTAAATCTACGGCTTATGGTGACTCTGACTGACTCTGTCTGACTCTGACTGACTCTGACATACACTGACTGACTCTGACTGACTCTGACAGACTCTGACTGACTCTGACAGACTCTGACTGACTCTGACAGACTCTGACAGACTCTGACTGACTCTGACTGACTCTGACTGACTCTAGGATAATCGGAGAGACATTTCTTTTTTCGAAGATAGAAATTCTCATAACTTACGTGATTTTTGCGAAAACCTCGGGAAACATTTAAAATGGATATATTGCAAAGCTGAAGACATTTTCGTCGATGGGGTAGGTAAGTCTTTAAGTCCTGAAAAAATGAGCAAAATTGGAGAGAAATATTTTTTTCCGAAAAATGAAATTCTATCACAGGTCAAGACCTGTACGCGATTTTGATTTTTAGCTGAAATTTTTGTTTACGTAAATATGTCAAGTAATACATCATTTTGTTCGTCTTGATGAACACTATTGAAATATATATATATATGTATACTTTCAACTAAATCTACGGCTTATGGTGACTCTGACTGACTCTGTCTGACTCTGACTGACTCTGACATACACTGACTGACTCTGACTGACTCTGACAGACTCTGACTGACTCTGACAGACTCTGACTGACTCTGACAGACTCTGACTGACTCTGACAGACTCTGACTGACTCTGACAGACTCTGACAGACTCTGACTGACTCTGACTGACTCTGACTGACTCTAGGTTAATCGGAGAGACATTTCTTTTTTCGAAGATAGAAATTCTCATAACTTACGTGATTTTTGCGAAAACCTCGGGAAACATTTAAAATGGATATATTGCAAAGCTGAAGACATTTTCGTCGATGGGGTAGGTAAGTCTTTAAGTCCTGAAAAAATGAGCAAAATTGGAGAGAAATATTTATTTCCGAAAAATGAAATTCTATCACAGGTCAAGACCTGTACGCGATTTTGATTTTTAGCTGAAATTTGTTTTTACGTAAATATGTCAAGTAATACATCATTTTGTTCGTCTTGATGAACACTATTGAAATATATATATATATGTATACTTTCAACTAAATCTACGGCTTATGGTGACTCTGACTGACTCTGTCTGACTCTGACTGACTCTGACAGACACTGACTGACTCTGACTGACTCTGACAGACTCTGACTGACTCTGACAGACTCTGACTGACTCTGACAGACTCTGACTGACTCTGACAGACTCTGACTGACTCTGACAGACTCTGACAGACTCTGACTGACTCTGACTGACTCTGACTGACTCTAGGTTAATCGGAGAGACATTTCTTTTTTCGAAGATAGAAATTCTCATAACTTACGTGATTTTTGCGAAAACCTCGGGAAACATTTAAAATGGATATATTGCAAAGCTGAAGACATTTTCGTCGATGGGGTAGGTAAGTCTTTAAGTCCTGAAAAAATGAGCAAAATTGGAGAGAAATATTTTTTTCCGAAAAATGAAGTTCTATCACAGGTCAAGACCTGTACGCGATTTTGATTTTTAGCTGAAATTTGTTTTTACGTAAATATGTCAAGTAATACATCATTTTGTTCGTCTTGATGAACACTATTGAAATATATATATATATGTATACTTTCAACTAAATCTACGGCTTATGGTGACTCTGACTGACTCTGTCTGACTCTGACTGACTCTGACAGACACTGACTGACTCTGACTGACTCTGACAGACTCTGACTGACTCTGACAGACTCTGACTGACTCTGACAGACTCTGACTGACTCTGACAGACTCTGACTGACTCTGACAGACTCTGACAGACTCTGACTGACTCTGACTGACTCTGACTGACTCTAGGTTAATCGGAGAGACATTTCTTTTTTCGAAGATAGAAATTCTCATAACTTACGTGATTTTTGCGAAAACCTCGGGAAACATTTAAAATGGATATATTGCAAAGCTGAAGACATTTTCGTCGATGGGGTAGGTAAGTCTTTAAGTCCTGAAAAAATGAGCAAAATTGGAGAGAAATATTTTTTTCCGAAAAATGAAATTCTATCACAGGTCAAGACCTGTACGCGATTTTGATTTTTAGCTGAAATTTGTTTTTACGTAAATATGTCAAGTAATACATCATTTTGTTCGTCTTGATGAACACTATTGAAATATATATATATATGTATACTTTCAACTAAATCTACGGCTTTTGGTGACTCTGACTGACTCTGTCTGACTCTGACTGACTCTGACAGACACTGACTGACTCTGACTGACTCTGACAGACTCTGACTGACTCTGACAGACTCTGACTGACTCTGACAGACTCTGACTGACTCTGACAGACTCTGACTGACTCTGACAGACTCTGACAGACTCTGACTGACTCTGACTGACTCTGACTGACTCTAGGTTAATCGGAGAGACATTTCTTTTTTCGAAGATAGAAATTCTCATAACTTACGTGATTTTTGCGAAAACCTCGGGAAACATTTAAAATGGATATATTGCAAAGCTGAAGACATTTCCGTCGATGGGGTAGGTAAGTCTTTAAGTCCTGAAAAAATGAGCAAAATTGGAGAGAAATATTTTTTTCCGAAAAATGAAATTCTATCACAGGTCAAGACCTGTACGCGATTTTGATTTTTAGCTGAAATTTGTTTTTACGTAAATATGTCAAGTAATACATCATTTTGTTCGTCTTGATGAACACTATTGAAATATATATATATATGTATACTTTCAACTAAATCTACGGCTTATGGTGACTCTGACTGACTCTGTCTGACTCTGACTGACTCTGACAGACACTGACTGACTCTGACTGACTCTGACAGACTCTGACTGACTCTGACAGACTCTGACTGACTCTGACAGACTCTAGGTTAATCGGAGAGACATTTCTTTTTTCGAAGATAGAAATTCTCATAACTTACGTGATTTTTGCGAAAACCTCGGGAAACATTTAAAATGGATATATTGCAAAGCTGAAGACATTTTCGTCGATGGGGTAGGTAAGTCTTTAAGTCCTGAAAAAATGAGCAAAATTGGAGAGAAATATTTTTTTCCGAAAAATGAAATTCTATCACAGGTCAAGACCTGTACGCGATTTTGATTTTTAGCTGAAATTTGTTTTTACGTAAATATGTCAAGTAATACATCATTTTGTTCGTCTTGATGAACACTATTGAAATATATATATATATGTATACTTTCAACTAAATCTACGGCTTATGGTGACTCTGACTGACTCTGTCTGACTCTGACTGACTCTGACAGACACTGACTGACTCTGACTGACTCTGACAGACTCTGACTGACTCTGACAGACTCTGACTGACTCTGACAGACTCTGACTGACTCTGACAGACTCTGACTGACTCTGACAGACTCTGACAGACTCTGACTGACTCTGACTGACTCTGACTGACTCTAGGTTAATCGGAGAGACATTTCTTTTTTCGAAGATAGAAATTCTCATAACTTACGTGATTTTTGCGAAAACCTCGGGAAACATTTAAAATGGATATATTGCAAAGCTGAAGACATTTTCGTCGATGGGGTAGGTAAGTCTTTAAGTCCTGAAAAAATGAGCAAAATTGGAGAGAAATATTTTTTTCCGAAAAATGAAATTCTATCACAGGTCAAGACCTGTACGCGATTTTGATTTTTAGCTGAAATTTGTTTTTACGTAAATATGTCAAGTAATACATCATTTTGTTCGTCTTGATGAACACTATTGAAATATATATATATATGTATACTTTCAACTAAATCTACGGCTTATGGTGACTCTGACTGACTCTGTCTGACTCTGACTGACTCTGACATACACTGACTGACTCTGACTGACTCTGACAGACTCTGACTGACTCTGACAGACTCTGACTGACTCTGACAGACTCTGACTGACTCTGACAGACTCTGACTGACTCTGACAGACTCTGACAGACTCTGACTGACTCTGACTGACTCTGACTGACTCTAGGTTAATCGGAGAGACATTTCTTTTTTCGAAGATAGAAATTCTCATAACTTACGTGATTTTTGCGAAAACCTCGGGAAACATTTAAAATGGATATATTGCAAAGCTGAAGACATTTTCGTCGATGGGGTAGGTAAGTCTTTAAGTCCTGAAAAAATGAGCAAAATTGGAGAGAAATATTTTTTTCCGAAAAATGAAATTCTATCACAGGTCAAGACCTGTACGCGATTTTGATTTTTAGCTGAAATTTTTGTTTACGTAAATATGTCAAGTAATACATCATTTTGTTCGTCTTGATGAACACTATTGAAATATATATATATATGTATACTTTCAACTAAATCTACGGCTTATGGTGACTCTGACTGACTCTGTCTGACTCTGACTGACTCTGACATACACTGACTGACTCTGACTGACTCTGACAGACTCTGACTGACTCTGACAGACTCTGACTGACTCTGACAGACTCTGACTGACTCTGACAGACTCTGACTGACTCTGACAGACTCTGACAGACTCTGACTGACTCTGACTGACTCTGACTGACTCTAGGTTAATCGGAGAGACATTTCTTTTTTCGAAGATAGAAATTCTCATAACTTACGTGATTTTTGCGAAAACCTCGGGAAACATTTAAAATGGATATATTGCAAAGCTGAAGACATTTTCGTCGATGGGGTAGGTAAGTCTTTAAGTCCTGAAAAAATGAGCAAAATTGGAGAGAAATATTTTTTTCCGAAAAATGAAATTCTATCACAGGTCAAGACCTGTACGCGATTTTGATTTTTAGCTGAAATTTGTTTTTACGTAAATATGTCAAGTAATACATCATTTTGTTCGTCTTGATGAACACTATTGAAATATATATATATATGTATACTTTCAACTAAATCTACGGCTTATGGTGACTCTGACTGACTCTGTCTGACTCTGACTGACTCTGACAGACACTGACTGACTCTGACTGACTCTGACAGACTCTGACTGACTCTGACAGACTCTGACTGACTCTGACAGACTCTAGGTTAATCGGAGAGACATTTCTTTTTTCGAAGATAGAAATTCTCATAACTTACGTGATTTTTGCGAAAACCTCGGGAAACATTTAAAATGGATATATTGCAAAGCTGAAGACATTTTCGTCGATGGGGTAGGTAAGTCTTTAAGTCCTGAAAAAATGAGCAAAATTGGAGAGAAATATTTTTTTCCGAAAAATGAAATTCTATCACAGGTCAAGACCTGTACGCGATTTTGATTTTTAGCTGAAATTTGTTTTTACGTAAATATGTCAAGTAATACATCATTTTGTTCGTCTTGATGAACACTATTGAAATATATATATATATGTATACTTTCAACTAAATCTACGGCTTATGGTGACTCTGACTGACTCTGTCTGACTCTGACTGACTCTGACAGACACTGACTGACTCTGACTGACTCTGACAGACTCTGACTGACTCTGACAGACTCTGACTGACTCTGACAGACTCTGACTGACTCTGACAGACTCTGACTGACTCTGACAGACTCTGACAGACTCTGACTGACTCTGACTGACTCTGACTGACTCTAGGTTAATCGGAGAGACATTTCTTTTTTCGAAGATAGAAATTCTCATAACTTACGTGATTTTTGCGAAAACCTCGGGAAACATTTAAAATGGATATATTGCAAAGCTGAAGACATTTTCGTCGATGGGGTAGGTAAGTCTTTAAGTCCTGAAAAAATGAGCAAAATTGGAGAGAAATATTTTTTTCCGAAAAATAAAATTCTATCACAGGTCAAGACCTGTACGCGATTTTGATTTTTAGCTGAAATTTGTTTTTACGTAAATATGTCAAGTAATACATCATTTTGTTCGTCTTGATGAACACTATTGAAATATATATATATATGTATACTTTCAACTAAATCTACGGCTTATGGTGACTCTGACTGACTCTGTCTGACTCTGACTGACTCTGACATACACTGACTGACTCTGACTGACTCTGACAGACTCTGACTGACTCTGACAGACTCTGACTGACTCTGACAGACTCTGACTGACTCTGACAGACTCTGACTGACTCTGACAGACTCTGACAGACTCTGACTGACTCTGACTGACTCTGACTGACTCTAGGTTAATCGGAGAGACATTTCTTTTTTCGAAGATAGAAATTCTCATAACTTACGTGATTTTTGCGAAAACCTCGGGAAACATTTAAAATGGATATATTGCAAAGCTGAAGACATTTTCGTCGATGGGGTAGGTAAGTCTTTAAGTCCTGAAAAAATGAGCAAAATTGGAGAGAAATATTTTTTTCCGAAAAATGAAATTCTATCACAGGTCAAGACCTGTACGCGATTTTGATTTTTAGCTGAAATTTTTGTTTACGTAAATATGTCAAGTAATACATCATTTTGTTCGTCTTGATGAACACTATTGAAATATATATATATATGTATACTTTCAACTAAATCTACGGCTTATGGTGACTCTGACTGACTCTGTCTGACTCTGACTGACTCTGACATACACTGACTGACTCTGACTGACTCTGACAGACTCTGACTGACTCTGACAGACTCTGACTGACTCTGACAGACTCTGACTGACTCTGACAGACTCTGACTGACTCTGACAGACTCTGACAGACTCTGACTGACTCTGACTGACTCTGACTGACTCTAGGTTAATCGGAGAGACATTTCTTTTTTCGAAGATAGAAATTCTCATAACTTACGTGATTTTTGCGAAAACCTCGGGAAACATTTAAAATGGATATATTGCAAAGCTGAAGACATTTTCGTCGATGGGGTAGGTAAGTCTTTAAGTCCTGAAAAAATGAGCAAAATTGGAGAGAAATATTTGTTTCCGAAAAATGAAATTCTATCACAGGTCAAGACCTGTACGCGATTTTGATTTTTAGCTGAAATTTTTGTTTACGTAAATATGTCAAGTAATACATCATTTTGTTCGTCTTGATGAACACTATTGAAATATATATATATATGTATACTTTCAACTAAATCTACGGCTTATGGTGACTCTGACTGACTCTGTCTGACTCTGACTGACTCTGACAGACACTGACTGACTCTGACTGACTCTGACAGACTCTGACTGACTCTGACAGACTCTGACTGACTCTGACAGACTCTGACTGACTCTGACAGACTCTGACTGACTCTGACAGACTCTGACAGTCTCTGACTGACTCTGACTGACTCTGACTGACTCTAGGTTAATCGGAGAAACATTTCTTTTTTCGAAGATAGAAATTCTCATAACTTACGTGATTTTTGCGAAAACCTCGGGAAACATTTAAAATGGATATATTGCAAAGCTGAAGACATTTTCGTCGATGGGGTAGGTAAGTCTTTAAGTCCTGAAAAAATGAGCAAAATTGGAGAGAAATATTTTTTTCCGAAAAATGAAATTCTATCACAGGTCAAGACCTGTACGCGATTTTGATTTTTAGCTGAAATTTGTTTTTACGTAAATATGTCAAGTAATACATCATTTTGTTCGTCTTGATGAACACTATTGAAATATATATATATATGTATACTTTCAACTAAATCTACGGCTTATGGTGACTGTGACTGACTCTGTCTGACTCTGACTGACTCTGACAGACACTGACTGACTCTGTCTGACTCTGACAGACTCTGACTGACTCTGACAGACTCTGACTGACTCTGACAGACTCTGACTGACTCTGACAGACTCTGACTGACTCTGACAGACTCTGACAGACTCTGACTGACTCTGACTGACTCTGACTGACTCTAGGTTAATCGGAGAGACATTTCTTTTTTCGAAGATAGAAATTCTCATAACTTACGTGATTTTTGCGAAAACCTCGGGAAACATTTAAAATGGATATATTGCAAAGCTGAAGACATTTTCGTCGATGGGGTAGGTAAGTCTTTAAGTCCTGAAAAAATGAGCAAAATTGGAGAGAAATATTTTTTTCCGAAAAATGAAATTCTATCACAGGTCAAGACCTGTACGCGATTTTGATTTTTAGCTGAAATTTGTTTTTACGTAAATATGTCAAGTAATACATCATTTTGTTCGTCTTGATGAACACTATTGAAATATATATATATATGTATACTTTCAACTAAATCTTCGGCTTATGGTGACTCTGACTGACTCTGTCTGACTCTGACTGACTCTGACAGACACTGACTGACTCTGACTGACTCTGACAGACTCTGACTGACTCTGACAGACTCTGACTGACTCTGACAGACTCTGACTGACTCTGACAGACTCTGACAGACTCTGACTGACTCTGACTGACTCTGACTGACTCTAGGTTAATCGGAGAGACATTTCTTTTTTCGAAGATAGAAATTCTCATAACTTACGTGATTTTTGCGAAAACCTCGGGAAACATTTAAAATGGATATATTGCAAAGCTGAAGACATTTTCGTCGATGGGGTAGGTAAGTCTTTAAGTCCTGAAAAAATGAGCAAAATTGGAGAGAAATATTTTTTTCCGAAAAATGAAATTCTATCACAGGTCAAGACCTGTACGCGATTTTGATTTTTAGCTGAAATTTGTTTTTACGTAAATATGTCAAGTAATACATCATTTTGTTCGTCTTGATGAACACTATTGAAATATATATATATATGTATACTTTCAACTAAATCTACGGCTTATGGTGACTCTGACTGACTCTGTCTGACTCTGACTAACTCTGACAGACACTGACTGACTCTGACTGACTCTGACAGACTCTGACTGACTCTGACAGACTCTGACTGACTCTGACAGACTCTGACTGACTCTGACAGACTCTGACTGACTCTGACAGACTCTGACAGACTCTGACTGACTCTGACTGACTCTGACTGACTCTAGGTTAATCGGAGAGACATTTCTTTTTTCGAAGATAGAAATTCTCATAACTTACGTGATTTTTGCGAAAACCTCGGGAAACATTTAAAATGGATATATTGCAAAGCTGAAGACATTTTCGTCGATGGGGTAGGTAAGTCTTTAAGTCCTGAAAAAATGAGCAAAATGGGAGAGAAATATTTTTTTCCGAAAAATGAAATTCTATCACAGGTCAAGACCTGTACGCGATTTTGATTTTTAGCTGAAATTTTTGTTTACGTAAATATGTCAAGTAATACATCATTTTGTTCGTCTTGATGAACACTATTGAAATATATATATATATGTATACTTTCAACTAAATCTACGGCTTATGGTGACTCTGACTGACTCTGTCTGACTCTGACTGACTCTGACAGACACTGACTGACTCTGACTGACTCTGACAGACTCTGACTGACTCTGACAGACTCTGACTGACTCTGACAGACTCTGACTGACTCTGACAGACTCTGACTGACTCTGACAGACTCTGACAGTCTCTGACTGACTCTGACTGACTCTGACTGACTCTAGGTTAATCGGAGAGACATTTTTTTTTTCGAAGATAGAAATTCTCATAACTTACGTGATTTTTGCGAAAACCTCGGGAAACATTTAAAATGGATATATTGCAAAGCTGAAGACATTTTCGTCGATGGGGTAGGTAAGTCTTTAAGTCCTGAAAAAATGAGCAAAATTGGAGAGAAATATTTTTTTCCGAAAAATGAAATTCTATCACAGGTCAAGACCTGTACGCGATTTTGATTTTTAGCTGAAATTTGTTTTTACGTAAATATGTCAAGTAATACATCATTTTGTTCGTCTTGATGAACACTATTGAAATATATATATATATGTATACTTTCAACTAAATCTACGGCTTATGGTGACTGTGACTGACTCTGTCTGACTCTGACTGACTCTGACAGACACTGACTGACTCTGCCTGACTCTGACAGACTCTGACTGACTCTGACAGACTCTGACTGACTCTGACAGACTCTGACTGACTCTGACAGACTCTGACTGACTCTGACAGACTCTGACAGACTCTGACTGACTCTGACTGACTCTGACTGACTCTAGGTTAATCGGAGAGACATTTCTTTTTTCGAAGATAGAAATTCTCATAACTTACGTGATTTTTGCGAAAACCTCGGGAAACATTTAAAATGGATATATTGCAAAGCTGAAGACATTTTCGTCGATGGGGTAGGTAAGTCTTTAAGTCCTGAAAAAATGAGCAAAATTGGAGAGAAATATTTTTTTCCGAAAAATGAAATTCTATCACAGGTCAAGACCTGTACGCGATTTTGATTTTTAGCTGAAATTTGTTTTTACGTAAATATGTCAAGTAATACATCATTTTGTTCGTCTTGATGAACACTATTGAAATATATATATATATGTATACTTTCAACTAAATCTACGGCTTATGGTGACTCTGACTGACTCTGTCTGACTCTGACTGACTCTGACAGACACTGACTGACTCTGACTGACTCTGACAGACTCTGACTGACTCTGACAGACTCTGACTTACTCTGACAGACTCTAGGTTAATCGGAGAGACATTTCTTTTTTCGAAGATAGAAATTCTCATAACTTACGTGATTTTTGCGAAAACCTCGGGAAACATTTAAAATGGATATATTGCAAAGCTGAAGACATTTTCGTCGATGGGGTAGGTAAGTCTTTAAGTCCTGAAAAAATGAGCAAAATTGGAGAGAAATATTTTTTTCCGAAAAATGAAATTCTATCACAGGTCAAGACCTGTACGCGATTTTGATTTTTAGCTGAAATTTGTTTTTACGTAAATATGTCAAGTAATACATCATTTTGTTCGTCTTGATGAACACTATTGAAATATATATATATATGTATACTTTCAACTAAATCTACGGCTTATGGTGACTCTGACTGACTCTGTCTGACTCTGACTGACTCTGACAGACACTGACTGACTCTGACTGACTCTGACAGACTCTGACTGACTCTGACAGACTCTGACTGACTCTGACAGACTCTGACTGACTCTGACAGACTCTGACTGACTCTGACAGACTCTGACAGACTCTGACTGACTCTGACTGACTCTGACTGACTCTAGGTTAATCGGAGAGACATTTCTTTTTTCGAAGATAGAAATTCTCATAACTTACGTGATTTTTGCGAAAACCTCGGGAAACATTTAAAATGGATATATTGCAAAGCTGAAGACATTTTCGTCGATGGGGTAGGTAAGTCTTTAAGTCCTGAAAAAATGAGCAAAATTGGAGAGAAATATTTTTTTCCGAAAAATGAAATTCTATCACAGGTCAAGACCTGTACGCGATTTTGATTTTTAGCTGAAATTTGTTTTTACGTAAATATGTCAAGTAATACATCATTTTGTTCGTCTTGATGAACACTATTGAAATATATATATATATGTATACTTTCAACTAAATCTACGGCTTATGGTGACTCTGACTGACTCTGTCTGACTCTGACTGACTCTGACATACACTGACTGACTCTGACTGACTCTGACAGACTCTGACTGACTCTGACAGACTCTGACTGACTCTGACAGACTCTGACTGACTCTGACAGACTCTGACTGACTCTGACAGACTCTGACAGACTCTGACTGACTCTGACTGACTCTGACTGACTCTAGGTTAATCGGAGAGACATTTCTTTTTTCGAAGATAGAAATTCTCATAACTTACGTGATTTTTGCGAAAACCTCGGGAAACATTTAAAATGGATATATTGCAAAGCTGAAGACATTTTCGTCGATGGGGTAGGTAAGTCTTTAAGTCCTGAAAAAATGAGCAAAATTGGAGAGAAATATTTGTTTCCGAAAAATGAAATTCTATCACAGGTCAAGACCTGTACGCGATTTTGATTTTTAGCTGAAATTTTTGTTTACGTAAATATGTCAAGTAATACATCATTTTGTTCGTCTTGATGAACACTATTGAAATATATATATATATGTATACTTTCAACTAAATCTACGGCTTATGGTGACTCTGACTGACTCTGTCTGACTCTGACTGACTCTGACAGACACTGACTGACTCTGACTGACTCTGACAGACTCTGACTGACTCTGACAGACTCTGACTGACTCTGACAGACTCTGACTGACTCTGACAGACTCTGACTGACTCTGACAGACTCTGACAGTCTCTGACTGACTCTGACTGACTCTGACTGACTCTAGGTTAATCGGAGAAACATTTCTTTTTTCGAAGATAGAAATTCTCATAACTTACGTGATTTTTGCGAAAACCTCGGGAAACATTTAAAATGGATATATTGCAAAGCTGAAGACATTTTCGTCGATGGGGTAGGTAAGTCTTTAAGTCCTGAAAAAATGAGCAAAATTGGAGAGAAATATTTTTTTCCGAAAAATGAAATTCTATCACAGGTCAAGACCTGTACGCGATTTTGATTTTTAGCTGAAATTTGTTTTTACGTAAATATGTCAAGTAATACATCATTTTGTTCGTCTTGATGAACACTATTGAAATATATATATATATGTATACTTTCAACTAAATCTACGGCTTATGGTGACTGTGACTGACTCTGTCTGACTCTGACTGACTCTGACAGACACTGACTGACTCTGTCTGACTCTGACAGACTCTGACTGACTCTGACAGACTCTGACTGACTCTGACAGACTCTGACTGACTCTGACAGACTCTGACTGACTCTGACAGACTCTGACAGACTCTGACTGACTCTGACTGACTCTGACTGACTCTAGGTTAATCGGAGAGACATTTCTTTTTTCGAAGATAGAAATTCTCATAACTTACGTGATTTTTGCGAAAACCTCGGGAAACATTTAAAATGGATATATTGCAAAGCTGAAGACATTTTCGTCGATGGGGTAGGTAAGTCTTTAAGTCCTGAAAAAATGAGCAAAATTGGAGAGAAATATTTTTTTCCGAAAAATGAAATTCTATCACAGGTCAAGACCTGTACGCGATTTTGATTTTTAGCTGAAATTTGTTTTTACGTAAATATGTCAAGTAATACATCATTTTGTTCGTCTTGATGAACACTATTGAAATATATATATATATGTATACTTTCAACTAAATCTACGGCTTATGGTGACTCTGACTGACTCTGTCTGACTCTGACTGACTCTGACAGACACTGACTGACTCTGACTGACTCTGACAGACTCTGACTGACTCTGACAGACTCTGACTGACTCTGACAGACTCTGACTGACTCTGACAGACTCTGACAGACTCTGACTGACTCTGACTGACTCTGACTGACTCTAGGTTAATCGGAGAGACATTTCTTTTTTCGAATAATACATCATTTTGTTCGTCTTGATGAACACTATTGAAATATATATATATATGTATACTTTCAACTAAATCTACGGCTTATGGTGACTCTGACTGACTCTGTCTGACTCTGACTGACTCTGACAGACACTGACTGACTCTGACTGACTCTGACGGACTCTGACTGACTCTGACAGACTCTGACTGACTCTGACAGACTCTGACTGACTCTGACAGACTCTGACTGACTATGACAGACTCTGACAGACTCTGACTGACTCTGACTGACTCTGACTGACTCTAGGTTAATCGGAGAGACATTTCTTTTTTCGAAGATAGAAATTCTCATAACTTACGTGATTTTTGCGAAAACCTCGGGAAACATTTAAAATGGATATATTGCAAAGCTGAAGACATTTTCGTCGATGGGGTAGGTAAGTCTTTAAGTCCTGAAAAAATGAGCAAAATTGGAGAGAAATATTTTTTTCCGAAAAATGAAATTCTATCACAGGTCAAGACCTGTACGCGATTTTGATTTTTAGCGGAAATTTGTTTTTACGTAAATATGTCAAGTAATACATCATTTTGTTCGTCTTGATGAACACTATTGAAATATATATATATATGTATACTTTCAACTAAATCTACGGCTTATGGTGACTGTGACTGACTCTGTCTGACTCTGACTGACTCTGACAGACACTGACTGACTCTGCCTGACTCTGACAGACTCTGACTGACTCTGACAGACTCTGACTGACTCTGACAGACTCTGACTGACTCTGACAGACTCTGACTGACTCTGACAGACTCTGACAGACTCTGACTGACTCTGACTGACTCTGACTGACTCTAGGTTAATCGGAGAGACATTTCTTTTTTCGAAGATAGAAATTCTCATAACTTACGTGATTTTTGCGAAAACCTCGGGAAACATTTAAAATGGATATATTGCAAAGCTGAAGACATTTTCGTCGATGGGGTAGGTAAGTCTTTAAGTCCTGAAAAAATGAGCAAAATTGGAGAGAAATATTTTTTTCCGAAAAATGAAATTCTATCACAGGTCAAGACCTGTACGCGATTTTGATTTTTAGCGGAAATTTGTTTTTACGTAAATATGTCAAGTAATACATCATTTTGTTCGTCTTGATGAACACTATTGAAATATATATATATATGTATACTTTCAACTAAATCTACGGCTTATGGTGACTCTGACTGACTCTGTCTGACTCTGACTGACTCTGACCGACACTGACTGACTCTGACTGACTCTGACAGACTCTGACTGACTCTGACAGACTCTGACTGACTCTGACAGACTCTGACTGACTCTGACAGACTCTGACAGACTCTGACTGACTCTGACTGACTCTAGGTTAATCGGAGAGACATTTCTTTTTTCGAAGATAGAAATTCTCATAACTTACGTGATTTTTGCGAAAACCTCGGGAAACATTTAAAATGGATATATTGCAAAGCTGAAGACATTTTCGTCGATGGGGTAGGTAAGTCTTTAAGTCCTGAAAAAATGAGCAAAATTGGAGAGAAATATTTTTTTCCGAAAAATGAAATTCTATCACAGGTCAAGACCTGTACGCGATTTTGATTTTTAGCTGAAATTTGTTTTTACGTAAATATGTCAAGTAATACATCATTTTGTTCGTCTTGATGAACACTATTGAAATATATATATATATGTATACTTTCAACTAAATCTTCGGCTTATGGTGACTCTGACTGACTCTGTCTGACTCTGACTGACTCTGACAGACACTGACTGACTCTGACTGACTCTGACAGACTCTGACTGACTCTGACAGACTCTGACTGACTCTGACAGACTCTGACTGACTCTGACAGACTCTGACAGACTCTGACTGACTCTGACTGACTCTGACTGACTCTAGGTTAATCGGAGAGACATTTCTTTTTTCGAAGATAGAAATTCTCATAACTTACGTGATTTTTGCGAAAACCTCGGGAAACATTTAAAATGGATGTATTGCAAAGCTGAAGACATTTTCGTCGATGGGGTAGGTAAGTCTTTAAGTCCTGAAAAAATGAGCAAAATTGGAGAGAAATATTTTTTTCCGAAAAATGAAATTCTATCACAGGTCAAGACCTGTACGCGATTTTGATTTTTAGCTGAAATTTGTTTTTACGTAAATATGTCAAGTAATACATCATTTTGTTCGTCTTGATGAACACTATTGAAATATATATATATATGTATACTTTCAACTAAATCTACGGCTTATGGTGACTCTGACTGACTCTGTCTGACTCTGACTAACTCTGACAGACACTGACTGACTCTGACTGACTCTGACAGACTCTGACTGACTCTGACAGACTCTGACTGACTCTGACAGACTCTGACTGACTCTGACAGACTCTGACTGACTCTGACAGACTCTGACAGACTCTGACTGACTCTGACTGACTCTGACTGACTCTAGGTTAATCGGAGAGACATTTCTTTTTTCGAAGATAGAAATTCTCATAACTTACGTGATTTTTGCGAAAACCTCGGGAAACATTTAAAATGGATATATTGCAAAGCTGAAGACATTTTCGTCGATGGGGTAGGTAAGTCTTTAAGTCCTGAAAAAATGAGCAAAATGGGAGAGAAATATTTTTTTCCGAAAAATGAAATTCTATCACAGGTCAAGACCTGTACGCGATTTTGATTTTTAGCTGAAATTTTTGTTTACGTAAATATGTCAAGTAATACATCATTTTGTTCGTCTTGATGAACACTATTGAAATATATATATATATGTATACTTTCAACTAAATCTACGGCTTATGGTGACTCTGACTGACTCTGTCTGACTCTGACTGACTCTGACAGACACTGACTGACTCTGACTGACTCTGACAGACTCTGACTGACTCTGACAGACTCTGACTGACTCTGACAGACTCTGACTGACTCTGACAGACTCTGACTGACTCTGACAGACTCTGACAGTCTCTGACTGACTCTGACTGACTCTGACTGACTCTAGGTTAATCGGAGAGACATTTTTTTTTTCGAAGATAGAAATTCTCATAACTTACGTGATTTTTGCGAAAACCTCGGGAAACATTTAAAATGGATATATTGCAAAGCTGAAGACATTTTCGTCGATGGGGTAGGTAAGTCTTTAAGTCCTGAAAAAATGAGCAAAATTGGAGAGAAATATTTTTTTCCGAAAAATGAAATTCTATCACAGGTCAAGACCTGTACGCGATTTTGATTTTTAGCTGAAATTTGTTTTTACGTAAATATGTCAAGTAATACATCATTTTGTTCGTCTTGATGAACACTATTGAAATATATATATATATGTATACTTTCAACTAAATCTACGGCTTATGGTGACTGTGACTGACTCTGTCTGACTCTGACTGACTCTGACAGACACTGACTGACTCTGCCTGACTCTGACAGACTCTGACTGACTCTGACAGACTCTGACTGACTCTGACAGACTCTGACTGACTCTGACAGACTCTGACTGACTCTGACAGACTCTGACAGACTCTGACTGACTCTGACTGACTCTGACTGACTCTAGGTTAATCGGAGAGACATTTCTTTTTTCGAAGATAGAAATTCTCATAACTTACGTGATTTTTGCGAAAACCTCGGGAAACATTTAAAATGGATATATTGCAAAGCTGAAGACATTTTCGTCGATGGGGTAGGTAAGTCTTTAAGTCCTGAAAAAATGAGCAAAATTGGAGAGAAATATTTTTTTCCGAAAAATGAAATTCTATCACAGGTCAAGACCTGTACGCGATTTTGATTTTTAGCTGAAATTTTTTTTTACGTAAATATGTCAAGTAATACATCATTTTGTTCGTCTTGATGAACACTATTGAAATATATATATATATGTATACTTTCAACTAAATCTACGGCTTATGGTGACTCTGACTGACTCTGTCTGACTCTGACTGACTCTGACAGACACTGACTGACTCTGACTGACTCTGACAGACTCTGACTGACTCTGACAGACTCTGACTGACTCTGACAGACTCTGACTGACTCTGACAGACTCTGACTGACTCTGACAGACTCTGACAGACTCTGACTGACTCTGACTGACTCTGACTGACTCTAGGTTAATCGGAGAGACATTTCTTTTTTCGAAGATAGAAATTCTCATAACTTACGTGATTTTTGCGAAAACCTCGGGAAACATTTAAAATGGATATATTGCAAAGCTGAAGACATTTTCGTCGATGGGGTAGGTAAGTCTTTAAGTCCTGAAAAAATGAGCAAAATTGGAGAGAAATATTTTTTTCCGAAAAATGAAATTCTATCACAGGTCAAGACCTGTACGCGATTTTGATTTTTAGCTGAAATTTGTTTTTACGTAAATATGTCAAGTAATACATCATTTTGTTCGTCTTGATGAACACTATTGAAATATATATATATATGTATACTTTCAACTAAATCTACGGCTTATGGTGACTCTGACTGACTCTGTCTGACTCTGACTGACTCTGACAGACACTGACTGACTCTGACTGACTCTGACAGACTCTGACTGACTCTGACAGACTCTGACTGACTCTGACAGACTCTGACTGACTCTGACAGACTCTGACTGACTCTGACAGACTCTGACAGTCTCTGACTGACTCTGACTGACTCTGACTGACTCTAGGTTAATCGGAGAGACATTTCTTTTTTCGAAGATAGAAATTCTCATAACTTACGTGATTTTTGCGAAAACCTCGGGAAACATTTAAAATGGATATATTGCAAAGCTGAAGACATTTTCGTCGATGGGGTAGGTAAGTCTTTAAGTCCTGAAAAAATGAGCAAAATTGGAGAGAAATATTTTTTCCGAAAAATGAAATTCTATCACAGGTCAAGACCTGTACGCGATTTTGATTTTTAGCTGAAATTTGTTTTTACGTAAATATGTCAAGTAATACATCATTTTGTTCGTCTTGATGAACACTATTGAAATATATATATATATGTATACTTTCAACTAAATCTACGGCTTATGGTGACTCTGACTGACTCTGTCTGACTCTGACTGACTCTGACAGACACTGACTGACTCTGACTGACTCTGACAGACTCTGACTGACTCTGACAGACTCTGACTGACTCTGACAGACTCTGACTGACTCTGACAGACTCTGACTGACTCTGACAGACTCTGACAGACTCTGACTGACTCTGACTGACTCTAGGTTAATCGGAGAGACATTTCTTTTTTCGAAGATAGAAATTCTCATAACTTTCGTGATTTTTGCGAAAACCTCGGGAAACATTTAAAATGGATATATTGCTAAGCTGAAGACATTTTCGTCGATGGGGTAGGTAAGTCTTTAAGTCCTGAAAAAATGAGCAAAATTGGAGAGAAATATTTTTTTCCGAAAAATGAAATTCTATCACAGGTCAAGACCTGTACGCGATTTTGATTTTTAGCTGAAATTTTTGTTTACGTAAATATGTCAAGTAATACATCATTTTGTTCGTCTTGATGAACACTATTGAAATATATATATATATGTATACTTTCAACTAAATCTACGGCTTATGGTGACTCTGACTGACTCTGTCTGACTCTGACTGACTCTGACAGACACTGACTGACTCTGACTGACTCTGACAGACTCTGACTGACTCTGACAGACTCTGACTGACTCTGACAGACTCTGACTGACTCTGACAGACTCTGACTGACTCTGACAGACTCTGACAGTCTCTGACTGACTCTGACTGACTCTGACTGAATCTAGGTTAATCGGAGAGACATTTCTTTTTTCGAAGATAGAAATTCTCATAACTTACGTGATTTTTGCGAAAACCTCGGGAAACATTGAAAATGGATATATTGCAAAGCTGAAGACATTTTCGTCGATGGGGTAGGTAAGTCTTTAAGTCCTGAAAAAATGAGCAAAATTGGAGAGAAATATTTTTTTCCGAAAAATGAAATTCTATCACAGGTCAAGACCTGTACGCGATTTTGATTTTTAGCTGAAATTTGTTTTTACGTAAATATGTCAAGTAATACATCATTTTGTTCGTCTTGATGAACACTATTGAAATATATATATATATGTATACTTTCAACTAAATCTACGGCTTATGGTGACTCTGACTGACTCTGTCTGACTCTGACTGACTCTGACAGACACTGACTGACTCTGACTGACTCTGACAGACTCTGACTGACTCTGACAGACTCTGACTGACTCTGACAGACTCTGACTGACTCTGACAGACTCTGACAGACTCTGACTGACTCTGACTGACTCTGACTGACTCTAGGTAAATCGGAGAGACATTTCTTTTTTCGAAGATAGAAATTCTCATAACTTACGTGATTTTTGCGAAAACCTCGGGAAACATTTAAAATGGATATATTGCAAAGCTGAAGACATTTTCGTCGATGGGGTAGGTAAGTCTTTAAGTCCTGAAAAAATGAGCAAAATTGGAGAGAAATATTTTTTTCCGAAAAATGAAATTCTATCACAGGTCAAGACCTGTACGCGATTTTGATTTTTAGCTGAAATTTGTTTTTACGTAAATATGTCAAGTAATACATCATTTTGTTCGTCTTGATGAACACTATTGAAATATATATATATATGTATACTTTCAACTAAATCTACGGCTTATGGTGACTCTGACTGACTCTGTCTGACTCTGACTGACTCTGACAGACACTGACTGACTCTGACTGACTCTGACAGACTCTGACTGACTCTGACAGACTCTGACTGACTCTGACAGACTCTGACTGACTCTGACAGACTCTGACAGACTCTGACTGACTCTGACTGACTCTGACTGACTCTAGGTTAATCGGAGAGACATTTCTTTTTTCGAAGATAGAAATTCTCATAACTTACGTGATTTTTGCGAAAACCTCGGGAAACATTTAAAATGGATATATTGCAAAGCTGAAGACATTTTCGTCGATGGGGTAGGTAAGTCTTTAAGTCCTGAAAAAATGAGCAAAATTGGAGAGAAATATTTTTTTCCGAAAAATGAAATTCTATCACAGGTCAAGACCTGTACGCGATTTTGATTTTTAGCTGAAATTTGTTTTTACGTAAATATGTCAAGTAATACATCATTTTGTTCGTCTTGATGAACACTATTGAAATATATATATATATGTATACTTTCAACTAAATCTACGGCTTATGGTGACTCTGACTGACTCTGTCTGACTCTGACTAACTCTGACAGACACTGACTGACTCTGACTGACTCTGACAGACTCTGACTGACTCTGACAGACTCTGACTGACTCTGACAGACTCTGACTGACTCTGACAGACTCTGACTGACTCTGACAGACTCTGACAGACTCTGACTGACTCTGACTGACTCTGACTGACTCTAGGTTAATCGGAGAGACATTTCTTTTTTCGAAGATAGAAATTCTCATAACTTACGTGATTTTTGCGAAAACCTCGGGAAACATTTAAAATGGATATATTGCAAAGCTGAAGACATTTTCGTCGATGGGGTAGGTAAGTCTTTAAGTCCTGAAAAAATGAGCAAAATTGGAGAGAAATATTTTTTTCCGAAAAATGAAATTCTATCACAGGTCAAGACCTGTACGCGATTTTGATTTTTAGCTGAAATTTTTGTTTACGTAAATATGTCAAGTAATACATCATTTTGTTCGTCTTGATGAACACTATTGAAATATATATATATATGTATACTTTCAACTAAATCTACGGCTTATGGTGACTCTGACTGACTCTGTCTGACTCTGACTGACTCTGACAGACACTGACTGACTCTGACTGACTCTGACAGACTCTGACTGACTCTGACAGACTCTGACTGACTCTGACAGACTCTGACTGACTCTGACAGACTCTGACTGACTCTGACAGACTCTGACAGTCTCTGACTGACTCTGACTGACTCTGACTGACTCTAGGTTAATCGGAGAGACATTTCTTTTTTCGAAGATAGAAATTCTCATAACTTACGTGATTTTTGCGAAAACCTCGGGAAACATTTAAAATGGATATATTGCAAAGCTGAAGACATTTTCGTCGATGGGGTAGGTAAGTCTTTAAGTCCTGAAAAAATGAGCAAAATTGGAGAGAAATATTTTTTTCCGAAAAATGAAATTCTATCACAGGTCAAGACCTGTACGCGATTTTGATTTTTAGCTGAAATTTGTTTTTACGTAAATATGTCAAGTAATACATCATTTTGTTCGTCTTGATGAACACTATTGAAATATATATATATATGTATACTTTCAACTAAATCTACGGCTTATGGTGACTGTGACTGACTCTGTCTGACTCTGACTGACTCTGACAGACACTGACTGACTCTGCCTGACTCTGACAGACTCTGACTGACTCTGACAGACTCTGACTGACTCTGACAGACTCTGACTGACTCTGACAGACTCTGACTGACTCTGACAGACTCTGACAGACTCTGACTGACTCTGACTGACTCTGACTGACTCTAGGTTAATCGGAGAGACATTTCTTTTTTCGAAGATAGAAATTCTCATAACTTACGTGATTTTTGCGAAAACCTCGGGAAACATTTAAAATGGATATATTGCAAAGCTGAAGACATTTTCGTCGATGGGGTAGGTAAGTCTTTAAGTCCTGAAAAAATGAGCAAAATTGGAGAGAAATATTTTTTTCCGAAAAATGAAATTCTATCACAGGTCAAGACCTGTACGCGATTTTGATTTTTAGCTGAAATTTTTTTTTACGTAAATATGTCAAGTAATACATCATTTTGTTCGTCTTGATGAACACTATTGAAATATATATATATATATGTATACTTTCAACTAAATCTACGGCTTATGGTGACTCTGACTGACTCTGTCTGACTCTGACTGACTCTGACAGACACTGACTGACTCTGACTGACTCTGACAGACTCTGACTGACTCTGACAGACTCTGACTGACTCTGACAGACTCTGACTGACTCTGACAGACTCTGACTGACTCTGACAGACTCTGACAGACTCTGACTGACTCTGACTGACTCTGACTGACTCTAGGTTAATCGGAGAGACATTTCTTTTTTCGAAGATAGAAATTCTCATAACTTACGTGATTTTTGCGAAAACCTCGGGAAACATTTAAAATGGATATATTGCAAAGCTGAAGACATTTTCGTCGATGGGGTAGGTAAGTCTTTAAGTCCTGAAAAAATGAGCAAAATTGGAGAGAAATATTTTTTTCCGAAAAATGAAATTCTATCACAGGTCAAGACCTGTACGCGATTTTGATTTTTAGCTGAAATTTGTTTTTACGTAAATATGTCAAGTAATACATCATTTTGTTCGTCTTGATGAACACTATTGAAATATATATATATATGTATACTTTCAACTAAATCTACGGCTTATGGTGACTCTGACTGACTCTGTCTGACTCTGACTGACTCTGACAGACACTGACTGACTCTGACTGACTCTGACAGACTCTGACTGACTCTGACAGACTCTGACTGACTCTGACAGACTCTGACTGACTCTGACAGACTCTGACTGACTCTGACAGACTCTGACAGTCTCTGACTGACTCTAGGTTAATCGGAGAGACATTTCTTTTTTCGAAGATAGAAATTCTCATAACTTACGTGATTTTTGCGAAAACCTCGGGAAACATTTAAAATGGATATATTGCAAAGCTGAAGACATTTTCGTCGATGGGGTAGGTAAGTCTTTCAGTCCTGAAAAAATGAGCAAAATTGGAGAGAAATATTTTTTTCCGAAAAATGAAATTCTATCACAGGTCAAGACCTGTACGCGATTTTGATTTTTAGCTGAAATTTTTTTTTACGTAAATATCGTCGGTCTAATTCCAAAGGGGCGTAAGTTGCATTTCATTACTTTCGAGAAAAACGCGATTGAAGTTTTGGAATGCTCTAACTTTTAACGAGTTAGGCCCTATTGGAATTGCATTTTACGTTCAAACTATAAGTTCTATATGATTGTAAATCAGCTCATTCTGTAGAGCTTGAAAAGAGGATTCCAATGATACCCAACACTCATTTTTTCAAAAAATGGACTTACGACCCTTTGGAATTAGACCGACGATATGTCAAGTAATACATCATTTTGTTCGTCTTGATGAACACTATTGAAATATATATATATATGTATACTTTCAACTAAATCTACGGCTTATGGTGACTCTGACTGACTCTGTCTGACTCTAACTGACTCTGACAGACACTGACTGACTCTGACTGACTCTGACAGACTCTGACTGACTCTGACAGACTCTGACTGACTCTGACAGACTCCGACTGACTCTGACAGACTCTGACTGACTCTGACAGACTCTGACAGACTCTGACTGACTCTGACTGACTCTGACTGACTCTAGGTTAATCGGAGAGACATTTCTTTTTTCGAAGATAGAAATTCTCATAACTTACGTGATTTTTGCGAAAACCTCGGGAAACATTTAAAATGGATATATTGCAAAGCTGAAGACATTTTCGTCGATGGGGTAGGTAAGTCTTTAAGTCCTGAAAAAATGAGCAAAATTGGAGAGAAATATTTTTTTCCGAAAAATGAAATTCTATCACAGGTCAAGACCTGTACGCGATTTTGATTTTTAGCTGAAATTTGTTTTTACGTAAATATGTCAAGTAATACATCATTTTGTTCGTCTTGATGAACACTATTGAAATATATATATATATGTATACTTTCAACTAAATCTACGGCTTATGGTGACTCTGACTGACTCTGTCTGACTCTGACTGACTCTGACAGACACTGACTGACTCTGACTGACTCTGACAGACTCTGACTGACTCTGACAGACTCTGACTGACTCTGACAGACTCTGACTGACTCTGACAGACTCTGACTGACTCTGACAGACTCTGACAGACTCTGACTGACTCTGACTGACTCTGACTGACTCTAGGTTAATCGGAGAGACATTTCTTTTTTCGAAGATAGAAATTCTCATAACTTACGTGATTTTTGCGAAAACCTCGGGAAACATTTAAAATGGATATATTGCAAAGCTGAAGACATTTTCGTCGATGGGGTAGGTAAGTCTTTAAGTCCTGAAAAAATGAGCAAAATTGGAGAGAAATATTTTTTTCCGAAAAATGAAATTCTATCACAGGTCAAGACCTGTACGCGATTTTGATTTTTAGCTGAAATTTTTTTTTACGTAAATATGTCAAGTAATACATCATTTTGTTCGTCTTGATGAACACTATTGAAATATATATATATATGTATACTTTCAACTAAATCTACGGCTTATGGTGACTCTGACTGACTCTGTCTGACTCTGACTGACTCTGACAGACACTGACTGACTCTGACTGACTCTGACAGACTCTGACTGACTCTGACAGACTCTGACTGACTCTGACAGACTCTGACTGACTCTGACAGACTCTGACTGACTCTGACAGACTCTGACAGACTCTGACTGACTCTGACTGACTCTAGGTTAATCGGAGAGACATTTCTTTTTTCGAATAATACATCATTTTGTTCGTCTTGATGAACACTATTGAAATATATATATATATGTATACTTTCAACTAAATCTACGGCTTATGGTGACTCTGACTGACTCTGTCTGACTCTGACTGACTCTGACAGACACTGACTGACTCTGACTGACTCTGACGGACTCTGACTGACTCTGACAGACTCTGACTGACTCTGACAGACTCTGACTGACTCTGACAGACTCTGACTGACTCTGACAGACTCTGACAGACTCTGACTGACTCTGACTGACTCTGACTGACTCTAGGTTAATCGGAGAGACATTTCTTTTTTCGAAGATAGAAATTCTCATAACTTACGTGATTTTTGCGAAAACCTCGGGAAACATTTAAAATGGATATATTGCAAAGCTGAAGACATTTTCGTCGATGGGGTAGGTAAATCTTTTAGTCCTGAAAAAATGAGCAAAATTGGAGAGAAATATTTTTTTCCGAAAAATGAAATTCTATCACAGGTCAAGACCTGTACGCGATTTTGATTTTTAGCTGAAATTTGTTTTTACGTAAATATGTCAAGTAATACATCATTTTGTTCGTCTTGATGAACACTATTGAAATATATATATATATGTATACTTTCAACTAAATCTACGGCTTATGGTGACTCTGACTGACTCTGTCTGACTCTGACTAACTCTGACAGACACTGACTGACTCTGACTGACTCTGACAGACTCTGACTGACTCTGACAGACTCTGACTGACTCTGACAGACTCTGACTGACTCTGACAGACTCTGACTGACTCTGACAGACTCTGACAGACTCTGACTGACTCTGACTGACTCTGACTGACTCTAGGTTAATCGGAGAGACATTTCTTTTTTCGAAGATAGAAATTCTCATAACTTACGTGATTTTTGCGAAAACCTCGGGAAACATTTAAAATGGATATATTGCAAAGCTGAAGACATTTTCGTCGATGGGGTAGGTAAGTCTTTAAGTCCTGAAAAAATGAGCAAAATTGGAGAGAAATATTTTTTTCCGAAAAATGAAATTCTATCACAGGTCAAGACCTGTACGCGATTTTGATTTTTAGCTGAAATTTTTGTTTACGTAAATATGTCAAGTAATACATCATTTTGTTCGTCTTGATGAACACTATTGAAATATATATATATATGTATACTTTCAACTAAATCTACGGCTTATGGTGACTCTGACTGACTCTGTCTGACTCTGACTGACTCTGACAGACACTGACTGACTCTGACTGACTCTGACAGACTCTGACTGACTCTGACAGACTCTGACTGACTCTGACAGACTCTGACTGACTCTGACAGACTCTGACTGACTCTGACAGACTCTGACAGACTCTGACTGACTCTGACTGACTCTAGGTTAATCGGAGAGACATTTCTTTTTTCGAATAATACATCATTTTGTTCGTCTTGATGAACACTATTGAAATATATATATATATGTATACTTTCAACTAAATCTACGGCTTATGGTGACTCTGACTGACTCTGTCTGACTCTGACTGACTCTGACAGACACTGACTGACTCTGACTGACTCTGACGGACTCTGACTGACTCTGACAGACTCTGACTGACTCTGACAGACTCTGACTGACTCTGACAGACTCTGACTGACTCTGACACACTCCGACAGACTCTGACTGACTCTGACTGACTCTGACTGACTCTAGGTTAATCGGAGAGACATTTCTTTTTTCGAAGATAGAAATTCTCATAACTTACGTGATTTTTGCGAAAACCTCGGGAAACATTTAAAATGGATATATTGCAAAGCTGAAGACATTTTCGTCGATGGGGTAGGTAAATCTTTTAGTCCTGAAAAAATGAGCAAAATTGGAGAGAAATATTTTTTTCCGAAAAATGAAATTCTATCACAGGTCAAGACCTGTACGCGATTTTGATTTTTAGCTGAAATTTGTTTTTACGTAAATATGTCAAGTAATACATCATTTTGTTCGTCTTGATGAACACTATTGAAATATATATATATATGTATACTTTCAACTAAATCTACGGCTTATGGTGACTGTGACTGACTCTGTCTGACTCTGACTGACTCTGACAGACACTGACTGACTCTGCCTGACTCTGACAGACTCTGACTGACTCTGACAGACTCTGACTGACTCTGACAGACTCTGACTGACTCTGACAGACTCTGACTGACTCTGACAGACTCTGACAGACTCTGACTGACTCTGACTGACTCTGACTGACTCTAGGTTAATCGGAGAGACATTTCTTTTTTCGAAGATAGAAATTCTCATAACTTACGTGATTTTTGCGAAAACCTCGGGAAACATTTAAAATGGATATATTGCAAAGCTGAAGACATTTTCGTCGATGGGGTAGGTAAGTCTTTAAGTCCTGAAAAAATGAGCAAAATTGGAGAGAAATATTTTTTTCCGAAAAATGAAATTCTATCACAGGTCAAGACCTGTACGCGATTTTGATTTTTAGCTGAAATTTGTTTTTACGTAAATATGTCAAGTAATACATCATTTTGTTCGTCTTGATGAACACTATTGAAATATATATATATATGTATACTTTCAACTAAATCTACGGCTTATGGTGACTCTGACTGACTCTGTCTGACTCTGACTGACTCTGACAGACACTGACTGACTCTGACTGACTCTGACAGACTCTGACTGACTCTGACAGACTCTGACTGACTCTGACAGACTCTGACTGACTCTGACAGACTCTGACTGACTCTGACAGACTCTGACAGACTCTGACTGACTCTGACTGACTCTGACTGACTCTAGGTTAATCGGAGAGACATTTCTTTTTTCGAAGATAGAAATTCTCATAACTTACGTGATTTTTGCGAAAACCTCGGGAAACATTTAAAATGGATATATTGCAAAGCTGAAGACATTTTCGTCGATGGGGTAGGTAAGTCTTTAAGTCCTGAAAAAATGAGCAAAATTGGAGAGAAATATTTTTTTCCGAAAAATGAAATTCTATCACAGGTCAAGACCTGTACGCGATTTTGATTTTTAGCTGAAATTTTTTTTTACGTAAATATGTCAAGTAATACATCATTTTGTTCGTCTTGATGAACACTATTGAAATATATATATATATGTATACTTTCAACTAAATCTACGGCTTATGGTGACTCTGACTGTCTCTGTCTGACTCTGACTGACTCTGACAGACACTGACTGACTCTGACTGACTCTGACAGACTCTGACTGACTCTGACAGACTCTGACTGACTCTGACAGACTCTGACTGACTCTGACAGACTCTGACTGACTCTGACAGACTCTGACAGACTCTGACTGACTCTGACTGACTCTGACTGACTCTAGGTTAATCGGAGAGACATTTCTTTTTTCGAAGATAGAAATTCTCATAACTTACGTGATTTTTGCGAAATCCTCGGGAAACATTTAAAATGGATATATTGCAAAGCTGAAGACATTTTCGTCGATGGGGTAGGTAAGTCTTTAAGTCCTGAAAAAATGAGCAAAATTGGAGAGAAATATTTTTTTCCGAAAAATGAAATTCTATCACAGGTCAAGACCTGTACGCGATTTTGTTTTTTAGCTGAAATTTGTTTTTACGTAAATATGTCAAGTAATACATCATTTTGTTCGTCTTGATGAACACTATTGAAATATATATATATATGTATACTTTCAACTAAATCTACGGCTTATGGTGACTGTGACTGACTCTGTCTGACTCTGACTGACTCTGACAGACACTGACTGACTCTGCCTGACTCTGACAGACTCTGACTGACTCTGACAGACTCTGACTGACTCTGACAGACTCTGACTGACTCTGACAGACTCTGACTGACTCTGACAGACTCTGACAGACTCTGACTGACTCTGACTGACTCTGACTGACTCTAGGTTAATCGGAGAGACATTTCTTTTTTCGAATAATGCATCATTTTGTTCGTCTTGATGAACACTATTGAAATATATATATATATGTATACTTTCAACTAAATCTACGGCTTATGGTGACTCTGACTGACTCTGTCTGACTCTGACTGACTCTGACCGACACTGACTGACTCTGACTGACTCTGACAGACTCTGACTGACTCTGACAGACTCTGACTGACTCTGACAGACTCTGACTGACTCTGACAGACTCTGACAGACTCTGACTGACTCTGACTGACTCTGACTGACTCTAGGTTAATCGGAGAGACATTTCTTTTTTCGAAGATAGAAATTCTCATAACTTACGTGATTTTTGCGAAAACCTCGGGAAACATTTAAAATGGATATATTGCAAAGCTGAAGACATTTTCGTCGATGGGGTAGGTAAGTCTTTAAGTCCTGAAAAAATGAGCAAAATTGGAGAGAAATATTTTTTTCCGAAAAATGAAATTCTATCACAGGTCAAGACCTGTACGCGATTTTGATTTTTAGCTGAAATTTGTTTTTACGTAAATATGTCAAGTAATACATCATTTTGTTCGTCTTGATGAACACTATTGAAATATATATATATATGTATACTTTCAACTAAATCTTCGGCTTATGGTGACTCTGACTGACTCTGTCTGACTCTGACTGACTCTGACAGACACTGACTGACTCTGACTGACTCTGACAGACTCTGACTGACTCTGACAGACTCTGACTGACTCTGACAGACTCTGACTGACTCTGACAGACTCTGACAGACTCTGACTGACTCTGACTGACTCTGACTGACTCTAGGTTAATCGGAGAGACATTTCTTTTTTCGAAGATAGAAATTCTCATAACTTACGTGATTTTTGCGAAAACCTCGGGAAACATTTAAAATGGATATATTGCAAAGCTGAAGACATTTTCGTCGATGGGGTAGGTAAGTCTTTAAGTCCTGAAAAAATGAGCAAAATTGGAGAGAAATATTTTTTTCCGAAAAATGAAATTCTATCACAGGTCAAGACCTGTACGCGATTTTGATTTTTAGCTGAAATTTGTTTTTACGTAAATATGTCAAGTAATACATCATTTTGTTCGTCTTGATGAACACTATTGAAATATATATATATATGTATACTTTCAACTAAATCTACGGCTTATGGTGACTCTGACTGACTCTGTCTGACTCTGACTAACTCTGACAGACACTGACTGACTCTGACTGACTCTGACAGACTCTGACTGACTCTGACAGACTCTGACTGACTCTGACAGACTCTGACTGACTCTGACAGACTCTGACTGACTCTGACAGACTCTGACAGACTCTGACTGACTCTGACTGACTCTGACTGACTCTAGGTTAATCGGAGAGACATTTCTTTTTTCGAAGATAGAAATTCTCATAACTTACGTGATTTTTGCGAAAACCTCGGGAAACATTTAAAATGGATATATTGCAAAGCTGAAGACATTTTCGTCGATGGGGTAGGTAAGTCTTTAAGTCCTGAACAAATGAGCAAAATTGGAGAGAAATATTTTTTTCCGAAAAATGAAATTCTATCACAGGTCAAGACCTGTACGCGATTTTGATTTTTAGCTGAAATTTTTGTTTACGTAAATATGTCAAGTAATACATCATTTTGTTCGTCTTGATGAACACTATTGAAATATATATATATATGTATACTTTCAACTAAATCTACGGCTTATGGTGACTCTGACTGACTCTGTCTGACTCTGACTGACTCTGACAGACACTGACTGACTCTGACTGACTCTGACAGACTCTGACTGACTCTGACAGACTCTGACTGACTCTGACAGACTCTGACTGACTCTGACAGACTCTGACTGACTCTGACAGACTCTGACAGTCTCTGACTGACTCTGACTGACTCTGACTGACTCTAGGTTAATCGGAGAGACATTTCTTTTTTCGAAGATAGAAATTCTCATAACTTACGTGATTTTTGCGAAAACCTCGGGAAACATTTAAAATGGATATATTGCAAAGCTGAAGACATTTTCGTCGATGGGGTAGGTAAGTCTTTAAGTCCTGAAAAAATGAGCAAAATTGGAGAGAAATATTTTTTTCCGAAAAATGAAATTCTATCACAGGTCAAGACCTGTACGCGATTTTGATTTTTAGCTGAAATTTGTTTTTACGTAAATATGTCAAGTAATACATCATTTTGTTCGTCTTGATGAACACTATTGAAATATATATATATATGTATACTTTCAACTAAATCTACGGCTTATGGTGACTGTGACTGACTCTGTCTGACTCTGACTGACTCTGACAGACACTGACTGACTCTGCCTGACTCTGACAGACTCTGACTGACTCTGACAGACTCTGACTGACTCTGACAGACTCTGACTGACTCTGACAGACTCTGACTGACTCTGACAGACTCTGACAGACTCTGACTGACTCTGACTGACTCTGACTGACTCTAGGTTAATCGGAGAGACATTTCTTTTTTCGAAGATAGAAATTCTCATAACTTACGTGATTTTTGCGAAAACCTCGGGAAACATTTAAAATGGATATATTGCAAAGCTGAAGACATTTTCGTCGATGGGGTAGGTAAGTCTTTAAGTCCTGAAAAAATGAGCAAAATTGGAGAGAAATATTTTTTTCCGAAAAATGAAATTCTATCACAGGTCAAGACCTGTACGCGATTTTGATTTTTAGCTGAAATTTTTTTTTACGTAAATATGTCAAGTAATACATCATTTTGTTCGTCTTGATGAACACTATTGAAATATATATATATATGTATACTTTCAACTAAATCTACGGCTTATGGTGACTCTGACTGACTCTGTCTGACTCTGACTGACTCTGACAGACACTGACTGACTCTGACTGACTCTGACAGACTCTGACTGACTCTGACAGACTCTGACTGACTCTGACAGACTCTGACTGACTCTGACAGACTCTGACTGACTCTGACAGACTCTGACAGACTCTGACTGACTCTGACTGACTCTGACTGACTCTAGGTTAATCGGAGAGACATTTCTTTTTTCGAAGATAGAAATTCTCATAACTTACGTGATTTTTGCGAAAACCTCGGGAAACATTTAAAATGGATATATTGCAAAGCTGAAGACATTTTCGTCGATGGGGTAGGTAAGTCTTTAAGTCCTGAAAAAATGAGCAAAATTGGAGAGAAATATTTTTTTCCGAAAAATGAAATTCTATCACAGGTCAAGACCTGTACGCGATTTTGATTTTTAGCTGAAATTTGTTTTTACGTAAATATGTCAAGTAATACATCATTTTGTTCGTCTTGATGAACACTATTGAAATATATATATATATGTATACTTTCAACTAAATCTACGGCTTATGGTGACTCTGACTGACTCTGTCTGACTCTGACTGACTCTGACAGACACTGACTGACTCTGACTGACTCTGACAGACTCTGACTGACTCTGACAGACTCTGACTGACTCTGACAGACTCTGACTGACTCTGACAGACTCTGACTGACTCTGACAGACTCTGACAGTCTCTGACTGACTCTGACTGACTCTGACTGACTCTAGGTTAATCGGAGAGACATTTCTTTTTTCGAAGATAGAAATTCTCATAACTTACGTGATTTTTGCGAAAACCTCGGGAAACATTTAAAATGGATATATTGCAAAGCTGAAGACATTTTCGTCGATGGGGTAGGTAAGTCTTTAAGTCCTGAAAAAATGAGCAAAATTGGAGAGAAATATTTTTTCCGAAAAATGAAATTCTATCACAGGTCAAGACCTGTACGCGATTTTGATTTTTAGCTGAAATTTGTTTTTACGTAAATATGTCAAGTAATACATCATTTTGTTCGTCTTGATGAACACTATTGAAATATATATATATATGTATACTTTCAACTAAATATACGGCTTATGGTGACTCTGACTGACTCTGTCTGACTCTGACTGACTCTGACAGACACTGACTGACTCTGACTGACTCTGACAGACTCTGACTGACTCTGACAGACTCTGACTGACTCTGACAGACTCTGACTGACTCTGACAGACTCTGACTGACTCTGACAGACTCTGACAGACTCTGACTGACTCTGACTGACTCTGACTGACTCTAGGTTAATCGGAGAGACATTTCTTTTTTCGAAGATAGAAATTCTCATAACTTACGTGATTTTTGCGAAAACCTCGGGAAACATTTAAAATGGATATATTGCAAAGCTGAAGACATTTTCGTCGATGGGGTAGGTAAGTCTTTAAGTCCTGAAAAAATGAGCAAAATTGGAGAGAAATATTTTTTTCCGAAAAATGAAATTCTATCACAGGTCAAGACCTGTACGCGATTTTGATTTTTAGCTGAAATTTGTTTTTACGTAAATATGTCAAGTAATACATCATTTTGTTCGTCTTGATGAACACTATTGAAATATATATATATATGTATACTTTCAACTAAATCTACGGCTTATGGTGACTCTGACTGACTCTGTCTGACTCTGACTGACTCTGACAGACACTGACTGACTCTGACTGACTCTGACAGACTCTGACTGACTCTGACAGACTCTGACTGACTCTGACAGACTCTGACTGACTCTGACAGACTCTGACTGACTCTGACAGACTCTGACAGACTCTGACTGACTCTGACTGACTCTGACTGACTCTAGGTTAATCGGAGAGACATTTCTTTTTTCGAAGATAGAAATTCTCATAACTTACGTGATTTTTGCGAAAACCTCGGGAAACATTTAAAATGGATATATTGCAAAGCTGAAGACATTTTCGTCGATGGGGTAGGTAAGTCTTTAAGTCCTGAAAAAATGAGCAAAATTGGAGAGAAATATTTTTTTCCGAAAAATGAAATTCTATCACAGGTCAAGACCTGTACGCGATTTTGATTTTTAGCTGAAATTTGTTTTTACGTAAATATGTCAAGTAATACATCATTTTGTTCGTCTTGATGAACACTATTGAAATATATATATATATGTATACTTTCAACTAAATCTACGGCTTATGGTGACTCTGACTGACTCTGTCTGACTCTGACTGACTCTGACAGACACTGACTGACTCTGACTGACTCTGACAGACTCTGACTGACTCTGACAGACTCTGACTGACTCTGACAGACTCTGACTGACTCTGACAGACTCTGACTGACTCTGACAGACTCTGACAGTCTCTGACTGACTCTGACTGACTCTGACTGACTCTAGGTTAATCGGAGAGACATTTCTTTTTTCGAAGATAGAAATTCTCATAACTTACGTGATTTTTGCGAAAACCTCGGGAAACATTTAAAATGGATATATTGCAAAGCTGAAGACATTTTCGTCGATGGGGTAGGTAAGTCTTTAAGTCCTGAAAAAATGAGCAAAATTGGAGAGAAATATTTTTTCCGAAAAATGAAATTCTATCACAGGTCAAGACCTGTACGCGATTTTGATTTTTAGCTGAAATTTGTTTTTACGTAAATATGTCAAGTAATACATCATTTTGTTCGTCTTGATGAACACTATTGAAATATATATATATATGTATACTTTCAACTAAATCTACGGCTTATGGTGACTCTGACTGACTCTGTCTGACTCTGACTGACTCTGACAGACACTGACTGACTCTGACTGACTCTGACAGACTCTGACTGACTCTGACAGACTCTGACTGACTCTGACAGACTCTGACTGACTCTGACAGACTCTGACTGACTCTGACAGACTCTGACAGACTCTGACTGACTCTGACTGACTCTGACTGACTCTAGGTTAATCGGAGAGACATTTCTTTTTTCGAAGATAGAAATTCTCATAACTTACGTGATTTTTGCGAAAACCTCGGGAAACATTTAAAATGGATATATTGCAAAGCTGAAGACATTTTCGTCGATGGGGTAGGTAAGTCTTTAAGTCCTGAAAAAATGAGCAAAATTGGAGAGAAATATTTTTTTCCGAAAAATGAAATTCTATCACAGGTCAAGACCTGTACGCGATTTTGATTTTTAGCTGAAATTTGTTTTTACGTAAATATGTCAAGTAATACATCATTTTGTTCGTCTTGATGAACACTATTGAAATATATATATATATGTATACTTTCAACTAAATCTACGGCTTATGGTGACTCTGACTGACTCTGTCTGACTCTGACTGACTCTGACAGACACTGACTGACTCTGACTGACTCTGACAGACTCTGACTGACTCTGACAGACTCTGACTGACTCTGACAGACTCTGACTGACTCTGACAGACTCTGACTGAATCTGACAGACTCTGACAGACTCTGACTGACTCTGACTGACTCTAGGTTAATCGGAGAGACATTTCTTTTTTCGAAGATAGAAATTCTCATAACTTACGTGATTTTTGCAAAAACCTCGGGAAACATTTAAAATGGATATATTGCAAAGCTGAAGACATTTTCGTCGATGGGGTAGGTAAGTCTTTAAGTCCTGAAAAAATGAGCAAAATTGGAGAGAAATATTTTTTTCCGAAAAATGAAATTCTATCACAGGTCAAGACCTGTACGCGATTTTGATTTTTAGCTGAAATATTTGTTTACGTAAATATGTCAAGTAATACATCATTTTGTTCGTCTTGATGAACACTATTGAAATATATATATATATGTATACTTTCAACTAAATCTACGGCTTATGGTGACTCTGACTGACTCTGTCTGACTCTGACTGACTCTGACAGACACTGACTGACTCTGACTGACTCTGACAGACTCTGACTGACTCTGACAGACTCTGACTGACTCTGACAGACTCTGACTGACTCTGACAGACTCTGACTGACTCTGACAGACTCTGACAGTCTCTGACTGACTCTGACTGACTCTGACTGAATCTAGGTTAATCGGAGAGACATTTCTTTTTTCGAAGATAGAAATTCTCATAACTTACGTGATTTTTGCGAAAACCTCGGGAAACATTTAAAATGGATATATTGCAAAGCTGAAGACATTTTCGTCGATGGGGTAGGTAAGTCTTTAAGTCCTGAAAAAATGAGCAAAATTGGAGAGAAATATTTTTTTCCGAAAAATGAAATTCTATCACAGGTCAAGACCTGTACGCGATTTTGATTTTTAGCTGAAATTTGTTTTTACGTAAATATGTCAAGTAATACATCATTTTGTTCGTCTTGATGAACACTATTGAAATATATATATATATGTATACTTTCAACTAAATCTACGGCTTATGGTGACTCTGACTGACTCTGTCTGACTCTGACTGACTCTGACAGACACTGACTGACTCTGACTGACTCTGACAGACTCTGACTGACTCTGACAGACTCTGACTGACTCTGACAGACTCTGACTGACTCTGACAGACTCTGACAGACTCTGACTGACTCTGACTGACTCTGACTGACTCTAGGTTAATCGGAGAGACATTTCTTTTTTCGAAGATAGAAATTCTCATAACTTACGTGATTTTTGCGAAAACCTCGGGAAACATTTAAAATGGATATATTGCAAAGCTGAAGACATTTTCGTCGATGGGGTAGGTAAGTCTTTAAGTCCTGAAAAAATGAGCAAAATTGGAGAGAAATATTTTTTTCCGAAAAATGAAATTCTATCACAGGTCAAGACCTGTACGCGATTTTGATTTTTAGCTGAAATTTGTTTTTACGTAAATATGTCAAGTAATACATCATTTTGTTCGTCTTGATGAACACTATTGAAATATATATATATATGTATACTTTCAACTAAATCTACGGCTTATGGTGACTCTGACTGACTCTGTCTGACTCTGACTAACTCTGACAGACACTGACTGACTCTGACTGACTCTGACAGACTCTGACTGACTCTGACAGACTCTGACTGACTCTGACAGACTCTGACTGACTCTGACACACTCTGACTGACTCTGACAGACTCTGACAGACTCTGACTGACTCTGACTGACTCTGACTGACTCTAGGTTAATCGGAGAGACATTTCTTTTTTCGAAGATAGAAATTCTCATAACTTACGTGATTTTTGCGAAAACCTCGGGAAACATTTAAAATGGATATATTGCAAAGCTGAAGACATTTTCGTCGATGGGGTAGGTAAGTCTTTAAGTCCTGAAAAAATGAGCAAAATTGGAGAGAAATATTTTTTTCCGAAAAATGAAATTCTATCACAGGTCAAGACCTGTACGCGATTTTGATTTTTAGCTGAAATTTTTGTTTACGTAAATATGTCAAGTAATACATCATTTTGTTCGTCTTGATGAACACTATTGAAATATATATATATATGTATACTTTCAACTAAATCTACGGCTTATGGTGACTCTGACTGACTCTGTCTGACTCTGACTGACTCTGACAGACACTGACTGACTCTGACTGACTCTGACAGACTCTGACTGACTCTGACAGACTCTGACTGACTCTGACAGACTCTGACTGACTCTGACAGACTCTGCCTGACTCTGACAGACTCTGACAGTCTCTGACTGACTCTGACTGACTCTGACTGACTCTAGGTTAATCGGAGAGACATTTCTTTTTTCGAAGATAGAAATTCTCATAACTTACGTGATTTTTGCGAAAACCTCGGGAAACATTTAAAATGGATATATTGCAAAGCTGAAGACATTTTCGTCGATGGGGTAGGTAAGTCTTTAAGTCCTGAAAAAATGAGCAAAATTGGAGAGAAATATTTTTTTCCGAAAAATGAAATTCTATCACAGGTCAAGACCTGTACGCGATTTTGATTTTTAGCTGAAATTTGTTTTTACGTAAATATGTCAAGTAATACATCATTTTGTTCGTCTTGATGAACACTATTGAAATATATATATATATGTATACTTTCAACTAAATCTACGGCTTATGGTGACTGTGACTGACTCTGTCTGACTCTGACTGACTCTGACAGACACTGACTGACTCTGACTGACTCTGACAGACTCTGACTGACTCTGACAGACTCTGACTGACTCTGACAGACTCTGACTGACTCTGACAGACTCTGCCTGACTCTGACAGACTCTGACAGTCTCTGACTGACTCTGACTGACTCTGACTGACTCTAGGTTAATCGGAGAGACATTTCTTTTTTCGAAGATAGAAATTCTCATAACTTACGTGATTTTTGCGAAAACCTCGGGAAACATTTAAAATGGATATATTGCAAAGCTGAAGACATTTTCGTCGATGGGGTAGGTAAGTCTTTAAGTCCTGAAAAAATGAGCAAAATTGGAGAGAAATATTTTTTTCCGAAAAATGAAATTCTATCACAGGTCAAGACCTGTACGCGATTTTGATTTTTAGCTGAAATTTGTTTTTACGTAAATATGTCAAGTAATACATCATTTTGTTCGTCTTGATGAACACTATTGAAATATATATATATATGTATACTTTCAACTAAATCTACGGCTTATGGTGACTGTGACTGACTCTGTCTGACTCTGACTGACTCTGACAGACACTGACTGACTCTGCCTGACTCTGACAGACTCTGACTGACTCTGACAGACTCTGACTGACTCTGACAGACTCTGACTGACTCTGACAGACTCTGACTGACTCTGACAGACTCTGACAGACTCTGACTGACTCTGACTGACTCTGACTGACTCTAGGTTAATCGGAGAGACATTTCTTTTTTCGAAGATAGAAATTCTCATAACTTACGTGATTTTTGCGAAAACCTCGGGAAACATTTAAAATGGATATATTGCAAAGCTGAAGACATTTTCGTCGATGGGGTAGGTAAGTCTTTAAGTCCTGAAAAAATGAGCAAAATTGGAGAGAAATATTTTTTTCCGAAAAATGAAATTCTATCACAGGTCAAGACCTGTACGCGATTTTGATTTTTAGCTGAAATTTTTTTTTACGTAAATATGTCAAGTAATACATCATTTTGTTCGTCTTGATGAACACTATTGAAATATATATATATATGTATACTTTCAACTAAATCTACGGCTTATGGTGACTCTGACTGACTCTGTCTGACTCTGACTGACTCTGACAGACACTGACTGACTCTGACTGACTCTGACAGACTCTGACTGACTCTGACAGACTCTGACTGACTCTGACAGACTCTGACTGACTCTGACAGACTCTGACTGACTCTGACAGACTCTGACAGACTCTGACTGACTCTGACTGACTCTGACTGACTCAAGGTTAATCGGAGAGACATTTCTTTTTTCGAAGATAGAAATTCTCATAACTTACGTGATTTTTGCGAAAACCTCGGGAAACATTTAAAATGGATATATTGCAAAGCTGAAGACATTTTCGTCGATGGGGTAGGTAAGTCTTTAAGTCCTCAAAAAATGAGCAAAATTGGAGAGAAATATTTTTTTCCGAAAAATGAAATTCTATCACAGGTCAAGACCTGTACGCGATTTTGATTTTTAGCTGAAATTTGTTTTTACGTAAATATGTCAAGTAATACATCATTTTGTTCGTCTTGATGAACACTATTGAAATATATATATATATGTATACTTTCAACTAAATCTACGGCTTATGGTGACTCTGACTGACTCTGTCTGACTCTGACTGACTCTGACAGACACTGACTGACTCTGACTGACTCTGACAGACTCTGACTGACTCTGACAGACTCTGACTGACTCTGACAGACTCTGACTGACTCTGACAGACTCTGACTGACTCTGACAGACTCTGACAGACTCTGACTGACTCTGACTGACTCTGACTGACTCTAGGTTAATCGGAGAGACATTTCTTTTTTCGAAGATAGAAATTCTCATAACTTACGTGATTTTTGCGAAAACCTCGGGAAACATTTAAAATGGATATATTGCAAAGCTGAAGACATTTTCGTCGATGGGGTAGGTAAGTCTTTAAGTCCTGAAAAAATGAGCAAAATTGGAGAGAAATATTTTTTTCCGAAAAATGAAATTCTATCACAGGTCAAGACCTGTACGCGATTTTGATTTTTAGCTGAAATTTTTTTTTACGTAAATATGTCAAGTAATACATCATTTTGTTCGTCTTGATGAACACTATTGAAATATATATATATATGTATACTTTCAACTAAATCTACGGCTTATGGTGACTCTGACTGACTCTGTCTGACTCTGACTGACTCTGACAGACACTGACTGACTCTGACTGACTCTGACAGACTCTGACTGACTCTGACAGACTCTGACTGACTCTGACAGACTCTGACTGACTCTGACAGACTCTGACTGACTCTGACAGACTCTGACAGACTCTGACTGACTCTGACTGACTCTAGGTTAATCGGAGAGACATTTCTTTTTTCGAAGATAGAAATTCTCATAACTTACGTGATTTTTGCGAAAACCTCGGGAAACATTTAAAATGGATATATTGCAAAGCTGAAGACATTTTCGTCGATGGGGTAGGTAAGTCTTTAAGTCCTGAAAAAATGAGCAAAATTGGAGAGAAATATTTTTTTCCGAAAAATGAAATTCTATCACAGGTCAAGACCTGTACGCGATTTTGATTTTTAGCTGAAATTTTTGTTTACGTAAATATGTCAAGTAATACATCATTTTGTTCGTCTTGATGAACACTATTGAAATATATATATATATGTATACTTTCAACTAAATCTACGGCTTATGGTGACTCTGACTGACTCTGTCTGACTCTGACTGACTCTGACAGACACTGACTGACTCTGACTGACTCTGACAGACTCTGACTGACTCTGACAGACTCTGACTGACTCTGACAGACTCTGACTGACTCTGACAGACTCTGACTGACTCTGACAGACTCTGACAGACTCTGACTGACTCTAGGTTAATCGGAGAGACATTTCTTTTTTCGAAGATAGAAATTCTCATAACTTACGTGATTTTTGCGAAAACCTCGGGAAACATTTAAAATGGATATATTGCAAAGCTGAAGACATTTTCGTCGATGGGGTAGGTAAGTCTTTAAGTCCTGAAAAAATGAGCTAAATTGGAGAGAAATATTTTTTTCCGAAAAATGAAATTCTATCACAGGTCAAGACCTGTACGCGATTTTGATTTTTAGCTGAAATTCTTTTTTACGTAAATATGTCAAGTAATACATCATTTTGTTCGTCTTGATGAACACTATTGAAATATATATATATATGTATACTTTCAACTAAATCTACGGCTTATGGTGACTCTGACTGACTCTGTCTGACTCTGACTGACTCTGACAGACACTGACTGACTCTGCCTGACTCTGACAGACTCTGACTGACTCTGACAGACTCTGACTGACTCTGACAGACTCTGACTGACTCTGACAGACTCTGACTGACTCTGACAGACTCTGACAGACTCTGACAGACTCTGACTGACTCTGACTGACTCTGACTGACTCTAGGTTAATCGGAGAGACATTTCTTTTTTCGAATAATACATCATTTTGTTCGTCTTGATGAACACTATTGAAATATATATATATATGTATACTTTAAACTAAATCTACGGCTTATGGTGACTCTGACTGACTCTGTCTGACTCTGACTGACCCTGACAGACACTGACTGACTCTGACTGACTCTGACGGACTCTGACTGACTCTGACGGACTCTGACTGACTCTGACAGACTCTGACAGACTCTGACTGACTCTGACTGACTCTGACTGACTCTAGGTTAATCGGAGAGACATTTCTTTTTTCGAAGATAGAAATTCTCATAACTTACGTGATTTTTGCGAAAACCTCGGGAAACATTTAAAATGGATATATTGCAAAGCTGAAGACATTTTCGTCGATGGGGTAGGTAAGTCTTTAAGTCCTGAAAAAATGAGCAAAATTGGAGAGAAATATTTTTTTCCGAAAAATGAAATTCTATCACAGGTCAAGACCTGTACGCGATTTTGATTTTTAGCTGAAATTTGTTTTTACGTAAATATGTCAAGTAATACATCATTTTGTTCGTCTTGATGAACACTATTGAAATATATATATATATGTATACTTTAAACTAAATCTACGGCTTATGGTGACTCTGACTGACTCTGTCTGACTCTGACTGACCCTGACAGACACTGACTGACTCTGACTGACTCTGACGGACTCTGACTGACTCTGACGGACTCTGACTGACTCTGACAGACTCTGACTGACTCTGACAGACTCTGACTGACTCTGACAGACTCTGACAGACTCTGACTGACTCTGACTGACTCTGACTGACTCTAGGTTAATCGGAGAGACATTTCTTTTTTCGAAGATAGAAATTCTCATAACTTACGTGATTTTTGCGAAAACCTCGGGAAACATTTAAAATGGATATATTGCAAAGCTGAAGACATTTTCGTCGATGGGGTAGGTAAGTCTTTAAGTCCTGAAAAAATGAGCAAAATTGGAGAGAAATATTATTTTCCGAAAAATGAAATTCTATCACAGGTCAAGACCTGTACGCGAATTTGATTTTTAGCTGAAATTTGTTTTTACGTAAATATGTCAAGTAATACATCATTTTGTTCGTCTTGATGAACACTATTGAAATATATATATATATGTATACTTTCAACTAAATCTACGGCTTATGGTGACTGTGACTGACTCTGTCTGACTCTGACTGACTCTGACAGACACTGACTGACTCTGCCTGACTCTGACAGACTCTGACTGACTCTGACAGACTCTGACTGACTCTGACAGACTCTGACTGACTCTGACAGACTCTGACTGACTCTGACAGACTCTGACAGACTCTGACTGACTCTGACTGACTCTGACTGACTCTAGGTTAATCGGAGAGACATTTCTTTTTTCGAATAATACATCATTTTGTTCGTCTTGATGAACACTATTGAAATATATATATATATGTATACTTTAAACTAAATCTACGGCTTATGGTGACTCTGACTGACTCTGTCTGACTCTGACTGACTCTGACAGACACTGACTGACTCTGACTGACTCTGACGGACTCTGACTGACTCTGACGGACTCTGACTGACTCTGACAGACTCTGACTGACTCTGACAGACTCTGACTGACTCTGTCAGACTCTGACAGACTCTGACTGACTCTGACTGACTCTGACTGACTCTAGGTTAATCGGAGAGACATTTCTTTTTTCGAAGATAGAAATTCTCATAACTTACGGGATTTTTGCGAAAACCTCGGGAAACATTTAAAATGGATATATTGCAAAGCTGAAGACATTTTCGTCGATGGGGTAGGTAAGTCTTTAAGTCCTGAAAAAATGAGCAAAATTGGAGAGAAATATTATTTTCCGAAAAATGAAATTCTATCACAGGTCAAGACCTGTACGCGAATTTGATTTTTAGCTGAAATTTGTTTTTACGTAAATATGTCAAGTAATACATCATTTTGTTCGTCTTGATGAACACTATTGAAATATATATATATATGTATACTTTCAACTAAATCTACGGCTTATGGTGACTGTGACTGACTCTGTCTGACTCTGACTGACTCTGACAGACACTGACTGACTCTGCCTGACTCTGACAGACTCTGACTGACTCTGACAGACTCTGACTGACTCTGACAGACTCTGACTGACTCTGACAGACTCTGACTGACTCTGACAGACTCTGACAGACTCTGACTGACTCTGACTGACTCTGACTGACTCTAGGTTAATCGGAGAGACATTTCTTTTTTCGAATAATACATCATTTTGTTCGTCTTGATGAACACTATTGAAATATATATATATATGTATACTTTAAACTAAATCTACGGCTTATGGTGACTCTGACTGACTCTGTCTGACTCTGACTGACTCTGACAGACACTGACTGACTCTGACTGACTCTGACGGACTCTGACTGACTCTGACGGACTCTGACTGACTCTGACAGACTCTGACTGACTCTGACAGACTCTGACTGACTCTGACAGACTCTGACAGACTCTGACTGACTCTGACTGACTCTGACTGACTCTAGGTTAATCGGAGAGACATTTCTTTTTTCGAAGATAGAAATTCTCATAACTTACGTGATTTTTGCGAAAACCTCGGGAAACATTTAAAATGGATATATTGCAAAGCTGAAGACATTTTCGTCGATGGGGTAGGTAAGTCTTTAAGTCCTGAAAAAATGAGCAAAATTGGAGAGAAATATTATTTTCCGAAAAATGAAATTCTATCACAGGTCAAGACCTGTACGCGAATTTGATTTTTAGCTGAAATTTGTTTTTACGTAAATATGTCAAGTAATACATCATTTTGTTCGTCTTGATGAACACTATTGAAATATATATATATATGTATACTTTCAACTAAATCTACGGCTTATGGTGACTGTGACTGACTCTGTCTGACTCTGACTGACTCTGACAGACACTGACTGACTCTGCCTGACTCTGACAGACTCTGACTGACTCTGACAGACTCTGACTGACTCTGACAGACTCTGACTGACTCTGACAGACTCTGACTGACTCTGACAGACTCTGACTGACTCTGACAGACTCTGACTGACTCTGACAGACTCTGACTGACTCTGACAGACTCTGACAGACTCTGACAGACTCTGACTGACTCTGACTGACTCTGACTGACTCTAGGTTAATCGGAGAGACATTTCTTTTTTCGAATAATACATCATTTTGTTCGTCTTGATGAACACTATTGAAATATATATATATATGTATACTTTAAACTAAATCTACGGCTTATGGTGACTCTGACTGACTCTGTCTGACTCTGACTGACTCTGACAGACACTGACTGACTCTGACTGACTCTGACGGACTCTGACTGACTCTGACGGACTCTGACTGACTCTGACAGACTCTGACTGACTCTGACTGACTCTGACTGACTCTGACAGACTCTGACAGACTCTGACTGACTCTGACTGACTCTGACTGACTCTAGGTTAATCGGAGAGACATTTCTTTTTTCGAAGATAGAAATTCTCATAACTTACGTGATTTTTGCGAAAACCTCGGGAAACATTTAAAATGGATATATTGCAAAGCTGAAGACATTTTCGTCGATGGGGTAGGTAAGTCTTTAAGTCCTGAAAAAATGAGCAAAATTGGAGAGAAATATTTTTTTCCGAAAAATGAAATTCTATCACAGGTCAAGACCTGTACGCGATTTTGATTTTTAGCTGAAATTTGTTTTTACGTAAATATGTCAAGTAATACATCATTTTGTTCGTCTTGATGAACACTATTGAAATATATATATATATGTATACTTTCAACTAAATCTACGGCTTATGGTGACTGTGACTGACTCTGTCTGACTCTGACTGACTCTGACAGACACTGACTGACTCTGCCTGACTCTGACAGACTCTGACTGACTCTGACAGACTCTGACTGACTCTGACAGACTCTGACTGACTCTGACAGACTCTGACTGACTCTGACAGACTCTGACAGACTCTGACTGACTCTGACTGACTCTGACTGACTCTAGGTTAATCGGAGAGACATTTCTTTTTTCGAATAATACATCATTTTGTTCGTCTTGATGAACACTATTGAAATATATATATATATGTATACTTTAAACTAAATCTACGGCTTATGGTGACTCTGACTGACTCTGTCTGACTCTGACTGACTCTGACAGACACTGACTGACTCTGACTGACTCTGACGGACTCTGACTGACTCTGACGGACTCTGACTGACTCTGACAGACTCTGACTGACTCTGACAGACTCTGACTGACTCTGACAGACTCTGACAGACTCTGACTGACTCTGACTGACTCTGACTGACTCTAGGTTAATCGGAGAGACATTTCTTTTTTCGAAGATAGAAATTCTCATAACTTACGTGATTTTTGCGAAAACCTCGGGAAACATTTAAAATGGATATATTGCAAAGCTGAAGACATTTTCGTCGATGGGGTAGGTAAGTCTTTAAGTCCTGAAAAAATGAGCAAAATTGGAGAGAAATATTATTTTCCGAAAAATGAAATTCTATCACAGGTCAAGACCTGTACGCGAATTTGATTTTTAGCTGAAATTTGTTTTTACGTAAATATGTCAAGTAATACATCATTTTGTTCGTCTTGATGAACACTATTGAAATATATATATATATGTATACTTTCAACTAAATCTACGGCTTATGGTGACTGTGACTGACTCTGTCTGACTCTGACTGACTCTGACAGACACTGACTGACTCTGCCTGACTCTGACAGACTCTGACTGACTCTGACAGACTCTGACTGACTCTGACAGACTCTGACTGACTCTGACAGACTCTGACTGACTCTGACAGACTCTGACTGACTCTGACAGACTCTGACTGACTCTGACAGACTCTGACTGACTCTGACAGACTCTGACAGACTCTGACAGACTCTGACTGACTCTGACTGACTCTGACTGACTCTAGGTTAATCGGAGAGACATTTCTTTTTTCGAATAATACATCATTTTGTTCGTCTTGATGAACACTATTGAAATATATATATATATGTATACTTTAAACTAAATCTACGGCTTATGGTGACTCTGACTGACTCTGTCTGACTCTGACTGACTCTGACAGACACTGACTGACTCTGACTGACTCTGACGGACTCTGACTGACTCTGACGGACTCTGACTGACTCTTACAGACTCTGACTGACTCTGACTGACTCTGACTGACTCTGACAGACTCTGACAGACTCTGACTGACTCTGACTGACTCTGACTGACTCTAGGTTAATCGGAGAGACATTTCTTTTTTCGAAGATAGAAATTCTCATAACTTACGTGATTTTTGCGAAAACCTCGGGAAACATTTAAAATGGATATATTGCAAAGCTGAAGACATTTTCGTCGATGGGGTAGGTAAGTCTTTAAGTCCTGAAAAAATGAGCAAAATTGGAGAGAAATATTTTTTTCCGAAAAATGAAATTCTATCACAGGTCAAGACCTGTACGCGATTTTGATTTTTAGCTGAAATTTGTTTTTACGTAAATATGTCAAGTAATACATCATTTTGTTCGTCTTGATGAACACTATTGAAATATATATATATATGTATACTTTCAACTAAATCTACGGCTTATGGTGACTGTGACTGACTCTGTCTGACTCTGACTGACTCTGACAGACACTGACTGACTCTGCCTGACTCTGACAGACTCTGACTGACTCTGACAGACTCTGACTGACTCTGACAGACTCTGACTGACTCTGACAGACTCTGACTGACTCTGACAGACTCTGACAGACTCTGACTGACTCTGACTGACTCTGACTGACTCTAGGTTAATCGGAGAGACATTTCTTTTTTCGAAGATAGAAATTCTCATAACTTACGTGATTTTTGCGAAAACCTCGGGAAACATTTAAAATGGATATATTGCAAAGCTGAAGACATTTTCGTCGATGGGGTAGGTAAGTCTTTAAGTCCTGAAAAAATGAGCAAAATTGGAGAGAAATATTTTTTTCCGAAAAATGAAATTCTATCACAGGTCAAGACCTGTACGCGATTTTGATTTTTAGCTGAAATTTGTTTTTACGTAAATATGTCAAGTAATACATCATTTTGTTCGTCTTGATGAACACTATTGAAATATATATATATATGTATACTTTCAACTAAATCTACGGCTTATGGTGACTGTGACTGACTCTGTCTGACTCTGACTGACTCTGACAGACACTGACTGACTCTGCCTGACTCTGACAGACTCTGACTGACTCTGACAGACTCTGACTGACTCTGACAGACTCTGACTGACTCTGACAGACTCTGACTGACTCTGACAGACTCTGACAGACTCTGACTGACTCTGACTGACTCTGACTGACTCTAGGTTAATCGGAGAGACATTTCTTTTTTCGAAGATAGAAATTCTCATAACTTACGTGATTTTTGCGAAAACCTCGGGAAACATTTAAAATGGATATATTGCAAAGCTGAAGACATTTTCGTCGATGGGGTAGGTAAGTCTTTAAGTCCTGAAAAAATGAGCAAAATTGGAGAGAAATATTTTTTTCCGAAAAATGAAATTCTATCACAGGTCAAGACCTGTACGCGATTTTGATTTTTAGCTGAAATTTTTTTTTACGTAAATATGTCAAGTAATACATCATTTTGTTCGTCTTGATGAACACTATTGAAATATATATATATATGTATACTTTCAACTAAATCTACGGCTTATGGTGACTCTGACTGACTCTGTCTGACTCTGACTGACTCTGACAGACACTGACTGACTCTGACTGACTCTGACAGACTCTGACTGACTCTGACAGACTCTGACTGACTCTGACAGACTCTGACTGACTCTGACAGACTCTGACTGACTCTGACAGACTCTGACAGACTCTGACTGACTCTGACTGACTCTGACTGACTCTAGGTTAATCGGAGAGACATTTCTTTTTTCGAAGATAGAAATTCTCATAACTTACGTGATTTTTGCGAAAACCTCGGGAAACATTTAAAATGGATATATTGCAAAGCTGAAGACATTTTCGTCGATGGGGTAGGTAAGTCTTTAAGTCCTGAAAAAATGAGCAAAATTGGAGAGAAATATTTTTTTCCGAAAAATGAAATTCTATCACAGGTCAAGACCTGTACGCGATTTTGATTTTTAGCTGAAATTTTTTTTTACGTAAATATGTCAAGTAATACATCATTTTGTTCGTCTTGATGAACACTATTGAAATATATATATATATGTATACTTTCAACTAAATCTACGGCTTATGGTGACTCTGACTGACTCTGTCTGACTCTGACTGACTCTGACAGACACTGACTGACTCTGACAGACTCTGACAGACTCTGACTGACTCTGACTGACTCTGACTGACTCAAGGTTAATCGGAGAGACATTTCTTTTTTCGAAGATAGAAATTCTCATAACTTACGTGATTTTTGCGAAAACCTCGGGAAACATTTAAAATGGATATATTGCAAAGCTGAAGACATTTTCGTCGATGGGGTAGGTAAGTCTTTAAGTCCTCAAAAAATGAGCAAAATTGGAGAGAAATATTTTTTTCCGAAAAATGAAATTCTATCACAGGTCAAGACCTGTACGCGATTTTGATTTTTAGCTGAAATTTGTTTTTACGTAAATATGTCAAGTAATACATCATTTTGTTCGTCTTGATGAACACTATTGAAATATATATATATATGTATACTTTCAACTAAATCTACGGCTTATGGTGACTCTGACTGACTCTGTCTGACTCTGACTGACTCTGACAGACACTGACTGACTCTGACTGACTCTGACAGACTCTGACTGACTCTGACAGACTCTGACTGACTCTGACAGACTCTGACTGACTCTGACAGACTCTGACTGACTCTGACAGACTCTGACAGTCTCTGACTGACTCTGACTGACTCTGACTGACTCTAGGTTAATCGGAGAGACATTTCTTTTTTCGAAGATAGAAATTCTCATAACTTACGTGATTTTTGCGAAAACCTCGGGAAACATTTAAAATGGATATATTGCAAAGCTGAAGACATTTTCGTCGATGGGGTAGGTAAGTCTTTCAGTCCTGAAAAAATGAGCAAAATTGGAGAGAAATATTTTTTTCCGAAAAATGAAATTCTATCACAGGTCAAGACCTGTACGCGATTTTGATTTTTAGCTGAAATTTTTTTTTACGTAAATATGTCAAGTAATACATCATTTTGTTCGTCTTGATGAACACTATTGAAATATATATATATATGTATACTTTCAACTAAATCTACGGCTTATGGTGACTCTGACTGACTCTGTCTGACTCTAACTGACTCTGACAGACACTGACTGACTCTGACTGACTCTGACAGACTCTGACTGACTCTGACAGACTCTGACTGACTCTGACAGACTCTGACTGACTCTGACAGACTCTGACTGACTCTGACAGACTCTGACAGACTCTGACTGACTCTGACTGACTCTGACTGACTCTAGGTTTATCGGAGAGACATTTCTTTTTTCGAAGATAGAAATTCTCATAACTTACGTGATTTTTGCGAAAACCTCGGGAAACATTTAAAATGGATATATTGCAAAGCTGAAGACATTTTCGTCGATGGGGTAGGTAAGTCTTTAAGTCCTGAAAAAATGAGCAAAATTGGAGAGAAATATTTTTTTCCGAAAAATGAAATTCTATCACAGGTCAAGACCTGTACGCGATTTTGATTTTTAGCTGAAATTTGTTTTTACGTAAATATGTCAAGTAATACATCATTTTGTTCGTCTTGATGAACACTATTGAAATATATATATATATGTATACTTTCAACTAAATCTACGGCTTATGGTGACTCTGACTGACTCTGTCTGACTCTGACTGACTCTGACAGACACTGACTGACTCTGACTGACTCTGACAGACTCTGACTGACTCTGACAGACTCTGACTGACTCTGACAGACTCTGACTGACTCTGACAGACTCTGACTGACTCTGACAGACTCTGACAGACTCTGACTGACTCTGACTGACTCTGACTGACTCTAGGTTAATCGGAGAGACATTTCTTTTTTCGAAGATAGAAATTCTCATAACTTACGTGATTTTTGCGAAAACCTCGGGAAACATTTAAAATGGATATATTGCAAAGCTGAAGACATTTTCGTCGATGGGGTAGGTAAGTCTTTAAGTCCTGAAAAAATGAGCAAAATTGGAGAGAAATATTTTTTTCCGAAAAATGAAATTCTATCACAGGTCAAGACCTGTACGCGATTTTGATTTTTAGCTGAAATTTTTTTTTACGTAAATATGTCAAGTAATACATCATTTTGTTCGTCTTGATGAACACTATTGAAATATATATATATATGTATACTTTCAACTAAATCTACGGCTTATGGTGACTCTGACTGACTCTGTCTGACTCTGACTGACTCTGACAGACACTGACTGACTCTGACTGACTCTGACAGACTCTGACTGACTCTGACAGACTCTGACTGACTCTGACAGACTCTGACTGACTCTGACAGACTCTGACTGACTCTGACAGACTCTGACAGACTCTGACTGACTCTGACTGACTCTAGGTTAATCGGAGAGACATTTCTTTTTTCGAAGATAGAAATTCTCATAACTTACGTGATTTTTGCGAAAACCTCGGGAAACATTTAAAATGGATATATTGCAAAGCTGAAGACATTTTCGTCGATGGGGTAGGTAAGTCTTTAAGTCCTGAAAAAATGAGCAAAATTGGAGAGAAATATTTTTTTCCGAAAAATGAAATTCTATCACAGGTCAAGACCTGTACGCGATTTTGATTTTTAGCTGAAATTTTTGTTTACGTAAATATGTCAAGTAATACATCATTTTGTTCGTCTTGATGAACACTATTGAAATATATATATATATGTATACTTTCAACTAAATCTACGGCTTATGGTGACTCTGACTGACTCTGTCTGACTCTGACTGACTCTGACAGACACTGACTGACTCTGACTGACTCTGACAGACTCTGACTGACTCTGACAGACTCTGACTGACTCTGACAGACTCTGACTGACTCTGACAGACTCTGACTGACTCTGACAGACTCTGACAGACTCTGACTGACTCTGACTGACTCTGACTGACTCTAGGTTAATCGGAGAGACATTTCTTTTTTCGAAGATAGAAATTCTCATAACTTACGTGATTTTTGCGAAAACCTCGGGAAACATTTAAAATGGATATATTGCAAAGCTGAAGACATTTTCGTCGATGGGGTAGGTAAGTCTTTAAGTCCTCAAAAAATGAGCAAAATTGGAGAGAAATATTTTTTTCCGAAAAATGAAATTCTATCACAGGTCAAGACCTGTACGCGATTTTGATTTTTAGCTGAAATTTTTTTTTACGTAAATATGTCAAGTAATACATCATTTTGTTCGTCTTGATGAACACTATTGAAATATATATATATATGTATACTTTCAACTAAATCTACGGCTTATGGTGACTCTGACTGACTCTGTCTGACTCTGACTGACTCTGACAGACACTGACTGACTCTGACTGACTCTGACAGACTCTGACTGACTCTGACAGACTCTGACTGACTCTGACAGACTCTGACTGACTCTGACAGACTCTGACTGACTCTGACAGACTCTGACAGACTCTGACTGACTCTGACTGACTCTGACTGACTCAAGGTTAATCGGAGAGACATTTCTTTTTTCGAAGATAGAAATTCTCATAACTTACGTGATTTTTGCGAAAACCTCGGGAAACATTTAAAATGGATATATTGCAAAGCTGAAGACATTTTCGTCGATGGGGTAGGTAAGTCTTTAAGTCCTCAAAAAATGAGCAAAATTGGAGAGAAATATTTTTTTCCGAAAAATGAAATTCTATCACAGGTCAAGACCTGTACGCGATTTTGATTTTTAGCTGAAATTTGTTTTTACGTAAATATGTCAAGTAATACATCATTTTGTTCGTCTTGATGAACACTTTTGAAATATATATATATATGTATACTTTCAACTAAATCTACGGCTTATGGTGACTCTGACTGACTCTGTCTGACTCTGACTGACTCTGACAGACACTGACTGACTCTGACTGACTCTGACAGACTCTGACTGACTCTGACAGACTCTGACTGACTCTGACAGACTCTGACTGACTCTGACAGACTCTGACTGACTCTGACAGACTCTGACAGTCTCTGACTGACTCTGACTGACTCTGACTGACTCTAGGTTAATCGGAGAGACATTTCTTTTTTCGAAGATAGAAATTCTCATAACTTACGTGATTTTTGCGAAAACCTCGGGAAACATTTAAAATGGATATATTGCAAAGCTGAAGACATTTTCGTCGATGGGGTAGGTAAGTCTTTCAGTCCTGAAAAAATGAGCAAAATTGGAGAGAAATATTTTTTTCCGAAAAATGAAATTCTATCACAGGTCAAGACCTGTACGCGATTTTGATTTTTAGCTGAAATTTTTTTTTACGTAAATATGTCAAGTAATACATCATTTTGTTCGTCTTGATGAACACTATTGAAATATATATATATATGTATACTTTCAACTAAATCTACGGCTTATGGTGACTCTGACTGACTCTGTCTGACTCTAACTGACTCTGACAGACACTGACTGACTCTGACTGACTCTGACAGACTCTGACTGACTCTGACAGACTCTGACTGACTCTGACAGACTCTGACTGACTCTGACAGACTCTGACTGACTCTGACAGACTCTGACAGACTCTGACTGACTCTGACTGACTCTGACTGACTCTAGGTTAATCGGAGAGACATTTCTTTTTTCGAAGATAGAAATTCTCATAACTTACGTGATTTTTGCGAAAACCTCGGGAAACATTTAAAATGGATATATTGCAAAGCTGAAGACATTTTCGTCGATGGGGTAGGTAAGTCTTTAAGTCCTGAAAAAATGAGCAAAATTGGAGAGAAATATTTTTTTCCGAAAAATGAAATTCTATCACAGGTCAAGACCTGTACGCGATTTTGATTTTTAGCTGAAATTTGTTTTTACGTAAATATGTCAAGTAATACATCATTTTGTTCGTCTTGATGAACACTATTGAAATATATATATATATGTATACTTTCAACTAAATCTACGGCTTATGGTGACTCTGACTGACTCTGTCTGACTCTGACTGACTCTGACAGACACTGACTGACTCTGACTGACTCTGACAGACTCTGACTGACTCTGACAGACTCTGACTGACTCTGACAGACTCTGACTGACTCTGACAGACTCTGACTGACTCTGACAGACTCTGACAGACTCTGACTGACTCTGACTGACTCTGACTGACTCTAGGTTAATCGGAGAGACATTTCTTTTTTCGAAGATAGAAATTCTCATAACTTACGTGATTTTTGCGAAAACCTCGGGAAACATTTAAAATGGATATATTGCAAAGCTGAAGACATTTTCGTCGATGGGGTAGGTAAGTCTTTAAGTCCTGAAAAAATGAGCAAAATTGGAGAGAAATATTTTTTTCCGAAAAATGAAATTCTATCACAGGTCAAGACCTGTACGCGATTTTGATTTTTAGCTGAAATTTTTTTTTACGTAAATATGTCAAGTAATACATCATTTTGTTCGTCTTGATGAACACTATTGAAATATATATATATATGTATACTTTCAACTAAATCTACGGCTTATGGTGACTCTGACTGACTCTGTCTGACTCTGACTGACTCTGACAGACACTGACTGACTCTGACTGACTCTGACAGACTCTGACTGACTCTGACAGACTCTGACTGACTCTGACAGACTCTGACTGACTCTGACAGACTCTGACTGACTCTGACAGACTCTGACAGACTCTGACTGACTCTGACTGACTCTAGGTTAATCGGAGAGACATTTCTTTTTTCGAAGATAGAAATTCTCATAACTTACGTGATTTTTGCGAAAACCTCGGGAAACATTTAAAATGGATATATTGCAAAGCTGAAGACATTTTCGTCGATGGGGTAGGTAAGTCTTTAAGTCCTGAAAAAATGAGCAAAATTGGAGAGAAATATTTTTTTCCGAAAAATGAAATTCTATCACAGGTCAAGACCTGTACGCGATTTTGATATTTAGCTGAAATTTTTGTTTACGTAAATATGTCAAGTAATACATCATTTTGTTCGTCTTGATGAACACTATTGAAATATATATATATATGTATACTTTCAACTAAATCTACGGCTTATGGTGACTCTGACTGACTCTGTCTGACTCTGACTGACTCTGACAGACACTGACTGACTCTGACTGACTCTGACAGACTCTGACTGACTCTGACAGACTCTGACTGACTCTGACAGACTCTGACTGACTCTGACAGACTCTGACTGACTCTGACAGACTCTGACAGACTCTGACTGACTCTGACTGACTCTGACTGACTCTAGGTTAATCGGAGAGACATTTCTTTTTTCGAAGATAGAAATTCTCATAACTTACGTGATTTTTGCGAAAACCTCGGGAAACATTTAAAATGGATATATTGCAAAGCTGAAGACATTTTCGTCGATGGGGTAGGTAAGTCTTTAAGTCCTCAAAAAATGAGCAAAATTGGAGAGAAATATTTTTTTCCGAAAAATGAAATTCTATCACAGGTCAAGACCTGTACGCGATTTTGATTTTTAGCTGAAATTTTTTTTTACGTAAATATGTCAAGTAATACATCATTTTGTTCGTCTTGATGAACACTATTGAAATATATATATATATGTATACTTTCAACTAAATCTACGGCTTATGGTGACTCTGACTGACTCTGTCTGACTCTGACTGACTCTGACAGACACTGACTGACTCTGCCTGACTCTGACAGACTCTGACTGACTCTGACAGACTCTGACTGACTCTGACAGACTCTGACTGACTCTGACAGACTCTGACTGACTCTGACAGACTCTGACAGACTCTGACAGACTCTGACTGACTCTGACTGACTCTGACTGACTCTAGGTTAATCGGAGAGACATTTCTTTTTTCGAATAATACATCATTTTGTTCGTCTTGATGAACACTATTGAAATATATATATATATGTATACTTTAAACTAAATCTACGGCTTATGGTGACTCTGACTGACTCTGTCTGACTCTGACTGACCCTGACAGACACTGACTGACTCTGACTGACTCTGACGGACTCTGACTGACTCTGACGGACTCTGACTGACTCTGACAGACTCTGACTGACTCTGACAGACTCTGACTGACTCTGACAGACTCTGACAGACTCTGACTGACTCTGACTGACTCTGACTGACTCTAGGTTAATCGGAGAGACATTTCTTTTTTCGAAGATAGAAATTCTCATAACTTACGTGATTTTTGCGAAAACCTCGGGAAACATTTAAAATGGATATATTGCAAAGCTGAAGACATTTTCGTCGATGGGGTAGGTAAGTCTTTAAGTCCTGAAAAAATGAGCAAAATTGGAGAGAAATATTATTTTCCGAAAAATGAAATTCTATCACAGGTCAAGACCTGTACGCGAATTTGATTTTTAGCTGAAATTTGTTTTTACGTAAATATGTCAAGTAATACATCATTTTGTTCGTCTTGATGAACACTATTGAAATATATATATATATGTATACTTTCAACTAAATCTACGGCTTATGGTGACTGTGACTGACTCTGTCTGACTCTGACTGACTCTGACAGACACTGACTGACTCTGCCTGACTCTGACAGACTCTGACTGACTCTGACAGACTCTGACTGACTCTGACAGACTCTGACTGACTCTGACAGACTCTGACTGACTCTGACAGACTCTGACAGACTCTGACTGACTCTGACTGACTCTGACTGACTCTAGGTTAATCGGAGAGACATTTCTTTTTTCGAATAATACATCATTTTGTTCGTCTTGATGAACACTATTGAAATATATATATATATGTATACTTTAAACTAAATCTACGGCTTATGGTGACTCTGACTGACTCTGTCTGACTCTGACTGACTCTGACAGACACTGACTGACTCTGACTGACTCTGACGGACTCTGACTGACTCTGACGGACTCTGACTGACTCTGACAGACTCTGACTGACTCTGACAGACTCTGACTGACTCTGACAGACTCTGACAGACTCTGACTGACTCTGACTGACTCTGACTGACTCTAGGTTAATCGGAGAGACATTTCTTTTTTCGAAGATAGAAATTCTCATAACTTACGGGATTTTTGCGAAAACCTCGGGAAACATTTAAAATGGATATATTGCAAAGCTGAAGACATTTTCGTCGATGGGGTAGGTAAGTCTTTAAGTCCTGAAAAAATGAGCAAAATTGGAGAGAAATATTATTTTCCGAAAAATGAAATTCTATCACAGGTCAAGACCTGTACGCGAATTTGATTTTTAGCTGAAATTTGTTTTTACGTAAATATGTCAAGTAATACATCATTTTGTTCGTCTTGATGAACACTATTGAAATATATATATATATGTATACTTTCAACTAAATCTACGGCTTATGGTGACTGTGACTGACTCTGTCTGACTCTGACTGACTCTGACAGACACTGACTGACTCTGCCTGACTCTGACAGACTCTGACTGACTCTGACAGACTCTGACTGACTCTGACAGACTCTGACTGACTCTGACAGACTCTGACTGACTCTGACAGACTCTGACAGACTCTGACTGACTCTGACTGACTCTGACTGACTCTAGGTTAATCGGAGAGACATTTCTTTTTTCGAATAATACATCATTTTGTTCGTCTTGATGAACACTATTGAAATATATATATATATGTATACTTTAAACTAAATCTACGGCTTATGGTGACTCTGACTGACTCTGTCTGACTCTGACTGACTCTGACAGACACTGACTGACTCTGACTGACTCTGACGGACTCTGACTGACTCTGACGGACTCTGACTGACTCTGACAGACTCTGACTGACTCTGACAGACTCTGACTGACTCTGACAGACTCTGACAGACTCTGACTGACTCTGACTGACTCTGACTGACTCTAGGTTAATCGGAGAGACATTTCTTTTTTCGAATAATACATCATTTTGTTCGTCTTGATGAACACTATTGAAATATATATATATATGTATACTTTAAACTAAATCTACGGCTTATGGTGACTCTGACTGACTCTGTCTGACTCTGACTGACCCTGACAGACACTGACTGACTCTGACTGACTCTGACGGACTCTGACTGACTCTGACGGACTCTGACTGACTCTGACAGACTCTGACTGACTCTGACAGACTCTGACTGACTCTGACAGACTCTGACAGACTCTGACTGACTCTGACTGACTCTGACTGACTCTAGGTTAATCGGAGAGACATTTCTTTTTTCGAAGATAGAAATTCTCATAACTTACGTGATTTTTGCGAAAACCTCGGGAAACATTTAAAATGGATATATTGCAAAGCTGAAGACATTTTCGTCGATGGGGTAGGTAAGTCTTTAAGTCCTGAAAAAATGAGCAAAATTGGAGAGAAATATTATTTTCCGAAAAATGAAATTCTATCACAGGTCAAGACCTGTACGCGAATTTGATTTTTAGCTGAAATTTGTTTTTACGTAAATATGTCAAGTAATACATCATTTTGTTCGTCTTGATGAACACTATTGAAATATATATATATATGTATACTTTCAACTAAATCTACGGCTTATGGTGACTGTGACTGACTCTGTCTGACTCTGACTGACTCTGACAGACACTGACTGACTCTGCCTGACTCTGACAGACTCTGACTGACTCTGACAGACTCTGACTGACTCTGACAGACTCTGACTGACTCTGACAGACTCTGACTGACTCTGACAGACTCTGACAGACTCTGACTGACTCTGACTGACTCTGACTGACTCTAGGTTAATCGGAGAGACATTTCTTTTTTCGAATAATACATCATTTTGTTCGTCTTGATGAACACTATTGAAATATATATATATATGTATACTTTAAACTAAATCTACGGCTTATGGTGACTCTGACTGACTCTGTCTGACTCTGACTGACTCTGACAGACACTGACTGACTCTGACTGACTCTGACGGACTCTGACTGACTCTGACGGACTCTGACTGACTCTGACAGACTCTGACTGACTCTGACAGACTCTGACTGACTCTGACAGACTCTGACAGACTCTGACTGACTCTGACTGACTCTGACTGACTCTAGGTTAATCGGAGAGACATTTCTTTTTTCGAAGATAGAAATTCTCATAACTTACGGGATTTTTGCGAAAACCTCGGGAAACATTTAAAATGGATATATTGCAAAGCTGAAGACATTTTCGTCGATGGGGTAGGTAAGTCTTTAAGTCCTGAAAAAATGAGCAAAATTGGAGAGAAATATTATTTTCCGAAAAATGAAATTCTATCACAGGTCAAGACCTGTACGCGAATTTGATTTTTAGCTGAAATTTGTTTTTACGTAAATATGTCAAGTAATACATCATTTTGTTCGTCTTGATGAACACTATTGAAATATATATATATATGTATACTTTCAACTAAATCTACGGCTTATGGTGACTGTGACTGACTCTGTCTGACTCTGACTGACTCTGACAGACACTGACTGACTCTGCCTGACTCTGACAGACTCTGACTGACTCTGACAGACTCTGACTGACTCTGACAGACTCTGACTGACTCTGACAGACTCTGACTGACTCTGACAGACTCTGACAGACTCTGACTGACTCTGACTGACTCTGACTGACTCTAGGTTAATCGGAGAGACATTTCTTTTTTCGAATAATACATCATTTTGTTCGTCTTGATGAACACTATTGAAATATATATATATATGTATACTTTAAACTAAATCTACGGCTTATGGTGACTCTGACTGACTCTGTCTGACTCTGACTGACTCTGACAGACACTGACTGACTCTGACTGACTCTGACGGACTCTGACTGACTCTGACGGACTCTGACTGACTCTGACAGACTCTGACTGACTCTGACAGACTCTGACTGACTCTGACAGACTCTGACAGACTCTGACTGACTCTGACTGACTCTGACTGACTCTAGGTTAATCGGAGAGACATTTCTTTTTTCGAAGATAGAAATTCTCATAACTTACGTGATTTTTGCGAAAACCTCGGGAAACATTTAAAATGGATATATTGCAAAGCTGAAGACATTTTCGTCGATGGGGTAGGTAAGTCTTTAAGTCCTGAAAAAATGAGCAAAATTGGAGAGAAATATTATTTTCCGAAAAATGAAATTCTATCACAGGTCAAGACCTGTACGCGAATTTGATTTTTAGCTGAAATTTGTTTTTACGTAAATATGTCAAGTAATACATCATTTTGTTCGTCTTGATGAACACTATTGAAATATATATATATATGTATACTTTCAACTAAATCTACGGCTTATGGTGACTGTGACTGACTCTGTCTGACTCTGACTGACTCTGACAGACACTGACTGACTCTGCCTGACTCTGACAGACTCTGACTGACTCTGACAGACTCTGACTGACTCTGACAGACTCTGACTGACTCTGACAGACTCTGACTGACTCTGACAGACTCTGACTGACTCTGACAGACTCTGACTGACTCTGACAGACTCTGACTGACTCTGACAGACTCTGACAGACTCTGACAGACTCTGACTGACTCTGACTGACTCTGACTGACTCTAGGTTAATCGGAGAGACATTTCTTTTTTCGAATAATACATCATTTTGTTCGTCTTGATGAACACTATTGAAATATATATATATATGTATACTTTAAACTAAATCTACGGCTTATGGTGACTCTGACTGACTCTGTCTGACTCTGACTGACTCTGACAGACACTGACTGACTCTGACTGACTCTGACGGACTCTGACTGACTCTGACGGACTCTGACTGACTCTGACAGACTCTGACTGACTCTGACTGACTCTGACTGACTCTGACAGACTCTGACAGACTCTGACTGACTCTGAATGACTCTGACTGACTCTAGGTTAATCGGAGAGACATTTCTTTTTTCGAAGATAGAAATTCTCATAACTTACGTGATTTTTGCGAAAACCTCGGGAAACATTTAAAATGGATATATTGCAAAGCTGAAGACATTTTCGTCGATGGGGTAGGTAAGTCTTTAAGTCCTGAAAAAATGAGCAAAATTGGAGAGAAATATTTTTTTCCGAAAAATGAAATTCTATCACAGGTCAAGACCTGTACGCGATTTTGATTTTTAGCTGAAATTTGTTTTTACGTAAATATGTCAAGTAATACATCATTTTGTTCGTCTTGATGAACACTATTGAAATATATATATATATGTATACTTTCAACTAAATCTACGGCTTATGGTGACTGTGACTGACTCTGTCTGACTCTGACTGACTCTGACAGACACTGACTGACTCTGCCTGACTCTGACAGACTCTGACTGACTCTGACAGACTCTGACTGACTCTGACAGACTCTGACTGACTCTGACAGACTCTGACTGACTCTGACAGACTCTGACAGACTCTGACTGACTCTGACTGACTCTGACTGACTCTAGGTTAATCGGAGAGACATTTCTTTTTTCGAAGATAGAAATTCTCATAACTTACGTGATTTTTGCGAAAACCTCGGGAAACATTTAAAATGGATATATTGCAAAGCTGAAGACATTTTCGTCGATGGGGTAGGTAAGTCTTTAAGTCCTGAAAAAATGAGCAAAATTGGAGAGAAATATTTTTTTCCGAAAAATAAAATTCTATCACAGGTCAAGACCTGTACGCGATTTTGATTTTTAGCTGAAATTTTTTTTTACGTAAATATGTCAAGTAATACATCATTTTGTTCGTCTTGATGAACACTATTGAAATATATATATATATGTATACTTTCAACTAAATCTACGGCTTATGGTGACTCTGACTGACTCTGTCTGACTCTGACTGACTCTGACAGACACTGACTGACTCTGACTGACTCTGACAGACTCTGACTGACTCTGACAGACTCTGACTGACTCTGACAGACTCTGACTGACTCTGACAGACTCTGACTGACTCTGACAGACTCTGACAGACTCTGACTGACTCTGACTGACTCTGACTGACTCTAGGTTAATCGGAGAGACATTTCTTTTTTCGAAGATAGAAATTCTCATAACTTACGTGATTTTTGCGAAAACCTCGGGAAACATTTAAAATGGATATATTGCAAAGCTGAAGACATTTTCGTCGATGGGGTAGGTAAGTCTTTAAGTCCTCAAAAAATGAGCAAAATTGGAGAGAAATATTTTTTTCCGAAAAATGAAATTCTATCACAGGTCAAGACCTGTACGCGATTTTGATTTTTAGCTGAAATTTGTTTTTACGTAAATATGTCAAGTAATACATCATTTTGTTCGTCTTGATGAACACTATTGAAATATATATATATATGTATACTTTCAACTAAATCTACGGCTTATGGTGACTCTGACTGACTCTGTCTGACTCTGACTGACTCTGACAGACACTGACTGACTCTGACTGACTCTGACAGACTCTGACTGACTCTGACAGACTCTGACTGACTCTGACAGACTCTGACTGACTCTGACAGACTCTGACTGACTCTGACAGACTCTGACAGTCTCTGACTGACTCTGACTGACTCTGACTGACTCTAGGTTAATCGGAGAGACATTTCTTTTTTCGAAGATAGAAATTCTCATAACTTACGTGATTTTTGCGAAAACCTCGGGAAACATTTAAAATGGATATATTGCAAAGCTGAAGACATTTTCGTCGATGGGGTAGGTAAGTCTTTAAGTCCTGAAAAAATGAGCAAAATTGGAGAGAAATATTTTTTTCCGAAAAATGAAATTCTATCACAGGTCAAGACCTGTACGCGATTTTGATTTTTAGCTGAAATTTTTTTTTACGTAAATATGTCAAGTAATACATCATTTTGTTCGTCTTGATGAACACTATTGAAATATATATATATATGTATACTTTCAACTAAATCTACGGCTTATGGTGACTCTGACTGACTCTGTCTGACTCTGACTGACTCTGACAGACACTGACTGACTCTGACTGACTCTGACAGACTCTGACTGACTCTGACAGACTCTGACTGACTCTGACAGACTCTGACTGACTCTGACAGACTCTGACTGACTCTGACAGACTCTGACAGACTCTGACTGACTCTGACTGACTCTGACTGACTCTAGGTTAATCGGAGAGACATTTCTTTTTTCGAAGATAGAAATTCTCATAACTTACGTGATTTTTGCGAAAACCTCGGGAAACATTTAAAATGGATATATTGCAAAGCTGAAGACATTTTCGTCGATGGGGAAGGTAAGTCTTTAAGTCCTCAAAAAATGAGCAAAATTGGAGAGAAATATTTTTTTCCGAAAAATGAAATTCTATCACAGGTCAAGACCTGTACGCGATTTTGATTTTTAGCTGAAATTTGTTTTTACGTAAATATGTCAAGTAATACATCATTTTGTTCGTCTTGATGAACACTATTGAAATATATATATATATGTATACTTTCAACTAAATCTACGGCTTATGGTGACTCTGACTGACTCTGTCTGACTCTGACTGACTCTGACAGACACTGACTGACTCTGACTGACTCTGACAGACTCTGACTGACTCTGACAGACTCTGACTGACTCTGACAGACTCTGACTGACTCTGACAGACTCTGACTGACTCTGACAGACTCTGACAGTCTCTGACTGACTCTGACTGACTCTGACTGACTCTAGGTTAATCGGAGAGACATTTCTTTTTTCGAAGATAGAAATTCTCATAACTTACGTGATTTTTGCGAAAACCTCGGGAAACATTTAAAATGGATATATTGCAAAGCTGAAGACATTTTCGTCGATGGGGTAGGTAAGTCTTTCAGTCCTGAAAAAATGAGCAAAATTGGAGAGAAATATTTTTTTCCGAAAAATGAAATTCTATCACAGGTCAAGACCTGTACGCGATTTTGATTTTTAGCTGAAATTTTTTTTTACGTAAATATGTCAAGTAATACATCATTTTGTTCGTCTTGATGAACACTATTGAAATATATATATATATGTATACTTTCAACTAAATCTACGGCTTATGGTGACTCTGACTGACTCTGTCTGACTCTAACTGACTCTGACAGACACTGACTGACTCTGACTGACTCTGACAGACTCTGACTGACTCTGACAGACTCTGACTGACTCTGACAGACTCTGACTGACTCTGACAGACTCTGACTGACTCTGACAGACTCTGACAGACTCTGACTGACTCTGACTGACTCTGACTGACTCTAGGTTAATCGGAGAGACATTTCTTTTTTCGAAGATAGAAATTCTCATAACTTACGTGATTTTTGCGAAAACCTCGGGAAACATTTAAAATGGATATATTGCAAAGCTGAAGACATTTTCGTCGATGGGGTAGGTAAGTCTTTAAGTCCTGAAAAAATGAGCAAAATTGGAGAGAAATATTTTTTTCCGAAAAATGAAATTCTATCACAGGTCAAGACCTGTACGCGATTTTGATTTTTAGCTGAAATTTGTTTTTACGTAAATATGTCAAGTAATACATCATTTTGTTCGTCTTGATGAACACTATTGAAATATATATATATATGTATACTTTCAACTAAATCTACGGCTTATGGTGACTCTGACTGACTCTGTCTGACTCTGACTGACTCTGACAGACACTGACTGACTCTGACTGACTCTGACAGACTCTGACTGACTCTGACAGACTCTGACTGACTCTGACAGACTCTGACTGACTCTGACAGACTCTGACTGACTCTGACAGACTCTGACAGACTCTGACTGACTCTGACTGACTCTGACTGACTCTAGGTTAATCGGAGAGACATTTCTTTTTTCGAAGATAGAAATTCTCATAACTTACGTGATTTTTGCGAAAACCTCGGGAAACATTTAAAATGGATATATTGCAAAGCTGAAGACATTTTCGTCGATGGGGTAGGTAAGTCTTTAAGTCCTGAAAAAATGAGCAAAATTGGAGAGAAATATTTTTTTCCGAAAAATGAAATTCTATCACAGGTCAAGACCTGTACGCGATTTTGATTTTTAGCTGAAATTTTTTTTTACGTAAATATGTCAAGTAATACATCATTTTGTTCGTCTTGATGAACACTATTGAAATATATATATATATGTATACTTTCAACTAAATCTACGGCTTATGGTGACTCTGACTGACTCTGTCTGACTCTGACTGACTCTGACAGACACTGACTGACTCTGACTGACTCTGACTGACTCTGACTGACTCTGACAGACTCTGACTGACTCTGACAGACTCTGACTGACTCTGACAGACTCTGACTGACTCTGACAGACTCTGACAGACTCTGACTGACTCTGACTGACTCTAGGTTAATCGGAGAGACATTTCTTTTTTCGAAGATAGAAATTCTCATAACTTACGTGATTTTTGCGAAAACCTCGGGAAACATTTAAAATGGATATATTGCAAAGCTGAAGACATTTTCGTCGATGGGGTAGGTAAGTCTTTAAGTCCTGAAAAAATGAGCAAAATTGGAGAGAAATATTTTTTTCCGAAAAATGAAATTCTATCACAGGTCAAGACCTGTACGCGATTTTGATTTTTAGCTGAAATTTTTGTTTACGTAAATATGTCAAGTAATACATCATTTTGTTCGTCTTGATGAACACTATTGAAATATATATATATATGTATACTTTCAACTAAATCTACGGCTTATGGTGACTCTGACTGACTCTGTCTGACTCTGACTGACTCTGACAGACACTGACTGACTCTGACTGACTCTGACAGACTCTGACTGACTCTGACAGACTCTGACTGACTCTGACAGACTCTGACTGACTCTGACAGACTCTGACTGACTCTGACAGACTCTGACAGACTCTGACTGACTCTGACTGACTCTGACTGACTCTAGGTTAATCGGAGAGACATTTCTTTTTTCGAAGATAGAAATTCTCATAACTTACGTGATTTTTGCGAAAACCTCGGGAAACATTTAAAATGGATATATTGCAAAGCTGAAGACATTTTCGTCGATGGGGTAGGTAAGTCTTTAAGTCCTGAAAAAATGAGCAAAATTGGAGAGAAATATTTTTTTCCGAAAAATGAAATTCTATCACAGGTCAAGACCTGTACGCGATTTTGATTTTTAGCTGAAATTTTTTTTTACGTAAATATGTCAAGTAATACATCATTTTGTTCGTCTTGATGAACACTATTGAAATATATATATATATGTATACTTTCAACTAAATCTACGGCTTATGGTGACTCTGACTGACTCTGTCTGACTCTGACTGACTCTGACAGACACTGACTGACTCTGCCTGACTCTGACAGACTCTGACTGACTCTGACAGACTCTGACTGACTCTGACAGACTCTGACTGACTCTGACAGACTCTGACTGACTCTGACAGACTCTGACAGACTCTGACAGACTCTGACTGACTCTGACTGACTCTGACTGACTCTAGGTTAATCGGAGAGACATTTCTTTTTTCGAATAATACATCATTTTGTTCGTCTTGATGAACACTATTGAAATATATATATATATGTATACTTTAAACTAAATCTACGGCTTATGGTGACTCTGACTGACTCTGTCTGACTCTGACTGACCCTGACAGACACTGACTGACTCTGACTGACTCTGACGGACTCTGACTGACTCTGACGGACTCTGACTGACTCTGACAGACTCTGACTGACTCTGACAGACTCTGACTGACTCTGACAGACTCTGACTGACTCTGACAGACTCTGACAGACTCTGACTGACTCTGACTGACTCTGACTGACTCTAGGTTAATCGGAGAGACATTTCTTTTTTCGAATAATACATCATTTTGTTCGTCTTGATGAACACTATTGAAATATATATATATATGTATACTTTAAACTAAATCTACGGCTTATGGTGACTCTGACTGACTCTGTCTGACTCTGACTGACTCTGACAGACACTGACTGACTCTGACTGACTCTGACGGACTCTGACTGACTCTGACGGACTCTGACTGACTCTGACAGACTCTGACTGACTCTGACAGACTCTGACTGACTCTGACAGACTCTGACAGACTCTGACTGACTCTGACTGACTCTGACTGACTCTAGGTTAATCGGAGAGACATTTCTTTTTTCGAAGATAGAAATTCTCATAACTTACGTGATTTTTGCGAAAACCTCGGGAAACATTTAAAATGGATATATTGCAAAGCTGAAGACATTTTCGTCGATGGGGTAGGTAAGTCTTTAAGTCCTGAAAAAATGAGCAAAATTGGAGAGAAATATTATTTTCCGAAAAATGAAATTCTATCACAGGTCAAGACCTGTACGCGAATTTGATTTTTAGCTGAAATTTGTTTTTACGTAAATATGTCAAGTAATACATCATTTTGTTCGTCTTGATGAACACTATTGAAATATATATATATATGTATACTTTCAACTAAATCTACGGCTTATGGTGACTGTGACTGACTCTGTCTGACTCTGACTGACTCTGACAGACACTGACTGACTCTGCCTGACTCTGACAGACTCTGACTGACTCTGACAGACTCTGACTGACTCTGACAGACTCTGACTGACTCTGACAGACTCTGACTGACTCTGACAGACTCTGACAGACTCTGACTGACTCTGACTGACTCTGACTGACTCTAGGTTAATCGGAGAGACATTTCTTTTTTCGAATAATACATCATTTTGTTCGTCTTGATGAACACTATTGAAATATATATATATATGTATACTTTAAACTAAATCTACGGCTTATGGTGACTCTGACTGACTCTGTCTGACTCTGACTGACTCTGACAGACACTGACTGACTCTGACTGACTCTGACGGACTCTGACTGACTCTGACGGACTCTGACTGACTCTGACAGACTCTGACTGACTCTGACAGACTCTGACTGACTCTGACAGACTCTGACAGACTCTGACTGACTCTGACTGACTCTGACTGACTCTAGGTTAATCGGAGAGACATTTCTTTTTTCGAAGATAGAAATTCTCATAACTTACGTGATTTTTGCGAAAACCTCGGGAAACATTTAAAATGGATATATTGCAAAGCTGAAGACATTTTCGTCGATGGGGTAGGTAAGTCTTTAAGTCCTGAAAAAATGAGCAAAATTGGAGAGAAATATTATTTTCCGAAAAATGAAATTCTATCACAGGTCAAGACCTGTACGCGAATTTGATTTTTAGCTGAAATTTGTTTTTACGTAAATATGTCAAGTAATACATCATTTTGTTCGTCTTGATGAACACTATTGAAATATATATATATATGTATACTTTCAACTAAATCTACGGCTTATGGTGACTGTGACTGACTCTGTCTGACTCTGACTGACTCTGACAGACACTGACTGACTCTGCCTGACTCTGACAGACTCTGACTGACTCTGACAGACTCTGACTGACTCTGACAGACTCTGACTGACTCTGACAGACTCTGACTGACTCTGACAGACTCTGACTGACTCTGACAGACTCTGACTGACTCTGACAGACTCTGACTGACTCTGACAGACTCTGACAGACTCTGACAGACTCTGACTGACTCTGACTGACTCTGACTGACTCTAGGTTAATCGGAGAGACATTTCTTTTTTCGAATAATACATCATTTTGTTCGTCTTGATGAACACTATTGAAATATATATATATATGTATACTTTAAACTAAATCTACGGCTTATGGTGACTCTGACTGACTCTGTCTGACTCTGACTGACTCTGACAGACACTGACTGACTCTGACTGACTCTGACGGACTCTGACTGACTCTGACGGACTCTGACTGACTCTGACAGACTCTGACTGACTCTGACTGACTCTGACTGACTCTGACAGACTCTGACAGACTCTGACTGACTCTGACTGACTCTGACTGACTCTAGGTTAATCGGAGAGACATTTCTTTTTTCGAAGATAGAAATTCTCATAACTTACGTGATTTTTGCGAAAACCTCGGGAAACATTTAAAATGGATATATTGCAAAGCTGAAGACATTTTCGTCGATGGGGTAGGTAAGTCTTTAAGTCCTGAAAAAATGAGCAAAATTGGAGAGAAATATTTTTTTCCGAAAAATGAAATTCTATCACAGGTCAAGACCTGTACGCGATTTTGATTTTTAGCTGAAATTTGTTTTTACGTAAATATGTCAAGTAATACATCATTTTGTTCGTCTTGATGAACACTATTGAAATATATATATATATGTATACTTTCAACTAAATCTACGGCTTATGGTGACTCTGACTGACTCTGTCTGACTCTGACTGACTCTGACAGACACTGACTGACTCTGACTGACTCTGACAGACTCTGACTGACTCTGACAGACTCTGACTGACTCTGACAGACTCTGACTGACTCTGACAGACTCTGACTGACTCTGACAGACTCTGACAGTCTCTGACTGACTCTGACTGACTCTGACTGACTCTAGGTTAATCGGAGAGACATTTCTTTTTTCGAAGATAGAAATTCTCATAACTTACGTGATTTTTGCGAAAACCTCGGGAAACATTTAAAATGGATATATTGCAAAGCTGAAGACATTTTCGTCGATGGGGTAGGTAAGTCTTTAAGTCCTGAAAAAATGAGCAAAATTGGAGAGAAATATTTTTTTCCGAAAAATGAAATTCTATCACAGGTCAAGACCTGTACGCGATTTTGATTTTTAGCTGAAATTTTTGTTTACGTAAATATGTCAAGTAATACATCATTTTGTTCGTCTTGATGAACACTATTGAAATATATATATATATGTATACTTTCAACTAAATCTACGGCTTATGGTGACTCTGACTGACTCTGTCTGACTCTGACTGACTCTGACAGACACTGACTGACTCTGACTGACTCTGACAGACTCTGACTGACTCTGACAGACTCTGACTGACTCTGACAGACTCTGACTGACTCTGACAGACTCTGACTGACTCTGACAGACTCTGACAGTCTCTGACTGACTCTGACTGACTCTGACTGACTCTAGGTTAATCGGAGAGACATTTCTTTTTTCGAAGATAGAAATTCTCATAACTTACGTGATTTTTGCGAAAACCTCGGGAAACATTTAAAATGGATATATTGCAAAGCTGAAGACATTTTCGTCGATGGGGTAGGTAAGTCTTTAAGTCCTGAAAAAATGAGCAAAATTGGAGAGAAATATTTTTTTCCGAAAAATGAAATTCTATCACAGGTCAAGACCTGTACGCGATTTTGATTTTTAGCTGAAATTTTTGTTTACGTAAATATGTCAAGTAATACATCATTTTGTTCGTCTTGATGAACACTATTGAAATATATATATATATGTATACTTTCAACTAAATCTACGGCTTATGGTGACTCTGACTGACTCTGTCTGACTCTGACTGACTCTGACAGACACTGACTGACTCTGACTGACTCTGACAGACTCTGACTGACTCTGACAGACTCTGACTGACTCTGACAGACTCTGACTGACTCTGACAGACTCTGACTGACTCTGACAGACTCTGACAGTCTCTGACTGACTCTGACTGACTCTGACTGACTCTAGGTTAATCGGAGAGACATTTCTTTTTTCGAAGATAGAAATTCTCATAACTTACGTGATTTTTGCGAAAACCTCGGGAAACATTTAAAATGGATATATTGCAAAGCTGAAGACATTTTCGTCGATGGGGTAGGTAAGTCTTTAAGTCCTGAAAAAATGAGCAAAATTGGAGAGAAATATTTTTTTCCGAAAAATGAAATTCTATCACAGGTCAAGACCTGTACGCGATTTTGATTTTTAGCTGAAATTTGTTTTTACGTAAATATGTCAAGTAATACATCATTTTGTTCGTCTTGATGAACACTATTGAAATATATATATATATGTATACTTTCAACTAAATCTACGGCTTATGGTGACTGTGACTGACTCTGTCTGACTCTGACTGACTCTGACAGACACTGACTGACTCTGCCTGACTCTGACAGACTCTGACTGACTCTGACAGACTCTGACTGACTCTGACAGACTCTGACTGACTCTGACAGACTCTGACTGACTCTGACAGACTCTGACAGACTCTGACTGACTCTGACTGACTCTGACTGACTCTAGGTTAATCGGAGAGACATTTCTTTTTTCGAAGATAGAAATTCTCATAACTTACGTGATTTTTGCGAAAACCTCGGGAAACATTTAAAATGGATATATTGCAAAGCTGAAGACATTTTCGTCGATGGGGTAGGTAAGTCTTTAAGTCCTGAAAAAATGAGCAAAATTGGAGAGAAATATTTTTTTCCGAAAAATGAAATTCTATCACAGGTCAAGACCTGTACGCGATTTTGATTTTTAGCTGAAATTTTTATTTACGTAAATATGTCAAGTAATACATCATTTTGTTCGTCTTGATGAACACTATTGAAATATATATATATATGTATACTTTCAACTAAATCTACGGCTTATGGTGACTCTGACTGACTCTGTCTGACTCTGACTGACTCTGACAGACACTGACTGACTCTGACTTACTCTGACAGACTCTGACTGACTCTGACAGACTCTGACTGACTCTGACAGACTCTGACTGACTCTGACAGACTCTGACTGACTCTGACAGACTCTGACAGTCTCTGACTGACTCTGACTGACTCTGACTGACTCTAGGTTAATCGGAGAGACATTTCTTTTTTCGAAGATAGAAATTCTCATAACTTACGTGATTTTTGCGAAAACCTCGGGAAACATTTAAAATGGATATATTGCAAAGCTGAAGACATTTTCGTCGATGGGGTAGGTAAGTCTTTAAGTCCTGAAAAAATGAGCAAAATTGGAGAGAAATATTATTTTCCGAAAAATGAAATTCTATCACAGGTCAAGACCTGTACGCGAATTTGATTTTTAGCTGAAATTTGTTTTTACGTAAATATGTCAAGTAATACATCATTTTGTTCGTCTTGATGAACACTATTGAAATATATATATATATGTATACTTTCAACTAAATCTACGGCTTATGGTGACTGTGACTGACTCTGTCTGACTCTGACTGACTCTGACAGACACTGACTGACTCTGCCTGACTCTGACAGACTCTGACTGACTCTGACAGACTCTGACTGACTCTGACAGACTCTGACTGACTCTGACAGACTCTGACTGACTCTGACAGACTCTGACTGACTCTGACAGACTCTGACTGACTCTGACAGACTCTGACTGACTCTGACAGACTCTGACTGACTCTGACAGACTCTGACTGACTCTGACAGACTCTGACAGACTCTGACAGACTCTGACTGACTCTGACTGACTCTGACTGACTCTAGGTTAATCGGAGAGACATTTCTTTTTTCGAATAATACATCATTTTGTTCGTCTTGATGAACACTATTGAAATATATATATATATGTATACTTTAAACTAAATCTACGGCTTATGGTGACTCTGACTGACTCTGTCTGACTCTGACTGACTCTGACAGACACTGACTGACTCTGACTGACTCTGACGGACTCTGACTGACTCTGACGGACTCTGACTGACTCTGACAGACTCTGACTGACTCTGACTGACTCTGACTGACTCTGACAGACTCTGACAGACTCTGACTGACTCTGACTGACTCTGACTGACTCTAGGTTAATCGGAGAGACATTTCTTTTTTCGAAGATAGAAATTCTCATAACTTACGTGATTTTTGCGAAAACCTCGGGAAACATTTAAAATGGATATATTGCAAAGCTGAAGACATTTTCGTCGATGGGGTAGGTAAGTCTTTAAGTCCTGAAAAAATGAGCAAAATTGGAGAGAAATATTATTTTCCGAAAAATGAAATTCTATCACAGGTCAAGACCTGTACGCGAATTTGATTTTTAGCTGAAATTTGTTTTTACGTAAATATGTCAAGTAATACATCATTTTGTTCGTCTTGATGAACACTATTGAAATATATATATATATGTATACTTTCAACTAAATCTACGGCTTATGGTGACTGTGACTGACTCTGTCTGACTCTGACTGACTCTGACAGACACTGACTGACTCTGCCTGACTCTGACAGACTCTGACTGACTCTGACAGACTCTGACTGACTCTGACAGACTCTGACTGACTCTGACAGACTCTGACTGACTCTGACAGACTCTGACAGACTCTGACTGACTCTGACTGACTCTGACTGACTCTAGGTTAATCGGAGAGACATTTCTTTTTTCGAATAATACATCATTTTGTTCGTCTTGATGAACACTATTGAAATATATATATATATGTATACTTTCAACTAAATCTACGGCTTATGGTGACTCTGACTGACTCTGTCTGACTCTGACTGACTCTGACAGACACTGACTGACTCTGACTGACTCTGACGGACTCTGACTGACTCTGACGGACTGTGACTGACTCTGACAGACTCTGACTGACTCTGACAGACTCTGACTGACTCTGACAGACTCTGACAGACTCTGACTGACTCTGACTGACTCTGACTGACTCTAGGTTAATCGGAGAGACATTTCTTTTTTCGAAGATAGAAATTCTCATAACTTACGTGATTTTTGCGAAAACCTCGGGAAACATTTAAAATGGATATATTGCAAAGCTGAAGACATTTTCGTCGATGGGGTAGGTAAGTCTTTAAATCCTGAAAAAATGAGCAAAATTGGAGAGAAATATTTTTTTCCGAAAAATGAAATTCTATCACAGGTCAAGACCTGTACGCGATTTTGATTTTTAGCTGAAATTTTTGTTTACGTAAATATGTCAAGTAATACATCATTTTGTTCGTCTTGATGAACACTATTGAAATATATATATATATGTATACTTTCAACTAAATCTACGGCTTATGGTGACTCTGACTGACTCTGTCTGACTCTGACTGACTCTGACATACACTGACTGACTCTGACTGACTCTGACAGACTCTGACTGACTCTGACAGACTCTGACTGACTCTGACAGACTCTGACTGACTCTGACAGACTCTGACTGACTCTGACAGACTCTGACAGACTCTGACTGACTCTGACTGACTCTGACTGACTCTAGGTTAATCGGAGAGACATTTCTTTTTTCGAAGATAGAAATTCTCATAACTTACGTGATTTTTGCGAAAACCTCGGGAAACATTTAAAATGGATATATTGCAAAGCTGAAGACATTTTCGTCGATGGGGTAGGTAAGTCTTTAAGTCCTGAAAAAATGAGCAAAATTGGAGAGAAATATTTTTTTCCGAAAAATGAAATTCTATCACAGGTCAAGACCTGTACGCGATTTTGATTTTTAGCTGAAATTTGTTTTTACGTAAATATGTCAAGTAATACATCATTTTGTTCGTCTTGATGAACACTATTGAAATATATATATATATGTATACTTTCAACTAAATCTACGGCTTATGGTGACTGTGACTGACTCTGTCTGACTCTGACTGACTCTGACAGACACTGACTGACTCTGCCTGACTCTGACAGACTCTGACTGACTCTGACAGACTCTGACTGACTCTGACAGACTCTGACTGACTCTGACAGACTCTGACTGACTCTGACAGACTCTGACAGACTCTGACTGACTCTGACTGACTCTGACTGACTCTAGGTTAATCGGAGAGACATTTCTTTTTTCGAAGATAGAAATTCTCATAACTTACGTGATTTTTGCGAAAACCTCGGGAAACATTTAAAATGGATATATTGCAAAGCTGAAGACATTTTCGTCGATGGGGTAGGTAAGTCTTTAAGTCCTGAAAAAATGAGCAAAATTGGAGAGAAATATTTTTTTCCGAAAAATGAAATTCTATCACAGGTCAAGACCTGTACGCGATTTTGATTTTTAGCTGAAATTTGTTTTTACGTAAATATGTCAAGTAATACATCATTTTGTTCGTCTTGATGAACACTATTGAAATATATATATATATGTATACTTTCAACTAGATCTACGGCTTATGGTGACTCTGACTGACTCTGTCTGACTCTGACTGACTCTGACAGACACTGACTGACTCTGACTGACTCTGACAGACTCTGACTGACTCTGACAGACTCTGACTGACTCTGACAGACTCTGACTGACTCTGACAGACTCTGACAGACTCTGACTGACTCTGACTGACTCTAGGTTAATCGGAGAGACATTTCTTTTTTCGAAGATAGAAATTCTCATAACTTACGTGATTTTTGCGAAAACCTCGGGAAACATTTAAAATGGATATATTGCAAAGCTGAAGACGTTTTCGTCGATGGGGTAGGTAAGTCTTTAAGTCCTGAAAAAATGAGCAAAATTGGAGAGAAATATTTTTTTCCGAAAAATGAAATTCTATCACAGGTCAAGACCTGTACGCGATTTTGATTTTTAGCTGAAATTTTTGTTTACGTAAATATGTCAAGTAATACATCATTTTGTTCGTCTTGATGAACACTATTGAAATATATATATATATGTATACTTTCAACTAAATCTACGGCTTATGGTGACTCTGACTGACTCTGTCTGACTCTGACTGACTCTGACAGACACTGACTGACTCTGACTGACTCTGACAGACTCTGACTGACTCTGACAGACTCTGAATGACTCTGACAGACTCTGACTGACTCTGACAGACTCTGACTGACTCTGACAGACTCTGACAGTCTCTGACTGACTCTGACTGACTCTGACTGACTCTAGGTTAATCGGAGAGACATTTCTTTTTTCGAAGATAGAAATTCTCATAACTTACGTGATTTTTGCGAAAACCTCGGGAAACATTGAAAATGGATATATTGCAAAGCTGAAGACATTTTCGTCGATGGGGTAGGTAAGTCTTTAAGTCCTGAAAAAATGAGCAAAATTGGAGAGAAATATTTTTTTCCGAAAAATGAAATTCTATCACAGGTCAAGACCTGTACGCGATTTTGATTTTTAGCTGAAATTTGTTTTTACGTAAATATGTCAAGTAATACATCATTTTGTTCGTCTTGATGAACACTATTGAAATATATATATATATGTATACTTTCAACTAAATCTACGGCTTATGGTGACTCTGACTGACTCTGTCTGACTCTGACTGACTCTGACAGACACTGACTGACTCTGACTGACTCTGACAGACTCTGACTGACTCTGACAGACTCTGACTGACTCTGACAGACTCTGACTGACTCTGACAGACTCTGACTGACTCTGACAGACTCTGACAGACTCTGACTGACTCTGACTGACTCTGACTGACTCTAGGTTAATCGGAGAGACATTTCTTTTTTCGAAGATAGAAATTCTCATAACTTACGTGATTTTTGCGAAAACCTCGGGAAACATTTAAAATGGATATATTGCAAAGCTGAAGACATTTTCGTCGATGGGGTAGGTAAGTCTTTAAGTCCTGAAAAAATGAGCAAAATTGGAGAGAAATATTTTTTTCCGAAAAATGAAATTCTATCACAGGTCAAGACCTGTACGCGATTTTGATTTTTAGCTGAAATTTTTGTTTACGTAAATATGTCAAGTAATACATCATTTTGTTCGTCTTGATGAACACTATTGAAATATATATATATATGTATACTTTCAACTAAATCTACGGCTTATGGTGACTCTGACTGACTCTGTCTGACTCTGACTGACTCTGACAGACACTGACTGACTCTGACTTACTCTGACAGACTCTGACTGACTCTGACAGACTCTGACTGACTCTGACAGACTCTGACTGACTCTGACAGACTCTGACTGACTCTGACAGACTCTGACAGTCTCTGACTGACTCTGACTGACTCTGACTGACTCTAGGTTAATCGGAGAGACATTTCTTTTTTCGAAGATAGAAATTCTCATAACTTACGTGATTTTTGCGAAAACCTCGGGAAACATTTAAAATGGATATATTGCAAAGCTGAAGACATTTTCGTCGATGGGGTAGGTAAGTCTTTAAGTCCTGAAAAAATGAGCAAAATTGGAGAGAAATATTATTTTCCGAAAAATGAAATTCTATCACAGGTCAAGACCTGTACGCGAATTTGATTTTTAGCTGAAATTTGTTTTTACGTAAATATGTCAAGTAATACATCATTTTGTTCGTCTTGATGAACACTATTGAAATATATATATATATGTATACTTTCAACTAAATCTACGGCTTATGGTGACTGTGACTGACTCTGTCTGACTCTGACTGACTCTGACAGACACTGACTGACTCTGCCTGACTCTGACAGACTCTGACTGACTCTGACAGACTCTGACTGACTCTGACAGACTCTGACTGACTCTGACAGACTCTGACTGACTCTGACAGACTCTGACTGACTCTGACAGACTCTGACTGACTCTGACAGACTCTGACTGACTCTGACAGACTCTGACAGACTCTGACAGACTCTGACTGACTCTGACTGACTCTGACTGACTCTAGGTTAATCGGAGAGACATTTCTTTTTTCGAATAATACATCATTTTGTTCGTCTTGATGAACACTATTGAAATATATATATATATGTATACTTTAAACTAAATCTACGGCTTATGGTGACTCTGACTGACTCTGTCTGACTCTGACTGACTCTGACAGACACTGACTGACTCTGACTGACTCTGACGGACTCTGACTGACTCTGACGGACTCTGACTGACTCTGACAGACTCTGACTGACTCTGACTGACTCTGACTGACTCTGACAGACTCTGACAGACTCTGACTGACTCTGACTGACTCTGACTGACTCTAGGTTAATCGGAGAGACATTTCTTTTTTCGAAGATAGAAATTCTCATAACTTACGTGATTTTTGCGAAAACCTCGGGAAACATTTAAAATGGATATATTGCAAAGCTGAAGACATTTTCGTCGATGGGGTAGGTAAGTCTTTAAGTCCTGAAAAAATGAGCAAAATTGGAGAGAAATATTATTTTCCGAAAAATGAAATTCTATCACAGGTCAAGACCTGTACGCGAATTTGATTTTTAGCTGAAATTTGTTTTTACGTAAATATGTCAAGTAATACATCATTTTGTTCGTCTTGATGAACACTATTGAAATATATATATATATGTATACTTTCAACTAAATCTACGGCTTATGGTGACTGTGACTGACTCTGTCTGACTCTGACTGACTCTGACAGACACTGACTGACTCTGCCTGACTCTGACAGACTCTGACTGACTCTGACAGACTCTGACTGACTCTGACAGACTCTGACTGACTCTGACAGACTCTGACTGACTCTGACAGACTCTGACAGACTCTGACTGACTCTGACTGACTCTGACTGACTCTAGGTTAATCGGAGAGACATTTCTTTTTTCGAATAATACATCATTTTGTTCGTCTTGATGAACACTATTGAAATATATATATATGTATACTTTCAACTAAATCTACGGCTTATGGTGACTCTGACTGACTCTGTCTGACTCTGACTGACTCTGACAGACACTGACTGACTCTGACTGACTCTGACGGACTCTGACTGACTCTGACGGACTGTGACTGACTCTGACAGACTCTGACTGACTCTGACAGACTCTGACTGACTCTGACAGACTCTGACAGACTCTGACTGACTCTGACTGACTCTGACTGACTCTAGGTTAATCGGAGAGACATTTCTTTTTTCGAAGATAGAAATTCTCATAACTTACGTGATTTTTGCGAAAACCTCGGGAAACATTTAAAATGGATATATTGCAAAGCTGAAGACATTTTCGTCGATGGGGTAGGTAAGTCTTTAAATCCTGAAAAAATGAGCAAAATTGGAGAGAAATATTTTTTTCCGAAAAATGAAATTCTATCACAGGTCAAGACCTGTACGCGATTTTGATTTTTAGCTGAAATTTTTGTTTACGTAAATATGTCAAGTAATACATCATTTTGTTCGTCTTGATGAACACTATTGAAATATATATATATATGTATACTTTCAACTAAATCTACGGCTTATGGTGACTCTGACTGACTCTGTCTGACTCTGACTGACTCTGACATACACTGACTGACTCTGACTGACTCTGACAGACTCTGACTGACTCTGACAGACTCTGACTGACTCTGACAGACTCTGACTGACTCTGACAGACTCTGACTGACTCTGACAGACTCTGACAGACTCTGACTGACTCTGACTGACTCTGACTGACTCTAGGTTAATCGGAGAGACATTTCTTTTTTCGAAGATAGAAATTCTCATAACTTACGTGATTTTTGCGAAAACCTCGGGAAACATTTAAAATGGATATATTGCAAAGCTGAAGACATTTTCGTCGATGGGGTAGGTAAGTCTTTAAGTCCTGAAAAAATGAGCAAAATTGGAGAGAAATATTTTTTTCCGAAAAATGAAATTCTATCACAGGTCAAGACCTGTACGCGATTTTGATTTTTAGCTGAAATTTGTTTTTACGTAAATATGTCAAGTAATACATCATTTTGTTCGTCTTGATGAACACTATTGAAATATATATATATATGTATACTTTCAACTAAATCTACGGCTTATGGTGACTGTGACTGACTCTGTCTGACTCTGACTGACTCTGACAGACACTGACTGACTCTGCCTGACTCTGACAGACTCTGACTGACTCTGACAGACTCTGACTGACTCTGACAGACTCTGACTGACTCTGACAGACTCTGACTGACTCTGACAGACTCTGACAGACTCTGACTGACTCTGACTGACTCTGACTGACTCTAGGTTAATCGGAGAGACATTTCTTTTTTCGAAGATAGAAATTCTCATAACTTACGTGATTTTTGCGAAAACCTCGGGAAACATTTAAAATGGATATATTGCAAAGCTGAAGACATTTTCGTCGATGGGGTAGGTAAGTCTTTAAGTCCTGAAAAAATGAGCAAAATTGGAGAGAAATATTTTTTTCCGAAAAATGAAATTCTATCACAGGTCAAGACCTGTACGCGATTTTGATTTTTAGCTGAAATTTGTTTTTACGTAAATATGTCAAGTAATACATCATTTTGTTCGTCTTGATGAACACTATTGAAATATATATATATATGTATACTTTCAACTAGATCTACGGCTTATGGTGACTCTGACTGACTCTGTCTGACTCTGACTGACTCTGACAGACACTGACTGACTCTGACTGACTCTGACAGACTCTGACTGACTCTGACAGACTCTGACTGACTCTGACAGACTCTGACTGACTCTGACAGACTCTGACAGACTCTGACTGACTCTGACTGACTCTAGGTTAATCGGAGAGACATTTCTTTTTTCGAAGATAGAAATTCTCATAACTTACGTGATTTTTGCGAAAACCTCGGGAAACATTTAAAATGGATATATTGCAAAGCTGAAGACATTTTCGTCGATGGGGTAGGTAAGTCTTTAAGTCCTGAAAAAATGAGCAAAATTGGAGAGAAATATTTTTTTCCGAAAAATGAAATTCTATCACAGGTCAAGACCTGTACGCGATTTTGATTTTTAGCTGAAATTTTTGTTTACGTAAATATGTCAAGTAATACATCATTTTGTTCGTCTTGATGAACACTATTGAAATATATATATATATGTATACTTTCAACTAAATCTACGGCTTATGGTGACTCTGACTGACTCTGTCTGACTCTGACTGACTCTGACAGACACTGACTGACTCTGACTGACTCTGACAGACTCTGACTGACTCTGACAGACTCTGAATGACTCTGACAGACTCTGACTGACTCTGACAGACTCTGACTGACTCTGACAGACTCTGACAGTCTCTGACTGACTCTGACTGACTCTGACTGACTCTAGGTTAATCGGAGAGACATTTCTTTTTTCGAAGATAGAAATTCTCATAACTTACGTGATTTTTGCGAAAACCTCGGGAAACATTGAAAATGGATATATTGCAAAGCTGAAGACATTTTCGTCGATGGGGTAGGTAAGTCTTTAAGTCCTGAAAAAATGAGCAAAATTGGAGAGAAATATTTTTTTCCGAAAAATGAAATTCTATCACAGGTCAAGACCTGTACGCGATTTTCATTTTTAGCTGAAATTTGTTTTTACGTAAATATGTCAAGTAATACATCATTTTGTTCGTCTTGATGAACACTATTGAAATATATATATATATGTATACTTTCAACTAAATCTACGGCTTATGGTGACTGTGACTGACTCTGTCTGACACTGACTGACTCTGACAGACACTGACTGACTCTGCCTGACTCTGACAGACTCTGACTGACTCTGACAGACTCTGACTGACTCTGACAGACTCTGACTGACTCTGACAGACTCTGACAGACTCTGACAGACTCTGACTGACTCTGACTGACTCTGACTGACTCTAGGTTAATCGGAGAGACATTTCTTTTTTCGAATAATACATCATTTTGTTCGTCTTGATGAACACTATTGAAATATATATATATATGTATACTTTAAACTAAATCTACGGCTTATGGTGACTCTGACTGACTCTGTCTGACTCTGACTGACTCTGACAGACACTGACTGACTCTGACTGACTCTGACGGACTCTGACTGACTCTGACGGACTCTGACTGACTCTGACAGACTCTGACTGACTCTGACAGACTCTGACTGACTCTGACAGACTCTGACAGACTCTGACTGACTCTGACTGACTCTGACTGACTCTAGGTTAATCGGAGAGACATTTCTTTTTTCGAAGATAGAAATTCTCATAACTTACGTGATTTTTGCGAAAACCTCGGGAAACATTTAAAATGGATATATTGCAAAGCTGAAGACATTTTCGTCGATGGGGTAGGTAAGTCTTTAAGTCCTGAAAAAATGAGCAAAATTGGAGAGAAATATTATTTTCCGAAAAATGAAATTCTATCACAGGTCAAGACCTGTACGCGAATTTGATTTTTAGCTGAAATTTGTTTTTACGTAAATATGTCAAGTAATACATCATTTTGTTCGTCTTGATGAACACTATTGAAATATATATATATATGTATACTTTCAACTAAATCTACGGCTTATGGTGACTGTGACTGACTCTGTCTGACTCTGACTGACTCTGACAGACACTGACTGACTCTGCCTGACTCTGACAGACTCTGACTGACTCTGACAGACTCTGACTGACTCTGACAGACTCTGACTGACTCTGACAGACTCTGACTGACTCTGACAGACTCTGACAGACTCTGACTGACTCTGACTGACTCTGACTGACTCTAGGTTAATCGGAGAGACATTTCTTTTTTCGAATAATACATCATTTTGTTCGTCTTGATGAACACTATTGAAATATATATATATATGTATACTTTCAACTAAATCTACGGCTTATGGTGACTCTGACTGACTCTGTCTGACTCTGACTGACTCTGACAGACACTGACTGACTCTGACTGACTCTGACGGACTCTGACTGACTCTGACGGACTCTGACTGACTCTGACAGACTCTGACTGACTCTGACAGACTCTGACTGACTCTGACAGACTCTGACAGACTCTGACTGACTCTGACTGACTCTGACTGACTCTAGGTTAATCGGAGAGACATTTCTTTTTTCGAAGATAGAAATTCTCATAACTTACGTGATTTTTGCGAAAACCTCGGGAAACATTTAAAATGGATATATTGCAAAGCTGAAGACATTTTCGTCGATGGGGTAGGTAAGTCTTTAAATCCAGAAAAAATGAGCAAAATTGGAGAGAAATATTTTTTTCCGAAAAATGAAATTCTATCACAGGTCAAGACCTGTACGCGATTTTGATTTTTAGCTGAAATTTTTGTTTACGTAAATATGTCAAGTAATACATCATTTTGTTCGTCTTGATGAACACTATTGAAATATATATATATATGTATACTTTCAACTAAATCTACGGCTTATGGTGACTCTGACTGACTCTGTCTGACTCTGACTGACTCTGACAGACACTGACTGACTCTGACTGACTCTGACAGACTCTGACTGACTCTGACAGACTCTGACTGACTCTGACAGACTCTGACTGACTCTGACAGACTCTGACAGTCTCTGACTGACTCTGACTGACTCTGACTGACTCTAGGTTAATCGGAGAGACATTTCTTTTTTCGAAGATAGAAATTCTCATAACTTACGTGATTTTTGCGAAAACCTCGGGAAACATTGAAAATGGATATATTGCAAAGCTGAAGACATTTTCGTCGATGGGGTAGGTAAGTCTTTAAGTCCTGAAAAAATGAGCAAAATTGGAGAGAAATATTTTTTTCCGAAAAATGAAATTCTATCACAGGTCAAGACCTGTACGCGATTTTGATTTTTAGCTGAAATTTGTTTTTACGTAAATATGTCAAGTAATACATCATTTTGTTCGTCTTGATGAACACTATTGAAATATATATATATATGTATACTTTCAACTAAATCTACGGCTTATGGTGACTGTGACTGACTCTGTCTGACTCTGACTGACTCTGACAGACACTGACTGACTCTGCCTGACTCTGACAGACTCTGACTGACTCTGACAGACTCTGACTGACTCTGACAGACTCTGACTGACTCTGACAGACTCTGACTGACTCTGACAGACTCTGACAGACTCTGACAGACTCTGACTGACTCTGACTGACTCTGACTGACTCTAGGTTAATCGGAGAGACATTTCTTTTTTCGAATAATACATCATTTTGTTCGTCTTGATGAACACTATTGAAATATATATATATATGTATACTTTAAACTAAATCTACGGCTTATGGTGACTCTGACTGACTCTGTCTGACTCTGACTGACTCTGACAGACACTGACTGACTCTGACTGACTCTGACGGACTCTGACTGACTCTGACGGACTCTGACTGACTCTGACAGACTCTGACTGACTCTGACAGACTCTGACTGACTCTGACAGACTCTGACAGACTCTGACTGACTCTGACTGACTCTGACTGACTCTAGGTTAATCGGAGAGACATTTCTTTTTTCGAAGATAGAAATTCTCATAACTTACGTGATTTTTGCGAAAACCTCGGGAAACATTTAAAATGGATATATTGCAAAGCTGAAGACATTTTCGTCGATGGGGTAGGTAAGTCTTTAAGTCCTGAAAAAATGAGCAAAATTGGAGAGAAATATTATTTTCCTAAAAATGAAATTCTATCACAGGTCAAGACCTGTACGCGAATTTGATTTTTAGCTGAAATTTGTTTTTACGTAAATATGTCAAGTAATACATCATTTTGTTCGTCTTGATGAACACTATTGAAATATATATATATATGTATACTTTCAACTAAATCTACGGCTTATGGTGACTCTGACTGACTCTGTCTGACTCTGACTGACTCTGACAGACACTGACTGACTCTGACTGACTCTGACGGACTCTGACTGACTCTGACGGACTCTGACTGACTCTGACAGACTCTGACTGACTCTGACAGACTCTGACTGACTCTGACAGACTCTGACAGACTCTGACTGACTCTGACTGACTCTGACTGACTCTAGGTTAATCGGAGAGACATTTCTTTTTTCGAAGATAGAAATTCTCATAACTTACGTGATTTTTGCGAAAACCTCGGGAAACATTTAAAATGGATATATTGCAAAGCTGAAGACATTTTCGTCGATGGGGTAGGTAAGTCTTTAAATCCAGAAAAAATGAGCAAAATTGGAGAGAAATATTTTTTTCCGAAAAATGAAATTCTATCACAGGTCAAGACCTGTACGCGATTTTGATTTTTAGCTGAAATTTTTGTTTACGTAAATATGTCAAGTAATACATCATTTTGTTCGTCTTGATGAACACTATTGAAATATATATATATATGTATACTTTCAACTAAATCTACGGCTTATGGTGACTCTGACTGACTCTGTCTGACTCTGACTGACTCTGACATACACTGACTGACTCTGACTGACTCTGACAGACTCTGACTGACTCTGACAGACTCTGACTGACTCTGACAGACTCTGACTGACTCTGACAGACTCTGACTGACTCTGACAGACTCTGACAGACTCTGACTGACTCTGACTGACTCTGACTGACTCTAGGTTAATCGGAGAGACATTTCTTTTTTCGAAGATAGAAATTCTCATAACTTACGTGATTTTTGCGAAAACCTCGGGAAACATTTAAAATGGATATATTGCAAAGCTGAAGACATTTTTGTCGATGGGGTAGGTAAGTCTTTAAGTCCTGAAAAAATGAGCAAAATTGGAGAGAAATATTTTTTTCCGAAAAATGAAATTCTATCACAGGTCAAGACCTGTACGCGATTTTGATTTTTAGCTGAAATTTGTTTTTACGTAAATATGTCAAGTAATACATCATTTTGTTCGTCTTGATGAACACTATTGAAATATATATATATATGTATACTTTCAACTAAATCTACGGCTTATGGTGACTCCGACTGACTCTGTCTGACTCTGACTGACTCTGACAGACACTGACTGACTCTGACTGACTCTGACAGACTCTGACTGACTCTGACAGACTCTGACTGACTCTGACAGACTATGACTGACTCTGACAGACTCTGACAGACTCTGACTGACTCTGACTGACTCTGACTGACTCTAGGTTAATCGGAGAGACATTTCTTTTTTCGAAGATAGAAATTCTCATAACTTACGTGATTTTTGCGAAAACCTCGGGAAACATTTAAAATGGATATATTGCAAAGCTGAAGACATTTTCGTCGATGGGGTAGGTAAGTCTTTAAGTCCTGAAAAAATGAGCAAAATTGGAGAGAAATATTTTTTTCCGAAAAATGAAATTCTATCACAGGTCAAGACCTGTACGCGATTTTGATTTTTAGCTGAAATTTGTTTTTACGTAAATATGTCAAGTAATACATCATTTTGTTCGTCTTGATGAACACTATTGAAATATATATATATATGTATACTTTCAACTAAATCTACGGCTTATGGTGACTCTGACTGACTCTGTCTGACTCTGACTGACTCTGACAGACACTGACTGACTCTGACTGACTCTGACAGACTCTGACTGACTCTGACAGACTCTGACTGACTCTGACAGACTCTGACTGACTCTGACAGACTCTGACTGACTCTGACAGACTCTGACAGACTCTGACTGACTCTGACTGACTCTGACTGACTCTAGGTTAATCGGAGAGACATTTCTTTTTTCGAAGATAGAAATTCTCATAACTTACGTGATTTTTGCGAAAACCTCGGGAAACATTTAAAATGGATATATTGCAAAGCTGAAGACATTTTCGTCGATGGGGTAGGTAAGTCTTTAAGTCCTGAAAAAATGAGCAAAATTGGAGAGAAATATTTTTTTCCGAAAAATGAAATTCTATCACAGGTCAAGACCTGTACGCGATTTTGATTTTTAGCTGAAATTTTGTTTTACGTAAATATGTCAAGTAATACATCATTTTGTTCGTCTTGATGAACACTATTGAAATATATATATATATGTATACTTTCAACTAAATCTACGGCTTATGGTGACTCTGACTGTCTCTGTCTGACTCTGACTGACTCTGACAGACACTGACTGACTCTGACTGACTCTGACAGACTCTGACTGACTCTGACAGACTCTGACTGACTCTGACAGACTCTGACTGACTCTGACAGACTCTGACTGACTCTGACAGACTCTGACAGACTCTGACTGACTCTGACTGACTCTGACTGACTCTAGGTTAATCGGAGAGACATTTCTTTTTTCGAAGATAGAAATTCTCATAACTTACGTGATTTTTGCGAAAACCTCGGGAAACATTTAAAATGGATATATTGCAAAGCTGAAGACATTTTCGTCGATGGGGTAGGTAAGTCTTTAAGTCCTGAAAAAATGAGCAAAATTGGAGAGAAATATTATTTTCCGAAAAATGAAATTCTATCACAGGTCAAGACCTGTACGCGATTTTGATTTTTAGCTGAAATTTGTTTTTACGTAAATATGTCAAGTAATACATCATTTTGTTCGTCTTGATGAACACTATTGAAATATATATATATATGTATACTTTCAACTAAATCTACGGCTTATGGTGACTGTGACTGACTCTGTCTGACTCTGACTGACTCTGACAGACACTGACTGACTCTGCCTGACTCTGACAGACTCTGACTGACTCTGACAGACTCTGACTGACTCTGACAGACTCTGACTGACTCTGACAGACTCTGACTGACTCTGACAGACTCTGACAGACTCTGACTGACTCTGACTGACTCTGACTGACTCTAGGTTAATCGGAGAGACATTTCTTTTTTCGAATAATACATCATTTTGTTCGTCTTGATGAACACTATTGAAATATATATATATATGTATACTTTCAACTAAATCTACGGCTTATGGTGACTCTGACTGACTCTGTCTGACTCTGACTGACTCTGACAGACACTGACTGACTCTGACTGACTCTGACGGACTCTGACTGACTCTGACGGACTCTGACTGACTCTGACAGACTCTGACTGACTCTGACAGACTCTGACTGACTCTGACAGACTCTGACAGACTCTGACTGACTCTGACTGACTCTGACTGACTCTAGGTTAATCGGAGAGACATTTCTTTTTTCGAAGATAGAAATTCTCATAACTTACGTGATTTTTGCGAAAACCTCGGGAAACATTTAAAATGGATATATTGCAAAGCTGAAGACATTTTCGTCGATGGGGTAGGTAAGTCTTTAAGTCCTGAAAAAATGAGCAAAATTGGAGAGAAATATTTTTTTCCGAAAAATGAAATTCTATCACAGGTCAAGACCTGTACGCGATTTTGATTTTTAGCTGAAATTTTTGTTTACGTAAATATGTCAAGTAATACATCATTTTGTTCGTCTTGATGAACACTATTGAAATATATATATATATGTATACTTTCAACTAAATCTACGGCTTATGGTGACTCTGACTGACTCTGTCTGACTCTGACTGACTCTGACATACACTGACTGACTCTGACTGACTCTGACAGACTCTGACTGACTCTGACAGACTCTGACTGACTCTGACAGACTCTGACTGACTCTGACAGACTCTGACTGACTCTGACAGACTCTGACAGACTCTGACTGACTCTGACTGACTCTGACTGACTCTAGGTTAATCGGAGAGACATTTCTTTTTTCGAAGATAGAAATTCTCATAACTTACGTGATTTTTGCGAAAACCTCGGGAAACATTTAAAATGGATATATTGCAAAGCTGAAGACATTTTTGTCGATGGGGTAGGTAAGTCTTTAAGTCCTGAAAAAATGAGCAAAATTGGAGAGAAATATTTTTTTCCGAAAAATGAAATTCTATCACAGGTCAAGACCTGTACGCGATTTTGATTTTTAGCTGAAATTTGTTTTTACGTAAATATGTCAAGTAATACATCATTTTGTTCGTCTTGATGAACACTATTGAAATATATATATATATGTATACTTTCAACTAAATCTACGGCTTATGGTGACTCCGACTGACTCTGTCTGACTCTGACTGACTCTGACAGACACTGACTGACTCTGACTGACTCTGACAGACTCTGACTGACTCTGACAGACTCTGACTGACTCTGACAGACTCTGACTGACTCTGACAGACTCTGACAGACTCTGACTGACTCTGACTGACTCTGACTGACTCTAGGTTAATCGGAGAGACATTTCTTTTTTCGAAGATAGAAATTCTCATAACTTACGTGATTTTTGCAAAAACCTCGGGAAACATTTAAAATGGATATATTGCAAAGCTGAAGACATTTTCGTCGATGGGGTAGGTAAGTCTTTAAGTCCTGAAAAAATGAGCAAAATTGGAGAGAAATATTTTTTTCCGAAAAATGAAATTCTATCACAGGTCAAGACCTGTACGCGATTTTGATTTTTAGCTGAAATTTGTTTTTACGTAAATATGTCAAGTAATACATCATTTTGTTCGTCTTGATGAACACTATTGAAATATATATATATATGTATACTTTCAACTAAATCTACGGCTTATGGTGACTCTGACTGACTCTGTCTGACTCTGACTGACTCTGACAGACACTGACTGACTCTGCCTGACTCTGACAGACTCTGACTGACTCTGACAGACTCTGACTGACTCTGACAGACTCTGACTGACTCTGACAGACTCTGACTGACTCTGACAGACTCTGACAGACTCTGACAGACTCTGACTGACTCTGACTGACTCTGACTGACTCTAGGTTAATCGGAGAGACATTTCTTTTTTCGAATAATACATCATTTTGTTCGTCTTGATGAACACTATTGAAATATATATATATATGTATACTTTAAACTAAATCTACGGCTTATGGTGACTCTGACTGACTCTGTCTGACTCTGACTGACTCTGACAGACACTGACTGACTCTGACTGACTCTGACAGACTCTGACTGACTCTGACAGACTCTGACTGACTCTGACAGACTCTGACTGACTCTGACAGACTCTGACTGACTCTGACAGACTCTGACAGACTCTGACTGACTCTGACTGACTCTGACTGACTCTAGGTTAATCGGAGAGACATTTCTTTTTTCGAATAATACATCATTTTGTTCGTCTTGATGAACACTATTGAAATATATATATATATGTATACTTTCAACTAAATCTACGGCTTATGGTGACTCTGACTGACTCTGTCTGACTCTGACTGACTCTGACAGACACTGACTGACTCTGACTGACTCTGACGGACTCTGACTGACTCTGACGGACTCTGACTGACTCTGACAGACTCTGACTGACTCTGACAGACTCTGACTGACTCTGACAGACTCTGACAGACTCTGACTGACTCTGACTGACTCTGACTGACTCTAGGTTAATCGGAGAGACATTTCTTTTTTCGAAGATAGAAATTCTCATAACTTACGTGATTTTTGCGAAAACCTCGGGAAACATTTAAAATGGATATATTGCAAAGCTGAAGACATTTTCGTCGATGGGGTAGGTAAGTCTTTAAATCCAGAAAAAATGAGCAAAATTGGAGAGAAATATTTTTTTCCGAAAAATGAAATTCTATCACAGGTCAAGACCTGTACGCGATTTTGATTTTTAGCTGAAATTTTTGTTTACGTAAATATGTCAAGTAATACATCATTTTGTTCGTCTTGATGAACACTATTGAAATATATATATATATGTATACTTTCAACTAAATCTACGGCTTATGGTGACTCTGACTGACTCTGTCTGACTCTGACTGACTCTGACAGACACTGACTGACTCTGACTGACTCTGACAGACTCTGACTGACTCTGACAGACTCTGACTGACTCTGACAGACTCTGACTGACTCTGACAGACTCTGACTGACTCTGACAGACTCTGACAGTCTCTGACTGACTCTGACTGACTCTGACTGACTCTAGGTTAATCGGAGAGACATTTCTTTTTTCGAAGATAGAAATTCTCATAACTTACGTGATTTTTGCGAAAACCTCGGGAAACATTGAAAATGGATATATTGCAAAGCTGAAGACATTTTCGTCGATGGGGTAGGTAAGTCTTTAAGTCCTGAAAAAATGAGCAAAATTGGAGAGAAATATTTTTTTCCGAAAAATGAAATTCTATCACAGGTCAAGACCTGTACGCGATTTTGATTTTTAGCTGAAATTTGTTTTTACGTAAATATGTCAAGTAATACATCATTTTGTTCGTCTTGATGAACACTATTGAAATATATATATATATGTATACTTTCAACTAAATCTACGGCTTATGGTGACTGTGACTGACTCTGTCTGACTCTGACTGACTCTGACAGACACTGACTGACTCTGCCTGACTCTGACAGACTCTGACTGACTCTGACAGACTCTGACTGACTCTGACAGACTCTGACTGACTCTGACAGACTCTGACTGACTCTGACAGACTCTGACAGACTCTGACAGACTCTGACTGACTCTGACTGACTCTGACTGACTCTAGGTTAATCGGAGAGACATTTCTTTTTTCGAATAATACATCATTTTGTTCGTCTTGATGAACACTATTGAAATATATATATATATGTATACTTTAAACTAAATCTACGGCTTATGGTGACTCTGACTGACTCTGTCTGACTCTGACTGACTCTGACAGACACTGACTGACTCTGACTGACTCTGACGGACTCTGACTGACTCTGACGGACTCTGACTGACTCTGACAGACTCTGACTGACTCTGACAGACTCTGACTGACTCTGACAGACTCTGACAGACTCTGACTGACTCTGACTGACTCTGACTGACTCTAGGTTAATCGGAGAGACATTTCTTTTTTCGAAGATAGAAATTCTCATAACTTACGTGATTTTTGCGAAAACCTCGGGAAACATTTAAAATGGATATATTGCAAAGCTGAAGACATTTTCGTCGATGGGGTAGGTAAGTCTTTAAGTCCTGAAAAAATGAGCAAAATTGGAGAGAAATATTATTTTCCGAAAAATGAAATTCTATCACAGGTCAAGACCTGTACGCGAATTTGATTTTTAGCTGAAATTTGTTTTTACGTAAATATGTCAAGTAATACATCATTTTGTTCGTCTTGATGAACACTATTGAAATATATATATATATGTATACTTTCAACTAAATCTACGGCTTATGGTGACTGTGACTGACTCTGTCTGACTCTGACTGACTCTGACAGACACTGACTGACTCTGCCTGACTCTGACAGACTCTGACAGACTCTGACTGACTCTGACAGACTCTGACTGACTCTGACAGACTCTGACTGACTCTGACAGACTCTGACAGACTCTGACAGACTCTGACTGACTCTGACTGACTCTGACTGACTCTAGGTTAATCGGAGAGACATTTCTTTTTTCGAATAATACATCATTTTGTTCGTCTTGATGAACACTATTGAAATATATATATATATGTATACTTTAAACTAAATCTACGGCTTATGGTGACTCTGACTGACTCTGTCTGACTCTGACTGACTCTGACAGACACTGACTGACTCTGACTGACTCTGACGGACTCTGACTGACTCTGACGGACTCTGACTGACTCTGACAGACTCTGACTGACTCTGACAGACTCTGACTGACTCTGACAGACTCTGACAGACTCTGACTGACTCTGACTGACTCTGACTGACTCTAGGTTAATCGGAGAGACATTTCTTTTTTCGAAGATAGAAATTCTCATAACTTACGTGATTTTTGCGAAAACCTCGGGAAACATTTAAAATGGATATATTGCAAAGCTGAAGACATTTTCGTCGATGGGGTAGGTAAGTCTTTAAGTCCTGAAAAAATGAGCAAAATTGGAGAGAAATATTATTTTCCGAAAAATGAAATTCTATCACAGGTCAAGACCTGTACGCGAATTTGATTTTTAGCTGAAATTTGTTTTTACGTAAATATGTCAAGTAATACATCATTTTGTTCGTCTTGATGAACACTATTGAAATATATATATATATGTATACTTTCAACTAAATCTACGGCTTATGGTGACTGTGACTGACTCTGTCTGACTCTGACTGACTCTGACAGACACTGACTGACTCTGCCTGACTCTGACAGACTCTGACTGACTCTGACAGACTCTGACTGACTCTGACAGACTCTGACTGACTCTGACAGACTCTGACTGACTCTGACAGACTCTGACAGACTCTGACTGACTCTGACTGACTCTGACTGACTCTAGGTTAATCGGAGAGACATTTCTTTTTTCGAATAATACATCATTTTGTTCGTCTTGATGAACACTATTGAAATATATATATATATGTATACTTTCAACTAAATCTACGGCTTATGGTGACTCTGACTGACTCTGTCTGACTCTGACTGACTCTGACAGACACTGACTGACTCTGACTGACTCTGACGGACTCTGACTGACTCTGACGGACTCTGACTGACTCTGACAGACTCTGACTGACTCTGACAGACTCTGACTGACTCTGACAGACTCTGACAGACTCTGACTGACTCTGACTGACTCTGACTGACTCTAGGTTAATCGGAGAGACATTTCTTTTTTCGAAGATAGAAATTCTCATAACTTACGTGATTTTTGCGAAAACCTCGGGAAACATTTAAAATGGATATATTGCAAAGCTGAAGACATTTTCGTCGATGGGGTAGGTAAGTCTTTAAATCCAGAAAAAATGAGCAAAATTGGAGAGAAATATTTTTTTCCGAAAAATGAAATTCTATCACAGGTCAAGACCTGTACGCGATTTTGATTTTTAGCTGAAATTTTTGTTTACGTAAATATGTCAAGTAATACATCATTTTGTTCGTCTTGATGAACACTATTGAAATATATATATATATGTATACTTTCAACTAAATCTACGGCTTATGGTGACTCTGACTGACTCTGTCTGACTCTGACTGACTCTGACATACACTGACTGACTCTGACTGACTCTGACAGACTCTGACTGACTCTGACAGACTCTGACTGACTCTGACAGACTCTGACTGACTCTGACAGACTCTGACTGACTCTGACAGACTCTGACAGACTCTGACTGACTCTGACTGACTCTGACTGACTCTAGGTTAATCGGAGAGACATTTCTTTTTTCGAAGATAGAAATTCTCATAACTTACGTGATTTTTGCGAAAACCTCGGGAAACATTTAAAATGGATATATTGCAAAGCTGAAGACATTTTTGTCGATGGGGTAGGTAAGTCTTTAAGTCCTGAAAAAATGAGCAAAATTGGAGAGAAATATTTTTTTCCGAAAAATGAAATTCTATCACAGGTCAAGACCTGTACGCGATTTTGATTTTTAGCTGAAATTTGTTTTTACGTAAATATGTCAAGTAATACATCATTTTGTTCGTCTTGATGAACACTATTGAAATATATATATATATGTATACTTTCAACTAAATCTACGGCTTATGGTGACTCTGACTGACTCTGTCTGACTCTAACTGACTCTGACAGACACTGACTGACTCTGACTGACTCTGACAGACTCTGACTGACTCTGACAGACTCTGACTGACTCTGACAGACTCTGACTGACTCTGACAGACTCTGACTGACTCTGACAGACTCTGACAGACTCTGACTGACTCTGACTGACTCTAGGTTAATCGGAGAGACATTTCTTTTTTCGAAGATAGAAATTCTCATAACTTACGTGATTTTTGCGAAAACCTCGGGAAACATTTAAAATGGATATATTGCAAAGCTGAAGACATTTTCGTCGATGGGGTAGGTAAGTCTTTAAGTCCTGAAAAAATGAGCAAAATTGGAGAGAAATATTTTTTTCCGAAAAATGAAATTCTATCACAGGTCAAGACCTGTACGCGATTTTGATTTTTAGCTGAAATTTGTTTTTACGTAAATATGTCAAGTAATACATCATTTTGTTCGTCTTGATGAACACTATTGAAATATATATATATATGTATACTTTCAACTAAATCTACGGCTTATGGTGACTCTGACTGACTCTGTCTGACTCTGACTGACTCTGACAGACACTGACTGACTCTGACTGACTCTGACAGACTCTGACAGACTCTGACAGACTCTGACTGACTCTGACAGACTCTGACTGACTCTGACAGACTCTGACTGACTCTGACAGACTCTGACAGACTCTGACTGACTCTGACTGACTCTGACTGACTCTAGGTTAATCGGAGAGACATTTCTTTTTTCGAAGATAGAAATTCTCATAACTTACGTGATTTTTGCGAAAACCTCGGGAAACATTTAAAATGGATATATTGCAAAGCTGAAGACATTTTCGTCGATGGGGTAGGTAAGTCTTTAAGTCCTGAAAAAATGAGCAAAATTGGAGAGAAATATTATTTTCCGAAAAATGAAATTCTATCACAGGTCAAGACCTGTACGCGATTTTGATTTTTAGCTGAAATTTGTTTTTACGTAAATATGTCAAGTAATACATCATTTTGTTCGTCTTGATGAACACTATTGAAATATATATATATATGTATACTTTCAACTAAATCTACGGCTTATGGTGACTGTGACTGACTCTGTCTGACTCTGACTGACTCTGACAGACACTGACTGACTCTGCCTGACTCTGACAGACTCTGACTGACTCTGACAGACTCTGACTGACTCTGACAGACTCTGACTGACTCTGACAGACTCTGACTGACTCTGACAGACTCTGACAGACTCTGACTGACTCTGACTGACTCTGACTGACTCTAGGTTAATCGGAGAGACATTTCTTTTTTCGAATAATACATCATTTTGTTCGTCTTGATGAACACTATTGAAATATATATATATATGTATACTTTCAACTAAATCTACGGCTTATGGTGACTCTGACTGACTCTGTCTGACTCTGACTGACTCTGACAGACACTGACTGACTCTGACTGACTCTGACGGACTCTGACTGACTCTGACGGACTCTGACTGACTCTGACAGACTCTGACTGACTCTGACAGACTCTGACTGACTCTGACAGACTCTGACAGACTCTGACTGACTCTGACTGACTCTGACTGACTCTAGGTTAATCGGAGAGACATTTCTTTTTTCGAAGATAGAAATTCTCATAACTTACGTGATTTTTGCGAAAACCTCGGGAAACATTTAAAATGGATATATTGCAAAGCTGAAGACATTTTCGTCGATGGGGTAGGTAAGTCTTTAAGTCCTGAAAAAATGAGCAAAATTGGAGAGAAATATTTTTTTCCGAAAAATGAAATTCTATCACAGGTCAAGACCTGTACGCGATTTTGATTTTTAGCTGAAATTTTTGTTTACGTAAATATGTCAAGTAATACATCATTTTGTTCGTCTTGATGAACACTATTGAAATATATATATATATGTATACTTTCAACTAAATCTACGGCTTATGGTGACTCTGACTGACTCTGTCTGACTCTGACTGACTCTGACATACACTGACTGACTCTGACTGACTCTGACAGACTCTGACTGACTCTGACAGACTCTGACTGACTCTGACAGACTCTGACTGACTCTGACAGACTCTGACTGACTCTGACAGACTCTGACAGACTCTGACTGACTCTGACTGACTCTGACTGACTCTAGGTTAATCGGAGAGACATTTCTTTTTTCGAAGATAGAAATTCTCATAACTTACGTGATTTTTGCGAAAACCTCGGGAAACATTTAAAATGGATATATTGCAAAGCTGAAGACATTTTTGTCGATGGGGTAGGTAAGTCTTTAAGTCCTGAAAAAATGAGCAAAATTGGAGAGAAATATTTTTTTCCGAAAAATGAAATTCTATCACAGGTCAAGACCTGTACGCGATTTTGATTTTTAGCTGAAATTTGTTTTTACGTAAATATGTCAAGTAATACATCATTTTGTTCGTCTTGATGAACACTATTGAAATATATATATATATGTATACTTTCAACTAAATCTACGGCTTATGGTGACTCCGACTGACTCTGTCTGACTCTGACTGACTCTGACAGACACTGACTGACTCTGACTGACTCTGACAGACTCTGACTGACTCTGACAGACTCTGACTGACTCTGACAGACTCTGACTGACTCTGACAGACTCTGACAGACTCTGACTGACTCTGACTGACTCTGACTGACTCTAGGTTAATCGGAGAGACATTTCTTTTTTCGAAGATAGAAATTCTCATAACTTACGTGATTTTTGCGAAAACCTCGGGAAACATTTAAAATGGATATATTGCAAAGCTGAAGACATTTTCGTCGATGGGGTAGGTAAGTCTTTAAGTCCTGAAAAAATGAGCAAAATTGGAGAGAAATATTTTTTTCCGAAAAATGAAATTCTATCACAGGTCAAGACCTGTACGCGATTTTGATTTTTAGCTGAAATTTGTTTTTACGTAAATATGTCAAGTAATACATCATTTTGTTCGTCTTGATGAACACTATTGAAATATATATATATATGTATACTTTCAACTAAATCTACGGCTTATGGTGACTCTGACTGACTCTGTCTGACTCTGACTGACTCTGACAGACACTGACTGACTCTGACTGACTCTGACAGACTCTGACTGACTCTGACAGACTCTGACTGACTCTGACAGACTCTGACTGACTCTGACAGACTCTGACTGACTCTGACAGACTCTGACTGACTCTGACAGACTCTGACTGACTCTGACAGACTCTGACAGACTCTGACTGACTCTGACTGACTCTGACTGACTCTAGGTTAATCGGAGAGACATTTCTTTTTTCGAAGATAGAAATTCTCATAACTTACGTGATTTTTGCGAAAACCTCGGGAAACATTTAAAATGGATATATTGCAAAGCTGAAGACATTTTCGTCGATGGGGTAGGTAAGTCTTTAAGTCCTGAAAAAATGAGCAAAATTGGAGAGAAATATTATTTTCCGAAAAATGAAATTCTATCACAGGTCAAGACCTGTACGCGAATTTGATTTTTAGCTGAAATTTGTTTTTACGTAAATATGTCAAGTAATACATCATTTTGTTCGTCTTGATGAACACTATTGAAATATATATATATATGTATACTTTCAACTAAATCTACGGCTTATGGTGACTGTGACTGACTCTGTCTGACTCTGACTGACTCTGACAGACACTGACTGACTCTGCCTGACTCTGACAGACTCTGACTGACTCTGACAGACTCTGACTGACTCTGACAGACTCTGACTGACTCTGACAGACTCTGACTGACTCTGACAGACTCTGACAGACTCTGACTGACTCTGACTGACTCTGACTGACTCTAGGTTAATCGGAGAGACATTTCTTTTTTCGAATAATACATCATTTTGTTCGTCTTGATGAACACTATTGAAATATATATATATATGTATACTTTCAACTAAATCTACGGCTTATGGTGACTCTGACTGACTCTGTCTGACTCTGACTGACTCTGACAGACACTGACTGACTCTGACTGACTCTGACGGACTCTGACTGACTCTGACGGACTCTGACTGACTCTGACAGACTCTGACTGACTCTGACAGACTCTGACTGACTCTGACAGACTCTGACAGACTCTGACTGACTCTGACTGACTCTGACTGACTCTAGGTTAATCGGAGAGACATTTCTTTTTTCGAAGATAGAAATTCTCATAACTTACGTGATTTTTGCGAAAACCTCGGGAAACATTTAAAATGGATATATTGCAAAGCTGAAGACATTTTCGTCGATGGGGTAGGTAAGTCTTTAAATCCTGAAAAAATGAGCAAAATTGGAGAGAAATATTTTTTTCCGAAAAATGAAATTCTATCACAGGTCAAGACCTGTACGCGATTTTGATTTTTAGCTGAAATTTTTGTTTACGTAAATATGTCAAGTAATACATCATTTTGTTCGTCTTGATGAACACTATTGAAATATATATATATATGTATACTTTCAACTAAATCTACGGCTTATGGTGACTCTGACTGACTCTGTCTGACTCTGACTGACTCTGACATACACTGACTGACTCTGACTGACTCTGACAGACTCTGACTGACTCTGACAGACTCTGACTGACTCTGACTGACTCTGACTGACTCTGACTGACTCTAGGTTAATCGGAGAGACATTTCTTTTTTCGAAGATAGAAATTCTCATAACTTACGTGATTTTTGCGAAAACCTCGGGAAACATTTAAAATGGATATATTGCAAAGCTGAAGACATTTTCGTCGATGGGGTAGGTAAGTCTTTAAGTCCTGAAAAAATGAGCAAAATTGGAGAGAAATATTTTTTTCCGAAAAATGAAATTCTATCACAGGTCAAGACCTGTACGCGATTTTGATTTTTAGCTGAAATTTGTTTTTACGTAAATATGTAAAGTAATACATCATTTTGTTCGTCTTGATGAACACTATTGAAATATATATATATATGTATACTTTCAACTAAATCTACGGCTTATGGTGACTCTGACTGACTCTGTCTGACTCTGACTGACTCTGACAGACACTGACTGACTCTGACTGACTCTGACGGACTCTGACTGACTCTGACGGACTCTGACTGACTCTGACAGACTCTGACTGACTCTGACAGACTCTGACTGACTCTGACAGACTCTGACAGACTCTGACTGACTCTGACTGACTCTGACTGACTCTAGGTTAATCGGAGAGACATTTCTTTTTTCGAAGATAGAAATTCTCATAACTTACGTGATTTTTGCGAAAACCTCGGGAAACATTTAAAATGGATATATTGCAAAGCTGAAGACATTTTCGTCGATGGGGTAGGTAAGTCTTTAAATCCAGAAAAAATGAGCAAAATTGGAGAGAAATATTTTTTTCCGAAAAATGAAATTCTATCACAGGTCAAGACCTGTACGCGATTTTGATTTTTAGCTGAAATTTTTGTTTACGTAAATATGTCAAGTAATACATCATTTTGTTCGTCTTGATGAACACTATTGAAATATATATATATATGTATACTTTCAACTAAATCTACGGCTTATGGTGACTCTGACTGACTCTGTCTGACTCTGACTGACTCTGACATACACTGACTGACTCTGACTGACTCTGACAGACTCTGACTGACTCTGACAGACTCTGACTGACTCTGACAGACTCTGACTGACTCTGACAGACTCTGACAGACTCTGACTGACTCTGACTGACTCTGACTGACTCTAGGTTAATCGGAGAGACATTTCTTTTTTCGAATAATACATCATTTTGTTCGTCTTGATGAACACTATTGAAATATATATATATATGTATACTTTCAACTAAATCTACGGCTTATGGTGACTCTGACTGACTCTGTCTGACTCTGACTGACTCTGACAGACACTGACTGACTCTGACTGACTCTGACGGACTCTGACTGACTCTGACGGACTCTGACTGACTCTGACAGACTCTGACTGACTCTGACAGACTCTGACTGACTCTGACAGACTCTGACAGACTCTGACTGACTCTGACTGACTCTGACTGACTCTAGGTTAATCGGAGAGACATTTCTTTTTTCGAAGATAGAAATTCTCATAACTTACGTGATTTTTGCGAAAACCTCGGGAAACATTTAAAATGGATATATTGCAAAGCTGAAGACATTTTCGTCGATGGGGTAGGTAAGTCTTTAAGTCCTGAAAAAATGAGCAAAATTGGAGAGAAATATTTTTTTCCGAAAAATGAAATTCTATCACAGGTCAAGACCTGTACGCGATTTTGATTTTTAGCTGAAATTTTTGTTTACGTAAATATGTCAAGTAATACATCATTTTGTTCGTCTTGATGAACACTATTGAAATATATATATATATGTATACTTTCAACTAAATCTACGGCTTATGGTGACTCTGACTGACTCTGTCTGACTCTGACTGACTCTGACATACACTGACTGACTCTGACTGACTCTGACAGACTCTGACTGACTCTGACAGACTCTGACTGACTCTGACAGACTCTGACTGACTCTGACAGACTCTGACTGACTCTGACAGACTCTGACAGACTCTGACTGACTCTGACTGACTCTGACTGACTCTAGGTTAATCGGAGAGACATTTCTTTTTTCGAAGATAGAAATTCTCATAACTTACGTGATTTTTGCGAAAACCTCGGGAAACATTTAAAATGGATATATTGCAAAGCTGAAGACATTTTTGTCGATGGGGTAGGTAAGTCTTTAAGTCCTGAAAAAATGAGCAAAATTGGAGAGAAATATTTTTTTCCGAAAAATGAAATTCTATCACAGGTCAAGACCTGTACGCGATTTTGATTTTTAGCTGAAATTTGTTTTTACGTAAATATGTCAAGTAATACATCATTTTGTTCGTCTTGATGAACACTATTGAAATATATATATATATGTATACTTTCAACTAAATCTACGGCTTATGGTGACTCCGACTGACTCTGTCTGACTCTGACTGACTCTGACAGACACTGACTGACTCTGACTGACTCTGACAGACTCTGACTGACTCTGACAGACTCTGACTGACTCTGACAGACTCTGACTGACTCTGACAGACTCTGACAGACTCTGACTGACTCTGACTGACTCTGACTGACTCTAGGTTAATCGGAGAGACATTTCTTTTTTCGAAGATAGAAATTCTCATAACTTACGTGATTTTTGCGAAAACCTCGGGAAACATTTAAAATGGATATATTGCAAAGCTGAAGACATTTTCGTCGATGGGGTAGGTAAGTCTTTAAGTCCTGAAAAAATGAGCAAAATTGGAGAGAAATATTTTTTTCCGAAAAATGAAATTCTATCACAGGTCAAGACCTGTACGCGATTTTGATTTTTAGCTGAAATTTGTTTTTACGTAAATATGTCAAGTAATACATCATTTTGTTCGTCTTGATGAACACTATTGAAATATATATATATATGTATACTTTCAACTAAATCTACGGCTTATGGTGACTCTGACTGACTCTGTCTGACTCTGACTGACTCTGACAGACACTGACTGACTCTGACTGACTCTGACAGACTCTGACTGACTCTGACAGACTCTGACTGACTCTGACAGACTCTGACTGACTCTGACAGACTCTGACTGACTCTGACAGACTCTGACTGACTCTGACAGACTCTGACTGACTCTGACAGACTCTGACAGACTCTGACTGACTCTGACTGACTCTGACTGACTCTAGGTTAATCGGAGAGACATTTCTTTTTTCGAAGATAGAAATTCTCATAACTTACGTGATTTTTGCGAAAACCTCGGGAAACATTTAAAATGGATATATTGCAAAGCTGAAGACATTTTCGTCGATGGGGTAGGTAAGTCTTTAAGTCCTGAAAAAATGAGCAAAATTGGAGAGAAATATTATTTTCCGAAAAATGAAATTCTATCACAGGTCAAGACCTGTACGCGAATTTGATTTTTAGCTGAAATTTGTTTTTACGTAAATATGTCAAGTAATACATCATTTTGTTCGTCTTGATGAACACTATTGAAATATATATATATATGTATACTTTCAACTAAATCTACGGCTTATGGTGACTGTGACTGACTCTGTCTGACTCTGACTGACTCTGACAGACACTGACTGACTCTGCCTGACTCTGACAGACTCTGACTGACTCTGACAGACTCTGACTGACTCTGACAGACTCTGACTGACTCTGACAGACTCTGACTGACTCTGACAGACTCTGACAGACTCTGACTGACTCTGACTGACTCTGACTGACTCTAGGTTAATCGGAGAGACATTTCTTTTTTCGAATAATACATCATTTTGTTCGTCTTGATGAACACTATTGAAATATATATATATATGTATACTTTCAACTAAATCTACGGCTTATGGTGACTCTGACTGACTCTGTCTGACTCTGACTGACTCTGACAGACACTGACTGACTCTGACTGACTCTGACGGACTCTGACTGACTCTGACGGACTCTGACTGACTCTGACAGACTCTGACTGACTCTGACAGACTCTGACTGACTCTGACAGACTCTGACAGACTCTGACTGACTCTGACTGACTCTGACTGACTCTAGGTTAATCGGAGAGACATTTCTTTTTTCGAAGATAGAAATTCTCATAACTTACGTGATTTTTGCGAAAACCTCGGGAAACATTTAAAATGGATATATTGCAAAGCTGAAGACATTTTCGTCGATGGGGTAGGTAAGTCTTTAAATCCTGAAAAAATGAGCAAAATTGGAGAGAAATATTTTTTTTCCGAAAAATGAAATTCTATCACAGGTCAAGACCTGTACGCGATTTTGATTTTTAGCTGAAATTTTTGTTTACGTAAATATGTCAAGTAATACATCATTTTGTTCGTCTTGATGAACACTATTGAAATATATATATATATGTATACTTTCAACTAAATCTACGGCTTATGGTGACTCTGACTGACTCTGTCTGACTCTGACTGACTCTGACATACACTGACTGACTCTGACTGACTCTGACAGACTCTGACTGACTCTGACAGACTCTGACTGACTCTGACTGACTCTGACTGACTCTGACTGACTCTAGGTTAATCGGAGAGACATTTCTTTTTTCGAAGATAGAAATTCTCATAACTTACGTGATTTTTGCGAAAACCTCGGGAAACATTTAAAATGGATATATTGCAAAGCTGAAGACATTTTCGTCGATGGGGTAGGTAAGTCTTTAAGTCCTGAAAAAATGAGCAAAATTGGAGAGAAATATTTTTTTCCGAAAAATGAAATTCTATCACAGGTCAAGACCTGTACGCGATTTTGATTTTTAGCTGAAATTTGTTTTTACGTAAATATGTCAAGTAATACATCATTTTGTTCGTCTTGATAAACACTATTGAAATATATATATATATGTATACTTTCAACTAAATCTACGGCTTATGGTGACTCTGACTGACTCTGTCTGACTCTGACTGACTCTGACAGACACTGACTGACTCTGACTGACTCTGACAGACTCTGACTGACTCTGACAGACTCTGACTGACTCTGACAGACTCTGACTGACTCTGACAGACTCTGACTGACTCTGACAGACTCTGACTGACTCTGACAGACTCTGACTGACTCTGACAGACTCTGACAGACTCTGACTGACTCTGACTGACTCTGACTGACTCTAGGTTAATCGGAGAGACATTTCTTTTTTCGAAGATAGAAATTCTCATAACTTACGTGATTTTTGCGAAAACCTCGGGAAACATTTAAAATGGATATATTGCAAAGCTGAAGACATTTTCGTCGATGGGGTAGGTAAGTCTTTAAGTCCTGAAAAAATGAGCAAAATTGGAGAGAAATATTATTTTCCGAAAAATGAAATTCTATCACAGGTCAAGACCTGTACGCGAATTTGATTTTTAGCTGAAATTTGTTTTTACGTAAATATGTCAAGTAATACATCATTTTGTTCGTCTTGATGAACACTATTGAAATATATATATATATGTATACTTTCAACTAAATCTACGGCTTATGGTGACTGTGACTGACTCTGTCTGACTCTGACTGACTCTGACAGACACTGACTGACTCTGCCTGACTCTGACAGACTCTGACTGACTCTGACAGACTCTGACTGACTCTGACAGACTCTGACTGACTCTGACAGACTCTGACTGACTCTGACAGACTCTGACAGACTCTGACTGACTCTGACTGACTCTGACTGACTCTAGGTTAATCGGAGAGACATTTCTTTTTTCGAATAATACATCATTTTGTTCGTCTTGATGAACACTATTGAAATATATATATATATGTATACTTTCAACTAAATCTACGGCTTATGGTGACTCTGACTGACTCTGTCTGACTCTGACTGACTCTGACAGACACTGACTGACTCTGACTGACTCTGACGGACTCTGACTGACTCTGACGGACTCTGACTGACTCTGACATACTCTGACTGACTCTGACAGACTCTGACTGACTCTGACAGACTCTGACAGACTCTGACTGACTCTGACTGACTCTGACTGACTCTAGGTTAATCGGAGAGACATTTCTTTTTTCGAAGATAGAAATTCTCATAACTTACGTGATTTTTGCGAAAACCTCGGGAAACATTTAAAATGGATATATTGCAAAGCTGAAGACATTTTCGTCTATGGGGTAGATAAGTCTTTAAATCCTGAAAAAATGAGCAAAATTGGAGAGAAATATTTTTTTCCGAAAAATGAAATTCTATCACAGGTCAAGACCTGTACGCGATTTTGATTTTTAGCTGAAATTTTTGTTTACGTAAATATGTCAAGTAATACATCATTTTGTTCGTCTTGATGAACACTATTGAAATATATATATATATGTATACTTTCAACTAAATCTACGGCTTATGGTGACTCTGACTGACTCTGTCTGACTCTGACTGACTCTGACATACACTGACTGACTCTGACTGACTCTGACAGACTCTGACTGACTCTGACAGACTCTGACTGACTCTGACAGACTCTGACTGACTCTGACAGACTCTGACTGACTCTGACAGACTCTGACAGACTCTGACTGACTCTGACTGACTCTGACTGACTCTAGGTTAATCGGAGAGACATTTCTTTTTTCGAAGATAGAAATTCTCATAACTTACGTGATTTTTGCGAAAACCTCGGGAAACATTTAAAATGGATATATTGCAAAGCTGAAGACATTTTTGTCGATGGGGTAGGTAAGTCTTTAAGTCCTGAAAAAATGAGCAAAATTGGAGAGAAATATTTTTTTCCGAAAAATGAAATTCTATCACAGGTCAAGACCTGTACGCGATTTTGATTTTTAGCTGAAATTTGTTTTTACGTAAATATGTCAAGTAATACATCATTTTGTTCGTCTTGATGAACACTATTGAAATATATATATATATGTATACTTTCAACTAAATCTACGGCTTATGGTGACTCCGACTGACTCTGTCTGACTCTGACTGACCCTGACAGACACTGACTGACTCTGACTGACTCTGACAGACTCTGACTGACTCTGACAGACTCTGACTGACTCTGACAGACTATGACTGACTCTGACAGACTCTGACAGACTCTGACTGACTCTGACTGACTCTGACTGACTCTAGGTTAATCGGAGAGACATTTCTTTTTTCGAAGATAGAAATTCTCATAACTTACGTGATTTTTGCGAAAACCTCGGGAAACATTTAAAATGGATATATTGCAAAGCTGAAGACATTTTCGTCGATGGGGTAGGTAAGTCTTTAAGTCCTGAAAAAATGAGCAAAATTGGAGAGAAATATTTTTTTCCGAAAAATGAAATTCTATCACAGGTCAAGACCTGTACGCGATTTTGATTTTTAGCTGAAATTTGTTTTTACGTAAATATGTCAAGTAATACATCATTTTGTTCGTCTTGATGAACACTATTGAAATATATATATATATGTATACTTTCAACTAAATCTACGGCTTATGGTGACTCTGACTGACTCTGTCTGACTCTGACTGACTCTGACAGACACTGACTGACTCTGACTGACTCTGACAGACTCTGACTGACTCTGACAGACTCTGACTGACTCTGACAGACTCTGACTGACTCTGACAGACTCTGACTGACTCTGACAGACTCTGACAGACTCTGACTGACTCTGACTGACTCTGACTGACTCTAGGTTAATCGGAGAGACATTTCTTTTTTCGAAGATAGAAATTCTCATAACTTACGTGATTTTTGCGAAAACCTCGGGAAACATTTAAAATGGATATATTGCAAAGCTGAAGACATTTTCGTCGATGGGGTAGGTAAGTCTTTAAGTCCTGAAAAAATGAGCAAAATTGGAGAGAAATATTTTTTTCCGAAAAATGAAATTCTATCACAGGTCAAGACCTGTACGCGATTTTGATTTTTAGCTGAAATTTTGTTTTACGTAAATATGTCAAGTAATACATCATTTTGTTCGTCTTGATGAACACTATTGAAATATATATATATATGTATACTTTCAACTAAATCTACGGCTTATGGTGACTCTGACTGTCTCTGTCTGACTCTGACTGACTCTGACAGACACTGACTGACTCTGACTGACTCTGACAGACTCTGACTGACTCTGACAGACTCTGACTGACTCTGACAGACTCTGACTGACTCTGACAGACTCTGACTGACTCTGACAGACTCTGACAGACTCTGACTGACTCTGACTGACTCTGACTGACTCTAGGTTAATCGGAGAGACATTTCTTTTTTCGAAGATAGAAATTCTCATAACTTACGTGATTTTTGCGAAAACCTCGGGAAACATTTAAAATGGATATATTGCAAAGCTGAAGACATTTTCGTCGATGGGGTAGGTAAGTCTTTAAGTCCTGAAAAAATGAGCAAAATTGGAGAGAAATATTATTTTCCGAAAAATGAAATTCTATCACAGGTCAAGACCTGTACGCGATTTTGATTTTTAGCTGAAATTTGTTTTTACGTAAATATGTCAAGTAATACATCATTTTGTTCGTCTTGATGAACACTATTGAAATATATATATATATGTATACTTTCAACTAAATCTACGGCTTATGGTGACTGTGACTGACTCTGTCTGACTCTGACTGACTCTGACAGACACTGACTGACTCTGCCTGACTCTGACAGACTCTGACTGACTCTGACAGACTCTGACTGACTCTGACAGACTCTGACTGACTCTGACAGACTCTGACTGACTCTGACAGACTCTGACAGACTCTGACTGACTCTGACTGACTCTGACTGACTCTAGGTTAATCGGAGAGACATTTCTTTTTTCGAATAATACATCATTTTGTTCGTCTTGATGAACACTATTGAAATATATATATATATGTATACTTTCAACTAAATCTACGGCTTATGGTGACTCTGACTGACTCTGTCTGACTCTGACTGACTCTGACAGACACTGACTGACTCTGACTGACTCTGACGGACTCTGACTGACTCTGACGGACTCTGACTGACTCTGACAGACTCTGACTGACTCTGACAGACTCTGACTGACTCTGACAGACTCTGACAGACTCTGACTGACTCTGACTGACTCTGACTGACTCTAGGTTAATCGGAGAGACATTTCTTTTTTCGAAGATAGAAATTCTCATAACTTACGTGATTTTTGCGAAAACCTCGGGAAACATTTAAAATGGATATATTGCAAAGCTGAAGACATTTTCGTCGATGGGGTAGGTAAGTCTTTAAGTCCTGAAAAAATGAGCAAAATTGGAGAGAAATATTTTTTTCCGAAAAATGAAATTCTATCACAGGTCAAGACCTGTACGCGATTTTGATTTTTAGCTGAAATTTTTGTTTACGTAAATATGTCAAGTAATACATCATTTTGTTCGTCTTGATGAACACTATTGAAATATATATATATATGTATACTTTCAACTAAATCTACGGCTTATGGTGACTCTGACTGACTATGTCTGACTCTGACTGACTCTGACATACACTGACTGACTCTGACTGACTCTGACAGACTCTGACTGACTCTGACAGACTCTGACTGACTCTGACAGACTCTGACTGACTCTGACAGACTCTGACTGACTCTGACAGACTCTGACAGACTCTGACTGACTCTGACTGACTCTGACTGACTCTAGGTTAATCGGAGAGACATTTCTTTTTTCGAAGATAGAAATTCTCATAACTTACGTGATTTTTGCGAAAACCTCGGGAAACATTTAAAATGGATATATTGCAAAGCTGAAGACATTTTTGTCGATGGGGTAGGTAAGTCTTTAAGTCCTGAAAAAATGAGCAAAATTGGAGAGAAATATTTTTTTCCGAAAAATGAAATTCTATCACAGGTCAAGACCTGTACGCGATTTTGATTTTTAGCTGAAATTTGTTTTTACGTAAATATGTCAAGTAATACATCATTTTGTTCGTCTTGATGAACACTATTGAAATATATATATATATGTATACTTTCAACTAAATCTACGGCTTATGTTGACTCCGACTGACTCTGTCTGACTCTGACTGACTCTGACAGACACTGACTGACTCTGACTGACTCTGACAGACTCTGACTGACTCTGACAGACTCTGACTGACTCTGACAGACTCTGACTGACTCTGACAGACTCTGACAGACTCTGACTGACTCTGACTGACTCTGACTGACTCTAGGTTAATCGGAGAGACATTTCTTTTTTCGAAGATAGAAATTCTCATAACTTACGTGATTTTTGCGAAAACCTCGGGAAACATTTAAAATGGATATATTGCAAAGCTGAAGACATTTTCGTCGATGGGGTAGGTAAGTCTTTAAGTCCTGAAAAAATGAGCAAAATTGGAGAGAAATATTTTTTTCCGAAAAATGAAATTCTATCACAGGTCAAGACCTGTACGCGATTTTGATTTTTAGCTGAAATTTGTTTTTACGTAAATATGTCAAGTAATACATCATTTTGTTCGTCTTGATGAACACTATTGAAATATATATATATATGTATACTTTCAACTAAATCTACGGCTTATGGTGACTCTGACTGACTCTGTCTGACTCTGACTGACTCTGACAGACACTGACTGACTCTGACTGACTCTGACAGACTCTGACTGACTCTGACAGACTCTGACTGACTCTGACAGACTCTGACTGACTCTGACAGACTCTGACTGACTCTGACAGACTCTGACAGACTCTGACTGACTCTGACTGACTCTGACTGACTCTAGGTTAATCGGAGAGACATTTCTTTTTTCGAAGATAGAAATTCTCATAACTTACGTGATTTTTGCGAAAACCTCGGGAAACATTTAAAATGGATATATTGCAAAGCTGAAGACATTTTCGTCGATGGGGTAGGTAAGTCTTTAAGTCCTGAAAAAATGAGCAAAATTGGAGAGAAATATTTTTTTCCGAAAAATGAAATTCTATCACAGGTCAAGACCTGTACGCGATTTTGATTTTTAGCTGAAATTTTTGTTTACGTAAATATGTCAAGTAATACATCATTTTGTTCGTCTTGATGAACACTATTGAAATATATATATATATGTATACTTTCAACTAAATCTACGGCTTATGGTGACTCTGACTGACTCTGTCTGACTCTGACTGACTCTGACAGACACTGACTGACTCTGACTGACTCTGACAGACTCTGACTGACTCTGACAGACTCTGACTGACTCTGACAGACTCTGACTGACTCTGACAGACTCTGACTGACTCTGACAGACTCTGACAGTCTCTGACTGACTCTGACTGACTCTGACTGACTCTAGGTTAATCGGAGAGACATTTCTTTTTTCGAAGATAGAAATTCTCATAACTTACGTGATTTTTGCGAAAACCTCGGGAAACATTTAAAATGGATATATTGCAAAGCTGAAGACATTTTCGTCGATGGGGTAGGTAAGTCTTTAAGTCCTGAAAAAATGAGCAAAATTGGAGAGAAATATTTTTTTCCGAAAAATGAAATTCTATCACAGGTCAAGACCTGTACGCGATTTTGATTTTTAGCTGAAATTTGTTTTTACGTAAATATGTCAAGTAATACATCATTTTGTTCGTCTTGATGAACACTATTGAAATATATATATATATGTATACTTTCAACTAAATCTACGGCTTATGGTGACTGTGACTGACTCTGTCTGACTCTGACTGACTCTGACAGACACTGACTGACTCTGCCTGACTCTGACAGACTCTGACTGACTCTGACAGACTCTGACTGACTCTGACAGACTCTGACTGACTCTGACAGACTCTGACTGACTCTGACAGACTCTGACAGACTCTGACTGACTCTGACTGACTCTGAATGACTCTAGGTTAATCGGAGAGACATTTCTTTTTTCGAAGATAGAAATTCTCATAACTTACGTGATTTTTGCGAAAACCTCGGGAAACATTTAAAATGGATATATTGCAAAGCTGAAGACATTTTCGTCGATGGGGTAGGTAAGTCTTTAAGTCCTGAAAAAATGAGCAAAATTGGAGAGAAATATTTTTTTCCGAAAAATGAAATTCTATCACAGGTCAAGACCTGTACGCGATTTTGATTTTTAGCTGAAATTTGTTTTTACGTAAATATGTCAAGTAATACATCATTTTGTTCGTCTTGATGAACACTATTGAAATATATATATATATGTATACTTTCAACTAGATCTACGGCTTATGGTGACTCTGACTGACTCTGTCTGACTCTGACTGACTCTGACAGACACTGACTGACTCTGACTGACTCTGACAGACTCTGACTGACTCTGACAGACTCTGACTGACTCTGACAGACTCTGACTGACTCTGACAGACTCTGACTGACTCTGACAGACTCTGACAGACTCTGACTGACTCTGACTGACTCTGACTGACTCTAGGTTAATCGGAGAGACATTTCTTTTTTCGAAGATAGAAATTCTCATAACTTACGTGATTTTTGCGAAAACCTCGGGAAACATTTAAAATGGATATATTGCAAAGCTGAAGACATTTTCGTCGATGGGGTAGGTAAGTCTTTAAGTCCTGAAAAAATGAGCAAAATTGGAGAGAAATATTTTTTTCCGAAAAATGAAATTCTATCACAGGTCAAGACCTGTACGCGATTTTGATTTTTAGCTGAAATTTTTTTTTACGTAAATATGTCAAGTAATACATCATTTTGTTCGTCTTGATGAACACTATTGAAATATATATATATATGTATACTTTCAACTAAATCTACGGCTTATGGTGACTGTGACTGACTCTGTCTGACTCTGACTGACTCTGACAGACACTGACTGACTCTGCCTGACTCTGACAGACTCTGACTGACTCTGACAGACTCTGACTGACTCTGACAGACTCTGACTGACTCTGACAGACTCTGACTGACTCTGACAGACTCTGACAGACTCTGACTGACTCTGACTGACTCTGACTGACTCTAGGTTAATCGGAGAGACATTTCTTTTTTCGAAGATAGAAATTCTCATAACTTACGTGATTTTTGCGAAAACCTCGGGAAACATTTAAAATGGATATATTGCAAAGCTGAAGACATTTTCGTCGATGGGGTAGGTAAGTCTTTAAGTCCTGAAAAAATGAGCAAAATTGGAGAGAAATATTTTTTTCCGAAAAATGAAATTCTATCACAGGTCAAGACCTGTACGCGATTTTGATTTTTAGCTGAAATTTGTTTTTACGTAAATATGTCAAGTAATACATCATTTTGTTCGTCTTGATGAACACTATTGAAATATATATATATATGTATACTTTCAACTAAATCTACGGCTTATGGTGACTCTGACTGACTCTGTCTGACTCTGACTGACTCTGACAGACACTGACTGACTCTGACTGACTCTGACAGACTCTGACTGACTCTGACAGACTCTGACTGACTCTGACAGACTCTGACTGACTCTGACAGACTCTGACTGACTCTGACAGACTCTGACAGACTCTGACTGACTCTGACTGACTCTGACTGACTCTAGGTTAATCGGAGAGACATTTCTTTTTTCGAAGATAGAAATTCTCATAACTTACGTGATTTTTGCGAAAACCTCGGGAAACATTTAAAATGGATATATTGCAAAGCTGAAGACATTTTCGTCGATGGGGTAGGTAAGTCTTTAAGTCCTGAAAAAATGAGCAAAATTGGAGAGAAATATTTTTTTCCGAAAAATGAAATTCTATCACAGGTCAAGACCTGTACGCGATTTTGATTTTTAGCTGAAATTTTTTTTTACGTAAATATGTCAAGTAATACATCATTTTGTTCGTCTTGATGAACACTATTGAAATATATATATATATGTATACTTTCAACTAAATCTACGGCTTATGGTGACTCTGACTGACTCTGTCTGACTCTGACTGACTCTGACAGACACTGACTGACTCTGACTGACTCTGACAGACTCTGACTGACTCTGACAGACTCTGACTGACTCTGACAGACTCTGACTGACTCTGACAGACTCTGACTGACTCTGACAGACTCTGACAGACTCTGACTGACTCTGACTGACTCTGACTGACTCTAGGTTAATCGGAGAGACATTTCTTTTTTCGAAGATAGAAATTCTCATAACTTACGTGATTTTTGCGAAAACCTCGGGAAACATTTAAAATGGATATATTGCAAAGCTGAAGACATTTTCGTCGATGGGGTAGGTAAGTCTTTAAGTCCTGAAAAAATGAGCAAAATTGGAGAGAAATATTTTTTTCCGAAAAATGAAATTCTATCACAGGTCAAGACCTGTACGCGATTTTGATTTTTAGCTGAAATTTGTTTTTACGTAAATATGTCAAGTAATACATCATTTTGTTCGTCTTGATGAACACTATTGAAATATATATATATATGTATACTTTCAACTAAATCTACGGCTTATGGTGACTCTGACTGACTCTGTCTGACTCTGACTGACTCTGACAGACACTGACTGACTCTGCCTGACTCTGACAGACTCTGACTGACTCTGACAGACTCTGACTGACTCTGACAGACTCTGACTGACTCTGACAGACTCTGACTGACTCTGACAGACTCTGACAGACTCTGACTGACTCTGACTGACTCTGACTGACTCTAGGTTAATCGGAGAGACATTTCTTTTTTCGAAGATAGAAATTCTCATAACTTACGTGATTTTTGCGAAAACCTCGGGAAACATTTAAAATGGATATATTGCAAAGCTGAAGACATTTTCGTCGATGGGGTAGGTAAGTCTTTAAGTCCTGAAAAAATGAGCAAAATTGGAGAGAAATATTTTTTTCCGAAAAATGAAATTCTATCACAGGTCAAGACCTGTACGCGATTTTGATTTTTAGCTGAAATTTGTTTTTACGTAAATATGTCAAGTAATACATCATTTTGTTCGTCTTGATGAACACTATTGAAATATATATATATATGTATACTTTCAACTAAATCTACGGCTTATGGTGACTCTGACTGACTCTGTCTGACTCTGACTGACTCTGACAGACACTGACTGTCTCTGACTGACTCTGACAGACTCTGACTGACTCTGACAGACTCTGACTGACTCTGACAGACTCTGACTGACTCTGACAGACTCTGACTGACTCTGACAGACTCTGACAGACTCTGACTGACTCTGACTGACTCTGACTGACTCTAGGTTAATCGGAGAGACATTTCTTTTTTCGAAGATAGAAATTCTCATAACTTACGTGATTTTTGCGAAAACCTCGGGAAACATTTAAAATGGATATATTGCAAAGCTGAAGACATTTTCGTCGATGGGGTAGGTAAGTCTTTAAGTCCTGAAAAAATGAGCAAAATTGGAGAGAAATATTTTTTTCCGAAAAATGAAATTCTATCACAGGTCAAGACCTGTACGCGATTTTGATTTTTAGCTGAAATTTGTTTTTACGTAAATATGTCAAGTAATACATCATTTTGTTCGTCTTGATGAACACTATTGAAATATATATATATATGTATACTTTCAACTAAATCTACGGCTAATGGTGACTCTGACTGACTCTGTCTGACTCTGACTGACTCTGACAGACACTGACTGACTCTGACTGACTCTGACAGACTCTGACTGACTCTGACAGACTCTGACTGACTCTGACAGACTCTGACTGACTCTGACAGACTCTGACTGACTCTGACAGACTCTGACAGACTCTGACTGACTCTGACTGACTCTGACTGACTCTAGGTTAATCGGAGAGACATTTCTTTTTTCGAAGATAGAAATTCTCATAACTTACGTGATTTTTGCGAAAACCTCGGGAAACATTTAAAATGGATATATTGCAAAGCTGAAGACATTTTCGTCGATGGGGTAGGTAAGTCTTTAAGTCCTGAAAAAATGAGCAAAATTGGAGAGAAATATTTTTTTCCGAAAAATGAAATTCTATCACAGGTCAAGACCTGTACGCGATTTTGATTTTTAGCTGAAATTTTTTTTTACGTAAATATGTCAAGTAATACATCATTTTGTTCGTCTTGATGAACACTATTGAAATATATATATATATGTATACTTTCAACTAAATCTACGGCTTATGGTGACTCTGACTGACTCTGTCTGACTCTGACTGACTCTGACAGACACTGACTGACTCTGACTGACTCTGACAGACTCTGACTGACTCTGACAGACTCTGACTGACTCTGACAGACTCTGACTGACTCTGACAGACTCTGACTGACTCTGACAGACTCTGACAGACTCTGACTGACTCTGACTGACTCTGACTGACTCTAGGTTAATCGGAGAGACATTTCTTTTTTCGAAGATAGAAATTCTCATAACTTACGTGATTTTTGCGAAAACCTCGGGAAACATTTAAAATGGATATATTGCAAAGCTGAAGACATTTTCGTCGATGGGGTAGGTAAGTCTTTAAGTCCTGAAAAAATGAGCAAAATTGGAGAGAAATATTTTTTTCCGAAAAATGAAATTCTATCACAGGTCAAGACCTGTACGCGATTTTGATTTTTAGCTGAAATTTGTTTTTACGTAAATATGTCAAGTAATACATCATTTTGTTCGTCTTGATGAACACTATTGAAATATATATATATATGTATACTTTCAACTAAATCTACGGCTTATGGTGACTCTGACTGACTCTGTCTGACTCTGACTGACTCTGACAGACACTGACTGACTCTGACTGACTCTGACAGACTCTGACTGACTCTGACAGACTCTGACTGACTCTGACAGACTCTGACTGACTCTGACAGACTCTGACTGACTCTGACAGACTCTGACAGTCTCTGACTGACTCTGACTGACTCTGACTGACTCTAGGTTAATCGGAGAGACATTTCTTTTTTCGAAGATAGAAATTCTCATAACTTACGTGATTTTTGCGAAAACCTCGGGAAACATTTAAAATGGATATATTGCAAAGCTGAAGACATTTTCGTCGATGGGGTAGGTAAGTCTTTAAGTCCTGAAAAAATGAGCAAAATTGGAGAGAAATATTTTTTTCCGAAAAATGAAATTCTATCACAGGTCAAGACCTGTACGCGATTTTGATTTTTAGCTGAAATTTTTGTTTACGTAAATATGTCAAGTAATACATCATTTTGTTCGTCTTGATGAACACTATTGAAATATATATATATATGTATACTTTCAACTAAATCTACGGCTTATGGTGACTCTGACTGACTCTGTCTGACTCTGACTGACTCTGACAGACACTGACTGACTCTGACTGACTCTGACAGACTCTGACTGACTCTGACAGACTCTGACTGACTCTGACAGACTCTGACTGACTCTGACAGACTCTGACTGACTCTGACAGACTCTGACAGTCTCTGACTGACTCTGACTGACTCTGACTGACTCTAGGTTAATCGGAGAGACATTTCTTTTTTCGAAGATAGAAATTCTCATAACTTACGTGATTTTTGCGAAAACCTCGGGAAACATTTAAAATGGATATATTGCAAAGCTGAAGACATTTTCGTCGATGGGGTAGGTAAGTCTTTAAGTCCTGAAAAAATGAGCAAAATTGGAGAGAAATATTTTTTTCCGAAAAATGAAATTCTATCACAGGTCAAGACCTGTACGCGATTTTGATTTTTAGCTGAAATTTTTGTTTACGTAAATATGTCAAGTAATACATCATTTTGTTCGTCTTGATGAACACTATTGAAATATATATATATATGTATACTTTCAACTAAATCTACGGCTTATGGTGACTCTGACTGACTCTGTCTGACTCTGACTGACTCTGACAGACACTGACTGACTCTGACTGACTCTGACAGACTCTGACTGACTCTGACAGACTCTGACTGACTCTGACAGACTCTGACTGACTCTGACAGACTCTGACTGACTCTGACAGACTCTGACAGTCTCTGACTGACTCTGACTGACTCTGACTGACTCTAGGTTAATCGGAGAGACATTTCTTTTTTCGAAGATAGAAATTCTCATAACTTACGTGATTTTTGCGAAAACCTCGGGAAACATTTAAAATGGATATATTGCAAAGCTGAAGACATTTTCGTCGATGGGGTAGGTAAGTCTTTAAGTCCTGAAAAAATGAGCAAAATTGGAGAGAAATATTTTTTTCCGAAAAATGAAATTCTATCACAGGTCAAGACCTGTACGCGATTTTGATTTTTAGCTGAAATTTGTTTTTACGTAAATATGTCAAGTAATACATCATTTTGTTCGTCTTGATGAACACTATTGAAATATATATATATATGTATACTTTCAACTAAATCTACGGCTTATGGTGACTGTGACTGACTCTGTCTGACTCTGACTGACTCTGACAGACACTGACTGACTCTGCCTGACTCTGACAGACTCTGACTGACTCTGACAGACTCTGACTGACTCTGACAGACTCTGACTGACTCTGACAGACTCTGACTGACTCTGACAGACTCTGACAGACTCTGACTGACTCTGACTGACTCTGACTGACTCTAGGTTAATCGGAGAGACATTTCTTTTTTCGAAGATAGAAATTCTCATAACTTACGTGATTTTTGCGAAAACCTCGGGAAACATTTAAAATGGATATATTGCAAAGCTGAAGACATTTTCGTCGATGGGGTAGGTAAGTCTTTAAGTCCTGAAAAAATGAGCAAAATTGGAGAGAAATATTTTTTTCCGAAAAATGAAATTCTATCACAGGTCAAGACCTGTACGCGATTTTGATTTTTAGCTGAAATTTGTTTTTACGTAAATATGTCAAGTAATACATCATTTTGTTCGTCTTGATGAACACTATTGAAATATATATATATATGTATACTTTCAACTAGATCTACGGCTTATGGTGACTCTGACTGACTCTGTCTGACTCTGACTGACTCTGACAGACACTGACTGACTCTGACTGACTCTGACAGACTCTGACTGACTCTGACAGACTCTGACTGACTCTGACAGACTCTGACTGACTCTGACAGACTCTGACTGACTCTGACAGACTCTGACAGACTCTGACTGACTCTGACTGACTCTGACTGACTCTAGGTTAATCGGAGAGACATTTCTTTTTTCGAAGATAGAAATTCTCATAACTTACGTGATTTTTGCGAAAACCTCGGGAAACATTTAAAATGGATATATTGCAAAGCTGAAGACATTTTCGTCGATGGGGTAGGTAAGTCTTTAAGTCCTGAAAAAATGAGCAAAATTGGAGAGAAATATTTTTTTCCGAAAAATGAAATTCTATCACAGGTCAAGACCTGTACGCGATTTTGATTTTTAGCTGAAATTTTTTTTTACGTAAATATGTCAAGTAATACATCATTTTGTTCGTCTTGATGAACACTATTGAAATATATATATATATGTATACTTTCAACTAAATCTACGGCTTATGGTGACTGTGACTGACTCTGTCTGACTCTGAATGACTCTGACAGACACTGACTGACTCTGCCTGACTCTGACAGACTCTGACTGACTCTGACAGACTCTGACTGACTCTGACAGACTCTGACTGACTCTGACAGACTCTGACTGACTCTGACAGACTCTGACAGACTCTGACTGACTCTGACTGACTCTGACTGACTCTAGGTTAATCGGAGAGACATTTCTTTTTTCGAAGATAGAAATTCTCATAACTTACGTGATTTTTGCGAAAACCTCGGGAAACATTTAAAATGGATATATTGCAAAGCTGAAGACATTTTCGTCGATGGGGTAGGTATGTCTTTAAGTCCTGAAAAAATGAGCAAAATTGGAGAGAAATATTTTTTTCCGAAAAATGAAATTCTATCACAGGTCAAGACCTGTACGCGATTTTGATTTTTAGCTGAAATTTGTTTTTACGTAAATATGTCAAGTAATACATCATTTTGTTCGTCTTGATGAACACTATTGAAATATATATATATATGTATACTTTCAACTAAATCTACGGCTTATGGTGACTCTGACTGACTCTGTCTGACTCTGACTGACTCTGACAGACACTGACTGACTCTGACTGACTCTGACAGACTCTGACTGACTCTGACAGACTCTGACTGACTCTGACAGACTCTGACTGACTCTGACAGACTCTGACTGACTCTGACAGACTCTGACAGTCTCTGACTGACTCTGACTGACTCTGACTGACTCTAGGTTAATCGGAGAGACATTTCTTTTTTCGAAGATAGAAATTCTCATAACTTACGTGATTTTTGCGAAAACCTCGGGAAACATTTAAAATGGATATATTGCAAAGCTGAAGACATTTTCGTCGATGGGGTAGGTAAGTCTTTAAGTCCTGAAAAAATGAGCAAAATTGGAGAGAAATATTTTTTTCCGAAAAATGAAATTCTATCACAGGTCAAGACCTGTACGCGATTTTGATTTTTAGCTGAAATTTTTGTTTACGTAAATATGTCAAGTAATACATCATTTTGTTCGTCTTGATGAACACTATTGAAATATATATATATATGTATACTTTCAACTAAATCTACGGCTTATGGTGACTCTGACTGACTCTGTCTGACTCTGACTGACTCTGACAGACACTGACTGACTCTGACTTACTCTGACAGACTCTGACTGACTCTGACAGACTCTGACTGACTCTGACAGACTCTGACTGACTCTGACAGACTCTGACTGACTCTGACAGACTCTGACAGTCTCTGACTGACTCTGACTGACTCTGACTGACTCTAGGTTAATCGGAGAGACATTTCTTTTTTCGAAGATAGAAATTCTCATAACTTACGTGATTTTTGCGAAAACCTCGGGAAACATTTAAAATGGATATATTGCAAAGCTGAAGACATTTTCGTCGATGGGGTAGGTAAGTCTTTAAGTCCTGAAAAAATGAGCAAAATTGGAGAGAAATATTTTTTTCCGAAAAATGAAATTCTATCACAGGTCAAGACCTGTACGCGATTTTGATTTTTAGCTGAAATTTGTTTTTACGTAAATATGTCAAGTAATACATCATTTTGTTCGTCTTGATGAACACTATTGAAATATATATATATATGTATACTTTCAACTAAATCTACGGCTTATGGTGACTGTGACTGACTCTGTCTGACTCTGACTGACTCTGACAGACACTGACTGACTCTGCCTGACTCTGACAGACTCTGACTGACTCTGACAGACTCTGACTGACTCTGACAGACTCTGACTGACTCTGACAGACTCTGACTGACTCTGACAGACTCTGACAGACTCTGACTGACTCTGACTGACTCTGACTGACTCTAGGTTAATCGGAGAGACATTTCTTTTTTCGAAGATAGAAATTCTCATAACTTACGTGATTTTTGCGAAAACCTCGGGAAACATTTAAAATGGATATATTGCAAAGCTGAAGACATTTTCGTCGATGGGGTAGGTAAGTCTTTAAGTCCTGAAAAAATGAGCAAAATTGGAGAGAAATATTTTTTTCCGAAAAATGAAATTCTATCACAGGTCAAGACCTGTACGCGATTTTGATTTTTAGCTGAAATTTGTTTTTACGTAAATATGTCAAGTAATACATCATTTTGTTCGTCTTGATGAACACTATTGAAATATATATATATATGTATACTTTCAACTAGATCTACGGCTTATGGTGACTCTGACTGACTCTGTCTGACTCTGACTGACTCTGACAGACACTGACTGACTCTGACTGACTCTGACAGACTCTGACTGACTCTGACAGACTCTGACTGACTCTGACAGACTCTGACTGACTCTGACAGACTCTGACTGACTCTGACAGACTCTGACAGACTCTGACTGACTCTGACTGACTCTGACTGACTCTAGGTTAATCGGAGAGACATTTCTTTTTTCGAAGATAGAAATTCTCATAACTTACGTGATTTTTGCGAAAACCTCGGGAAACATTTAAAATGGATATATTGCAAAGCTGAAGACATTTTCGTCGATGGGGTAGGTAAGTCTTTAAGTCCTGAAAAAATGAGCAAAATTGGAGAGAAATATTTTTTTCCGAAAAATGAAATTCTATCACAGGTCAAGACCTGTACGCGATTTTGATTTTTAGCTGAAATTTTTTTTTACGTAAATATGTCAAGTAATACATCATTTTGTTCGTCTTGATGAACACTATTGAAATATATATATATATGTATACTTTCAACTAAATCTACGGCTTATGGTGACTGTGACTGACTCTGTCTGACTCTGAATGACTCTGACAGACACTGACTGACTCTGCCTGACTCTGACAGACTCTGACTTACTCTGACAGACTCTGACTGACTCTGACAGACTCTGACTGACTCTGACAGACTCTGACTGACTCTGACAGACTCTGACAGACTCTGACTGACTCTGACTGACTCTGACTGACTCTAGGTTAATCGGAGAGACATTTCTTTTTTCGAAGATAGAAATTCTCATAACTTACGTGATTTTTGCGAAAACCTCGGGAAACATTTAAAATGGATATATTGCAAAGCTGAAGACATTTTCGTCGATGGGGTAGGTATGTCTTTAAGTCCTGAAAAAATGAGCAAAATTGGAGAGAAATATTTTTTTCCGAAAAATGAAATTCTATCACAGGTCAAGACCTGTACGCGATTTTGATTTTTAGCTGAAATTTGTTTTTACGTAAATATGTCAAGTAATACATCATTTTGTTCGTCTTGATGAACACTATTGAAATATATATATATATGTATACTTTCAACTAAATCTACGGCTTATGGTGACTCTGACTGACTCTGTCTGACTCTGACTGACTCTGACAGACACTGACTGACTCTGACTGACTCTGACAGACTCTGACTGACTCTGACAGACTCTGACTGACTCTGACAGACTCTGACTGACTCTGACAGACTCTGACTGACTCTGACAGACTCTGACAGACTCTGACTGACTCTGACTGACTCTGACTGACTCTAGGTTAATCGGAGAGACATTTCTTTTTTCGAAGATAGAAATTCTCATAACTTACGTGATTTTTGCGAAAACCTCGGGAAACATTTAAAATGGATATATTGCAAAGCTGAAGACATTTTCGTCGATGGGGTAGGTAAGTCTTTAAGTCCTGAAAAAATGAGCAAAATTGGAGAGAAATATTTTTTTCCGAAAAATGAAATTCTATCACAGGTCAAGACCTGTACGCGATTTTGATTTTTAGCTGAAATTTTTTTTTACGTAAATATGTCAAGTAATACATCATTTTGTTCGTCTTGATGAACACTATTGAAATATATATATATATGTATACTTTCAACTAAATCTACGGCTTATGGTGACTCTGACTGACTCTGTCTGACTCTGACTGACTCTGACAGACACTGACTGACTCTGACTGACTCTGACAGACTCTGACTGACTCTGACAGACTCTGACTGACTCTGACAGACTCTGACTGACTCTGACAGACTCTGACTGACTCTGACAGACTCTGACAGACTCTGACTGACTCTGACTGACTCTGACTGACTCTAGGTTAATCGGAGAGACATTTCTTTTTTCGAAGATAGAAATTCTCATAACTTACGTGATTTTTGCGAAAACCTCGGGAAACATTTAAAATGGATATATTGCAAAGCTGAAGACATTTTCGTCGATGGGGTAGGTAAGTCTTTAAGTCCTGAAAAAATGAGCAAAATTGGAGAGAAATATTTTTTTCCGAAAAATGAAATTCTATCACAGGTCAAGACCTGTACGCGATTTTGATTTTTAGCTGAAATTTGTTTTTACGTAAATATGTCAAGTAATACATCATTTTGTTCGTCTTGATGAACACTATTGAAATATATATATATATGTATACTTTCAACTAAATCTACGGCTTATGGTGACTCTGACTGACTCTGTCTGACTCTGACTGACTCTGACAGACACTGACTGACTCTGACTGACTCTGACAGACTCTGACTGACTCTGACAGACTCTGACTGACTCTGACAGACTCTGACTGACTCTGACAGACTCTGACTGACTCTGACAGACTCTGACAGTCTCTGACTGACTCTGACTGACTCTGACTGACTCTAGGTTAATCGGAGAGACATTTCTTTTTTCGAAGATAGAAATTCTCATAACTTACGTGATTTTTGCGAAAACCTCGGGAAACATTTAAAATGGATATATTGCAAAGCTGAAGACATTTTCGTCGATGGGGTAGGTAAGTCTTTAAGTCCTGAAAAAATGAGCAAAATTGGAGAGAAATATTTTTTTCCGAAAAATGAAATTCTATCACAGGTCAAGACCTGTACGCGATTTTGATTTTTAGCTGAAATTTGTTTTTACGTAAATATGTCAAGTAATACATCATTTTGTTCGTCTTGATGAACACTATTGAAATATATATATATATGTATACTTTCAACTAAATCTACGGCTTATGGTGACTCTGACTGACTCTGTCTGACTCTGACTGACTCTGACAGACACTGACTGACTCTGACTGACTCTGACAGACTCTGACTGACTCTGACAGACTCTGACTGACTCTGACAGACTCTGACTGACTCTGACAGACTCTGACTGACTCTGACAGACTCTGACAGACTCTGACAGACTCTGACTGACTCTGACTGACTCTGACTGACTCTAGGTTAATCGGAGAGACATTTCTTTTTTCGAATAATACATCATTTTGTTCGTCTTGATGAACACTATTGAAATATATATATATATGTATACTTTCAACTAAATCTACGGCTTATGGTGACTCTGACTGACTCTGTCTGACTCTGACTGACTCTGACAGACACTGACTGACTCTGACTGACTCTGACAGACTCTGACTGACTCTGACAGACTCTGACTGACTCTGACAGACTCTGACTGACTCTGACAGACTCTGACTGACTCTGACAGACTCTGACAGACTCTGACTGACTCTGACTGACTCTGACTGACTCTAGGTTAATCGGAGAGACATTTCTTTTTTCGAAGATAGAAATTCTCATAACTTACGTGATTTTTGCGAAAACCTCGGGAAACATTTAAAATGGATATATTGCAAAGCTGAAGACATTTTCGTCGATGGGGTAGGTAAGTCTTTAAGTCCTGAAAAAATGAGCAAAATTGGAGAGAAATATTTTTTTCCGAAAAATGAAATTCTATCACAGGTCAAGACCTGTACGCGATTTTGATTTTTAGCTGAAATTTTTGTTTACGTAAATATGTCAAGTAATACATCATTTTGTTCGTCTTGATGAACACTATTGAAATATATATATATATGTATACTTTCAACTAAATCTACGGCTTATGGTGACTCTGACTGACTCTGTCTGACTCTGACTGACTCTGACAGACACTGACTGACTCTGACTGACTCTGACAGACTCTGACTGACTCTGACAGACTCTGACTGACTCTGACAGACTCTGACTGACTCTGACAGACTCTGACTGACTCTGACAGACTCTGACAGTCTCTGACTGACTCTGACTGACTCTGACTGACTCTAGGTTAATCGGAGAGACATTTCTTTTTTCGAAGATAGAAATTCTCATAACTTACGTGATTTTTGCGAAAACCTCGGGAAACATTTAAAATGGATATATTGCAAAGCTGAAGACATTTTCGTCGATGGGGTAGGTAAGTCTTTAAGTCCTGAAAAAATGAGCAAAATTGGAGAGAAATATTTTTTTCCGAAAAATGAAATTCTATCACAGGTCAAGACCTGTACGCGATTTTGATTTTTAGCTGAAATTTGTTTTTACGTAAATATGTCAAGTAATACATCATTTTGTTCGTCTTGATGAACACTATTGAAATATATATATATATGTATACTTTCAACTAAATCTACGGCTTATGGTGACTGTGACTGACTCTGTCTGACTCTGACTGACTCTGACAGACACTGACTGACTCTGCCTGACTCTGACAGACTCTGACTGACTCTGACAGACTCTGACTGACTCTGACAGACTCTGACTGACTCTGACAGACTCTGACTGACTCTGACAGACTCTGACAGACTCTGACTGACTCTGACTGACTCTGACTGACTCTAGGTTAATCGGAGAGACATTTCTTTTTTCGAAGATAGAAATTCTCATAACTTACGTGATTTTTGCGAAAACCTCGGGAAACATTTAAAATGGATATATTGCAAAGCTGAAGACATTTTCGTCGATGGGGTAGGTAAGTCTTTAAGTCCTGAAAAAATGAGCAAAATTGGAGAGAAATATTTTTTTCCGAAAAATGAAATTCTATCACAGGTCAAGACCTGTACGCGATTTTGATTTTTAGCTGAAATTTGTTTTTACGTAAATATGTCAAGTAATACATCATTTTGTTCGTCTTGATGAACACTATTGAAATATATATATATATGTATACTTTCAACTAAATCTACGGCTTATGGTGACTCTGACTGACTCTGTCTGACTCTGACTGACTCTGACAGACACTGACTGACTCTGACTGACTCTGACAGACTCTGACTGACTCTGACAGACTCTGACTGACTCTGACAGACTCTGACTGACTCTGACAGACTCTGACAGACTCTGACTGACTCTGACTGACTCTGACTGACTCTAGGTTAATCGGAGAGACATTTCTTTTTTCGAAGATAGAAATTCTCATAACTTACGTGATTTTTGCGAAAACCTCGGGAAACATTTAAAATGGATATATTGCAAAGCTGAAGACATTTTCGTCGATGGGGTAGGTAAGTCTTTAAGTCCTGAAAAAATGAGCAAAATTGGAGAGAAATATTTTTTTCCGAAAAATGAAATTCTATCACAGGTCAAGACCTGTACGCGATTTTGATTTTTAGCTGAAATTTTTTTTTACGTAAATATGTCAAGTAATACATCATTTTGTTCGTCTTGATGAACACTATTGAAATATATATATATATGTATACTTTCAACTAAATCTACGGCTTATGGTGACTCTGACTGACTCTGTCTGACTCTGACTGACTCTGACAGACACTGACTGACTCTGACTGACTCTGACAGACTCTGACTGACTCTGACAGACTCTGACAGACTCTGACAGACTCTGACTGACTCTGACAGACTCTGACTGACTCTGACAGACTCTGACAGACTCTGACTGACTCTGACTGACTCTGACTGACTCTAGGTTAATCGGAGAGACATTTCTTTTTTCGAAGATAGAAATTCTCATATCTTACGTGATTTTTGCGAAAACCTCGGGAAACATTTAAAATGGATATATTGCAAAGCTGAAGACATTTTCGTCGATGGGGTAGGTAAGTCTTTAAGTCCTGAAAAAATGAGCAAAATTGGAGAGAAATATTTTTTTCCGAAAAATGAAATTCTATCACAGGTCAAGACCTGTACGCGATTTTGATTTTTAGCTGAAATTTGTTTTTACGTAAATATGTCAAGTAATACATCATTTTGTTCGTCTTGATGAACACTATTGAAATATATATATATATGTATACTTTCAACTAAATCTACGGCTTATGGTGACTCTGACTGACTCTGTCTGACTCTGACTGACTCTGACAGACTCTGACTGACTCTGACAGACTCTGACTGACTCTGACAGATTCTGACTGACTCTGACAGACTCTGACAGACTCTGACAGACTCTGACTGACTCTGACTGACTCTGACTGACTCTAGGTTAATCGGAGAGACATTTCTTTTTTCGAATAATACATCATTTTGTTCGTCTTGATGAACACTATTGAAATATATATATATATGTATACTTTCAACTAAATCTACGGCTTATGGTGACTCTGACTGACTCTGTCTGACTCTGACTGACTCTGACAGACACTGACTGACTCTGACTGACTCTGACGGACTCTGACTGACTCTGACGGACTCTGACTGACTCTGACAGACTCTGACTGACTCTGACTGACTCTAGGTTAATCGGAGAGACATTTCTTTTTTCGAAGATAGAAATTCTCATAACTTACGTGATTTTTGCGAAAACCTCGGGAAACATTTAAAATGGATATATTGCAAAGCTGAAGACATTTTCGTCGATGGGGTAGGTAAGTCTTTAAGTCCTGAAAAAATGAGCAAAATTGGAGAGAAATATTTTTTTCCGAAAAATGAAATTCTATCACAGGTCAAGACCTGTACGCGATTTTGATTTTTAGCTGAAATTTTTTTTTACGTAAATATGTCAAGTAATACATCATTTTGTTCGTCTTGATGAACACTATTGAAATATATATATATATGTATACTTTCAACTAAATCTACGGCTTATGGTGACTCTGACTGACTCTGTCTGACTCTGACTGACTCTGACAGACACTGACTGACTCTGACTGACTCTGACAGACTCTGACTGACTCTGACAGACTCTGACTGACTCTGACAGACTCTGACTGACTCTGACAGACTCTGACTGACTCTGACAGACTCTGACAGACTCTGACAGACTCTGACTGACTCTGACAGACTCTGACTGACTCTGACAGACTCTGACTGACTCTGACAGACTCTGACAGACACTGACTGACTCTGACTGACTCTGACAGACTCTGACTGACTCTGACAGACTCTGACTGACTCTGACAGACTCTGACTGACTCTGACAGACTCTGACTGACTCTGACAGACTCTGACAGACTCTGACTGACTCTGACTGACTCTGACTGACTCTAGGTTAATCGGAGAGACATTTCTTTTTTCGAAGATAGAAATTCTCATAACTTACGTGATTTTTGCGAAAACCTCGGGAAACATTTAAAATGGATATATTGCAAAGCTGAAGACATTTTCGTCGATGGGGTAGGTAAGTCTTTAAGTCCTGAAAAAATGAGCAAAATTGGAGAGAAATATTTTTTTCCGAAAAATGAAATTCTATCACAGGTCAAGACCTGTACGCGATTTTGATTTTTAGCTGAAATTTTTTTTTACGTAAATATGTCAAGTAATACATCATTTTGTTCGTCTTGATGAACACTATTGAAATATATATATATATGTATACTTTCAACTAAATCTACGGCTTATGGTGACTCTGACTGACTCTGTCTGACTCTGACTGACTCTGACAGACACTGACTGACTCTGACTGACTCTGACAGACTCTGACTGACTCTGACAGACTCTGACAGACTCTGACAGACTCTGACTGACTCTGACAGACTCTGACTGACTCTGACAGACTCTGACAGACTCTGACTGACTCTGACTGACTCTGACTGACTCTAGGTTAATCGGAGAGACATTTCTTTTTTCGAAGATAGAAATTCTCATAACTTACGTGATTTTTGCGAAAACCTCGGGAAACATTTAAAATGGATATATTGCAAAGCTGAAGACATTTTCGTCGATGGGGTAGGTAAGTCTTTAAGTCCTGAAAAAATGAGCAAAATTGGAGAGAAATATTTTTTTCCGAAAAATGAAATTCTATCACAGGTCAAGACCTGTACGCGATTTTGATTTTTAGCTGAAATTTGTTTTTACGTAAATATGTCAAGTAATACATCATTTTGTTCGTCTTGATGAACACTATTGAAATATATATATATATGTATACTTTCAACTAAATCTACGGCTTATGGTGACTCTGACTGACTCTGTCTGACTCTGACTGACTCTGACAGACACTGACTGACTCTGACTGACTCTGACAGACTCTGACTGACTCTGACAGACTCTGACTGACTCTGACAGACTCTGACTGACTCTGACAGATTCTGACTGACTCTGACAGACTCTGACAGACTCTGACAGACTCTGACTGACTCTGACTGACTCTGACTGACTCTAGGTTAATCGGAGAGACATTTCTTTTTTCGAATAATACATCATTTTGTTCGTCTTGATGAACACTATTGAAATATATATATATATGTATACTTTCAACTAAATCTACGGCTTATGGTGACTCTGACTGACTCTGTCTGACTCTGACTGACTCTGACAGACACTGACTGACTCTGACTGACTCTGACGGACTCTGACTGACTCTGACGGACTCTGACTGACTCTGACAGACTCTGACTGACTCTGACTGACTCTAGGTTAATCGGAGAGACATTTCTTTTTTCGAAGATAGAAATTCTCATAACTTACGTGATTTTTGCGAAAACCTCGGGAAACATTTAAAATGGATATATTGCAAAGCTGAAGACATTTTCGTCGATGGGGTAGGTAAGTCTTTAAGTCCTGAAAAAATGAGCAAAATTGGAGAGAAATATTTTTTTCCGAAAAATGAAATTCTATCACAGGTCAAGACCTGTACGCGATTTTGATTTTTAGCTGAAATTTTTTTTTACGTAAATATGTCAAGTAATACATCATTTTGTTCGTCTTGATGAACACTATTGAAATATATATATATATGTATACTTTCAACTAAATCTACGGCTTATGGTGACTCTGACTGACTCTGTCTGACTCTGACTGACTCTGACAGACACTGACTGACTCTGACTGACTCTGACAGACTCTGACTGACTCTGACAGACTCTGACTGACTCTGACAGACTCTGACTGACTCTGACAGACTCTGACTGACTCTGACAGACTCTGACAGACTCTGACTGACTCTGACTGACTCTGACTGACTCTAGGTTAATCGGAGAGACATTTCTTTTTTCGAAGATAGAAATTCTCATAACTTACGTGATTTTTGCGAAAACCTCGGGAAACATTTAAAATGGATATATTGCAAAGCTGAAGACATTTTCGTCGATGGGGTAGGTAAGTCTTTAAGTCCTGAAAAAATGAGCAAAATTGGAGAGAAATATTTTTTTCCGAAAAATGAAATTCTATCACAGGTCAAGACCTGTACGCGATTTTGATTTTTAGCTGAAATTTGTTTTTACGTAAATATGTCAAGTAATACATCATTTTGTTCGTCTTGATGAACACTATTGAAATATATATATATATGTATACTTTCAACTAAATCTACGGCTTATGGTGACTCTGACTGACTCTGTCTGACTCTGACTGACTCTGACAGACACTGACTGACTCTGACTGACTCTGACGGACTCTGACTGACTCTGACGGACTCTGACTGACTCTGACAGACTCTGACTGACTCTGACAGACTCTGACTGACTCTGACAGACTCTGACAGACTCTGACTGACTCTGACTGACTCTGACTGACTCTAGGTTAATCGGAGAGACATTTCTTTTTTCGAAGATAGAAATTCTCATAACTTACGTGATTTTTGCGAAAACCTCGGGAAACATTTAAAATGGATATATTGCAAAGCTGAAGACATTTTCGTCGATGGGGTAGGTAAGTCTTTAAGTCCTGAAAAAATGAGCAAAATTGGAGAGAAATATTTTTTTCCGAAAAATGAAATTCTATCACAGGTCAAGACCTGTACGCGATTTTGATTTTTAGCTGAAATTTGTTTTTACGTAAATATGTCAAGTAATACATCATTTTGTTCGTCTTGATGAACACTATTGAAATATATATATATATGTATACTTTCAACTAAATCTACGGCTTATGGTGACTGTGACTGACTCTGTCTGACACTGACTGACTCTGACAGACACTGACTGACTCTGCCTGACTCTGACAGACTCTGACTGACTCTGACAGACTCTGACTGACTCTGACAGACTCTGACTGACTCTGACAGACTCTGACTGACTCTGACAGACTCTGACAGACTCTGACTGACTCTGACTGACTCTGACTGACTCTAGGTTAATCGGAGAGACATTTCTTTTTTCGAAGATAGAAATTCTCATAACTTACGTGATTTTTGCGAAAACCTCGGGAAACATTTAAAATGGATATATTGCAAAGCTGAAGACATTTTCGTCGATGGGGTAGGTAAGTCTTTAAGTCCTGAAAAAATGAGCAAAATTGGAGAGAAATATTTTTTTCCGAAAAATGAAATTCTATCACAGGTCAAGACCTGTACGCGATTTTGATTTTTAGCTGAAATTTGTTTTTACGTAAATATGTCAAGTAATACATCATTTTGTTCGTCTTGATGAACACTATTGAAATATATATATATATGTATACTTTCAACTAAATCTACGGCTTATGGTGACTCTGACTGACTCTGTCTGACTCTGACTGACTCTGACAGACACTGACTGACTCTGACTGACTCTGACAGACTCTGACTGACTCTGACAGACTCTGACTGACTCTGACAGACTCTGACTGACTCTGACAGACTCTGACTGACTCTGACAGACTCTGACAGACTCTGACTGACTCTGACTGACTCTGACTGACTCTAGGTTAATCGGAGAGACATTTCTTTTTTCGAAGATAGAAATTCTCATAACTTACGTGATTTTTGCGAAAACCTCGGGAAACATTTAAAATGGATATATTGCAAAGCTGAAGACATTTTCGTCGATGGGGTAGGTAAGTCTTTAAGTCCTGAAAAAATGAGCAAAATTGGAGAGAAATATTTTTTTCCGAAAAATGAAATTCTATCACAGGTCAAGACCTGTACGCGATTTTGATTTTTAGCTGAAATTTGTTTTTACGTAAATATGTCAAGTAATACATCATTTTGTTCGTCTTGATGAACACTATTGAAATATATATATATATGTATACTTTCAACTAAATCTACGGCTTATGGTGACTCTGACTGACTCTGTCTGACTCTGACTGACTCTGACAGACACTGACTGACTCTGACTGACTCTGACAGACTCTGACTGACTCTGACAGACTCTGACTGACTCTGACAGACTCTGACTGACTCTGACAGACTCTGACTGACTCTGACAGACTCTGACAGACTCTGACTGACTCTGACTGACTCTGACTGACTCTAGGTTAATCGGAGAGACATTTCTTTTTTCGAAGATAGAAATTCTCATAACTTACGTGATTTTTGCGAAAACCTCGGGAAACATTTAAAATGGATATATTGCAAAGCTGAAGACATTTTCGTCGATGGGGTAGGTAAGTCTTTAAGTCCTGAAAAAATGAGCAAAATTGGAGAGAAATATTTTTTTCCGAAAAATGAAATTCTATCACAGGTCAAGACCTGTACGCGATTTTGATTTTTAGCTGAAATTTTTTTTTACGTAAATATGTCAAGTAATACATCATTTTGTTCGTCTTGATGAACACTATTGAAATATATATATATATGTATACTTTCAACTAAATCTACGGCTTATGGTGACTCTGACTGACTCTGTCTGACTCTGACTGACTCTGACAGACACTGACTGACTCATACTGACTCTGACAGACTCTGACTGACTCTGACAGACTCTGACTGACTCTGACAGACTCTGACTGACTCTGACAGACTCTGACTGACTCTGACAGACTCTGACAGACTCTGACTGACTCTGACTGACTCTGACTGACTCTAGGTTAATCGGAGAGACATTTCTTTTTTCGAAGATAGAAATTCTCATAACTTACGTGATTTTTGCGAAAACCTCGGGAAACATTTAAAATGGATATATTGCAAAGCTGAAGACATTTTCGTCGATGGGGTAGGTAAGTCTTTAAGTCCTGAAAAAATGAGCAAAATTGGAGAGAAATATTTTTTTCCGAAAAATGAAATTCTATCACAGGTCAAGACCTGTACGCGATTTTGATTTTTAGCTGAAATTTGTTTTTACGTAAATATGTCAAGTAATACATCATTTTGTTCGTCTTGATGAACACTATTGAAATATATATATATATGTATACTTTCAACTAAATCTACGGCTTATGGTGACTCTGACTGACTCTGTCTGACTCTGACTGACTCTGACAGACACTGACTGACTCTGACTGACTCTGACAGACTCTGACTGACTCTGACAGACTCTGACTGACTCTGACAGACTCTGACTGACTCTGACAGACTCTGACTGACTCTGACAGACTCTGACAGTCTCTGACTGACTCTGACTGACTCTGACTGACTCTAGGTTAATCGGAGAGACATTTCTTTTTTCGAAGATAGAAATTCTCATAACTTACGTGATTTTTGCGAAAACCTCGGGAAACATTTAAAATGGATATATTGCAAAGCTGAAGACATTTTCGTCGATGGGGTAGGTAAGTCTTTAAGTCCTGAAAAAATGAGCAAAATTGGAGAGAAATATTTTTTTCCGAAAAATGAAATTCTATCACAGGTCAAGACCTGTACGCGATTTTGATTTTTAGCTGAAATTTGTTTTTACGTAAATATGTCAAGTAATACATCATTTTGTTCGTCTTGATGAACACTATTGAAATATATATATATATGTATACTTTCAACTAAATCTACGGCTTATGGTGACTCTGACTGACTCTGTCTGACTCTGACTGACTCTGACAGACACTGACTGACTCTGACTGACTCTGACAGACTCTGACTGACTCTGACAGACTCTGACTGACTCTGACAGACTCTGACTGACTCTGACAGACTCTGACTGACTCTGACAGACTCTGACAGACTCTGACAGACTCTGACTGACTCTGACTGACTCTGACTGACTCTAGGTTAATCGGAGAGACATTTCTTTTTTCGAATAATACATCATTTTGTTCGTCTTGATGAACACTATTGAAATATATATATATATGTATACTTTCAACTAAATCTACGGCTTATGGTGACTCTGACTGACTCTGTCTGACTCTGACTGACTCTGACAGACACTGACTGACTCTGACTGACTCTGACAGACTCTGACTGACTCTGACAGACTCTGACTGACTCTGACAGACTCTGACTGACTCTGACAGACTCTGACTGACTCTGACAGACTCTGACAGACTCTGACTGACTCTGACTGACTCTGACTGACTCTAGGTTAATCGGAGAGACATTTCTTTTTTCGAAGATAGAAATTCTCATAACTTACGTGATTTTTGCGAAAACCTCGGGAAACATTTAAAATGGATATATTGCAAAGCTGAAGACATTTTCGTCGATGGGGTAGGTAAGTCTTTAAGTCCTGAAAAAATGAGCAAAATTGGAGAGAAATATTTTTTTCCGAAAAATGAAATTCTATCACAGGTCAAGACCTGTACGCGATTTTGATTTTTAGCTGAAATTTTTGTTTACGTAAATATGTCAAGTAATACATCATTTTGTTCGTCTTGATGAACACTATTGAAATATATATATATATGTATACTTTCAACTAAATCTACGGCTTATGGTGACTCTGACTGACTCTGACTGACTCTGTCTGACTCTGACTGACTCTGACAGACACTGACTGACTCTGACTGACTCTGACAGACTCTGACTGACTCTGACAGACTCTGACTGACTCTGACTGACTCTAGGTTAATCGGAGAGACATTTCTTTTTTCGAATAATACATCATTTTGTTCGTCTTGATGAACACTATTGAAATATATATATATATGTATACTTTCAACTAAATCTACGGCTTATGGTGACTGTGACTGACTCTGTCTGACTCTGACTGACTCTGACAGACACTGACTGACTCTGCCTGACTCTGACAGACTCTGACTGACTCTGACAGACTCTGACTGACTCTGACAGACTCTGACTGACTCTGACAGACTCTGACTGACTCTGACTGACTCTAGGTTAATCGGAGAGACATTTCTTTTTTCGAATAATACATCATTTTGTTCGTCTTGATGAACACTATTGAAATATATATATATATGTATACTTTCAACTAAATCTACGGCTTATGGTGACTCTGACTGACTCTGTCTGACTCTGACTGACTCTGACAGACACTGACTGACTCTGACTGACTCTGACAGACTCTGACTGACTCTGACAGACTCTGACTGACTCTGACAGACTCTGACTGACTCTGACAGACTCTGACTGACTCTGACAGACTCTGACAGTCTCTGACTGACTCTGACTGACTCTAGGTTAATCGGAGAGACATTTCTTTTTTCGAAGATAGAAATTCTCATAACTTACGTGATTTTTGCGAAAACCTCGGGAAACATTGAAAATGGATATATTGCAAAGCTGAAGACATTTTCGTCGATGGGGTAGGTAAGTCTTTAAGTCCTGAAAAAATGAGCAAAATTGGAGAGAAATATTTTTTTCCGAAAAATGAAATTCTATCACAGGTCAAGACCTGTACGCGATTTTGATTTTTAGCTGAAATTTGTTTTTACGTAAATATGTCAAGTAATACATCATTTTGTTCGTCTTGATGAACACTATTGAAATATATATATATATGTATACTTTCAACTAAATCTACGGCTTATGGTGACTGTGACTGACTCTGTCTGACTCTGACTGACTCTGACAGACACTGACTGACTCTGCCTGACTCTGACAGACTCTGACTGACTCTGACAGACTCTGACTGACTCTGACAGACTCTGACTGACTCTGACAGACTCTGACTGACTCTGACAGACTCTGACAGACTCTGACAGACTCTGACTGACTCTGACTGACTCTGACTGACTCTAGGTTAATCGGAGAGACATTTCTTTTTTCGAATAATACATCATTTTGTTCGTCTTGATGAACACTATTGAAATATATATATATATGTATACTTTCAACTAAATGTACGGCTTATGGTGACTCTGACTGACTCTGTCTGACTCTGACTGACTCTGACAGACACTGACTGACTCTGACTGACTCTGACGGACTCTGACTGACTCTGACGGACTCTGACTGACTCTGACAGACTCTGACTGACTCTGACAGACTCTGACTGACTCTGACAGACTCTGACAGACTCTGACTGACTCTGACTGACTCTGACTGACTCTAGGTTAATCGGAGAGACATTTCTTTTTTCGAAGATAGAAATTCTCATAACTTACGTGATTTTTGCGAAAACCTCGGGAAACATTTAAAATGGATATATTGCAAAGCTGAAGACATTTTCGTCGATGGGGTAGGTAAGTCTTTAAGTCCTGAAAAAATGAGCAAAATTGGAGAGAAATATTTTTTTCCGAAAAATGAAATTCTATCACAGGTCAAGACCTTTACGCGATTTTGATTTTTAGCTGAAATTTTTTTTTACGTAAATATGTCAAGTAATACATCATTTTGTTCGTCTTGATGAACACTATTGAAATATATATATATATGTATACTTTCAACTAAATCTACGGCTTATGGTGACTCTGACTGACTCTGTCTGACTCTGACTGACTCTGACAGACACTGACTGACTCTGACTGACTCTGACAGACTCTGACTGACTCTGACAGACTCTGACTGACTCTGACAGACTCTGACTGACTCTGACAGACTCTGACTGACTCTGACAGACTCTGACAGACTCTGACTGACTCTGACTGACTCTGACTGACTCTAGGTTAATCGGAGAGACATTTCTTTTTTCGAAGATAGAAATTCTCATAACTTACGTGATTTTTGCGAAAACCTCGGGAAACATTTAAAATGGATATATTGCAAAGCTGAAGACATTTTCGTCGATGGGGTAGGTAAGTCTTTAAGTCCTGAAAAAATGAGCAAAATTGGAGAGAAATATTTTTTTCCGAAAAATGAAATTCTATCACAGGTCAAGACCTGTACGCGATTTTGATTTTTAGCTGAAATTTTTGTTTACGTAAATATGTCAAGTAATACATCATTTTGTTCGTCTTGATGAACACTATTGAAATATATATATATATGTATACTTTCAACTAAATCTACGGCTTATGGTGACTCTGACTGACTCTGACTGACTCTGTCTGACTCTGACTGACTCTGACAGACACTGACTGACTCTGACTGACTCTGACAGACTCTGACTGACTCTGACAGACTCTGACTGACTCTGACTGACTCTAGGTTAATCGGAGAGACATTTCTTTTTTCGAATAATACATCATTTTGTTCGTCTTGATGAACACTATTGAAATATATATATATATGTATACTTTCAACTAAATCTACGGCTTATGGTGACTGTGACTGACTCTGTCTGACTCTGACTGACTCTGACAGACACTGACTGACTCTGCCTGACTCTGACAGACTCTGACTGACTCTGACAGACTCTGACTGACTCTGACAGACTCTGACTGACTCTGACAGACTCTGACTGACTCTGACTGACTCTAGGTTAATCGGAGAGACATTTCTTTTTTCGAATAATACATCATTTTGTTCGTCTTGATGAACACTATTGAAATATATATATATATGTATACTTTCAACTAAATCTACGGCTTATGGTGACTCTGACTGACTCTGTCTGACTCTGACTGACTCTGACAGACACTGACTGACTCTGACTGACTCTGACAGACTCTGACTGACTCTGACAGACTCTGACTGACTCTGACAGACTCTGACTGACTCTGACAGACTCTGACTGACTCTGACAGACTCTGACAGACTCTGACTGACTCTGACTGACTCTGACTGACTCTAGGTTAATCGGAGAGACATTTCTTTTTTCGAAGATAGAAATTCTCATAACTTACGTGATTTTTGCGAAAACCTCGGGAAACATTTAAAATGGATATATTGCAAAGCTGAAGACATTTTCGTCGATGGGGTAGGTAAGTCTTTAAGTCCTGAAAAAATGAGCAAAATTGGAGAGAAATATTTTTTTCCGAAAAATGAAATTCTATCACAGGTCAAGACCTGTACGCGATTTTGATTTTTAGCTGAAATTTTTTTTTACGTAAATATGTCAAGTAATACATCATTTTGTTCGTCTTGATGAACACTATTGAAATATATATATATATGTATACTTTCAACTAAATCTACGGCTTATGGTGACTCTGACTGACTCTGTCTGACTCTGACTGACTCTGACAGACACTGACTGACTCTGACTGACTCTGACAGACTCTGACTGACTCTGACAGACTCTGACTGACTCTGACAGACTCTGACTGACTCTGACAGACTCTGACTGACTCTGACAGACTCTGACAGACTCTGACTGACTCTGACTGACTCTGACTGACTCTAGGTTAATCGGAGAGACATTTCTTTTTTCGAAGATAGAAATTCTCATAACTTACGTGATTTTTGCGAAAACCTCGGGAAACATTTAAAATGGATATATTGCAAAGCTGAAGACATTTTCGTCGATGGGGTAGGTAAGTCTTTAAGTCCTGAAAAAATGAGCAAAATTGGAGAGAAATATTTTTTTCCGAAAAATGAAATTCTATCACAGGTCAAGACCTGTACGCGATTTTGATTTTTAGCTGAAATTTTTGTTTACGTAAATATGTCAAGTAATACATCATTTTGTTCGTCTTGATGAACACTATTGAAATATATATATATATGTATACTTTCAACTAAATCTACGGCTTATGGTGACTCTGACTGACTCTGACTGACTCTGACTGACTCTGTCTGACTCTGACTGACTCTGACAGACACTGACTGACTCTGACTGACTCTGACAGACTCTGACTGACTCTGACAGACTCTGACTGACTCTGACAGACTCTGACTGACTCTGACAGACTCTGACTGACTCTGACAGACTCTGACAGTCTCTGACTGACTCTGACTGACTCTGACTGACTCTAGGTTAATCGGAGAGACATTTCTTTTTTCGAAGATAGAAATTCTCATAACTTACGTGATTTTTGCGAAAACCTCGGGAAACATTTAAAATGGATATATTGCAAAGCTGAAGACATTTTCGTCGATGGGGTAGGTAAGTCTTTAAGTCCTGAAAAAATGAGCAAAATTGGAGAGAAATATTTGTTTCCGAAAAATGAAATTCTATCACAGGTCAAGACCTGTACGCGATTTTGATTTTTAGCTGAAATTTGTTTTTACGTAAATATGTCAAGTAATACATCATTTTGTTCGTCTTGATGAACACTATTGAAATATATATATATATGTATACTTTCAACTAAATCTACGGCTTATGGTGACTGTGACTGACTCTGTCTGACTCTGACTGACTCTGACAGACACTGACTGACTCTGCCTGACTCTGACAGACTCTGACTGACTCTGACAGACTCTGACTGACTCTGACAGACTCTGACTGACTCTGACAGACTCTGACTGACTCTGACAGACTCTGACAGACTCTGACAGACTCTGACAGACTCTAGCTGACTCTGACTGACTCTGACTGACTCTAGGTTAATCGGAGAGACATTTCTTTTTTCGAATAATACATCATTTTGTTCGTCTTGATTAACACTATTGAAATATATATATATATGTATACTTTCAACTAAATCTACGGCTTATGGTGACTCTGACTGACTCTGTCTGACTCTGACTGACTCTGACAGACACTGACTGACTCTGACTGACTCTGACGGACTCTGACTGACTCTGACGGACTCTGACTGACTCTGACAGACTCTGACTGACTCTGACAGACTCTGACTGACTCTGACAGACTCTGACAGACTCTGACTGACTCTGACTGACTCTGACTGACTCTAGGTTAATCGGAGAGACATTTCTTTTTTCGAAGATAGAAATTCTCATAACTTACGTGATTTTTGCGAAAACCTCGGGAAACATTTAAAATGGATATATTGCAAAGCTGAAGACATTTTCGTCGATGGGGTAGGTAAGTCTTTAAGTCCTGAAAAAATGAGCAAAATTGGAGAGAAATATTTTTTTCCGAAAAATGAAATTCTATCACAGGTCAAGACCTGTACGCGATTTTGATTTTTAGCTGAAATTTGTTTTTACGTAAATATGTCAAGTAATACATCATTTTGTTCGTCTTGATGAACACTATTGAAATATATATATATATGTATACTTTCAACTAAATCTACGGCTTATGGTGACTGTGACTGACTCTGTCTGACTCTGACTGACTCTGACAGACACTGACTGACTCTGCCTGACTCTGACAGACTCTGACTGACTCTGACAGACTCTGACTGACTCTGACAGACTCTGACTGACTCTGACAGACTCTGACTGACTCTGACAGACTCTGACAGACTCTGACTGACTCTGACTGACTCTGACTGACTCTAGGTTAATCGGAGAGACATTTCTTTTTTCGAAGATAGAAATTCTCATAACTTACGTGATTTTTGCGAAAACCTCGGGAAACATTTAAAATGGATATATTGCAAAGCTGAAGACATTTTCGTCGATGGGGTAGGTAAGTCTTTAAGTCCTGAAAAAATGAGCAAAATTGGAGAGAAATATTTTTTTCCGAAAAATGAAATTCTATCACAGGTCAAGACCTGTACGCGATTTTGATTTTTAGCTGAAATTTGTTTTTACGTAAATATGTCAAGTAATACATCATTTTGTTCGTCTTGATGAACACTATTGAAATATATATATATATGTATACTTTCAACTAAATCTACGGCTTATGGTGACTCTGACTGACTCTGTCTGACTCTGACTGACTCTGACAGACACTGACTGACTCTGACTGACTCTGACAGACTCTGACTGACTCTGACAGACTCTGACTGACTCTGACAGACTCTGACTGACTCTGACAGACTCTGACTGACTCTGACAGACTCTGACAGTCTCTGACTGACTCTGACTGACTCTGACTGACTCTAGGTTAATCGGAGAGACATTTCTTTTTTCGAAGATAGAAATTCTCATAACTTACGTGATTTTTGCGAAAACCTCGGGAAACATTTAAAATGGATATATTGCAAAGCTGAAGACATTTTCGTCGATGGGGTAGGTAAGTCTTTAAGTCCTGAAAAAATGAGCAAAATTGGAGAGAAATATTTTTTTCCGAAAAATGAAATTCTATCACAGGTCAAGACCTGTACGCGATTTTGATTTTTAGCTGAAATTTTTGTTTACGTAAATATGTCAAGTAATACATCATTTTGTTCGTCTTGATGAACACTATTGAAATATATATATATATGTATACTTTCAACTAAATCTACGGCTTATGGTGACTCTGACTGACTCTGTCTGACTCTGACTGACTCTGACAGACACTGACTGACTCTGACTGACTCTGACAGACTCTGACTGACTCTGACAGACTCTGACTGACTCTGACAGACTCTGACTGACTCTGACAGACTCTGACAGTCTCTGACTGACTCTGACTGACTCTGACTGACTCTAGGTTAATCGGAGAGACATTTCTTTTTTCGAAGATAGAAATTCTCATAACTTACGTGATTTTTGCGAAAACCTCGGGAAACATTTAAAATGGATATATTGCAAAGCTGAAGACATTTTCGTCGATGGGGTAGGTAAGTCTTTAAGTCCTGAAAAAATGAGCAAAATTGGAGAGAAATATTTTTTTCCGAAAAATGAAATTCTATCACAGGTCAAGACCTGTACGCGATTTTGATTTTTAGCTGAAATTTGTTTTTACGTAAATATGTCAAGTAATACATCATTTTGTTCGTCTTGATGAACACTATTGAAATATATATATATATGTATACTTTCAACTAAATCTACGGCTTATGGTGACTGTGACTGACTCTGTCTGACTCTGACTGACTCTGACAGACACTGACTGACTCTGCCTGACTCTGACAGACTCTGACTGACTCTGACAGACTCTGACTGACTCTGACAGACTCTGACTGACTCTGACAGACTCTGACTGACTCTGACAGACTCTGACAGACTCTGACAGACTCTGACTGACTCTGACTGACTCTGACTGACTCTAGGTTAATCGGAGAGACATTTCTTTTTTCGAATAATACATCATTTTGTTCGTCTTGATGAACACTATTGAAATATATATATATATGTATACTTTCAACTAAATCTACGGCTTATGGTGACTCTGACTGACTCTGTCTGACTCTGACTGACTCTGACAGACACTGACTGACTCTGACTGACTCTGACAGACTCTGACTGACTCTGACAGACTCTGACTGACTCTGACAGACTCTGACTGACTCTGAAAGACTCTGACTGACTCTGACAGACTCTGACAGACTCTGACTGACTCTGACTGACTCTGACTGACTCTAGGTTAATCGGAGAGACATTTCTTTTTTCGAAGATAGAAATTCTCATAACTTACGTGATTTTTGCGAAAACCTCGGGAAACATTTAAAATGGATATATTGCAAAGCTGAAGACATTTTCGTCGATGGGGTAGGTAAGTCTTTAAGTCCTGAAAAAATGAGCAAAATTGGAGAGAAATATTTTTTTCCGAAAAATGAAATTCTATCACAGGTCAAGACCTGTACGCGATTTTGATTTTTAGCTGAAATTTTTTTTTACGTAAATATGTCAAGTAATACATCATTTTGTTCGTCTTGATGAACACTATTGAAATATATATATATATGTATACTTTCAACTAAATCTACGGCTTATGGTGACTCTGACTGACTCTGTCTGACTCTGACTGACTCTGACAGACACAGACTGACTCTGACTGACTCTGACAGACTCTGACTGACTCTGACAGACTCTGACTGACTCTGACAGACTCTGACTGACTCTGACAGACTCTGACTGACTCTGACAGACTCTGACAGACTCTGACTGACTCTGACTGACTCTGACTGACTCTAGGTTAATCGGAGAGACATTTCTTTTTTCGAAGATAGAAATTCTCATAACTTACGTGATTTTTGCGAAAACCTCGAGAAACATTTAAAATGGATATATTGCAAAGCTGAAGACATTTTCGTCGATGGGGTAGGTAAGTCTTTAAGTCCTGAAAAAATGAGCAAAATTGGAGAGAAATATTTTTTTCCGAAAAATGAAATTCTATCACAGGTCAAGACCTGTACGCGATTTTGATTTTTAGCTGAAATTTGTTTTTACGTAAATATGTCAAGTAATACATCATTTTGTTCGTCTTGATGAACACTATTGAAATATATATATATATGTATACTTTCAACTAAATCTACGGCTTATGGTGACTGTGACTGACTCTGTCTGACTCTGACTGACTCTGACAGACACTGACTGACTCTGCCTGACTCTGACAGACTCTGACTGACTCTGACAGACTCTGACAGACTCTGACAGACTCTGACTGACTCTGACTGACTCTGACTGACTCTAGGTTAATCGGAGAGACATTTCTTTTTTCGAATAATACATCATTTTGTTCGTCTTGATGAACACTATTGAAATATATATATATATGTATACTTTCAACTAAATCTACGGCTTATGGTGACTCTGACTGACTCTGTCTGACTCTGACTGACTCTGACAGACACTGACTGACTCTGACTGACTCTGACGGACTCTGACTGACTCTGACAGACTCTGACTGACTCTGACAGACTCTGACTGACTCTGACAGACTCTGACAGACTCTGACTGACTCTGACTGACTCTGACTGACTCTAGGTTAATCGGAGAGACATTTCTTTTTTCGAAGATAGAAATTCTCATAAATTACGTGATTTTTGCGAAAACCTCGGGAAACATTTAAAATGGATATATTGCAAAGCTGAAGACATTTTCGTCGATGGGGTAGGTAAGTCTTTAAGTCCTGAAAAAATGAGCAAAATTGGAGAGAAATATTTTTTTCCGAAAAATGAAATTCTATCACAGGTCAAGACCTGTACGCGATTTTGATTTTTAGCTGAAATTTGTTTTTACGTAAATATGTCAAGTAATACATCATTTTGTTCGTCTTGATGAACACTATTGAAATATATATATATATGTATACTTTCAACTAAATCTACGGCTTATGGTGACTCTGACTGACTCTGTCTGACTCTGACTGACTCTGACAGACACTGACTGACTCTGACTGACTCTGACAGACTCTGACTGACTCTGACAGACTCTGACTGACTCTGACAGACTCTGACTGACTCTGACAGACTCTGACTGACTCTGACAGACTCTGACAGACTCTGACTGACTCTGACTGACTCTGACTGACTCTAGGTTAATCGGAGAGACATTTCTTTTTTCGAAGATAGAAATTCTCATAACTTACGTGATTTTTGCGAAAACCTCGGGAAACATTTAAAATGGATATATTGCAAAGCTGAAGACATTTTCGTCGATGGGGTAGGTATGTCTTTAAGTCCTGAAAAAATGAGCAAAATTGGAGAGAAATATTTTTTTCCGAAAAATGAAATTCTATCACAGGTCAAGACCTGTACGCGATTTTGATTTTTAGCTGAAATTTGTTTTTACGTAAATATGTCAAGTAATACATCATTTTGTTCGTCTTGATGAACACTATTGAAATATATATATATATGTATACTTTCAACTAAATCTACGGCTTATGGTGACTCTGACTGACTCTGTCTGACTCTGACTGACTCTGACAGACACTGACTGACTCTGACTGACTCTGACAGACTCTGACTGACTCTGACAGACTCTGACTGACTCTGACAGACTCTGACTGACTCTGACAGACTCTGACTGACTCTGACAGACTCTGACAGACTCTGACTGACTCTGACTGACTCTGACTGACTCTAGGTTAATCGGAGAGACATTTCTTTTTTCGAAGATAGAAATTCTCATAACTTACGTGATTTTTGCGAAAACCTCGGGAAACATTTAAAATGGATATATTGCAAAGCTGAAGACATTTTCGTCGATGGGGTAGGTAAGTCTTTAAGTCCTGAAAAAATGAGCAAAATTGGAGAGAAATATTTTTTTCCGAAAAATGAAATTCTATCACAGGTCAAGACCTGTACGCGATTTTGATTTTTAGCTGAAATTTTTGTTTACGTAAATATGTCAAGTAATACATCATTTTGTTCGTCTTGATGAACACTATTGAAATATATATATATATGTATACTTTCAACTAAATCTACGGCTTATGGTGACTCTGACTGACTCTGTCTGACTCTGACTGACTCTGACAGACACTGACTGACTCTGACTGACTCTGACAGACTCTGACTGACTCTGACAGACTCTGACTGACTCTGACAGACTCTGACTGACTCTGACAGACTCTGACTGACTCTGACAGACTCTGACAGTCTCTGACTGACTCTGACTGACTCTGACAGACTCTGACAGACTCTGACAGACTCTGACTGACTCTGACTGACTCTAGGTTAATCGGAGAGACATTTCTTTTTTCGAATAATACATCATTTTGTTCGTCTTGATGAACACTATTGAAATATATATATATATGTATACTTTCAACTAAATCTACGGCTTATGGTGACTCTGACTGACTCTGTCTGACTCTGACTGACTCTGACAGACACTGACTGACTCTGACTGACTCTGACGGACTCTGACTGACTCTGACGGACTCTGACTGACTCTGACAGACTCTGACTGACTCTGACAGACTCTGACTGACTCTGACAGACTCTGACAGACTCTGACTGACTCTGACTGACTCTGACTGACTCTAGGTTAATCGGAGAGGCATTTCTTTTTTCGAAGATAGAAATTCTCATAACTTACGTGATTTTTGCGAAAACCTCGGGAAACATTTAAAATGGATATATTGCAAAGCTGAAGACATTTTCGTCGATGGGGTAGGTAAGTCTTTAAGTCCTGAAAAAATGAGCAAAATTGGAGAGAAATATTTTTTTCCGAAAAATGAAATTCTATCACAGGTCAAGACCTGTACGCGATTTTGATTTTTAGCTGAAATTTGTTTTTACGTAAATATGTCAAGTAATACATCATTTTGTTCGTCTTGATGAACACTATTGAAATATATATATATATGTATACTTTCAACTAAATCTACGGCTTATGGTGACTGTGACTGACTCTGTCTGACACTGACTGACTCTGACAGACACTGACTGACTCTGCCTGACTCTGACAGACTCTGACTGACTCTGACAGACTCTGACTGACTCTGACAGACTCTGACTGACTCTGACAGACTCTGACTGACTCTGACAGACTCTGACAGACTCTGACTGACTCTGACTGACTCTGACTGACTCTAGGTTAATCGGAGAGACATTTCTTTTTTCGAAGATAGAAATTCTCATAACTTACGTGATTTTTGCGAAAACCTCGGGAAACATTTAAAATGGAAATATTGCAAAGCTGAAGACATTTTCGTCGATGGGGTAGGTAAGTCTTTAAGTCCTGAAAAAATGAGCAAAATTGGAGAGAAATATTTTTTTCCGAAAAATGAAATTCTATCACAGGTCAAGACCTGTACGCGATTTTGATTTTTAGCTGAAATTTGTTTTTACGTAAATATGTCAAGTAATACATCATTTTGTTCGTCTTGATGAACACTATTGAAATATATATATATATGTATACTTTCAACTAAATCTACGGCTTATGGTGACTCTGACTGACTCTGTCTGACTCTGACTGACTCTGACAGACACTGACTGACTCTGACTGACTCTGACAGACTCTGACTGACTCTGACAGACTCTGACTGACTCTGACAGACTCTGACTGACTCTGACAGACTCTGACTGACTCTGACAGACTCTGACAGACTCTGACTGACTCTGACTGACTCTGACTGACTCTAGGTTAATCGGAGAGACATTTCTTTTTTCGAAGATAGAAATTCTCATAACTTACGTGATTTTTGCGAAAACCTCGGGAAACATTTAAAATGGATATATTGCAAAGCTGAAGACATTTTCGTCGATGGGGTAGGTAAGTCTTTAAGTCCTGAAAAAATGAGCAAAATTGGAGAGAAATATTTTTTTCCGAAAAATGAAATTCTATCACAGGTCAAGACCTGTACGCGATTTTGATTTTTAGCTGAAATTTTTTTTTACGTAAATATGTCAAGTAATACATCATTTTGTTCGTCTTGATGAACACTATTGAAATATATATATATATGTATACTTTCAACTAAATCTACGGCTTATGGTGACTCTGACTGACTCTGTCTGACTCTGACTGACTCTGACAGACACTGACTGACTCTGACTGACTCTGACAGACTCTGACTGACTCTGACAGACTCTGACTGACTCTGACAGACTCTGACTGACTCTGACAGACTCTGACTGACTCTGACAGACTCTGACAGACTCTGACTGACTCTGACTGACTCTGACTGACTCTAGGTTAATCGGAGAGACATTTCTTTTTTCGAAGATAGAAATTCTCATAACTTACGTGATTTTTGCGAAAACCTCGGGAAACATTTAAAATGGATATATTGCAAAGCTGAAGACATTTTCGTCGATGGGGTAGGTAAGTCTTTAAGTCCTGAAAAAATGAGCAAAATTGGAGAGAAATATTTTTTTCCGAAAAATGAAATTCTATCACAGGTCAAGACCTGTACGCGATTTTGATTTTTAGCTGAAATTTGTTTTTACGTAAATATGTCAAGTAATACATCATTTTGTTCGTCTTGATGAACACTATTGAAATATATATATATATGTATACTTTCAACTAAATCTACGGCTTATGGTGACTCTGACTGACTCTGTCTGACTCTGACTGACTCTGACAGACACTGACTGACTCTGACTGACTCTGACAGACTCTGACTGACTCTGACAGACTCTGACTGACTCTGACAGACTCTGACTGACTCTGACAGACTCTGACTGACTCTGACAGACTCTGACAGACTCTGACTGACTCTGACTGACTCTGACTGACTCTAGGTTAATTGGAGAGACATTTCTTTTTTCGAAGATAGAAATTCTCATAACTTACGTGATTTTTGCGAAAACCTCGGGAAACATTTAAAATGGATATATTGCAAAGCTGAAGACATTTTCGTCGATGGGGTAGGTAAGTCTTTAAGTCCTGAAAAAATGAGCAAAATTGGAGAGAAATATTTTTTTCCGAAAAATGAAATTCTATCACAGGTCAAGACCTGTACGCTATTTTGATTTTTAGCTGAAATTTTTTTTTACGTAAATATGTCAAGTAATACATCATTTTGTTCGTCTTGATGAACACTATTGAAATATATATATATATGTATACTTTCAACTAAATCTACGGCTTATGGTGACTCTGACTGACTCTGTCTGACTCTGACTGACTCTGACAGACACTGACTGACTCTGACTGACTCTGACAGACTCTGACTGACTCTGACAGACTCTGACTGACTCTGACAGACTCTGACTGACTCTGACAGACTCTGACTGACTCTGACAGACTCTGACAGACTCTGACTGACTCTGACTGACTCTGACTGACTCTAGGTTAATCGGAGAGACATTTCTTTTTTCGAAGATAGAAATTCTCATAACTTACGTGATTTTTGCGAAAACCTCGGGAAACATTTAAAATGGATATATTGCAAAGCTGAAGACATTTTCGTCGATGGGGTAGGTAAGTCTTTAAGTCCTGAAAAAATGAGCAAAATTGGAGAGAAATATTTTTTTCCGAAAAATGAAATTCTATCACAGGTCAAGACCTGTACGCGATTTTGATTTTTAGCTGAAATTTGTTTTTACGTAAATATGTCAAGTAATACATCATTTTGTTCGTCTTGATGAACACTATTGAAATATATATATATATGTATACTTTCAACTAAATCTACGGCTTATGGTGACTCTGACTGACTCTGTCTGACTCTGACTGACTCTGACAGACACTGACTGACTCTGACTGACTCTGACAGACTCTGACTGACTCTGACAGACTCTGACTGACTCTGACAGACTCTGACTGACTCTGACAGACTCTGACTGACTCTGACAGACTCTGACAGACTCTGACTGACTCTGACTGACTCTGACTGACTCTAGGTTAATCGGAGAGACATTTCTTTTTTCGAAGATAGAAATTCTCATAACTTACGTGATTTTTGCGAAAACCTCGGGAAACATTTAAAATGGATATATTGCAAAGCTGAAGACATTTTCGTCGATGGGGTAGGTAAGTCTTTAAGTCCTGAAAAAATGAGCAAAATTGGAGAGAAATATTTTTTTCCGAAAAATGAAATTCTATCACAGGTCAAGACCTGTACGCGATTTTGATTTTTAGCTGAAATTTGTTTTTACGTAAATATGTCAAGTAATACATCATTTTGTTCGTCTTGATGAACACTATTGAAATATATATATATATGTATACTTTCAACTAAATCTACGGCTTATGGTGACTGTGACTGACTCTGTCTGACTCTGACTGACTCTGACAGACACTGACTGACTCTGCCTGACTCTGACAGACTCTGACTGACTCTGACAGACTCTGACTGACTCTGACAGACTCTGACTGACTCTGACAGACTCTGACTGACTCTGACAGACTCTGACAGACTCTGACAGACTCTGACTGACTCTGACTGACTCTGACTGACTCTAGGTTAATCGGAGAGACATTTCTTTTTTCGAATAATACATCATTTTGTTCGTCTTGATGAACACTATTGAAATATATATATATATGTATACTTTCAACTAAATCTACGGCTTATGGTGACTCTGACTGACTCTGTCTGACTCTGACTGACTCTGACAGACACTGACTGACTCTGACTGACTCTGACAGACTCTGACTGACTCTGACAGACTCTGACTGACTCTGACAGACTCTGACTGACTCTGAAAGACTCTGACTGACTCTGACAGACTCTGACAGACTCTGACTGACTCTGACTGACTCTGACTGACTCTAGGTTAATCGGAGAGACATTTCTTTTTTCGAAGATAGAAATTCTCATAACTTACGTGATTTTTGCGAAAACCTCGGGAAACATTTAAAATGGATATATTGCAAAGCTGAAGACATTTTCGTCGATGGGGTAGGTAAGTCTTTAAGTCCTGAAAAAATGAGCAAAATTGGAGAGAAATATTTTTTTCCGAAAAATGAAATTCTATCACAGGTCAAGACCTGTACGCGATTTTGATTTTTAGCTGAAATTTTTTTTTACGTAAATATGTCAAGTAATACATCATTTTGTTCGTCTTGATGAACACTATTGAAATATATATATATATGTATACTTTCAACTAAATCTACGGCTTATGGTGACTCTGACTGACTCTGTCTGACTCTGACTGACTCTGACAGACACAGACTGACTCTGACTGACTCTGACAGACTCTGACTGACTCTGACAGACTCTGACTGACTCTGACAGACTCTGACTGACTCTGACAGACTCTGACTGACTCTGACAGACTCTGACAGACTCTGACTGACTCTGACTGACTCTGACTGACTCTAGGTTAATCGGAGAGACATTTCTTTTTTCGAAGATAGAAATTCTCATAACTTACGTGATTTTTGCGAAAACCTCGGGAAACATTTAAAATGGATATATTGCAAAGCTGAAGACATTTTCGTCGATGGGGTAGGTAAGTCTTTAAGTCCTGAAAAAATGAGCAAAATTGGAGAGAAATATTTTTTTCCGAAAAATGAAATTCTATCACAGGTCAAGACCTGTACGCGATTTTGATTTTTAGCTGAAATTTGTTTTTACGTAAATATGTCAAGTAATACATCATTTTGTTCGTCTTGATGAACACTATTGAAATATATATATATATGTATACTTTCAACTAAATCTACGGCTTATGGTGACTGTGACTGACTCTGTCTGACTCTGACTGACTCTGACAGACACTGACTGACTCTGCCTGACTCTGACAGACTCTGACTGACTCTGACAGACTCTGACTGACTCTGACAGACTCTGACTGACTCTGACAGACTCTGACTGACTCTGACAGACTCTGACAGACTCTGACAGACTCTGACTGACTCTGACTGACTCTGACTGACTCTAGGTTAATCGGAGAGACATTTCTTTTTTCGAATAATACATCATTTTGTTCGTCTTGATGAACACTATTGAAATATATATATATATGTATACTTTCAACTAAATCTACGGCTTATGGTGACTCTGACTGACTCTGTCTGACTCTGACTGACTCTGACAGACACTGACTGACTCTGACTGACTCTGACAGACTCTGACTGACTCTGACAGACTCTGACTGACTCTGACAGACTCTGACTGACTCTGAAAGACTCTGACTGACTCTGACAGACTCTGACAGACTCTGACTGACTCTGACTGACTCTGACTGACTCTAGGTTAATCGGAGAGACATTTCTTTTTTCGAAGATAGAAATTCTCATAACTTACGTGATTTTTGCGAAAACCTCGGGAAACATTTAAAATGGATATATTGCAAAGCTGAAGACATTTTCGTCGATGGGGTAGGTAAGTCTTTAAGTCCTGAAAAAATGAGCAAAATTGGAGAGAAATATTTTTTTCCGAAAAATGAAATTCTATCACAGGTCAAGACCTGTACGCGATTTTGATTTTTAGCTGAAATTTTTTTTTACGTAAATATGTCAAGTAATACATCATTTTGTTCGTCTTGATGAACACTATTGAAATATATATATATATGTATACTTTCAACTAAATCTACGGCTTATGGTGACTCTGACTGACTCTGTCTGACTCTGACTGACTCTGACAGACACAGACTGACTCTGACTGACTCTGACAGACTCTGACTGACTCTGACAGACTCTGACTGACTCTGACAGACTCTGACTGACTCTGACAGACTCTGACTGACTCTGACAGACTCTGACAGACTCTGACTGACTCTGACTGACTCTGACTGACTCTAGGTTAATCGGAGAGACATTTCTTTTTTCGAAGATAGAAATTCTCATAACTTACGTGATTTTTGCGAAAACCTCGGGAAACATTTAAAATGGATATATTGCAAAGCTGAAGACATTTTCGTCGATGGGGTAGGTAAGTCTTTAAGTCCTGAAAAAATGAGCAAAATTGGAGAGAAATATTTTTTTCCGAAAAATGAAATTCTATCACAGGTCAAGACCTGTACGCGATTTTGATTTTTAGCTGAAATTTGTTTTTACGTAAATATGTCAAGTAATACATCATTTTGTTCGTCTTGATGAACACTATTGAAATATATATATATATGTATACTTTCAACTAAATCTACGGCTTATGGTGACTGTGACTGACTCTGTCTGACTCTGACTGACTCTGACAGACACTGACTGACTCTGCCTGACTCTGACAGACTCTGACTGACTCTGACAGACTCTGACAGACTCTGACAGACTCTGACTGACTCTGACTGACTCTGACTGACTCTAGGTTAATCGGAGAGACATTTCTTTTTTCGAATAATACATCATTTTGTTCGTCTTGATGAACACTATTGAAATATATATATATATGTATACTTTCAACTAAATCTACGGCTTATGGTGACTCTGACTGACTCTGTCTGACTCTGACTGACTCTGACAGACACTGACTGACTCTGACTGACTCTGACGGACTCTGACTGACTCTGACAGACTCTGACTGACTCTGACAGACTCTGACTGACTCTGACAGACTCTGACAGACTCTGACTGACTCTGACTGACTCTGACTGACTCTAGGTTAATCGGAGAGACATTTCATTTTTCGAAGATAGAAATTCTCATAAATTACGTGATTTTTGCGAAAACCTCGGGAAACATTTAAAATGGATATATTGCAAAGCTGAAGACATTTTCGTCGATGGGGTAGGTAAGTCTTTAAGTCCTGAAAAAATGAGCAAAATTGGAGAGAAATATTTTTTTCCGAAAAATGAAATTCTATCACAGGTCAAGACCTGTACGCGATTTTGATTTTTAGCTGAAATTTGTTTTTACGTAAATATGTCAAGTAATACATCATTTTGTTCGTCTTGATGAACACTATTGAAATATATATATATATGTATACTTTCAACTAAATCTACGGCTTATGGTGACTGTGACTGACTCTGTCTGACTCTGACTGACTCTGACAGACACTGACTGACTCTGCCTGACTCTGACAGACTCTGACTGACTCTGACAGACTCTGACTGACTCTGACAGACTCTGACTGACTCTGACAGACTCTGACTGACTCTGACAGACTCTGACAGACTCTGACAGACTCTGACTGACTCTGACTGACTCTGACTGACTCTAGGTTAATCGGAGAGACATTTCTTTTTTCGAATAATACATCATTTTGTTCGTCTTGATGAACACTATTGAAATATATATATATATGTATACTTTCAACTAAATCTACGGCTTATGGTGACTCTGACTGACTCTGTCTGACTCTGACTGACTCTGACAGACACTGACTGACTCTGACTGACTCTGACAGACTCTGACTGACTCTGACAGACTCTGACTGACTCTGACAGACTCTGACTGACTCTGAAAGACTCTGACTGACTCTGACAGACTCTGACAGACTCTGACTGACTCTGACTGACTCTGACTGACTCTAGGTTAATCGGAGAGACATTTCTTTTTTCGAAGATAGAAATTCTCATAACTTACGTGATTTTTGCGAAAACCTCGGGAAACATTTAAAATGGATATATTGCAAAGCTGAAGACATTTTCGTCGATGGGGTAGGTAAGTCTTTAAGTCCTGAAAAAATGAGCAAAATTGGAGAGAAATATTTTTTTCCGAAAAATGAAATTCTATCACAGGTCAAGACCTGTACGCGATTTTGATTTTTAGCTGAAATTTTTTTTTACGTAAATATGTCAAGTAATACATCATTTTGTTCGTCTTGATGAACACTATTGAAATATATATATATATGTATACTTTCAACTAAATCTACGGCTTATGGTGACTCTGACTGACTCTGTCTGACTCTGACTGACTCTGACAGACACAGACTGACTCTGACTGACTCTGACAGACTCTGACTGACTCTGACAGACTCTGACTGACTCTGACAGACTCTGACTGACTCTGACAGACTCTGACTGACTCTGACAGACTCTGACAGACTCTGACTGACTCTGACTGACTCTGACTGACTCTAGGTTAATCGGAGAGACATTTCTTTTTTCGAAGATAGAAATTCTCATAACTTACGTGATTTTTGCGAAAACCTCGGGAAACATTTAAAATGGATATATTGCAAAGCTGAAGACATTTTCGTCGATGGGGTAGGTAAGTCTTTAAGTCCTGAAAAAATGAGCAAAATTGGAGAGAAATATTTTTTTCCGAAAAATGAAATTCTATCACAGGTCAAGACCTGTACGCGATTTTGATTTTTAGCTGAAATTTGTTTTTACGTAAATATGTCAAGTAATACATCATTTTGTTCGTCTTGATGAACACTATTGAAATATATATATATATGTATACTTTCAACTAAATCTACGGCTTATGGTGACTGTGACTGACTCTGTCTGACTCTGACTGACTCTGACAGACACTGACTGACTCTGCCTGACTCTGACAGACTCTGACTGACTCTGACAGACTCTGACTGACTCTGACAGACTCTGACTGACTCTGACAGACTCTGACTGACTCTGACAGACTCTGACAGACTCTGACAGACTCTGACTGACTCTGACTGACTCTGACTGACTCTAGGTTAATCGGAGAGACATTTCTTTTTTCGAATAATACATCATTTTGTTCGTCTTGATGAACACTATTGAAATATATATATATATGTATACTTTCAACTAAATCTACGGCTTATGGTGACTCTGACTGACTCTGTCTGACTCTGACTGACTCTGACAGACACTGACTGACTCTGACTGACTCTGACAGACTCTGACTGACTCTGACAGACTCTGACTGACTCTGACAGACTCTGACTGACTCTGAAAGACTCTGACTGACTCTGACAGACTCTGACAGACTCTGACTGACTCTGACTGACTCTGACTGACTCTAGGTTAATCGGAGAGACATTTCTTTTTTCGAAGATAGAAATTCTCATAACTTACGTGATTTTTGCGAAAACCTCGGGAAACATTTAAAATGGATATATTGCAAAGCTGAAGACATTTTCGTCGATGGGGTAGGTAAGTCTTTAAGTCCTGAAAAAATGAGCAAAATTGGAGAGAAATATTTTTTTCCGAAAAATGAAATTCTATCACAGGTCAAGACCTGTACGCGATTTTGATTTTTAGCTGAAATTTTTTTTTACGTAAATATGTCAAGTAATACATCATTTTGTTCGTCTTGATGAACACTATTGAAATATATATATATATGTATACTTTCAACTAAATCTACGGCTTATGGTGACTCTGACTGACTCTGTCTGACTCTGACTGACTCTGACAGACACAGACTGACTCTGACTGACTCTGACAGACTCTGACTGACTCTGACAGACTCTGACTGACTCTGACAGACTCTGACTGACTCTGACAGACTCTGACTGACTCTGACAGACTCTGACAGACTCTGACTGACTCTGACTGACTCTGACTGACTCTAGGTTAATCGGAGAGACATTTCTTTTTTCGAAGATAGAAATTCTCATAACTTACGTGATTTTTGCGAAAACCTCGGGAAACATTTAAAATGGATATATTGCAAAGCTGAAGACATTTTCGTCGATGGGGTAGGTAAGTCTTTAAGTCCTGAAAAAATGAGCAAAATTGGAGAGAAATATTTTTTTCCGAAAAATGAAATTCTATCACAGGTCAAGACCTGTACGCGATTTTGATTTTTAGCTGAAATTTGTTTTTACGTAAATATGTCAAGTAATACATCATTTTGTTCGTCTTGATGAACACTATTGAAATATATATATATATGTATACTTTCAACTAAATCTACGGCTTATGGTGACTGTGACTGACTCTGTCTGACTCTGACTGACTCTGACAGACACTGACTGACTCTGCCTGACTCTGACAGACTCTGACTGACTCTGACAGACTCTGACAGACTCTGACAGACTCTGACTGACTCTGACTGACTCTGACTGACTCTAGGTTAATCGGAGAGACATTTCTTTTTTCGAATAATACATCATTTTGTTCGTCTTGATGAACACTATTGAAATATATATATATATGTATACTTTCAACTAAATCTACGGCTTATGGTGACTCTGACTGACTCTGTCTGACTCTGACTGACTCTGACAGACACTGACTGACTCTGACTGACTCTGACGGACTCTGACTGACTCTGACAGACTCTGACTGACTCTGACAGACTCTGACTGACTCTGACAGACTCTGACAGACTCTGACTGACTCTGACTGACTCTGACTGACTCTAGGTTAATCGGAGAGACATTTCATTTTTCGAAGATAGAAATTCTCATAAATTACGTGATTTTTGCGAAAACCTCGGGAAACATTTAAAATGGATATATTGCAAAGCTGAAGACATTTTCGTCGATGGGGTAGGTAAGTCTTTAAGTCCTGAAAAAATGAGCAAAATTGGAGAGAAATATTTTTTTCCGAAAAATGAAATTCTATCACAGGTCAAGACCTGTACGCGATTTTGATTTTTAGCTGAAATTTGTTTTTACGTAAATATGTCAAGTAATACATCATTTTGTTCGTCTTGATGAACACTATTGAAATATATATATATATGTATACTTTCAACTAAATCTACGGCTTATGGTGACTGTGACTGACTCTGTCTGACTCTGACTGACTCTGACAGACACTGACTGACTCTGCCTGACTCTGACAGACTCTGACTGACTCTGACAGACTCTGACTGACTCTGACAGACTCTGACTGACTCTGACAGACTCTGACTGACTCTGACAGACTCTGACAGACTCTGACAGACTCTGACTGACTCTGACTGACTCTGACTGACTCTAGGTTAATCGGAGAGACATTTCTTTTTTCGAATAATACATCATTTTGTTCGTCTTGATGAACACTATTGAAATATATATATATATGTATACTTTCAACTAAATCTACGGCTTATGGTGACTCTGACTGACTCTGTCTGACTCTGACTGACTCTGACAGACACTGACTGACTCTGACTGACTCTGACAGACTCTGACTGACTCTGACAGACTCTGACTGACTCTGACAGACTCTGACTGACTCTGAAAGACTCTGACTGACTCTGACAGACTCTGACAGACTCTGACTGACTCTGACTGACTCTGACTGACTCTAGGTTAATCGGAGAGACATTTCATTTTTCGAAGATAGAAATTCTCATAAATTACGTGATTTTTGCGAAAACCTCGGGAAACATTTAAAATGGATATATTGCAAAGCTGAAGACATTTTCGTCGATGGGGTAGGTAAGTCTTTAAGTCCTGAAAAAATGAGCAAAATTGGAGAGAAATATTTTTTTCCGAAAAATGAAATTCTATCACAGGTCAAGACCTGTACGCGATTTTGATTTTTAGCTGAAATTTGTTTTTACGTAAATATGTCAAGTAATACATCATTTTGTTCGTCTTGATGAACACTATTGAAATATATATATATATGTATACTTTCAACTAAATCTACGGCTTATGGTGACTCTGACTGACTCTGTCTGACTCTGACTGACTCTGACAGACACTGACTGACTCTGACTGACTCTGACAGACTCTGACTGACTCTGACAGACTCTGACTGACTCTGACAGACTCTGACTGACTCTGACAGACTCTGACTGACTCTGACAGACTCTGACAGACTCTGACTGACTCTGACTGACTCTGACTGACTCTAGGTTAATCGGAGAGACATTTCTTTTTTCGAAGATAGAAATTCTCATAACTTACGTGATTTTTGCGAAAACCTCGGGAAACATTTAAAATGGATATATTGCAAAGCTGAAGACATTTTCGTCGATGGGGTAGGTATGTCTTTAAGTCCTGAAAAAATGAGCAAAATTGGAGAGAAATATTTTTTTCCGAAAAATGAAATTCTATCACAGGTCAAGACCTGTACGCGATTTTGATTTTTAGCTGAAATTTGTTTTTACGTAAATATGTCAAGTAATACATCATTTTGTTCGTCTTGATGAACACTATTGAAATATATATATATATGTATACTTTCAACTAAATCTACGGCTTATGGTGACTCTGATTGACTCTGTCTGACTCTGACTGACTCTGACAGACACTGACTGACTCTGACTGACTCTGACAGACTCTGACTGACTCTGACAGACTCTGACTGACTCTGACAGACTCTGACTGACTCTGACAGACTCTGACTGACTCTGACAGACTCTGACAGACTCTGACTGACTCTGACTGACTCTGACTGACTCTAGGTTAATCGGAGAGACATTTCTTTTTTCGAAGATAGAAATTCTCATAACTTACGTGATTTTTGCGAAAACCTCGGGAAACATTTAAAATGGATATATTGCAAAGCTGAAGACATTTTCGTCGATGGGGTAGGTAAGTCTTTAAGTCCTGAAAAAATGAGCAAAATTGGAGAGAAATATTTTTTTCCGAAAAATGAAATTCTATCACAGGTCAAGACCTGTACGCGATTTTGATTTTTAGCTGAAATTTGTTTTTACGTAAATATGTCAAGTAATACATCATTTTGTTCGTCTTGATGAACACTATTGAAATATATATATATATGTATACTTTCAACTAAATCTACGGCTTATGGTGACTCTGACTGACTCTGTCTGACTCTGACTGACTCTGACAGACACTGACTGACTCTGACTGACTCTGACAGACTCTGACTGACTCTGACAGACTCTGACTGACTCTGACAGACTCTGACTGACTCTGACAGACTCTGACTGACTCTGACAGACTCTGACAGACTCTGACTGACTCTGACTGACTCTGACTGACTCTAGGTTAATCGGAGAGACATTTCTTTTTTCGAAGATAGAAATTCTCATAACTTACGTGATTTTTGCGAAAACCTCGGGAAACATTTAAAATGGATATATTGCAAAGCTGAAGACATTTTCGTCGATGGGGTAGGTAAGTCTTTAAGTCCTGAAAAAATGAGCAAAATTGGAGAGAAATATTTTTTTCCGAAAAATGAAATTCTATCACAGGTCAAGACCTGTACGCGATTTTGATTTTTAGCTGAAATTTTTGTTTACGTAAATATGTCAAGTAATACATCATTTTGTTCGTCTTGATGAACACTATTGAAATATATATATATATGTATACTTTCAACTAAATCTACGGCTTATGGTGACTCTGATTGACTCTGTCTGACTCTGACTGACTCTGACAGACACTGACTGACTCTGACTGACTCTGACAGACTCTGACTGACTCTGACAGACTCTGACTGACTCTGACAGACTCTGACTGACTCTGACAGACTCTGACTGACTCTGACAGACTCTGACAGACTCTGACTGACTCTGACTGACTCTGACTGACTCTAGGTTAATCGGAGAGACATTTCTTTTTTCGAAGATAGAAATTCTCATAACTTACGTGATTTTTGCGAAAACCTCGGGAAACATTTAAAATGGATATATTGCAAAGCTGAAGACATTTTCGTCGATGGGGTAGGTAAGTCTTTAAGTCCTGAAAAAATGAGCAAAATTGGAGAGAAATATTTTTTTCCGAAAAATGAAATTCTATCACAGGTCAAGACCTGTACGCGATTTTGATTTTTAGCTGAAATTTGTTTTTACGTAAATATGTCAAGTAATACATCATTTTGTTCGTCTTGATGAACACTATTGAAATATATATATATATGTATACTTTCAACTAAATCTACGGCTTATGGTGACTCTGACTGACTCTGTCTGACTCTGACTGACTCTGACAGACACTGACTGACTCTGACTGACTCTGACAGACTCTGACTGACTCTGACAGACTCTGACTGACTCTGACAGACTCTGACTGACTCTGACAGACTCTGACTGACTCTGACAGACTCTGACAGACTCTGACTGACTCTGACTGACTCTGACTGACTCTAGGTTAATCGGAGAGACATTTCTTTTTTCGAAGATAGAAATTCTCATAACTTACGTGATTTTTGCGAAAACCTCGGGAAACATTTAAAATGGATATATTGCAAAGCTGAAGACATTTTCGTCGATGGGGTAGGTAAGTCTTTAAGTCCTGAAAAAATGAGCAAAATTGGAGAGAAATATTTTTTTCCGAAAAATGAAATTCTATCACAGGTCAAGACCTGTACGCGATTTTGATTTTTAGCTGAAATTTTTGTTTACGTAAATATGTCAAGTAATACATCATTTTGTTCGTCTTGATGAACACTATTGAAATATATATATATATGTATACTTACAACTAAATCTACGGCTTATGGTGACTCTGACTGACTCTGTCTGACTCTGACTGACTCTGACAGACACTGACTGACTCTGACTGACTCTGACAGACTCTGACTGACTCTGACAGACTCTGACTGACTCTGACAGACTCTGACTGACTCTGACAGACTCTGACTGACTCTGACAGACTCTGACAGTCTCTGACTGACTCTGACTGACTCTGACTGACTCTAGGTTAATCGGAGAGACATTTCTTTTTTCGAAGATAGAAATTCTCATAACTTACGTGATTTTTGCGAAAACCTCGGGAAACATTTAAAATGGATATATTGCAAAGCTGAAGACATTTTCGTCGATGGGGTAGGTAAGTCTTTAAGTCCTGAAAAAATGAGCAAAATTGGAGAGAAATATTTTTTTCCGAAAAATGAAATTCTATCACAGGTCAAGACCTGTACGCGATTTTGATTTTTAGCTGAAATTTTTGTTTACGTAAATATGTCAAGTAATACATCATTTTGTTCGTCTTGATGAACACTATTGAAATATATATATATATATGTATACTTTCAACTAAATCTACGGCTTATGGTGACTCTGACTGACTCTGTCTGACTCTGACTGACTCTGACAGACACTGACTGACTCTGACTGACTCTGACAGACTCTGACTGACTCTGACAGACTCTGACTGACTCTGACAGACTCTGACTGACTCTGACAGACTCTGACTGACTCTGACAGACTCTGACAGTCTCTGACTGACTCTGACTGACTCTGACTGACTCTAGGTTAATCGGAGAGACATTTCTTTTTTCGAAGATAGAAATTCTCATAACTTACGTGATTTTTGCGAAAACCTCGGGAAACATTTAAAATGGATATATTGCAAAGCTGAAGACATTTTCGTCGATGGGGTAGGTAAGTCTTTAAGTCCTGAAAAAATGAGCAAAATTGGAGAGAAATATTTTTTTCCGAAAAATGAAATTCTATCACAGGTCAAGACCTGTACGCGATTTTGATTTTTAGCTGAAATTTGTTTTTACGTAAATATGTCAAGTAATACATCATTTTGTTCGTCTTGATGAACACTATTGAAATATATATATATATGTATACTTTCAACTAAATCTACGGCTTATGGTGACTGTGACTGACTCTGTCTGACTCTGACTGACTCTGACAGACACTGACTGACTCTGCCTGACTCTGACAGACTCTGACTGACTCTGACAGACTCTGACTGACTCTGACAGACTCTGACTGACTCTGACAGACTCTGACTGACTCTGACAGACTCTGACAGACTCTGACAGACTCTGACTGACTCTGACTGACTCTGACTGACTCTAGGTTAATCGGAGAGACATTTCTTTTTTCGAATAATACATCATTTTGTTCGTCTTGATGAACACTATTGAAATATATATATATATGTATACTTTCAACTAAATCTACGGCTTATGGTGACTCTGACTGACTCTGTCTGACTCTGACTGACTCTGACAGACACTGACTGACTCTGACTGACTCTGACGGACTCTGACTGACTCTGACGGACTCTGACTGACTCTGACAGACTCTGACTGACTCTGACAGACTCTGACTGACTCTGACAGACTCTGACAGACTCTGACTGACTCTGACTGACTCTGACTGACTCTAGGTTAATCGGAGAGACATTTCTTTTTTCGAAGATAGAAATTCTCATAACTTACGTGATTTTTGCGAAAACCTCGGGAAACATTTAAAATGGATATATTGCAAAGCTGAAGACATTTTCGTCGATGGGGTAGGTAAGTCTTTAAGTCCTGAAAAAATGAGCAAAATTGGAGAGAAATATTTTTTTCCGAAAAATGAAATTCTATCACAGGTCAAGACCTGTACGCGATTTTGATTTTTAGCTGAAATTTGTTTTTACGTAAATATGTCAAGTAATACATCATTTTGTTCGTCTTGATGAACACTATTGAAATATATATATATATGTATACTTTCAACTAAATCTACGGCTTATGGTGACTGTGACTGACTCTGTCTGACACTGACTGACTCTGACAGACACTGACTGACTCTGCCTGACTCTGACAGACTCTGACTGACTCTGACAGACTCTGACTGACTCTGACAGACTCTGACTGACTCTGACAGACTCTGACTGACTCAGACAGACTCTGACAGACTCTGACTGACTCTGACTGACTCTGACTGACTCTAGGTTAATCGGAGAGACATTTCTTTTTTCGAAGATAGAAATTCTCATAACTTACGTGATTTTTGCGAAAACCTCGGGAAACATTTAAAATGGATATATTGCAAAGCTGAAGACATTTTCGTCGATGGGGTAGGTAAGTCTTTAAGTCCTGAAAAAATGAGCAAAATTGGAGAGAAATATTTTTTTCCGAAAAATGAAATTCTATCACAGGTCAAGACCTGTACGCGATTTTGATTTTTAGCTGAAATTTGTTTTTACGTAAATATGTCAAGTAATACATCATTTTGTTCGTCTTGATGAACACTATTGAAATATATATATATATGTATACTTTCAACTAAATCTACGGCTTATGGTGACTCTGACTGACTCTGTCTGACTCTGACTGACTCTGACAGACACTGACTGACTCTGACTGACTCTGACAGACTCTGACTGACTCTGACAGACTCTGACTGACTCTGACAGACTCTGACTGACTCTGACAGACTCTGACTGACTCTGACAGACTCTGACAGACTCTGACTGACTCTGACTGACTCTGACTGACTCTAGGTTAATCGGAGAGACATTTCTTTTTTCGAAGATAGAAATTCTCATAACTTACGTGATTTTTGCGAAAACCTCGGGAAACATTTAAAATGGATATATTGCAAAGCTGAAGACATTTTCGTCGATGGGGTAGGTAAGTCTTTAAGTCCTGAAAAAATGAGCAAAATTGGAGAGAAATATTTTTTTCCGAAAAATGAAATTCTATCACAGGTCAAGACCTGTACGCGATTTTGATTTTTAGCTGAAATTTGTTTTTACGTAAATATGTCAAGTAATACATCATTTTGTTCGTCTTGATGAACACTATTGAAATATATATATATATGTATACTTTCAACTAAATCTACGGCTTATGGTGACTCTGACTGACTCTGTCTGACTCTGACTGACTCTGACAGACACTGACTGACTCTGACTGACTCTGACAGACTCTGACTGACTCTGACAGACTCTGACTGACTCTGACAGACTCTGAGTGACTCTGACAGACTCTGACTGACTCTGACAGACTCTGACAGACTCTGACTGACTCTGACTGACTCTGACTGACTCTAGGTTAATCGGAGAGACATTTCTTTTTTCGAAGATAGAAATTCTCATAACTTACGTGATTTTTGCGAAAACCTCGGGAAACATTTAAAATGGATATATTGCAAAGCTGAAGACATTTTCGTCGATGGGGTAGGTAAGTCTTTAAGTCCTGAAAAAATGAGCAAAATTGGAGAGAAATATTTTTTTCCGAAAAATGAAATTCTATCACAGGTCAAGACCTGTACGCGATTTTGATTTTTAGCTGAAATTTGTTTTTACGTAAATATGTCAAGTAATACATCATTTTGTTCGTCTTGATGAACACTATTGAAATATATATATATATGTATACTTTCAACTAAATCTACGGCTTATGGTGACTCTGACTGACTCTGTCTGACTCTGACTGACTCTGACAGACACTGACTGACTCTGACTGACTCTGACAGACTCTGACTGACTCTGACAGACTCTGACTGACTCTGACAGACTCTGACTGACTCTGACAGACTCTGACTGACTCTGACAGACTCTGACAGACTCTGACTGACTCTGACTGACTCTGACTGACTCTAGGTTAATCGGAGAGACATTTCTTTTTTCGAAGATAGAAATTCTCATAACTTACGTGATTTTTGCGAAAACCTCGGGAAACATTTAAAATGGATATATTGCAAAGCTGAAGACATTTTCGTCGATGGGGTAGGTAAGTCTTTAAGTCCTGAAAAAATGAGCAAAATTGGAGAGAAATATTTTTTTCCGAAAAATGAAATTCTATCACAGGTCAAGACCTGTACGCGATTTTGATTTTTAGCTGAAATTTGTTTTTACGTAAATATGTCAAGTAATACATCATTTTGTTCGTCTTGATGAACACTATTGAAATATATATATATATGTATACTTTCAACTAAATCTACGGCTTATGGTGACTCTGACTGACTCTGTCTGACTCTGACTGACTCTGACAGACACTGACTGACTCTGACTGACTCTGACAGACTCTGACTGACTCTGACAGACTCTGACTGACTCTGACAGACTCTGAGTGACTCTGACAGACTCTGACTGACTCTGACAGACTCTGACAGACTCTGACTGACTCTGACTGACTCTGACTGACTCTAGGTTAATCGGAGAGACATTTCTTTTTTCGAAGATAGAAATTCTCATAACTTACGTGATTTTTGCGAAAACCTCGGGAAACATTTAAAATGGATATATTGCAAAGCTGAAGACATTTTCGTCGATGGGGTAGGTAAGTCTTTAAGTCCTGAAAAAATGAGCAAAATTGGAGAGAAATATTTTTTTCCGAAAAATGAAATTCTATCACAGGTCAAGACCTGTACGCGATTTTGATTTTTAGCTGAAATTTTTGTTTACGTAAATATGTCAAGTAATACATCATTTTGTTCGTCTTGATGAACACTATTGAAATATATATATATATGTATACTTTCAACTAAATCTACGGCTTATGGTGACTCTGATTGACTCTGTCTGACTCTGACTGACTCTGACAGACACTGACTGACTCTGACTGACTCTGACAGACTCTGACTGACTCTGACAGACTCTGACTGACTCTGACAGACTCTGACTGACTCTGACAGACTCTGACTGACTCTGACAGACTCTGACAGACTCTGACTGACTCTGACTGACTCTGACTGACTCTAGGTTAATCGGAGAGACATTTCTTTTTTCGAAGATAGAAATTCTCATAACTTACGTGATTTTTGCGAAAACCTCGGGAAACATTTAAAATGGATATATTGCAAAGCTGAAGACATTTTCGTCGATGGGGTAGGTAAGTCTTTAAGTCCTGAAAAAATGAGCAAAATTGGAGAGAAATATTTTTTTCCGAAAAATGAAATTCTATCACAGGTCAAGACCTGTACGCGATTTTGATTTTTAGCTGAAATTTGTTTTTACGTAAATATGTCAAGTAATACATCATTTTGTTCGTCTTGATGAACACTATTGAAATATATATATATATGTATACTTTCAACTAAATCTACGGCTTATGGTGACTCTGACTGACTCTGTCTGACTCTGACTGACTCTGACAGACACTGACTGACTCTGACTGACTCTGACAGACTCTGACTGACTCTGACAGACTCTGACTGACTCTGACAGACTCTGAGTGACTCTGACAGACTCTGACTGACTCTGACAGACTCTGACAGACTCTGACTGACTCTGACTGACTCTGACTGACTCTAGGTTAATCGGAGAGACATTTCTTTTTTCGAAGATAGAAATTCTCATAACTTACGTGATTTTTGCGAAAACCTCGGGAAACATTTAAAATGGATATATTGCAAAGCTGAAGACATTTTCGTCGATGGGGTAGGTAAGTCTTTAAGTCCTGAAAAAATGAGCAAAATTGGAGAGAAATATTTTTTTCCGAAAAATGAAATTCTATCACAGGTCAAGACCTGTACGCGATTTTGATTTTTAGCTGAAATTTGTTTTTACGTAAATATGTCAAGTAATACATCATTTTGTTCGTCTTGATGAACACTATTGAAATATATATATATATGTATACTTTCAACTAAATCTACGGCTTATGGTGACTCTGACTGACTCTGTCTGACTCTGACTGACTCTGACAGACACTGACTGACTCTGACTGACTCTGACAGACTCTGACTGACTCTGACAGACTCTGACTGACTCTGACAGACTCTGACTGACTCTGACAGACTCTGTCTGACTCTGACAGACTCTGACAGACTCTGACTGACTCTGACTGACTCTGACTGACTCTAGGTTAATCGGAGAGACATTTCTTTTTTCGAAGATAGAAATTCTCATAACTTACGTGATTTTTGCGAAAACCTCGGGAAACATTTAAAATGGATATATTGCAAAGCTGAAGACATTTTCGTCGATGGGGTAGGTAAGTCTTTAAGTCCTGAAAAAATGAGCAAAATTGGAGAGAAATATTTTTTTCCGAAAAATGAAATTCTATCACAGGTCAAGACCTGTACGCGATTTTGATTTTTAGCTGAAATTTTTTTTTACGTAAATATGTCAAGTAATACATCATTTTGTTCGTCTTGATGAACACTATTGAAATATATATATATATGTATACTTTCAACTAAATCTACGGCTTATGGTGACTCTGACTGACTCTGTCTGACTCTGACTGACTCTGACAGACACTGACTGACTCTGACTGACTCTGACAGACTCTGACTGACTCTGACAGACTCTGACTGACTCTGACAGACTCTGACTGACTCTGACAGACTCTGACTGACTCTGACAGACTCTGACAGACTCTGACTGACTCTGACTGACTCTGACTGACTCTAGGTTAATCGGAGAGACATTTCTTTTTTCGAAGATAGAAATTCTCATAACTTACGTGATTTTTGCGAAAACCTCGGGAAACATTTAAAATGGATATATTGCAAAGCTGAAGACATTTTCGTCGATGGGGTAGGTAAGTCTTTAAGTCCTGAAAAAATGAGCAAAATTGGAGAGAAATATTTTTTTCCGAAAAATGAAATTCTATCACAGGTCAAGACCTGTACGCGATTTTGATTTTTAGCTGAAATTTTTTTTTACGTAAATATGTCAAGTAATACATCATTTTGTTCGTCTTGATGAACACTATTGAAATATATATATATATGTATACTTTCAACTAAATCTACGGCTTATGGTGACTCTGACTGACTCTGTCTGACTCTGACTGACTCTGACAGACACTGACTGACTCTGACTGACTCTGACAGACTCTGACTGACTCTGACAGACTCTGACTGACTCTGACAGACTCTGACTGACTCTGACAGACTCTGACTGACTCTGACAGACTCTGACAGACTCTGACTGACTCTGACTGACTCTGACTGACTCTAGGTTAATCGGAGAGACATTTCTTTTTTCGAAGATAGAAATTCTCATAACTTACGTGATTTTTGCGAAAACCTCGGGAAACATTTAAAATGGATATATTGCAAAGCTGAAGACATTTTCGTCGATGGGGTAGGTAAGTCTTTAAGTCCTGAAAAAATGAGCAAAATTGGAGAGAAATATTTTTTTCCGAAAAATGAAATTCTATCACAGGTCAAGACCTGTACGCGATTTTGATTTTTAGCTGAAATTTTTTTTTACGTAAATATGTCAAGTAATACATCATTTTGTTCGTCTTGATGAACACTATTGAAATATATATATATATGTATACTTTCAACTAAATCTACGGCTTATGGTGACTCTGACTGACTCTGTCTGACTCTGACTGACTCTGACAGACACTGACTGACTCTGACTGACTCTGACAGACTCTGACTGACTCTGACAGACTCTGACTGACTCTGACAGACTCTGACTGACTCTGACAGACTCTGACTGACTCTGACAGACTCTGACAGACTCTGACTGACTCTGACTGACTCTGACTGACTCTAGGTTAATCGGAGAGACATTTCTTTTTTCGAAGATAGAAATTCTCATAACTTACGTGATTTTTGCGAAAACCTCGGGAAACATTTAAAATGGATATATTGCAAAGCTGAAGACATTTTCGTCGATGGGGTAGGTAAGTCTTTAAGTCCTGAAAAAATGAGCAAAATTGGAGAGAAATATTTTTTTCCGAAAAATGAAATTCTATCACAGGTCAAGACCTGTACGCGATTTTGATTTTTAGCTGAAATTTGTTTTTACGTAAATATGTCAAGTAATACATCATTTTGTTCGTCTTGATGAACACTATTGAAATATATATATATATGTATACTTTCAACTAAATCTACGGCTTATGGTGACTGTGACTGACTCTGTCTGACACTGACTGACTCTGACAGACACTGACTGACTCTGCCTGACTCTGACAGACTCTGACTGACTCTGACAGACTCTGACTGACTCTGACAGACTCTGACTGACTCTGACAGACTCTGACTGACTCTGACAGACTCTGACAGACTCTGACTGACTCTGACTGACTCTGACTGACTCTAGGTTAATCGGAGAGACATTTCTTTTTTCGAAGATAGAAATTCTCATAACTTACGTGATTTTTGCGAAAACCTCGGGAAACATTTAAAATGGATATATTGCAAAGCTGAAGACATTTTCGTCGATGGGGTAGGTAAGTCTTTAAGTCCTGAAAAAATGAGCAAAATTGGAGAGAAATATTTTTTTCCGAAAAATGAAATTCTATCACAGGTCAAGACCTGTACGCGATTTTGATTTTTAGCTGAAATTTTTTTTTACGTAAATATGTCAAGTAATACATCATTTTGTTCGTCTTGATGAACACTATTGAAATATATATATATATGTATACTTTCAACTAAATCTACGGCTTATGGTGACTCTGACTGACTCTGTCTGACTCTGACTGACTCTGACAGACACTGACTGACTCTGACTGACTCTGACAGACTCTGACTGACTCTGACAGACTCTGACTGACTCTGACAGACTCTGACTGACTCTGACAGACTCTGACTGACTCTGACAGACTCTGACAGACTCTGACTGACTCTGACTGACTCTGACTGACTCTAGGTTAATCGGAGAGACATTTCTTTTTTCGAAGATAGAAATTCTCATAACTTACGTGATTTTTGCGAAAACCTCGGGAAACATTTAAAATGGATATATTGCAAAGCTGAAGACATTTTCGTCGATGGGGTAGGTAAGTCTTTAAGTCCTGAAAAAATGAGCAAAATTGGAGAGAAATATTTTTTTCCGAAAAATGAAATTCTATCACAGGTCAAGACCTGTACGCGATTTTGATTTTTAGCTGAAATTTTTTTTTACGTAAATATGTCAAGTAATACATCATTTTGTTCGTCTTGATGAACACTATTGAAATATATATATATATGTATACTTTCAACTAAATCTACGGCTTATGGTGACTCTGACTGACTCTGTCTGACTCTGACTGACTCTGACAGACACTGACTGACTCTGACTGACTCTGACGGACTCTGACTGACTCTGACAGACTCTGACTGACTCTGACAGACTCTGACTGACTCTGACAGACTCTGACAGACTCTGACTGACTCTGACTGACTCTGACTGACTCTAGGTTAATCGGAGAGACATTTCTTTTTTCGAAGATAGAAATTCTCTTAAATTACGTGATTTTTGCGAAAACCTCGGGAAACATTTAAAATGGATATATTGCAAAGCTGAAGACATTTTCGTCGATGGGGTAGGTAAGTCTTTAAGTCCTGAAAAAATGAGCAAAATTGGAGAGAAATATTTTTTTCCGAAAAATGAAATTCTATCACAGGTCAAGACCTGTACGCGATTTTGATTTTTAGCTGAAATTTGTTTTTACGTAAATATGTCAAGTAATACATCATTTTGTTCGTCTTGATGAACACTATTGAAATATATATATATATGTATACTTTCAACTAAATCTACGGCTTATGGTGACTCTGACTGACTCTGTCTGACTCTGACTGACTCTGACAGACACTGACTGACTCTGACTGACTCTGACAGACTCTGACTGACTCTGACAGACTCTGACTGACTCTGACAGACTCTGACTGACTCTGACAGACTCTGACTGACTCTGACAGACTCTGACAGACTCTGACTGACTCTGACTGACTCTGACTGACTCTAGGTTAATCGGAGAGACATTTCTTTTTTCGAAGATAGAAATTCTCATAACTTACGTGATTTTTGCGAAAACCTCGGGAAACATTTAAAATGGATATATTGCAAAGCTGAAGACATTTTCGTCGATGGGGTAGGTAAGTCTTTAAGTCCTGAAAAAATGAGCAAAATTGGAGAGAAATATTTTTTTCCGAAAAATGAAATTCTATCACAGGTCAAGACCTGTACGCGATTTTGATTTTTAGCTGAAATTTGTTTTTACGTAAATATGTCAAGTAATACATCATTTTGTTCGTCTTGATGAACACTATTGAAATATATATATATATGTATACTTTCAACTAAATCTACGGCTTATGGTGACTCTGACTGACTCTGTCTGACTCTGACTGACTCTGACAGACACTGACTGACTCTGACTGACTCTGACAGACTCTGACTGACTCTGACAGACTCTGACTGACTCTGACAGACTCTGACTGACTCTGACAGACTCTGACTGACTCTGACAGACTCTGACAGACTCTGACTGACTCTGACAGACACTGACTGACTCTGACTGACTCTGACAGACTCTGACTGACTCTGACAGACTCTGACTGACTCTGACAGACTCTGACTGACTCTGACAGACTCTGACTGACTCTGACAGACTCTGACAGACTCTGACTGACTCTGACTGACTCTGACTGACTCTAGGTTAATCGGAGAGACATTTCTTTTTTCGAAGATAGAAATTCTCATAACTTACGTGAGTTTTGCGAAAACCTCGGGAAACATTTAAAATGGATATATTGCAAAGCTGAAGACATTTTCGTCGATGGGGTAGGTAAGTCTTTAAGTCCTGAAAAAATGAGCAAAATTGGAGAGAAATATTTTTTTCCGAAAAATGAAATTCTATCACAGGTCAAGACCTGTACGCGATTTTGATTTTTAGCTGAAATTTGTTTTTACGTAAATATGTCAAGTAATACATCATTTTGTTCGTCTTGATGAACACTATTGAAATATATATATATATGTATACTTTCAACTAAATCTACGGCTTATGGTGACTCTGACTGACTCTGTCTGACTCTGACTGACTCTGACTGACTCTGACTGACTCTAGGTTAATCGGAGAGACATTTCTTTTTTCGAAGATAGAAATTCTCATAACTTACGTGATTTTTGCGAAAACCTCGGGAAACATTTAAAATGGATATATTGCAAAGCTGAAGACATTTTCGTCGATGGGGTAGGTAAGTCTTTAAGTCCTGAAAAAATGAGCAAAATTGGAGAGAAATATTTTTTTCCGAAAAATGAAATTCTATCACAGGTCAAGACCTGTACGCGATTTTGATTTTTAGCTGAAATTTTTTTTTACGTAAATATGTCAAGTAATACATCATTTTGTTCGTCTTGATGAACACTATTGAAATATATATATATATGTATACTTTCAACTAAATCTACGGCTTATGGTGACTCTGACTGACTCTGTCTGACTCTGACTGACTCTGACAGACACTGACTGACTCTGACTGACTCTGACAGACTCTGACTGACTCTGACAGACTCTGACTGACTCTGACAGACTCTGACTGACTCTGACAGACTCTGACTGACTCTGACAGACTCTGACAGACTCTGACTGACTCTGACTGACTCTGACTGACTCTAGGTTAATCGGAGAGACATTTCTTTTTTCGAAGATAGAAATTCTCATAACTTACGTGATTTTTGCGAAAACCTCGGGAAACATTTAAAATGGATATATTGCAAAGCTGAAGACATTTTCGTCGATGGGGTAGGTAAGTCTTTAAGTCCTGAAAAAATGAGCAAAATTGGAGAGAAATATTTTTTTCCGAAAAATGAAATTCTATCACAGGTCAAGACCTGTACGCGATTTTGATTTTTAGCTGAAATTTTTGTTTACGTAAATATGTCAAGTAATACATCATTTTGTTCGTCTTGATGAACACTATTGAAATATATATATATATGTATACTTTCAACTAAATCTACGGCTTATGGTGACTCTGACTGACTCTGTCTGACTCTGACTGACTCTGACAGACACTGACTGACTCTGACTGACTCTGACAGACTCTGACTGACTCTGACAGACTCTGACTGACTCTGACAGACTCTGACTGACTCTGACAGACTCTGACTGACTCTGACAGACTCTGACAGACTCTGACTGACTCTGACAGACACTGACTGACTCTGACTGACTCTGACAGACTCTGACTGACTCTGACAGACTCTGACTGACTCTGACAGACTCTGACTGACTCTGACAGACTCTGACTGACTCTGACAGACTCTGACAGACTCTGACTGACTCTGACTGACTCTGACTGACTCTAGGTTAATCGGAGAGACATTTCTTTTTTCGAAGATAGAAATTCTCATAACTTACGTGAGTTTTGCGAAAACCTCGGGAAACATTTAAAATGGATATATTGCAAAGCTGAAGACATTTTCGTCGATGGGGTAGGTAAGTCTTTAAGTCCTGAAAAAATGAGCAAAATTGGAGAGAAATATTTTTTTCCGAAAAATGAAATTCTATCACAGGTCAAGACCTGTACGCGATTTTGATTTTTAGCTGAAATTTGTTTTTACGTAAATATGTCAAGTAATACATCATTTTGTTCGTCTTGATGAACACTATTGAAATATATATATATATGTATACTTTCAACTAAATCTACGGCTTATGGTGACTCTGACTGACTCTGTCTGACTCTGACTGACTCTGACTGACTCTGACTGACTCTAGGTTAATCGGAGAGACATTTCTTTTTTCGAAGATAGAAATTCTCATAACTTACGTGATTTTTGCGAAAACCTCGGGAAACATTTAAAATGGATATATTGCAAAGCTGAAGACATTTTCGTCGATGGGGTAGGTAAGTCTTTAAGTCCTGAAAAAATGAGCAAAATTGGAGAGAAATATTTTTTTCCGAAAAATGAAATTCTATCACAGGTCAAGACCTGTACGCGATTTTGATTTTTAGCTGAAATTTTTTTTTACGTAAATATGTCAAGTAATACATCATTTTGTTCGTCTTGATGAACACTATTGAAATATATATATATATGTATACTTTCAACTAAATCTACGGCTTATGGTGACTCTGACTGACTCTGTCTGACTCTGACTGACTCTGACAGACACTGACTGACTCTGACTGACTCTGACAGACTCTGACTGACTCTGACAGACTCTGACTGACTCTGACAGACTCTGACTGACTCTGACAGACTCTGACTGACTCTGACAGACTCTGACAGACTCTGACTGACTCTGACTGACTCTGACTGACTCTAGGTTAATCGGAGAGACATTTCTTTTTTCGAAGATAGAAATTCTCATAACTTACGTGATTTTTGCGAAAACCTCGGGAAACATTTAAAATGGATATATTGCAAAGCTGAAGACATTTTCGTCGATGGGGTAGGTAAGTCTTTAAGTCCTGAAAAAATGAGCAAAATTGGAGAGAAATATTTTTTTCCGAAAAATGAAATTCTATCACAGGTCAAGACCTGTACGCGATTTTGATTTTTAGCTGAAATTTTTGTTTACGTAAATATGTCAAGTAATACATCATTTTGTTCGTCTTGATGAACACTATTGAAATATATATATATATGTATACTTTCAACTAAATCTACGGCTTATGGTGACTCTGACTGACTCTGTCTGACTCTGACTGACTCTGACAGACACTGACTGACTCTGACTGACTCTGACAGACTCTGACTGACTCTGACAGACTCTGACTGACTCTGACAGACTCTGACTGACTCTGACAGACTCTGACTGACTCTGACAGACTCTGACAGTCTCTGACTGACTCTGACTGACTCTGACTGACTCTAGGTTAATCGGAGAGACATTTCTTTTTTCGAAGATAGAAATTCTCATAACTTACGTGATTTTTGCGAAAACCTCGGGAAACATTTAAAATGGATATATTGCAAAGCTGAAGACATTTTCGTCGATGGGGTAGGTAAGTCTTTAAGTCCTGAAAAAATGAGCAAAATTGGAGAGAAATATTTTTTTCCGAAAAATGAAATTCTATCACAGGTCAAGACCTGTACGCGATTTTGATTTTTAGCTGAAATTTGTTTTTACGTAAATATGTCAAGTAATACATCATTTTGTTCGTCTTGATGAACACTATTGAAATATATATATATATGTATACTTTCAACTAAATCTACGGCTTATGGTGACTGTGACTGACTCTGTCTGACTCTGACTGACTCTGACAGACACTGACTGACTCTGCCTGACTCTGACAGACTCTGACTGACTCTGACAGACTCTGACTGACTCTGACAGACTCTGACTGACTCTGACAGACTCTGACAGACTCTGACAGACTCTGACAGACTCTGACAGACTCTGACTGACTCTGACTGACTCTGACTGACTCTAGGTTAATCGGAGAGACATTTCTTTTTTCGAATAATACATCATTTTGTTCGTCTTGATGAACACTATTGAAATATATATATATATGTATACTTTCAACTAAATCTACGGCTTATGGTGACTCTGACTGACTCTGTCTGACTCTGACTGACTCTGACAGACACTGACTGACTCTGACTGACTCTGACGGACTCTGACTGACTCTGACGGACTCTGACTGACTCTGACAGACTCTGACTGACTCTGACAGACTCTGACTGACTCTGACAAACTCTGACAGACTCTGACTGACTCTGACTGACTCTGACTGACTCTAGGTTAATCGGAGAGACATTTCTTTTTTCGAAGATAGAAATTCTCATAACTTACGTGATTTTTGCGAAAACCTCGGGAAACATTTAAAATGGATATATTGCAAAGCTGAAGACATTTTCGTCGATGGGGTAGGTAAGTCTTTAAGTCCTGAAAAAATGAGCAAAATTGGAGAGAAATATTTTTTTCCGAAAAATGAAATTCTATCACAGGTCAAGACCTGTACGCGATTTTGATTTTTAGCTGAAATTTGTTTTTACGTAAATATGTCAAGTAATACATCATTTTGTTCGTCTTGATGAACACTATTGAAATATATATATATATGTATACTTTCAACTAAATCTACGGCTTATGGTGACTCTGACTGACTCTGTCTGACTCTGACTGACTCTGACAGACACTGACTGACTCTGACTGACTCTGACTGACTCTGTCTGACTCTGACTGACTCTGACAGACACTGACTGACTCTGACTGACTCTGACGGACTCTGACTGACTCTGACGGACTCTGACTGACTCTGACAGACTCTGACTGACTCTGACAGACTCTGACTGACTCTGACAGACTCTGACAGACTCTGACTGACTCTGACTGACTCTGACTGACTCTGACTGACTCTAGGTTAATCGGAGAGACATTTCTTTTTTCGAAGATAGAAATTCTCATAACTTACGTGATTTTTGCGAAAACCTCGGGAAACATTTAAAATGGATATATTGCAAAGCTGAAGACATTTTCGTCGATGGGGTAGGTAAGTCTTTAAGTCCTGAAAAAATGAGCAAAATTGGAGAGAAATATTTTTTTCCGAAAAATGAAATTCTATCACAGGTCAAGACCTGTACGCGATTTTGATTTTTAGCTGAAATTTTTTTTTACGTAAATATGTCAAGTAATACATCATTTTGTTCGTCTTGATGAACACTATTGAAATATATATATATATGTATACTTTCAACTAAATCTACGGCTTATGGTGACTCTGACTGACTCTGTCTGACTCTGACTGACTCTGACAGACACTGACTGACTCTGACTGACTCTGACAGACTCTGACTGACTCTGACAGACTCTGACTGACTCTGACAGACTCTGACTGACTCTGACAGACTCTGACTGACTCTGACAGACTCTGACAGACTCTGACTGACTCTGACTGACTCTGACTGACTCTAGGTTAATCGGAGAGACATTTCTTTTTTCGAAGATAGAAATTCTCATAACTTACGTGATTTTTGCGAAAACCTCGGGAAACATTTAAAATGGATATATTGCAAAGCTGAAGACATTTTCGTCGATGGGGTAGGTAAGTCTTTAAGTCCTGAAAAAATGAGCAAAATTGGAGAGAAATATTTTTTTCCGAAAAATGAAATTCTATCACAGGTCAAGACCTGTACGCGATTTTGATTTTTAGCTGAAATTTGTTTTTACGTAAATATGTCAAGTAATACATCATTTTGTTCGTCTTGATGAACACTATTGAAATATATATATATATGTATACTTTCAACTAAATCTACGGCTTATGGTGACTCTGACTGACTCTGTCTGACTCTGACTGACTCTGACAGACACTGACTGACTCTGACTGACTCTGACAGACTCTGACTGACTCTGACAGACTCTGACTGACTCTGACAGACTCTGACTGACTCTGACAGACTCTGACCTGACTCTGACAGACTCTGACTGACTCTGACAGACTCTGACTGACTCTGACAGACTCTGACTGACTCTGACAGACTCTGACAGACTCTGACTGACTCTGACTGACTCTGACTGACTCTAGGTTAATCGGAGAGACATTTCTTTTTCCGAAGATAGAAATTCTCATAACTTACGTGATTTTTGCGAAAACCTCGGGAAACATTTAAAATGGATATATTGCAAAGCTGAAGACATTTTCGTCGATGGGGTAGGTAAGTCTTTAAGTCCTGAAAAAATGAGCAAAATTGGAGAGAAATATTTTTTTCCGAAAAATGAAATTCTATCACAGGTCAAGACCTGTACGCGATTTTGATTTTTAGCTGAAATTTTTTTTATGTAAATATGTCAAGTAATACATCATTTTGTTCGTCTTGATGAACACTATTGAAATATATATATATATGTATACTTTCAACTAAATCTACGGCTTATGGTGACTCTGACTGACTCTGACAGACACTGACTGACTCTGACTGACTCTGACTGACTCTGACGGACTCTGACTGACTCTGACAGACTCTGACTGACTCTGACAGACTCTGACTGACTCTGACAGACTCTGACAGACTCTGACTGACTCTGACAGACTCTGACAGACTCTGACTGACTCTGACTGACTCTGACTGACTCTGACTGACTCTAGGTTAATCGGAGGAACATTTCTTTTTTCGAAGATAGAAATTCTCATAACTTACGTGATTTTTGCGAAAACCTCGGGAAACATTTAAAATGGATATATTGCATAGCTGAAGACATTTTCGTCGATGGGGTAGGTAAGTCTTTAAGTCCTGAAAAAATGAGCAAAATTGGAGAGAAATATTTTTTTCCGAAAAATGAAATTCTATCACAGGTCAAGACCTGTACGCGATTTTGATTTTTAGCTGAAATTTTTTTTTATGTAAATATGTCAAGTAATACATCATTTTGTTCGTCTTGATGAACACTATTGAAATATATATATATATGTATACTTTCAACTAAATCTACGGCTTATGGTGACTCTGACTGACTCTGTCTGACTCTGACTGACTCTGACAGACACTGACTGACTCTGACTGACTCTGACAGACTCTGACTGACTCTGACAGACTCTGACTGACTCTGACAGACTCTGACTGACTCTGACAGACTCTGACTGACTCTGACAGACTCTGACAGACTCTGACTGACTCTGACTGACTCTGACTGACTCTGACTGACTCTAGGTTAATCGGAGAGACATTTCTTTTTTCGAAGATAGAAATTCTCATAACTTACGTGATTTTTGCGAAAACCTCGGGAAACATTTAAAATGGATATATTGCAAAGCTGAAGACATTTTCGTCGATGGGGTAGGTAAGTCTTTAAGTCCTGAAAAAATGAGCAAAATTGGAGAGAAATATTTTTTTCCGAAAAATGAAATTCTATCACAGGTCAAGACCTGTACGCGATTTTGATTTTTAGCTGAAATTTTTTTTTACGTAAATATGTCAAGTAATACATCATTTTGTTCGTCTTGATGAACACTATTGAAATATATATATATATGTATACTTTCAACTAAATCTACGGCTTATGGTGACTCTGACTGACTCTGTCTGACTCTGACTGACTCTGACAGACACTGACTGACTCTGACTGACTCTGACAGACTCTGACTGACTCTGACAGACTCTGACTGACTCTGACAGACTCTGACTGACTCTGACAGACTCTGACTGACTCTGACAGACTCTGACAGACTCTGACTGACTCTGACTGACTCTGACTGACTCTAGGTTAATCGGAGAGACATTTCTTTTTTCGAAGATAGAAATTCTCATAACTTACGTGATTTTTGCGAAAACCTCGGGAAACATTTAAAATGGATATATTGCAAAGCTGAAGACATTTTCGTCGATGGGGTAGGTAAGTCTTTAAGTCCTGAAAAAATGAGCAAAATTGGAGAGAAATATTTTTTTCCGAAAAATGAAATTCTATCACAGGTCAAGACCTGTACGCGATTTTGATTTTTAGCTGAAATTTGTTTTTACGTAAATATGTCAAGTAATACATCATTTTGTTCGTCTTGATGAACACTATTGAAATATATATATATATGTATACTTTCAACTAAATCTACGGCTTATGGTGACTCTGACTGACTCTGTCTGACTCTGACTGACTCTGACAGACACTGACTGACTCTGACTGACTCTGACGGACTCTGACTGACTCTGACGGACTCTGACTGACTCTGACAGACTCTGACTGACTCTGACAGACTCTGACTGACTCTGACAGACTCTGACAGACTCTGACTGACTCTGACTGACTCTGACTGACTCTGACTGACTCTAGGTTAATTGGAGAGACATTTCTTTTTTCGAAGATAGAAATTCTCATAACTTACGTGATTTTTGCGAAAACCTCGGGAAACATTTAAAATGGATATATTGCAAAGCTGAAGACATTTTCGTCGATGGGGTAGGTAAGTCTTTAAGTCCTGAAAAAATGAGCAAAATTGGAGAGAAATATTTTTTTCCGAAAAATGAAATTCTATCACAGGTCAAGACCTGTACGCGATTTTGATTTTTAGCTGAAATTTTTTTTTACGTAAATATGTCAAGTAATACATCATTTTGTTCGTCTTGATGAACACTATTGAAATATATATATATATGTATACTTTCAACTAAATCTACGGCTTATGGTGACTCTGACTGACTCTGTCTGACTCTGACTGACTCTGACAGACACTGACTGACTCTGACTGACTCTGACAGACTCTGACTGACTCTGACAGACTCTGACTGACTCTGACAGACTCTGACTGACTCTGACAGACTCTGACTGACTCTGACAGACTCTGACAGACTCTGACTGACTCTGACTGACTCTGACTGACTCTAGGTTAATCGGAGAGACATTTCTTTTTTCGAAGATAGAAATTCTCATAACTTACGTGATTTTTGCGAAAACCTCGGGAAACATTTAAAATGGATATATTGCAAAGCTGAAGACATTTTCGTCGATGGGGTAGGTAAGTCTTTAAGTCCTGAAAAAATGAGCAAAATTGGAGAGAAATATTTTTTTCCGAAAAATGAAATTCTATCACAGGTCAAGACCTGTACGCGATTTTGATTTTTAGCTGAAATTTATTTTTACGTAAATATGTCAAGTAATACATCATTTTGTTCGTCTTGATGAACACTATTGAAATATATATATATATGTATACTTTCAACTAAATCTACGGCTTATGGTGACTCTGACTGACTCTGTCTGACTCTGACTGACTCTGACAGACACTGACTGACTCTGACTGACTCTGACGGACTCTGACTGACTCTGACGGACTCTGACTGACTCTGACGGACTCTGACTGACTCTGACAGACTCTGACTGACTCTGACAGACTCTGACTGACTCTGACAGACTCTGACAGACTCTGACTGACTCTGACTGACTCTGACTGACTCTGACTGACTCTAGGTTAATCGGAGAGACATTTCTTTTTTCGAAGATAGAAATTCTCATAACTAACGTGATTTTTGCGAAAACCTCGGGAAACATTTAAAATGGATATATTGCAAAGCTGAAGACATTTTCGTCGATGGGGTAGGTAAGTCTTTAAGTCCTGAAAAAATGAGCAAAATTGGAGAGAAATATTTTTTTCCGAAAAATGAAATTCTATCACAGGTCAAGACCTGTACGCGATTTTGATTTTTAGCTGAAATTTATTTTTACGTAAATATGTCAAGTAATACATCATTTTGTTCGTCTTGATGAACACTATTGAAATATATATATATATGTATACTTTCAACTAAATCTACGGCTTATGGTGACTCTGACTGACTCTGTCTGACTCTGACTGACTCTGACAGACACTGACTGACTCTGACTGACTCTGACAGACTCTGACTGACTCTGACAGACTCTGACTGACTCTGACAGACTCTGACTGACTCTGACAGACTCTGACTGACTCTGACAGACTCTGACAGACTCTGACTGACTCTGACTGACTCTGACTGACTCTAGGTTAATCGGAGAGACATTTCTTTTTTCGAAGATAGAAATTCTCATAACTTACGTGATTTTTGCGAAAACCTCGGGAAACATTTAAAATGGATATATTGCAAAGCTGAAGACATTTTCGTCGATGGGGTAGGTAAGTCTTTAAGTCCTGAAAAAATGAGCAAAATTGGAGAGAAATATTTTTTTCCGAAAAATGAAATTCTATCACAGGTCAAGACCTGTACGCGATTTTGATTTTTAGCTGAAATTTTTTTTTACTTTAATATGTCAAGTAATACATCATTTTGTTCGTCTTGATGAACACTATTGAAATATATATATATATGTATACTTTCAACTAAATCTACGGCTTATGGTGACTCTGACTGACTCTGTCTGACTCTGACTGACTCTGACAGACACTGACTGACTCTGACTGACTCTGACAGACTCTGACTGACTCTGACAGACTCTGACTGACTCTGACAGACTCTGACTGACTCTGACAGACTCTGACTGACTCTGACAGACTCTGACTGACTCTGACAGACTCTGACAGACTCTGACTGACTCTGACTGACTCTGACTGACTCTAGGTTAATCGGAGAGACATTTCTTTTTTCGAAGATAGAAATTCTCATAACTTACGTGATTTTTGCGAAAACCTCGGGAAACATTTAAAATGGATATATTGCAAAGCTGAAGACATTTTCGTCGATGGGGTAGGTAAGTCTTTAAGTCCTGAAAAAATGAGCAAAATTGGAGAGAAATATTTTTTTCCGAAAAATGAAATTCTATCACAGGTCAAGACCTGTACGCGATTTTGATTTTTAGCTGAAATTTGTTTTTACGTAAATATGTCAAGTAATACATCATTTTGTTCGTCTTGATGAACACTATTGAAATATATATATATATGTATACTTTCAACTAAATCTACGGCTTATGGTGACTCTGACTGACTCTGTCTGACTCTGACTGACTCTGACAGACACTGACTGACTCTGACTGACTCTGACAGACTCTGACTGACTCTGACAGACTCTGACTGACTCTGACAGACTCTAGGTTAATCGGAGAGACATTTCTTTTTTCGAAGATAGAAATTCTCATAACTTACGTGATTTTTGCGAAAACCTCGGGAAACATTTAAAATGGATATATTGCAAAGCTGAAGACATTTTCGTCGATGGGGTAGGTAAGTCTTTAAGTCCTGAAAAAATGAGCAAAATTGGAGAGAAATATTTTTTTCCGAAAAATGAAATTCTATCACAGGTCAAGACCTGTACGCGATTTTGATTTTTAGCTGAAATTTGTTCTTACGTAAATATGTCAAGTAATACATCATTTTGTTCGTCTTGATGAACACTATTGAAATATATATATATATGTATACTTTCAACTAAATCTACGGCTTATGGTGACTCTGACTGACTCTGTCTGACTCTGACTGACTCTGACAGACACTGACTGACTCTGACTGACTCTGACAGACTCTGACTGACTCTGACAGACTCTGACTGACTCTGACAGACTCTGACTGACTCTGACAGACTCTGACTGACTCTGACAGACTCTGACAGACTCTGACTGACTCTGACTGACTCTGACTGACTCTAGGTTAATCGGAGAGACATTTCTTTTTTCGAAGATAGAAATTCTCATAACTTACGTGATTTTTGCGAAAACCTCGGGAAACATTTAAAATGGATATATTGCAAAGCTGAAGACATTTTCGTCGATGGGGTAGGTAAGTCTTTAAGTCCTGAAAAAATGAGCAAAATTGGAGAGAAATATTTTTTTCCGAAAAATGAAATTCTATCACAGGTCAAGACCTGTACGCGATTTTGATTTTTAGCTGAAATTTGTTTTTACGTAAATATGTCAAGTAATACATCATTTTGTTCGTCTTGATGAACACTACTGAAATATATATATATATGTATACTTTCAACTAAATCTACGGCTTATGGTGACTCTGACTGACTCTGTCTGACCCTGACTGACTCTGACAGACACTGACTGACTCTGACTGACTCTGACGGACTCTGACTGACTCTGACGGACTCTGACTGAATCTGACAGACTCTGACTGACTCTAGGTTAATCGGAGAGACATTTCTTTTTTCGAAGATAGAAATTCTCATAACTTACGTGATTTTTGCGAAAACCTCGGGAAACATTTAAAATGGATATATTGCAAAGCTGAAGACATTTTCGTCGATGGGGTAGGTAAGTCTTTAAGTCCTGAAAAAATGAGCAAAATTGGAGAGAAATATTTTTTTCCGAAAAATGAAATTCTATCACAGGTCAAGACCTGTACGCGATTTTGATTTTTAGTTGAAATTTTTTTTTACGTAAATATGTCAAGTAATACATCATTTTGTTTGTCTTGATGAACACTATTGAAATATATATATATATGTATACTTTCAACTAAATCTACGGCTTATGGTGACTCTGACTGACTCTGTCTGACTCTGACTGACTCTGACTGACACTGACTGACTCTGACTGACTCTGACAGACTCTGACTGACTCTGACAGACTCTGACTGACTATGACAGACTCTGACTGACTCTGACAGACTCTGACAGACTCTGACTGACTCTGACTGACTCTGACTGACTCTAGGTTAATCGGAGAGACATTTCTTTTTTCGAAGATAGAAATTCTCATAACTTACGTGATTTTTGCGAAAACCTCGGGAAACATTTAAAATGGATATATTGCATAGCTGAAGACATTTTCGTCGATGGGGTAGGTAAGTCTTTAAGTCCTGAAAAAATGAGCAAAATTGGAGAGAAATATTTTTTTCCGAAAAATGAAATTCTATCACAGGTCAAGACCTGTACGCGATTTTGATTTTTAGCTGAAATTTTTTTTTATGTAAATATGTCAAGTAATACATCATTTTGTTCGTCTTGATGAACACTATTGAAATATATATATATATGTATACTTTCAACTAAATCTACGGCTTATGGTGACTCTGACTGACTCTGTCTGACTCTGACTGACTCTGACAGACACTGACTGACTCTGACTGACTCTGACAGACTCTGACTGACTCTGACAGACTCTGACTGACTCTGACAGACTCTGACTGACTCTGACAGACTCTGACTGACTCTGACAGACTCTGACAGACTCTGACTGACTCTGACTGACTCTGACTGACTCTGACTGACTCTAGGTTAATCGGAGAGACATTTCTTTTTTCGAAGATAGAAATTCTCATAACTTACGTGATTTTTGCGAAAACCTCGGGAAACATTTAAAATGGATATATTGCAAAGCTGAAGACATTTTCGTCGATGGGGTAGGTAAGTCTTTAAGTCCTGAAAAAATGAGCAAAATTGGAGAGAAATATTTTTTTCCGAAAAATGAAATTCTATCACAGGTCAAGACCTGTACGCGATTTTGATTTTTAGCTGAAATTTTTTTTTACGTAAATATGTCAAGTAATACATCATTTTGTTCGTCTTGATGAACACTATTGAAATATATATATATATGTATACTTTCAACTAAATCTACGGCTTATGGTGACTCTGACTGACTCTGTCTGACTCTGACTGACTCTGACAGACACTGACTGACTCTGACTGACTCTGACAGACTCTGACTGACTCTGACAGACTCTGACTGACTCTGACAGACTCTGACTGACTCTGACAGACTCTGACTGACTCTGACAGACTCTGACAGACTCTGACTGACTCTGACTGACTCTGACTGACTCTAGGTTAATCGGAGAGACATTTCTTTTTTCGAAGATAGAAATTCTCATAACTTACGTGATTTTTGCGAAAACCTCGGGAAACATTTAAAATGGATATATTGCAAAGCTGAAGACATTTTCGTCGATGGGGTAGGTAAGTCTTTAAGTCCTGAAAAAATGAGCAAAATTGGAGAGAAATATTTTTTTCCGAAAAATGAAATTCTATCACAGGTCAAGACCTGTACGCGATTTTGATTTTTAGCTGAAATTTGTTTTTACGTAAATATGTCAAGTAATACATCATTTTGTTCGTCTTGATGAACACTATTGAAATATATATATATATGTATACTTTCAACTAAATCTACGGCTTATGGTGACTCTGACTGACTCTGTCTGACTCTGACTGACTCTGACAGACACTGACTGACTCTGACTGACTCTGACGGACTCTGACTGACTCTGACGGACTCTGACTGACTCTGACAGACTCTGACTGACTCTGACAGACTCTGACTGACTCTGACAGACTCTGACAGACTCTGACTGACTCTGACTGACTCTGACTGACTCTGACTGACTCTAGGTTAATCGGAGAGACATTTCTTTTTTCGAAGATAGAAATTCTCATAACTTACGTGATTTTTGCGAAAACCTCGGGAAACATTTAAAATGGATATATTGCAAAGCTGAAGACATTTTCGTCGATGGGGTAGGTAAGTCTTTAAGTCCTGAAAAAATGAGCAAAATTGGAGAGAAATATTTTTTTCCGAAAAATGAAATTCTATCACAGGTCAAGACCTGTACGCGATTTTGATTTTTAGCTGAAATTTTTTTTTACGTAAATATGTCAAGTAATACATCATTTTGTTCGTCTTGATGAACACTATTGAAATATATATATATATGTATACTTTCAACTAAATCTACGGCTTATGGTGACTCTGACTGACTCTGTCTGACTCTGACTGACTCTGACAGACACTGACTGACTCTGACTGACTCTGACGGACTCTGACTGACTCTGACGGACTCTGACTGACTCTGACGGACTCTGACTGACTCTGACAGACTCTGACTGACTCTGACAGACTCTGACTGACTCTGACAGACTCTGACAGACTCTGACTGACTCTGACTGACTCTGACTGACTCTGACTGACTCTAGGTTAATCGGAGAGACATTTCTTTTTTCGAAGATAGAAATTCTCATAACTTACGTGATTTTTGCGAAAACCTCGGGAAACATTTAAAATGGATATATTGCAAAGCTGAAGACATTTTCGTCGATGGGGTAGGTAAGTCTTTAAGTCCTGAAAAAATGAGCAAAATTGGAGAGAAATATTTTTTTCCGAAAAATGAAATTCTATCACAGGTCAAGACCTGTACGCGATTTTGATTTTTAGCTGAAATTTTTTTTTACTTTAATATGTCAAGTAATACATCATTTTGTTCGTCTTGATGAACACTATTGAAATATATATATATATGTATACTTTCAACTAAATCTACGGCTTATGGTGACTCTGACTGACTCTGTCTGACTCTGACTGACTCTGACAGACACTGACTGACTCTGACTGACTCTGACAGACTCTGACTGACTCTGACAGACTCTGACTGACTCTGACAGACTCTGACTGACTCTGACAGACTCTGACTGACTCTGACAGACTCTGACTGACTCTGACAGACTCTGACAGACTCTGACTGACTCTGACTGACTCTGACTGACTCTAGGTTAATCGGAGAGACATTTCTTTTTTCGAAGATAGAAATTCTCATAACTTACGTGATTTTTGCGAAAACCTCGGGAAACATTTAAAATGGATATATTGCAAAGCTGAAGACATTTTCGTCGATGGGGTAGGTAAGTCTTTAAGTCCTGAAAAAATGAGCAAAATTGGAGAGAAATATTTTTTTCCGAAAAATGAAATTCTATCACAGGTCAAGACCTGTACGCGATTTTGATTTTTAGCTGAAATTTGTTTTTACGTAAATATGTCAAGTAATACATCATTTTGTTCGTCTTGATGAACACTATTGAAATATATATATATATGTATACTTTCAACTAAATCTACGGCTTATGGTGACTCTGACTGACTCTGTCTGACTCTGACTGACTCTGACAGACACTGACTGACTCTGACTGACTCTGACAGACTCTGACTGACTCTGACAGACTCTGACTGACTCTGACAGACTCTAGGTTAATCGGAGAGACATTTCTTTTTTCGAAGATAGAAATTCTCATAACTTACGTGATTTTTGCGAAAACCTCGGGAAACATTTAAAATGGATATATTGCAAAGCTGAAGACATTTTCGTCGATGGGGTAGGTAAGTCTTTAAGTCCTGAAAAAATGAGCAAAATTGGAGAGAAATATTTTTTTCCGAAAAATGAAATTCTATCACAGGTCAAGACCTGTACGCGATTTTGATTTTTAGCTGAAATTTGTTCTTACGTAAATATGTCAAGTAATACATCATTTTGTTCGTCTTGATGAACACTATTGAAATATATATATATATGTATACTTTCAACTAAATCTACGGCTTATGGTGACTCTGACTGACTCTGTCTGACTCTGACTGACTCTGACAGACACTGACTGACTCTGACTGACTCTGACAGACTCTGACTGACTCTGACAGACTCTGACTGACTCTGACAGACTCTGACTGACTCTGACAGACTCTGACTGACTCTGACAGACTCTGACAGACTCTGACTGACTCTGACTGTTTCTGACTGACTCTAGGTTAATCGGAGAGACATTTCTTTTTTCGAAGATAGAAATTCTCATAACTTACGTGATTTTTGCGAAAACCTCGGGAAACATTTAAAATGGATATATTGCAAAGCTGAAGACATTTTCGTCGATGGGGTAGGTAAGTCTTTAAGTCCTGAAAAAATGAGCAAAATTGGAGAGAAATATTTTTTTCCGAAAAATGAAATTCTATCACAGGTCAAGACCTGTACGCGATTTTGATTTTTAGCTGAAATTTGTTTTTACGTAAATATGTCAAGTAATACATCATTTTGTTCGTCTTGATGAACACTACTGAAATATATATATATATGTATACTTTCAACTAAATCTACGGCTTATGGTGACTCTGACTGACTCTGTCTGACTCTGACTGACTCTGACAGACACTGACTGACTCTGACTGACTCTGACGGACTCTGACTGACTCTGACGGACTCTGACTGAATCTGACAGACTCTGACTGACTCTAGGTTAATCGGAGAGACATTTCTTTTTTCGAAGATAGAAATTCTCATAACTTACGTGATTTTTGCGAAAACCTCGGGAAACATTTAAAATGGATATATTGCAAAGCTGAAGACATTTTCGTCGATGGGGTAGGTAAGTCTTTAAGTCCTGAAAAAATGAGCAAAATTGGAGAGAAATATTTTTTTCCGAAAAATGAAATTCTATCACAGGTCAAGACCTGTACGCGATTTTGATTTTTAGTTTAAATTTTTTTTTACGTAAATATGTCAAGTAATACATCATTTTGTTTGTCTTGATGAACACTATTGAAATATATATATATATGTATACTTTCAACTAAATCTACGGCTTATGGTGACTCTGACTGACTCTGTCTGACTCTGACTGACTCTGACTGACACTGACTGACTCTGACTGACTCTGACAGACTCTGACTGACTCTGACAGACTCTGACTGACTATGACAGACTCTGACTGACTCTGACAGACTCTGACAGACTCTGACTGACTCTGACTGACTCTGACTGACTCTAGGTTAATCGGAGAGACATTTCTTTTTTCGAAGATAGAAATTCTCATAACTTACGTGATTTTTGCGAAAACCTCGGGAAACATTTAAAATGGATATATTGCAAAGCTGAAGACATTTTCGTCGATGGGGTAGGTAAGTCTTTAAGTCCTGAAAAAATGAGCAAAATTGGAGAGAAATATTTTTTTCCGAAAAATGAAATTCTATCACAGGTCAAGACCTGTACGCGATTTTGATTTTTAGCTGAAATTTGTTTTTACGTAAATATGTCAAGTAATACATCATTTTGTTCGTCTTGATGAACACTATTGAAATATATATATATATGTATACTTTCAACTAAATCTACGGCTTATGGTGACTCTGACTGACTCTGTCTGACTCTGACTGACTCTGACAGACACTGACTGACTCTGACTGACTCTGACAGACTCTGACTGACTCTGACGGACTCTGACTGACTCTGACAGACTCTGACTGACTCTGACAGACTCTGACAGACTCTGACAGACTCTGACAGACTCTGACTGACTCTGACTGACTCTGACTGACTCTAGGTTAATCGGAGAGACATTTCTTTTTTCGAAGATAGAAATTCTCATAACTTACGTGATTTTTGCGAAAACCTCGGGAAACATTTAAAATGGATATATTGCAAAGCTGAAGACATTTTCGTCGATGGGGTAGGTAAGTCTTTAAGTCCTGAAAAAATGAGCAAAATTGGAGAGAAATATTTTTTTCCGAAAAATGAAATTCTATCACAGGTCAAGACCTGTACGCGATTTTGATTTTTAGCTGAAATTTGTTGTTACGTAAATATGTCAAGTAATACATCATTTTGTTCGTCTTGATGAACACTATTGAAATATATATATATATATGTATACTTTCAACTAAATCTACGGCTTATGGTGACTCTGACTGACTCTGTCTGACTCTGACTGACTCTGACAGACACTGACTGACTCTGACTGACTCTGACAGACTCTGACTGACTCTGACAGACTCTGACTGACTCTGACAGACTCTGACTGACTCTGACAGACTCTGACTGACTCTGACAGACTCTGACAGACTCTGACTGACTCTGACTGACTCTGACTGACTCTAGGTTAATCGGAGAGACATTTCTTTTTTCGAAGATAGAAATTCTCATAACTTACGTGATTTTTGCGAAAACCTCGGGAAACATTTAAAATGGATATATTGCAAAGCTGAAGACATTTTCGTCGATGGGGTAGGTAAGTCTTTAAGTCCTGAAAAAATGAGCAAAATTGGAGAGAAATATTTTTTTCCGAAAAATGAAATTCTATCACAGGTCAAGACCTGTACGCGATTTTGATTTTTAGCTGAAATTTGTTTTTACGTAAATATGTCAAGTAATACATCATTTTGTTCGTCTTGATGAACACTATTGAAATATATATATATATGTATACTTTCAACTAAATCTACGGCTTATGGTGACTCTGACTGACTCTGTCTGACTCTGACTGACTCTGACAGACACTGACTGACTCTGACTGACTCTGACAGACTCTGACTGACTCTGACAGACTCTGACTGACTCTGACAGACTCTGACTGACTCTGACAGACTCTGACTGACTCTGACAGACTCTGACAGACTCTGACTGACTCTGACTGACTCTGACTGACTCTAGGTTAATCGGAGAGACATTTCTTTTTTCGAAGATAGAAATTCTCATAACTTACGTGATTTTTGCGAAAACCTCGGGAAACATTTAAAATGGATATATTGCAAAGCTGAAGACATTTTCGTCGATGGGGTAGGTAAGTCTTTAAGTCCTGAAAAAATGAGCAAAATTGGAGAGAAATATTTTTTTCCGAAAAATGAAATTCTATCACAGGTCAAGACCTGTACGCGATTTTGATTTTTAGCTGAAATTTTTTTTTACGTAAATATGTCAAGTAATACATCATTTTGTTCGTCTTGATGAACACTATTGAAATATATATATATATGTATACTTTCAACTAAATCTACGGCTTATGGTGACTCTGACTGACTCTGTCTGACTCTGACTGACTCTGACAGACACTGACTGACTCTGACTGACTCTGACAGACTCTGACTGACTCTGACAGACTCTGACTGACTCTGACAGACTCTGACTGACTCTGACAGACTCTGACTGACTCTGACAGACTCTGACTGACTCTGACTGACTCTGACTGACTCTGACTGACTCTAGGTTAATCGGAGAGACATTTCTTTTTTCGAAGATAGAAATTCTCATAACTTACGTGATTTTTGCGAAAACCTCGGGAAACATTTAAAATGGATATATTGCAAAGCTGAAGACATTTTCGTCGATGGGGTAGGTAAGTCTTTAAGTCCTGAAAAAATGAGCAAAATTGGAGAGAAATATTTTTTTCCGAAAAATGAAATTCTATCACAGGTCAAGACCTGTACGCGATTTTGATTTTTAGCTGAAATTTTTTTTTACCTAAATATGTCAAGTAATACATCATTTTGTTCGTCTTGATGAACACTATTGAAATATATATATATATGTATACTTTCAACTAAATCTACGGCTTATGGTGACTCTGACTGACTCTGTCTGACTCTGACTGACTCTGACAGACACTGACTGACTCTGACTGACTCTGACAGACTCTGACTGACTCTGACAGACTCTGACTGACTCTGACAGACTCTGACTGACTCTGACAGACTCTGACTGACTCTGACAGACTCTGACAGACTCTGACTGACTCTGACTGACTCTGACTGACTCTAGGTTAATCGGAGAGACATTTCTTTTTCCGAAGATAGAAATTCTCATAACTTACGTGATTTTTGCGAAAACCTCGGGAAACATTTAAAATGGATATATTGCAAAGCTGAAGACATTTTCGTCGATGGGGTAGGTAAGTCTTTAAGTCCTGAAAAAATGAGCAAAATTGGAGAGAAATATTTTTTTCCGAAAAATGAAATTCTATCACAGGTCAAGACCTGTACGCGATTTTGATTTTTAGCTGAAATTTTTTTTATGTAAATATGTCAAGTAATACATCATTTTGTTCGTCTTGATGAACACTATTGAAATATATATATATATGTATACTTTCAACTAAATCTACGGCTTATGGTGACTCTGACTGACTCTGACAGACACTGACTGACTCTGACTGACTCTGACTGACTCTGACAGACTCTGACTGACTCTGACAGACTCTGACTGACTCTGACAGACTCTGACTGACTCTGACAGACTCTGACAGACTCTGACTGACTCTGACAGACTCTGACAGACTCTGACTGACTCTGACTGACTCTGACTGACTCTGACTGACTCTAGGTTAATCGGAGGAACATTTCTTTTTTCGAAGATAGAAATTCTCATAACTTACGTGATTTTTGCGAAAACCTCGGGAAACATTTAAAATGGATATATTGCATAGCTGAAGACATTTTCGTCGATGGGGTAGGTAAGTCTTTAAGTCCTGAAAAAATGAGCAAAATTGGAGAGAAATATTTTTTTCCGAAAAATGAAATTCTATCACAGGTCAAGACCTGTACGCGATTTTGATTTTTAGCTGAAATTTTTTTTTATGTAAATATGTCAAGTAATACATCATTTTGTTCGTCTTGATGAACACTATTGAAATATATATATATATGTATACTTTCAACTAAATCTACGGCTTATGGTGACTCTGACTGACTCTGTCTGACTCTGACTGACTCTGACAGACACTGACTGACTCTGACTGACTCTGACAGACTCTGACTGACTCTGACAGACTCTGACTGACTCTGACAGACTCTGACTGACTCTGACAGACTCTGACTGACTCTGACAGACTCTGACAGACTCTGACTGACTCTGACTGACTCTGACTGACTCTAGGTTAATCGGAGAGACATTTCTTTTTTCGAAGATAGAAATTCTCATAACTTACGTGATTTTTGCGAAAACCTCGGGAAACATTTAAAATGGATATATTGCAAAGCTGAAGACATTTTCGTCGATGGGGTAGGTAAGTCTTTAAGTCCTGAAAAAATGAGCAAAATTGGAGAGAAATATTTTTTTCCGAAAAATGAAATTCTATCACAGGTCAAGACCTGTACGCGATTTTGATTTTTAGCTGAAATTTTTTTTTACGTAAATATGTCAAGTAATACATCATTTTGTTCGTCTTGATGAACACTATTGAAATATATATATATATGTATACTTTCAACTAAATCTACGGCTTATGGTGACTCTGACTGACTCTGTCTGACTCTGACTGACTCTGACAGACACTGACTGACTCTGACTGACTCTGACAGACTCTGACTGACTCTGACAGACTCTGACTGACTCTGACAGACTCTGACTGACTCTGACAGACTCTGACCTGACTCTGACAGACTCTGACTGACTCTGACAGACTCTGACTGACTCTGACAGACTCTGACTGACTCTGACAGACTCTGACAGACTCTGACTGACTCTGACTGACTCTGACTGACTCTAGGTTAATCGGAGAGACATTTCTTTTTCCGAAGATAGAAATTCTCATAACTTACGTGATTTTTGCGAAAACCTCGGGAAACATTTAAAATGGATATATTGCAAAGCTGAAGACATTTTCGTCGATGGGGTAGGTAAGTCTTTAAGTCCTGAAAAAATGAGCAAAATTGGAGAGAAATATTTTTTTCCGAAAAATGAAATTCTATCACAGGTCAAGACCTGTACGCGATTTTGATTTTTAGCTGAAATTTATTTATGTAAATATGTCAAGTAATACATCATTTTGTTCGTCTTGATGAACACTATTGAAATATATATATATATGTATACTTTCAACTAAATCTACGGCTTATGGTGACTCTGACTGACTCTGACAGACACTGACTGACTCTGACTGACTCTGACTGACTCTGACAGACTCTGACAGACTCTGACTGACTCTGACAGACTCTGACTGACTCTGACAGACTCTGACTGACTCTGACAGACTCTGACAGACTCTGACTGACTCTGACAGACTCTGACAGACTCTGACTGACTCTGACTGACTCTGACTGACTCTGACTGACTCTAGGTTAATCGGAGGAACATTTCTTTTTTCGAAGATAGAAATTCTCATAACTTACGTGATTTTTGCGAAAACCTCGGGAAACATTTAAAATGGATATATTGCATAGCTGAAGACATTTTCGTCGATGGGGTAGGTAAGTCTTTAAGTCCTGAAAAAATGAGCAAAATTGGAGAGAAATATTTTTTTCCGAAAAATGAAATTCTATCACAGGTCAAGACCTGTACGCGATTTTGATTTTTAGCTGAAATTTTTTTTTATGTAAATATGTCAAGTAATACATCATTTTGTTCGTCTTGATGAACACTATTGAAATATATATATATATGTATACTTTCAACTAAATCTACGGCTTATGGTGACTCTGACTGACTCTGTCTGACTCTGACTGACTCTGACAGACACTGACTGACTCTGACTGACTCTGACAGACTCTGACTGACTCTGACAGACTCTGACTGACTCTGACAGACTCTGACTGACTCTGACAGACTCTGACTGACTCTGACAGACTCTGACAGACTCTGACTGACTCTGACTGATTCTGACTGACTCTAGGTTAATCGGAGAGACATTTCTTTTTTCGAAGATAGAAATTCTCATAACTTACGTGATTTTTGCGAAAACCTCGGGAAACATTTAAAATGGATATATTGCAAAGCTGAAGACATTTTCGTCGATGGGGTAGGTAAGTCTTTAAGTCCTGAAAAAATGAGCAAAATTGGAGAGAAATATTTTTTTCCGAAAAATGAAATTCTATCACAGGTCAAGACCTGTACGCGATTTTGATTTTTAGCTGAAATTTTTTTTTACGTAAATATGTCAAGTAATACATCATTTTGTTCGTCTTGATGAACACTATTGAAATATATATATATATGTATACTTTCAACTAAATCTACGGCTTATGGTGACTCTGACTGACTCTGTCTGACTCTGACTGACTCTGACAGACACTGACTGACTCTGACTGACTCTGACAGACTCTGACTGACTCTGACAGACTCTGACTGACTCTGACAGACTCTGACTGACTCTGACAGACTCTGACCTGACTCTGACAGACTCTGACTGACTCTGACAGACTCTGACTGACTCTGACAGACTCTGACTGACTCTGACAGACTCTGACAGACTCTGACTGACTCTGACTGACTCTGACTGACTCTAGGTTAATCGGAGAGACATTTCTTTTTCCGAAGATAGAAATTCTCATAACTTACGTGATTTTTGCGAAAACCTCGGGAAACATTTAAAATGGATATATTGCAAAGCTGAAGACATTTTCGTCGATGGGGTAGGTAAGTCTTTAAGTCCTGAAAAAATGAGCAAAATTGGAGAGAAATATTTTTTTCCGAAAAATGAAATTCTATCACAGGTCAAGACCTGTACGCGATTTTGATTTTTAGCTGAAATTTTTTTATGTAAATATGTCAAGTAATACATCATTTTGTTCGTCTTGATGAACACTATTGAAATATATATATATATGTATACTTTCAACTAAATCTACGGCTTATGGTGACTCTGACTGACTCTGACAGACACTGACTGACTCTGACTGACTCTGACTGACTCTGACAGACTCTGACTGACTCTGACAGACTCTGACTGACTCTGACAGACTCTGACTGACTCTGACAGACTCTGACAGACTCTGACTGACTCTGACAGACTCTGACAGACTCTGACTGACTCTGACTGACTCTGACTGACTCTGACTGACTCTAGGTTAATCGGAGGAACATTTCTTTTTTCGAAGATAGAAATTCTCATAACTTACGTGATTTTTGCGAAAACCTCGGGAAACATTTAAAATGGATATATTGCATAGCTGAAGACATTTTCGTCGATGGGGTAGGTAAGTCTTTAAGTCCTGAAAAAATGAGCAAAATTGGAGAGAAATATTTTTTTCCGAAAAATGAAATTCTATCACAGGTCAAGACCTGTACGCGATTTTGATTTTTAGCTGAAATTTTTTTTTATGTAAATATGTCAAGTAATACATCATTTTGTTCGTCTTGATGAACACTATTGAAATATATATATATATGTATACTTTCAACTAAATCTACGGCTTATGGTGACTCTGACTGACTCTGTCTGACTCTGACTGACTCTGACAGACACTGACTGACTCTGACTGACTCTGACAGACTCTGACTGACTCTGACAGACTCTGACTGACTCTGACAGACTCTGACTGACTCTGACAGACTCTGACTGACTCTGACAGACTCTGACAGACTCTGACTGACTCTGACTGACTCTGACTGACTCTGACTGACTCTAGGTTAATCGGAGAGACATTTCTTTTTTCGAAGATAGAAATTCTCATAACTTACGTGATTTTTGCGAAAACCTCGGGAAACATTTAAAATGGATATATTGCAAAGCTGAAGACATTTTCGTCGATGGGGTAGGTAAGTCTTTAAGTCCTGAAAAAATGAGCAAAATTGGAGAGAAATATTTTTTTCCGAAAAATGAAATTCTATCACAGGTCAAGACCTGTACGCGATTTTGATTTTTAGCTGAAATTTTTTTTTACGTAAATATGTCAAGTAATACATCATTTTGTTCGTCTTGATGAACACTATTGAAATATATATATATATGTATACTTTCAACTAAATCTACGGCTTATGGTGACTCTGACTGACTCTGTCTGACTCTGACTGACTCTGACAGACACTGACTGACTCTGACTGACTCTGACAGACTCTGACTGACTCTGACAGACTCTGACTGACTCTGACAGACTCTGACTGACTCTGACAGACTCTGACTGACTCTGACAGACTCTGACAGACTCTGACTGACTCTGACTGACTCTGACTGACTCTAGGTTAATCGGAGAGACATTTCTTTTTTCGAAGATAGAAATTCTCATAACTTACGTGATTTTTGCGAAAACCTCGGGAAACATTTAAAATGGATATATTGCAAAGCTGAAGACATTTTCGTCGATGGGGTAGGTAAGTCTTTAAGTCCTGAAAAAATGAGCAAAATTGGAGAGAAATATTTTTTTCCGAAAAATGAAATTCTATCACAGGTCAAGACCTGTACGCGATTTTGATTTTTAGCTGAAATTTGTTTTTACGTAAATATGTCAAGTAATACATCATTTTGTTCGTCTTGATGAACACTATTGAAATATATATATATATGTATACTTTCAACTAAATCTACGGCTTATGGTGACTCTGACTGACTCTGTCTGACTCTGACTGACTCTGACAGACACTGACTGACTCTGACTGACTCTGACGGACTCTGACTGACTCTGACGGACTCTGACTGACTCTGACAGACTCTGACTGACTCTGACAGACTCTGACTGACTCTGACAGACTCTGACAGACTCTGACTGACTCTGACTGACTCTGACTGACTCTGACTGACTCTAGGTTAATCGGAGAGACATTTCTTTTTTCGAAGATAGAAATTCTCATAACTTACGTGATTTTTGCGAAAACCTCGGGAAACATTTAAAATGGATATATTGCAAAGCTGAAGACATTTTCGTCGATGGGGTAGGTAAGTCTTTAAGTCCTGAAAAAATGAGCAAAATTGGAGAGAAATATTTTTTTCCGAAAAATGAAATTCTATCACAGGTCAAGACCTGTACGCGATTTTGATTTTTAGCTGAAATTTGTTTTTACGTAAATATGTCAAGTAATACATCATTTTGTTCGTCTTGATGAACACTATTGAAATATATATATATATGTATACTTTCAACTAAATCTACGGCTTATGGTGACTCTGACTGACTCTGTCTGACTCTGACTGACTCTGACAGACACTGACTGACTCTGACTGACTCTGACAGACTCTGACTGACTCTGACAGACTCTGACTGACTCTGACAGACTCTGACTGACTCTGACAGACTCTGACAGACACTGACTGACTCTGACTGACTCTGACTGACTCTAGGTTAATCGGAGAGACATTTCTGTTTTCGAAGATAGAAATTCTCATAACTTACGTGATTTTTGCGAAAACCTCGGGAAACATTTAAAATGGATATATTGCAAAGCTGAAGACATTTTCGTCGATGGGGTAGGTAAGTCTTTAAGTCCTGAAAAAATGAGCAAAATTGGAGAGAAATATTTTTTTCCGAAAAATGAAATTCTATCACAGGTCAAGACCTGTACGCGATTTTGATTTTTAGCTGAAATTTTTTTTTACGTAAATATGTCAAGTAATACATCATTTTGTTCGTCTTGATGAACACTATTGAAATATATATATATATGTATACTTTCAACTAAATCTACGGCTTATGGTGACTCTGACTGACTCTGACTGACTCTGACTGACTCTGACAGACACTGACTGACTCTGACTGACTCTGACAGACTCTGACTGACTCTGACAGACTCTGACTGACTCTGACAGACTCTGACTGACTCTGACAGACTCTGACTGACTCTGACTGACTCTGACTGACTCTGACTGACTCTGACTGACTCTAGGTTAATCGGAGAGACATTTCTTTTTTCGAAGATAGAAATTCTCATAACTTACGTGATTTTTGCGAAAACCTCGGGACACATTTAAAATGGATATATTGCAAAGCTGAAGACATTTTCGTCGATGGGGTAGGTAAGTCTTTAAGTCCTGAAAAAATGAGCAAAATTGGAGAGAAATATTTTTTTCCGAAAAATGAAATTCTATCACAGGTCAAGACCTGTACGCGATTTTGATTTTTAGCTGAAATTTTTTTTTACGTAAATATGTCAAGAAATACATCATTTTGTTCGTCTTGATGAACACTATTGAAATATATATATATATGTATACTTCAAACTAAATCTACGGCTTATGGTGACTCTGACTGACTCTGTCTGACTCTGACTGACTCTGACAGACACTGACTGACTCTGACTGACTCTGACAGACTCTGACTGACTCTGACAGACACTGACTGACTCTGACTGACTCTGACAGACTCTGACAGACTCTGACTGACTCTGACAGACTCTGACTGACTCTGACTGACTCTGACTGACTCTGACTGACTCTGACTGACTCTAGGTTAATCGGAGAGACATTTCTTTTTTCGAAGATAGAAATTCTCATAACTTACGTGATTTTTGCGAAAACCTCGGGAAACATTTAAAATGGATATATTGCAAAGCTGAAGACATTTTCGTCGATGGGGTAGGTAAGTCTTTAAGTCCTGAAAAATTGAGCAAAATTGGAGAGAAATATTTTTTTCCGAAAAATGAAATTCTATCACAGGTCAAGACCTGTACGCGATTTTGATTTTTAGCTGAAATTTTTTTTTACGTAAATATGTCAAGTAATACATCATTTTGTTCGTCTTGATGAACACTATTGAAATATATATATATATGTATACTTTCAACTAAATCTACGGCTTATGGTGACTCTGACTGACTCTGACTGACTCTGACAGACTCTGACTGACTCTGACAGACTCTGACTGACTCTGACAGACTCTGACTGACTCTGATAGACTCTGACTGACTCTGACAGACTCTGACTGACTCTGACTGACTCTGACTGACTCTGACTGACTCTAGGTTAATCGGAGAGACATTTCTTTTTTCGAAGATAGAAATTCTCATAACTTACGTGATTTTTGCGAAAACCTCGGGAAACATTTAAAATGGATATATTGCAAAGCTGAAGACATTTTCGTCGATGGGGTAGGTAAGTCTTTAAGTCCTGAAAAAATGAGCAAAATTGGAGAGAAATATTTTTTTCCGAAAAATGAAATTCTATCACAGGTCAAGACCTGTACGCGATTTTGATTTTTAGCTGAAATTTGTTTTTACGTAAATATGTCAAGTAATACATCATTTTGTTCGTCTTGATGAACACTATTGAAATATATATATATATGTATACTTTCAACTAAATCTACGGCTTATGGTGACTCTGACTGACTCTGTCTGACTCTGACTGACTCTGACAGACACTGACTGACTCTGACTGACTCTGACAGACTCTGACTGACTCTGACAGACTCTGACTGACTCTGACAGACTCTGACAGACACTGACTGACTCTGACTGACTCTGACTGACTCTAGGTTAATCGGAGAGACATTTCTGTTTTCGAAGATAGAAATTCTCATAACTTACGTGATTTTTGCGAAAACCTCGGGAAACATTTAAAATGGATATATTGCAAAGCTGAAGACATTTTCGTCGATGGGGTAGGTAAGTCTTTAAGTCCTGAAAAATTGAGCAAAATTGGAGAGAAATATTTTTTTCCGAAAAATGAAATTCTATCACAGGTCAAGACCTGTACGCGATTTTGATTTTTAGCTGAAATTTGTTTTTACGTAAATATGTCAAGTAATACATCATTTTGTTCGTCTTGATGAACACTATTGAAATATATATATATATGTATACTTTCAACTAAATCTACGGCTTATGGTGACTCTGACTGACTCTGTCTGACTCTGACTGACTCTGACAGACACTGACTGACTCTGACTGACTCTGACAGACTCTGACTGACTCTGACAGACTCTGACTGACTCTGACAGACTCTGACTGACTCTGACAGACTCTGACAGACACTGACTGACTCTGACTGACTCTGACTGACTCTAGGTTAATCGGAGAGACATTTCTGTTTTCGAAGATAGAAATTCTCATAACTTACGTGATTTTTGCGAAAACCTCGGGAAACATTTAAAATGGATATATTGCAAAGCTGAAGACATTTTCGTCGATGGGGTAGGTAAGTCTTTAAGTCCTGAAAAAATGAGCAAAATTGGAGAGAAATATTTTTTTCCGAAAAATGAAATTCTATCACAGGTCAAGACCTGTACGCGATTTTGATTTTTAGCTGAAATTTTTTTTTACGTAAATATGTCAAGTAATACATCATTTTGTTCGTCTTGATGAACACTATTGAAATATATATATATATGTATACTTTCAACTAAATCTACGGCTTATGGTGACTCTGACTGACTCTGACTGACTCTGACTGACTCTGACAGACACTGACTGACTCTGACTGACTCTGACAGACTCTGACTGACTCTGACAGACTCTGACTGACTCTGACAGACTCTGACTGACTCTGACAGACTCTGACTGACTCTGACTGACTCTGACTGACTCTGACTGACTCTGACTGACTCTAGGTTAATCGGAGAGACATTTCTTTTTTCGAAGATAGAAATTCTCATAACTTACGTGATTTTTGCGAAAACCTCGGGACACATTTAAAATGGATATATTGCAAAGCTGAAGACATTTTCGTCGATGGGGTAGGTAAGTCTTTAAGTCCTGAAAAAATGAGCAAAATTGGAGAGAAATATTTTTTTCCGAAAAATGAAATTCTATCACAGGTCAAGACCTGTACGCGATTTTGATTTTTAGCTGAAATTTTTTTTTACGTAAATATGTCAAGAAATACATCATTTTGTTCGTCTTGATGAACACTATTGAAATATATATATATATGTATACTTCAAACTAAATCTACGGCTTATGGTGACTCTGACTGACTCTGTCTGACTCTGACTGACTCTGACAGACACTGACTGACTCTGACTGACTCTGACAGACTCTGACTGACTCTGACAGACACTGACTGACTCTGACTGACTCTGACAGACTCTGACAGACTCTGACTGACTCTGACAGACTCTGACTGACTCTGACTGACTCTGACTGACTCTGACTGACTCTGACTGACTCTAGGTTAATCGGAGAGACATTTCTTTTTTCGAAGATAGAAATTCTCATAACTTACGTGATTTTTGCGAAAACCTCGGGAAACATTTAAAATGGATATATTGCAAAGCTGAAGACATTTTCGTCGATGGGGTAGGTAAGTCTTTAAGTCCTGAAAAATTGAGCAAAATTGGAGAGAAATATTTTTTTCCGAAAAATGAAATTCTATCACAGGTCAAGACCTGTACGCGATTTTGATTTTTAGCTGAAATTTTTTTTTACGTAAATATGTCAAGTAATACATCATTTTGTTCGTCTTGATGAACACTATTGAAATATATATATATATGTATACTTTCAACTAAATCTACGGCTTATGGTGACTCTGACTGACTCTGACTGACTCTGACAGACTCTGACTGACTCTGACAGACTCTGACTGACTCTGACAGACTCTGACTGACTCTGATAGACTCTGACTGACTCTGACAGACTCTGACTGACTCTGACTGACTCTGACTGACTCTGACTGACTCTAGGTTAATCGGAGAGACATTTCTTTTTTCGAAGATAGAAATTCTCATAACTTACGTGATTTTTGCGAAAACCTCGGGAAACATTTAAAATGGATATATTGCAAAGCTGAAGACATTTTCGTCGATGGGGTAGGTAAGTCTTTAAGTCCTGAAAAAATGAGCAAAATTGGAGAGAAATATTTTTTTCCGAAAAATGAAATTCTATCACAGGTCAAGACCTGTACGCGATTTTGATTTTTAGCTGAAATTTTTTTTTACGTAAATATGTCAAGTAATACATCATTTTGTTCGTCTTGATGAACACTATTGAAATATATATATATATGTATACTTTCAACTAAATCTACGGCTTATGGTGACTCTGACTGACTCTGTCTGACTATGTCTGACTCTGACTGACTCTGACTGACTCTGACAGACACTGACTGACTCTGACTGACTCTGACAGACTCTGACTGACTCTGACAGACTCTGACTGACTCTGACAGACTCTGACTGACTCTGACAGACTCTGACTGACTCTGACTGACTCTGACTGACTCTAGGTTAATCGGAGAGACATTTCTTTTTTCGAAGATAGAAATTCTCATAACTTACGTGATTTTTGCGAAAACCTCGGGAAACATTTAAAATGGATATATTGCAAAGCTGAAGACATTTTCGTCTATGGGGTAGGTAAGTCTTTAAGTCCTGAAAAATTGAGCAAAATTGGAGAGAAATATTTTTTTCCGAAAAATGAAATTCTATCACAGGTCAAGACCTGTACGCGATTTTGATTTTTAGCTGAAATTTGTTTTTACGTAAATATGTCAAGTAATACATCATTTTGTTCGTCTTGATGAACACTATTGAAATATATATATATATGTATACTTTCAACTAAATCTACGGCTTATGGTGACTCTGACTGACTCTGTCTGACTCTGACTGACTCTGACAGACACTGACTGACTCTGACTGACTCTGACAGACTCTGACTGACTCTGACAGACTCTGACTGACTCTGACAGACTCTGACTGACTCTGACAGACTCTGACAGACACTGACTGACTCTGACTGACTCTGACTGACTCTAGGTTAATCGGAGAGACATTTCTGTTTTCGAAGATAGAAATTCTCATAACTTACGTGATTTTTGCGAAAACCTCGGGAAACATTTAAAATGGATATATTGCAAAGCTGAAGACATTTTCGTCGATGGGGTAGGTAAGTCTTTAAGTCCTGAAAAATTGAGCAAAATTGGAGAGAAATATTTTTTTCCGAAAAATGAAATTCTATCACAGGTCAAGACCTGTACGCGATTTTGATTTTTAGCTGAAATTTGTTTTTACGTAAATATGTCAAGTAATACATCATTTTGTTCGTCTTGATGAACACTATTGAAATATATATATATATGTATACTTTCAACTAAATCTACGGCTTATGGTGACTCTGACTGACTCTGTCTGACTCTGACTGACTCTGACAGACACTGACTGACTCTGACTGACTCTGACAGACTCTGACTGACTCTGACAGACTCTGACTGACTCTGACAGACTCTGACTGACTCTGACAGACTCTGACAGACACTGACTGACTCTGACTGACTCTGACTGACTCTAGGTTAATCGGAGAGACATTTCTGTTTTCGAAGATAGAAATTCTCATAACTTACGTGATTTTTGCGAAAACCTCGGGAAACATTTAAAATGGATATATTGCAAAGCTGAAGACATTTTCGTCGATGGGGTAGGTAAGTCTTTAAGTCCTGAAAAAATGAGCAAAATTGGAGAGAAATATTTTTTTCCGAAAAATGAAATTCTATCACAGGTCAAGACCTGTACGCGATTTTGATTTTTAGCTGAAATTTTTTTTTACGTAAATATGTCAAGTAATACATCATTTTGTTCGTCTTGATGAACACTATTGAAATATATATATATATGTATACTTTCAACTAAATCTACGGCTTATGGTGACTCTGACTGACTCTGTCTGACTCTGACTGACTCTGACAGACACTGACTGACTCTGACTGACTCTGACAGACTCTGACTGACTCTGACAGACTCTGACTGACTCTGACAGACTCTGACTGACTCTGACAGACTCTGACTGACTCTGACTGACTCTGACTGACTCTGACTGACTCTGACTGACTCTAGGTTAATCGGAGAGACATTTCTTTTTTCGAAGATAGAAATTCTCATAACTTACGTGATTTTTGCGAAAACCTCGGGAAACATTTAAAATGGATATATTGCAAAGCTGAAGACATTTTCGTCGATGGGGTAGGTAAGTCTTTAAGTCCTGAAAAATTGAGCAAAATTGGAGAGAAATATTTTTTTCCGAAAAATGAAATTCTATCACAGGTCAAGACCTGTACGCGATTTTGATTTTTAGCTGAAATTTTTTTTTACGTAAATATGTCAAGTAATACATCATTTTGTTCGTCTTGATGAACACTATTGAAATATATATATATATGTATACTTCAAACTAAATCTACGGCTTATGGTGACTCTGACTGACTCTGTCTGACTCTGACTGACTCTGACAGACACTGACTGACTCTGACTGACTCTGACAGACTCTGACTGACTCTGACAGACACTGACTGACTCTGACTGACTCTGACAGACTCTGACTGACTCTGACAGACTCTGACTGACTCTGACTGACTCTGACTGACTCTGACTGACTCTGACTGACTCTAGGTTAATCGGAGAGACATTTCTTTTTTCGAAGATAGAAATTCTCATAACTTACGTGATTTTTGCGAAAACCTCGGGAAACATTTAAAATGGATATATTGCAAAGCTGAAGACATTTTCGTCGATGGGGTAGGTAAGTCTTTAAGTCCTGAAAAATTGAGCAAAATTGGAGAGAAATATTTTTTTCCGAAAAATGAAATTCTATCACAGGTCAAGACCTGTACGCGATTTTGATTTTTAGCTGAAATTTTTTTTTACGTAAATATGTCAAGTAATACATCATTTTGTTCGTCTTGATGAACACTATTGAAATATATATATATATGTATACTTTCAACTAAATCTACGGCTTATGGTGACTCTGACTGACTCTGTCTGACTCTGACTGACTCTGACAGACACTGACTGACTCTGACTGACTCTGACAGACTCTGACTGACTCTGACAGACTCTGACTGACTCTGACAGACTCTGACTGACTCTGACAGACTCTGACTGACTCTGACTGACTCTGACTGACTCTGACTGACTCTGACTGACTCTAGGTTAATCGGAGAGACATTTCTTTTTTCGAAGATAGAAATTCTCATAACTTACGTGATTTTTGCGAAAACCTCGGGAAACATTTAAAATGGATATATTGCAAAGCTGAAGACATTTTCGTCGATGGGGTAGGTAAGTCTTTAAGTCCTGAAAAAATGAGCAAAATTGGAGAGAAATATTTTTTTCCGAAAAATGAAATTCTATCACAGGTCAAGACCTGTACGCGATTTTGATTTTTAGCTGAAATTTTTGTTTACGTAAATATGTCAAGTAATACATCATTTTGTTCGTCTTGATGAACACTATTGAAATATATATATATATGTATACTTTCAACTAAATCTACGGCTTATGGTGACTCTGACTGACTCTGTCTGACTCTGACTGACTCTGACAGACACTGACTGACTCTGACTGACTCTGACAGACTCTGACTGACTCTGACAGACTCTGACTGACTCTGACAGACTCTGACTGACTCTGACAGACTCTGACTGACTCTGACAGACTCTGACTGACTCTGACAGACTCTGACTGACTCTGACTGACTCTGACTGACTCTGACTGACTCTAGGTTAATCGGAGAGACATTTCTTTTTTCGAAGATAGAAATTCTCATAACTTACGTGATTTTTGCGAAAACCTCGGGAAACATTTAAAATGGATATATTGCAAAGCTGAAGACATTTTCGTCGATGGGGTAGGTAAGTCTTTAAGTCCTGAAAAATTGAGCAAAATTGGAGAGAAATATTTTTTTCCGAAAAATGAAATTCTATCACAGGTCAAGACCTGTACGCGATTTTGATTTTTAGCTGAAATTTGTTTTTACGTAAATATGTCAAGTAATACATCATTTTGTTCGTCTTGATGAACACTATTGAAATATATATATATATGTATACTTTCAACTAAATCTACGGCTTATGGTGACTCTGACTGACTCTGTCTGACTCTGACTGACTCTGACAGACACTGACTGACTCTGACTGACTCTGACAGACTCTGACTGACTCTGACAGACTCTGACTGACTCTGACAGACTCTGACTGACTCTGACAGACTCTGACAGACACTGACTGACTCTGACTGACTCTGACTGACTCTAGGTTAATCGGAGAGACATTTCTGTTTTCGAAGATAGAAATTCTCATAACTTACGTGATTTTTGCGAAAACCTCGGGAAACATTTAAAATGGATATATTGCAAAGCTGAAGACATTTTCGTCGATGGGGTAGGTAAGTCTTTAAGTCCTGAAAAAATGAGCAAAATTGGAGAGAAATATTTTTTTCCGAAAAATGAAATTCTATCACAGGTCAAGACCTGTACGCGATTTTGATTTTTAGCTGAAATTTTTTTTTACGTAAATATGTCAAGTAATACATCATTTTGTTCGTCTTGATGAACACTATTGAAATATATATATATATGTATACTTTCAACTAAATCTACGGCTTATGGTGACTCTGACTGACTCTGTCTGACTCTGACTGACTCTGACAGACACTGACTGACTCTGACTGACTCTGACAGACTCTGACTGACTCTGACAGACTCTGACTGACTCTGACAGACTCTGACAGACTCTGACAGACTCTGACTGACTCTGACTGACTCTGACTGACTCTGACTGACTCTGACTGACTCTAGGTTAATCGGAGAGACATTTCTTTTTTCGAAGATAGAAATTCTCATAACTTACGTGATTTTTGCGAAAACCTCGGGAAACATTTAAAATGGATATATTGCAAAGCTGAAGACATTTTCGTCGATGGGGTAGGTAAGTCTTTAAGTCCTGAAAAAATGAGCAAAATTGGAGAGAAATATTTTTTTCCGAAAAATGAAATTCTATCACAGGTCAACACCTGTACGCGATTTTGATTTTTAGCTGAAATTTTTTTTTACGTAAATATGTCAAGTAATACATCATTTTGTTCGTCTTGATGAACACTATTGAAATATATATATATATGTATACTTTCAACTAAATCTACGGCTTATGGTGACTCTGACTGACTCTGTCTGACTCTGACTGACTCTGACAGACACTGACTGACTCTGACTGACTCTGACAGACTCTGACTGACTCTGACAGACTCTGACTGACTCTGACAGACTCTGACTGACTCTGACAGACTCTGACTGACTCTGACAGACTCTGACTGACTCTGACAGACTCTGACTGACTCTGACTGACTCTGACTGACTCTGACTGACTCTAGGTTAATCGGAGAGACATTTCTTTTTTCGAAGATAGAAATTCTCATAACTTACGTGATTTTTGCGAAAACCTCGGGAAACATTTAAAATGGATATATTGCAAAGCTGAAGACATTTTCGTCGATGGGGTAGGTAAGTCTTTAAGTCCTGAAAAAATGAGCAAAATTGGAGAGAAATATTTTTTTCCGAAAAATGAAATTCTATCACAGGTCAAGACCTGTACGCGATTTTGATTTTTAGCTGAAATTTTTTTTTACGTAAATATGTCAAGTAATACATCATTTTGTTCGTCTTGATGAACACTATTGAAATATATATATATATGTATACTTCAAACTAAATCTACGGCTTATGGTGACTCTGACTGACTCTGTCTGACCCTGACTGACTCTGACAGACACTGACTGACTCTGACTGACTCTGACAGACTCTGACTGACTCTGACAGACACTTACTGACTCTGACTGACTCTGACAGACTCTGACTGACTCTGACAGACTCTGACTGACTCTGACTGACTCTGACTGACTCTGACTGACTCTGACTGACTCTAGGTTAATCGGAGAGACATTTCTTTTTTCGAAGATAGAAATTCTCATAACTTACGTGATTTTTGTGAAAACCTCGGGAAACATTTAAAATGGATATATTGCAAAGCTGAAGACATTTTCGTCGATGGGGTAGGTAAGTCTTTAAGTCCTGAAAAAATGAGCAAAATTGGAGAGAAATATTTTTTTCCGAAAAATGAAATTCTATCACAGGTCAAGACCTGTACGCGATTTTGATTTTTAGCTGAAATTTTTGTTTACGTAAATATGTCAAGTAATACATCATTTTGTTCGTCTTGATGAACACTATTGAAATATATATATATATGTATACTTTCAACTAAATCTACGGCTTATGGTGACTCTGACTGACTCTGTCTGACTCTGACTGACTCTGACTGACTCTGACAGACACTGACTGACTCTGACTGACTCTGACAGACTCTGACTGACTCTGACAGACTCTGACTGACTCTGACAGACTCTGACTGACTCTGACAGACTCTGACAGACTCTGACTGACTCTGACTGACTCTGACTGACTCTAGGTTAATCGGAGAGACATTTCCATTTTCGAAGATAGAAATTCTCATAACTTACGTGATTTTTGCGAAAACCTCGGGAAACATTTAAAATGGATATATTGCAAAGCTGAAGACATTTTCGTCGATGGGGTAGGTAAGTCTTTAAGTCCTGAAAAATTGAGCAAAATTGGAGAGAAATATTTTTTTCCGAAAAATGAAATTCTATCACAGGTCAAGACCTGTACGCGATTTTGATTTTTAGCTGAAATTTTTTTTTACGTAAATATGTCAAGTAATACATCATTTTGTTCGTCTTGATGAACACTATTGAAATATATATATATATGTATACTTTCAACTAAATCTACGGCTTATGGTGACTCTGACTGACTCTGTCTGACTCTGACTGACTCTGACAGACACTGACTGACTCTGACTGACTCTGACAGACTCTGACTGACTCTGACAGACTCTGACTGACTCTGACATACTCTGACTGACTCTGACAGACTCTGACTGACTCTGACAGACTCTGACTGACTCTGACTGACTCTAGGTTAATCGGAGAGACATTTCTTTTTTCGAAGATAGAAATTCTCATAACTTACGTGATTTTTGCGAAAACCTCGGGAAACATTTAAAATGGATATATTGCAAAGCTGAAGACATTTTCGTCGATGGGGTAGGTAAGTCTTTAAGTCCTGAAAAAATGAGCAAAATTGGAGAGAAATATTTTTTTCCGAAAAATGAAATTCTATCACAGGTCAAGACCTGTACGCGATTTTGATTTTTAGCTGAAATTTTTTTTTACGTAAATATGTCAAGTAATACATCATTTTGTTCGTCTTGATGAACACTATTGAAATATATATATATATGTATACTTCAAACTAAATCTACGGCTTATGGTGACTCTGACTGACTCTGTCTGACCCTGACTGACTCTGACAGACACTGACTGACTCTGACTGACTCTGACAGACTCTGACTGACTCTGACAGACACTGACTGACTCTGACTGACTCTGACAGACTCTGACTGACTCTGACAGACTCTGACTGACTCTGACTGACTCTGACTGACTCTGACTGACTCTGACTGACTCTAGGTTAATCGGAGAGACATTTCTTTTTTCGAAGATAGAAATTCTCATAACTTACGTGATTTTTGCGAAAACCTCGGGAAACATTTAAAATGGATATATTGCAAAGCTGAAGACATTTTCGTCGATGGGGTAGGTAAGTCTTTAAGTCCTGAAAAAATGAGCAAAATTGGAGAGAAATATTTTTTTCCGAAAAATGAAATTCTATCACAGGTCAAGACCTGTACGCGATTTTGATTTTTAGCTGAAATTTTTGTTTACGTAAATATGTCAAGTAATACATCATTTTGTTCGTCTTGATGAACACTATTGAAATATATATATATATGTATACTTTCAACTAAATCTACGGCTTATGGTGACTCTGACTGACTCTGTCTGACTCTGACTGACTCTGACTGACTCTGACAGACACTGACTGACTCTGACTGACTCTGACAGACTCTGACTGACTCTGACAGACTCTGACTGACTCTGACAGACTCTGACTGACTCTGACAGACTCTGACAGACTCTGACTGACTCTGACTGACTCTGACTGACTCTAGGTTAATCGGAGAGACATTTCCATTTTCGAAGATAGAAATTCTCATAACTTACGTGATTTTTGCGAAAACCTCGGGAAACATTTAAAATGGATATATTGCAAAGCTGAAGACATTTTCGTCGATGGGGTAGGTAAGTCTTTAAGTCCTGAAAAAATGAGCAAAATTGGAGAGAAATATTTTTTTCCGAAAAATGAAATTCTATCACAGGTCAAGACCTGGCTCCAGTTTCACGAACATTCTTAAGTAATTCCTTAAACTAAGAATGAACAGTAGTCTTAGACTGTTAAAATTCTTAACTAAGAATTTGACGATATTTGCGTTTCACTAACGTTCTTAAGTAATCGCTAAGCTAAGAACGAATAGCGTTCTTAACTTTCCGTTCTTTTCGTTTGTTTCGTAGCTACTCTTCATTTGGAGGCGATTTTCAGTTATTTAGCGCGTGACGTCATAGCAATTTGTGTAAACAATGCATATTACGTCACTAGCTGTCAGTGCTTGTCAAAATTGTCGTTTGGCAATATGGATTCGAGAAAGCGCAATCCAAATTGGACTTCTTGTGAAAAGGAATTTGCCATAGAAGAAATAATAAGCAGAAGTGATGAACTTTTCGGAAAATTTCGTGGAGCTACTTATGGAGCCAAATCCAAAGAAAGATGCTGGCATGAAATTGCAGATTCTTTAAACTCGTAAGTTGTGACACTTTCAACCCCATTATCAATCAAGCATTCCCATTGCTCGATTTGTATTTTTACTTTTAACGGCACACGAGTGGCTGTGTGATTGTACGCTGCTAATTTGAATTCACATTTAACTTCAATGTACATGGCAATATTTTAATCTGTTTACATCGTTACAAGTCGGTATATGTGGGTTTATTTTATTTTTTAACAACATTACATATCAATCGTTACCCGTACCAAAACGTTTAAAAACAATGAGAATTTATATCCACTGTAAGCGAGTGGTCTTGGATTCGAGCCCCTGTACCGGCTGCACTTTTCTCTGTTCAATTTTGTTATGTAAAGCATGAGAACTGTTAATGAATATAAATGTTTTGTGACATTGTTAAAAAGTAGCAAATAGTTACATGATCATAATCTTCATTACATGTAAATTATTTCTGTTTTAGATCAGGACGTACAGCGTGCATTAGGACAGTAGCCGAACTGAAAAAGCTGTACTACAACTGTAAGGGAAAAGGTAATTCATATACTTATAATCTGCCGCTTTTACTGAGACATTATCACATATATGTATGGAACATTTAGGTAAATGATTCGCAATCTAAATTTCAAATCCAATCCATTAAACATACTTGTAACAGAAAACTTGTTTTTGTTGTTCCATTGAATCTGTATTTTAATAAATATTATATATGTATGGAACAAGATATCTAAATATTATATCTCACAACGCGTTAAAATTGTTGTTGAAATTTGCAATATATCATGTGATATCAGTGAGAAAGTGAGTCATGTACACTAATTCATCTAAAAGGATAGTAAGTATTAAAGTGTCATGGGTAGTTATAATTTTGTGTCTGTGATTTGGATTAAATCAAAACTGATAATGAAATAACTGACTAACGCATATTATTAAATTTATTAATGTATGTAACAAGTTCCAATACTTATTCAATGGAGTTATCAAATTACATACGAATATCGAATTATATCATAGCATAATGTTAACAAATACAGTCAAACATGTGTTAAAGACCACCTGAGATCAAAGACCACTATTGTTAAACCTGTCTGCAAAGACCACCAATTTTATCTCCCATCAGACCATTTTCAATGATATTTAATCTGTTAATATAGACCACCTGTAAACAAAGACCACATTTTGCTGTTCCCATGGGTGGTCTTTACAGACAGGTTTGACTGTACATGTATGCTTTGATTATGCTATCTTTATTGTTTCTTTATTATTTCAGCCAAAGAAAAGATGGACTCTGTCAACAAGACTGGAGGTGGCTCGATGGCTGTTTTTCTACCATGCGAGGACCTTATTGTACAGCATTGGGTGAAGAACAACTCTGCTGAGGCCACTGGCATAAGTGGCGGGCTAGAATCTCTGTGCAATACAGGTATTTCTAACTTGTTTTTTATTTTGTATTTGACATTGAAAGTAAACTTGGTCATTTTGGTGAGCAACCAAATGGCATAAAAAAGTACACTAAACACATATAACTGTTGTCAATTTGATTCATTCAAGGTTTTTATTATGAAGCCTTATAATAATATATAACATAGAATGGAAGACATTCTAAAAATGAAGTAGGGGAAAAGCTTCAATTACGTATATCCTAAAATGAACTACAACTATAAACTAAAATTTGTAATTTTGATCAATAAAATCCACAGAAATTACTGTACCGTCTGCACAATAATGATGTTACCTTAAATCTAAAAGTTTTACTGTTCACAAAGAGATTATAAAGTAATGTTATCAAAAATTAACAATCTCATAGGATTTATGAACGACACAAAAATATTTTTAGGAATTTTTAAATAACTAATTCATAGAATAACGTTTGCAGCTTTGCAATTAAACATAATAACTAGACTTTATCACATTTTATTTACTTGACAAGTTGATGCAAGTACAACTGGCACTAATGAAGATCATGAGACGGCGGCAGACTTATCATTGATCAGTGTGGACAATGTTGGAGTGGACATTGTAAGGTATGTATTGAATTCTGACAAGTTACAATGATTTATAATAGAAATAATTTTCTCCACAGTGTATATATATATGGCTTATTGATATAACTACAACATGAATATTGAAGTACAATTTGGTATTCAGTCAGTAATATTACATCAAATCAACAGCAGACGAATTTAGGAACATCTATAGAGGATCTGTAGTAAAAAACAAAAAATATAAATTTATAAGTGAAATTGTCATATCTTTAAACAATGGACATATTTGAACGTTGATAAAAATAGGAACGGCTCATTATGAGTAATTTCTCCATTTGCCACAATGGTTTTATATTTCGTCTATTGTATATTAGATATGAATACAACTAATGTTGTAACATTTGGATTCAAAATAATATGAATTAATTCTAGTTCTGTATGCATTAATTTTTTTTTTAGCACATATGTTCCAGTTGTTACAAAACAAACAGACAATCACACCACAAGTGAGTGCTTTAAACATTAATGTACTTAATTTTATGATGTTCATTAAACAATGGAAATATCATTGTCATGTTTATCTGATTAGATACAATTTATGATCAATAATTAAGTTCTTTTCATGTATCATGAACATTTTGGAGTACCTTATAACATGAATCATACTTTCTTTTGTTTATTGCATTTAAAAAGAGTAACATGAAACACTACTTATATTAACATACAATGAATAAATAGTCAAAACAAATTATAATTTAAAAAAATAAAATATATTTGCATATTTTGCATTTTACAATTTTCTATTGTTATAATATTATGTTTACACATTCATTGCAGCTCAACCATTATCAACAACTGTTTTACCGACGCCAATTTCGACAATTCAATGCAAGAGAACAACAAAGAGAAAAAGAGATACTCTTGAATCTGATCTTTACTCAATTGAAAAGTCAAAGCTTTTAGCAGAGACAAAGAAATTTGAAGCAGAAACTGCTTATTGGGAAAATAAAAAACATTTAGACAATGAATTGTACCTTTTGAAAAAGCAACTCATAAAAAAGCAGCTGGGAGTTATTGTACCTGTTCAAGGTGAAGAATAGTTAACCCTTTTCTCCATATGCAGATGCATTTTTACTCAACTTAAAGAAACAACTTTTGTAAAAAGTATGATCGAATATGAAATAACTCATAATGCACAATGTCACCTTTAGCCACATTTATCATAAACATTTTCAATTATATAATGTCTGAGCTTTATACTAGATGTTTATACATTTATATGTTGAATATTTGTTATGGATGAAAGGGTTAACTATTCAGTTTCATAGCTCTGCTACAAGCTTTGACTTTTCAAAACAATCATTCTTTTAGTTCATTATCTTGACATGACACAAGCATTTATTTTATGTTTTTTAAATGTTCATTAATCATTTACCTTTAGCAAATTCAAACTGTACAATTGATACAATAATGCAAATCCAAACTGTGAGTTGATGTTAGATAATGTAAATTTATAATGGGATTTCACTGTATCTATGTTAATATAAAATCCAATGTATTAGGTTGGTGAATTTGTGACCAGTTTGAAAAATAATTTACATTCTCTAACATCCCCTAACAGTTTGGATATTCATTATTGTATCAATTGTACAGTTTGAACTTACATACCTTACAAAAATATGTAAACATAGTACTGTCAAACTGCAGTGCCTTCAACATTTATCTCTCTCTTAACTCGGTATTACAGTAAAACCCCTTTAAACCAGCCATCAAAGAAATATATAATGAATACTTGAACTTAACTTTTGTGATGGAATTTAAATATTATATTTATCAAATTATTGAAAGTATGAGGCAACAATGAGATTTCGATAAATGTTTCCAGCAACTGCAGCTTGAGGTGGTTGCTGGTCGTTCCATTGTGGCTCATTGACCAATTCTATTTGTCTTGGAAGACTATCACCTTGTTGTTGTCCAAAGTTGTGCAGAACGGCACAAGCAACAACAGTCTCACATGTTCTTTGAGGGTTCAATCTAAGTCCATAATGAAGACATGCAAATCTTCATTTTATAACTCCAAATGTTTGTTCAATTAAAACACGGGTCTTCACTAGAGCATTATTGTATCTGTCGGAATAGAATTTAAAAATAAAATAACATATGAATAATGTAGTTTCAATTGGTCTTATAAGAGGCTTCCATTTTGTTACATTGTTAAGTGATTACAATAATGATTGTTGTATATTTTACTACGTCATGGACACAATTGATCTAACTGTGATATAATTTGTTATTCATCACACCTATAAATGAACTGTTCCTATTCCAACATTGGAATATTCTGATGATATTCTGTCATGTTAGAGTTGGTTTTGTGAAACAAGAGATATTACTACTTTAATCAAATAAAACGATTAATAATATCCTGCAAAATGTGTTAATTGTAAAAAGTTTATATAGTGAAGATTAAAAAATATTATATTTTTAATCAATTAAAGTTTCTTACCTTTCTTGTGCAGGTGTAGATGGGTGTAAATATGGTGTTAGTAGATAAGGGCGACAAGGATACCCACTATCCCCTAGAATATGTCCATCTAAGGCACCTGATATCAATTGATAAATACATGTAGCTGTTATTTTTTTTATGTACACTTAAAGGCGTATGTTTGTACCATTAAAATGTATATCATTTGTATTGTTAAGATCTCATTGAACTAGAAGTTTGTTACTTTTATGCAATTATTAATTTATTTATTTTGTAATATGCTGTCATATGAACCAAAAATAACATTACTGATTGAGGCGTTTCGTATTAACAGCATATTACACATGTTAATCAAGTAAAGTCTCATTACAGCGACCACTAAATAAAGAAACATTCTTACGTATAAATACAATTGGTCACTAAATGCTGAACACAAGTTAAGCTTTATTTAGTGGATAACTGTATAACCAGCACTTAGTGGTCACTGTATAAAGACTTTAATGTAGTCATATGTATTTGTGAATAGTGTTGTAAAAAATTAACAATAAATTAATATGTGCATTTGATAACTTCATTTTCCACTAATCAATAAAACACCATTATATTTCATATATTTTGTGAACATTGCGTTATCCTCAATAGTATATACTGACCAGTTTGTAAATATCTGCACACCGAAGATTCCCTGAACACCCGACTGTCATGTACACTTCCTGGCCACTTCGCTACAACATTCAAAATGTTGAACTTGGCATCACATATCATCTGAAAATCAGCAAATAAATTTTATACGAAATAAATTACTATTTTGTACTATAAATCAATGAAAAAAGTTATATGGTGAAATATTATGCTATTATTTGAGCTTTCAAGTAAATAAATTAAAACATATATATTTGTTTTAGAGGTACACATTGTTTACTACAATATATGAGTGAAGTTTACCTGAACATTAATGGAATGATAGCCTTTTCTGTTAACAAATTCGTGCTCGTTATGCGAAGGGCCACGAATGCGTACATGGGTGCAGTCAATGCAGCCTGCAACCTTGGGGAAACCTGATAATACAAACAAATTGAGTTTCTAATCACACACTTATGAATCACTACGTAGTCAATGTTAACATTGTCATATTAGACATGAAATATAATAACATACAAATTAGATGAAGTTATAGAAAGACGTTTCACCCACAATTTCAATAGAGCCTGGACAAAATATATATATATATATATCCATACCCCCACTCATAAACATATATACAATCACACACATGCACACTCATATGTATACATACATCCACCATACACATACTAAATAAGTTTGATCAATTTATAAAGTAAAAATATGTCTTCAATATGATAAATTACTAAGACGTTCCACCCCCATTTTGGGGGTGAAACGTCTTGGGACGAAACGACTTGGTACGAAACGACTTTGGGGTGAAACGTCTGACAACAGGCGGAAAGAAAAAAAGTCGAAATTAAGATGGAATCGATGTCATTCAATAATGATTGGTTGGTGAGAGAAGGAGAACACAACATGAGGTTCATCGTGTATATTAGTCGTAATTTTTACCGAGACTGAGGAATAAGGTAAAAGGATAGGCTATTTTTAGAGCTCGTCATTACATTCACGCCACATAATGTTCGTAACCATAAATGTAGTAAACTAACCTGCAATGGAGAAGAAATCCCTCTTCACTGCTCTTACATCTGCAGCTAGCGTTGGGAACTTAACGTATTCCCCAAGTAACGAGCTAATCAGGTTGGTTGTTTTCTTTACGGCTCTGCTGACAGACGATTTGGAGATTCCGTGTATATCTCCAATAATTATGAAATGGCATCCACTCGCCAAAAAATGAAGTGTAACAAGCAGTGACAAGAGAGGTGGGAGGGGCATAGACCGATTCGTTTCCGTTTCAAGAGCTGCAGAAACTGACTGCAACAATAGCAAGATAGACTCTGGATAGAATCGGTACCTATCCCTCACCTCCTCCCTTGACAACTGCTCTAACGGGTTCGAGCGGTCCCGAAAAACCCGTTCAACTGGCTCAAAACGTCGCAGACGCTGTATTCTTCTATCATAATCGGCCATATTTAAGACTGCTAATCATGCTTAAGACAGCGGTATAGCTGTCTTAAAATAATGGACTTAAGAATCTTACTAAGACTGTTACTAAGTCTGCTATTTTTCGTGAAACGCAACAAAAATTAAGCCTGTTAATTTAAGCCTGTTACTAAGACTGTTATGGAGTTAAGAACAATAAGGGACTTAAGAATGTTCGTGAAACTGGAGCCTGTACGCGATTTTGATTTTTAGCTGAAATTATTTTTTACGTAAATATGTCAAGTAATACATCATTTTGTTCGTCTTGATGAACACTATTGAAATATATATATATATGTATACTTTCAACTAAATCTACGGCTTATGGTGACTCTGACTGACTCTGTCTGACTCTGACTGACTCTGACAGACACTGACTGACTCTGACTGACTCTGACAGACTCTGACTCTGACAGACTCTGACTGACTCTGACAGACTCTGACTGACTCTGACAGACTCTGACTGACTCTGACTGACTCTGACTGACTCTGACTGACTCTGACTGACTCTGACTGACTCTAGGTTAATCGGAGAGACATTTCTTTTTTCGAAGATAGAAATTCTCATAACTTACGTGATGTTTGCGAAAACCTCGTGAAACATTTAAAATGGATATATTGCAAAGCTGAAGACATTTTCGTCGATGGGGTAGGTAAGTCTTTAAGTCCTGAAAAAATGAGCAAAATTGGAGAGAAATATTTTTTTCCGAAAAATGAAATTCTATCACAGGTCAAGACCTGTACGCGATTTTGATTTTTAGCTGAAATTTTTTTTACGTAAATATGTCAAGTAATACATCATTTTGTTCGTCTTGATGAACACTATTGAAATATATATATATATGTATACTTTCAACTAAATCTACGGCTTATGGTGACTCTGACTGACTCTGTCTGACTCTGACTGACTCTGACAGACACTGACTAACTCTGACTGACTCTGACAGACTCTGACTGACTCTGACAGACTCTGACTGACTCTGACAGACTCTGACAGACTCTGACTGACTCTGACTGACTCTGACTGACTCTGACTGACTCTGACTGACTCTAGGTTAATCGGAGAGACATTTCTATTTTCGAAGATAGAAATTCTCATGACTTACGTGATTTTTGCGAAAACCTCGGGAAACATTTAAAATGGATATATTGCAAAGCTGAAGACATTTTCGTCGATGGGGTAGGTAAGTCTTTAAGTCCTGAAAAAATGAGCAAAATTGGAGAGAAATATTTTTTTCCGAAAAATGAAATTCTATCACAGGTCAAGACCTGTACGCGATTTTGATTTTTAGCTGAAATTTGTTTTTACGTAAATATGTCAAGTAATACATCATTTTGTTCGTCTTGATGAACACTATTGAAATATATATATATATGTATACTTTCAACTAAATCTACGGCTTATGGTGACTCTGACTGACTCTGTCTGACTCTGACTGACTCTGACAGACACTGACTGACTCTGACTGACACTGACAGACTCTGACTGACTCTGACAGACTCTGACTGACTCTGACAGACTCTGACTGACTCTGACAGACTCTGACTGACTCTGACAGACTCTGACTGACTCTGACAGACTCTGACTGACTCTGACTGACTCTGACTGACTCTAGGTTAATCGGAGAGACATTTCTTTTTTCGAAGATAGAAATTCTCATAACTTACGTGATTTTTGCGAAAACCTCGGGAAACATTTAAAATGGATATATTTCAAAGCTGAAGACATTTTCGTCGATGGGGTAGGTAAGTCTTTAAGTCCTGAAAAAATGAGCAAAATTGGAGAGAAATATTTTTTTCCGAAAAATGAAATTCTATCACAGGTCTCTACCTGTACGCGATTTTGATTTTTAGCTGAAAATTTTTTTTACGTAAATATGTCAAGACTCTGACTGACTCTGACAGACTCTGACTGACTCTGACAGACTCTGACTGACTCTGACAGACTCTGACAGACACTGACTGACTCTGACTGACTCTGACTGACTCTAGGTTAATCGGAGAGACATTTCTTTTTTCGAAGATAGAAATTCTCATAACTTACGTGATTTTTGCGAAAACCTCGGGAAACATTTAAAATGGATATATTGCAAAGCTGAAGACATTTTCTTCGATGGGGTAGGTAAGTCTTTAAGTCCTGAAAAAATGAGCAAAATTGGAGAGAAATATTTTTTTCCGAAAAATGAAATTCTATCACAGGTCAAGACCTGTACGCGATTTTGATTTTTAGCTGAAATTTTATTTTACGTAAATATGTCAAGTAATACATCATTTTGTTCGTCTTGATGAACACTATTGAAATATATATATATATGTATACCTTCAACTAAATCTACGGCTTATGGTGACTCTGACTGACTCTGTCTGACTCTGACTGACTCTGACAGACACTGACTGACTCTGACTGACTCTGACAGACTCTGACTGACTCTGACAGACTCTGACTGACTCTGACAGACTCTGACTGACTCTGACAGACTCTGACTGACTCTGACAGACTCTGACAGACACTGACTGACTCTGACTGACTCTGACTGACTCTAGGTTAATCGGAGAGACATTTCTTTTTTCGAAGATAGAAATTCTCATAACTTACGTGATTTTTGCGAAAACCTCGGGAAACATTTAAAATGGATATATTGCAAAGCTGAAGACATTTTCGTCGATGGGGTAGGTAAGTCTTTAAGTCCTGAAAAAATGAGCAAAATTGGAGAGAAATATTTTTTTCCGAAAAATGAAATTCTATCACAGGTCAAGACCTGTACGCGATTTTGATTTTTAGCTGATATTTTTTTTTACCTAAATATGTCAAGTAATACATCATTTTGTTCGTCTTGATGAACACTATTGAAATATATATATATATGTATACTTTCAACTAAATCTACGGCTTATGGTGACTCTGACTGACTATGTCTGACTCTGACTGACTCTGACAGACACTGACTGACTCTGACTGACTCTGACAGACTCTGACTGACTCTGACAGACTCTGACTGACTCTGACAGACTCTGACTGACTCTGACAGACTCTGACTGACTCTGACAGACTCTGACTGACTCTGACTGACTCTGACAGACTCTGACTGACTCTGACAGACTCTGACTGACTCTGACAGACTCTGACTGACTCTGACTGACTCTGACTGACTCTGACTGACTCTGACTGACTCTGACTGACTCTGACTGACTCTAGGTTAATCGGAGAGACATTTCTTTTTTCGAAGATAGAAATTCTCATAACTTACGTGATTTTTGCGAAAACCTCGGGAAACATTTAAAATGGATATATTGCAAAGCTGAAGACATTTTCGTCGATGGGGTAGGTAAGTCTTTAAGTCCTGAAAAAATGAGCAAAATTGGAGAGAAATATTTTTTTCCGAAAAATGAAATTCTATCACAGGTCAAGACCTGTACGCGATTTTGATTTTTAGCTGAAATTTTTTTTTACGTAAATATGTCAAGTAATACATCATTTTGTTCGTCTTGATGAACACTATTGAAATATATATATATATGTATACTTTCAACTAAATCTACGGCTTATGGTGACTCTGACTGACTCTGTCTGACTCTGACTGACTCTGACAGACACTGACTGACTCTGACTGACTCTGACAGACTCTGACTGACTCTGGCAGACTCTGACTGACTCTGACAGACTCTGACTGACTCTGACAGACTCTGACAGACACTGACTGACTCTGACTGACTCTGACTGACTCTAGGTTAATCGGAGAGACATTTCTTTTTTCGAAGATAGAAATTCTCATAACTTACCTGATTTTTGCGAAAACCTCGGGAAACATTTAAAATGGATATATTGCAAAGCTGAAGACATTTTCGTCGATGGGGTAGGTAAGTCTTTAAGTCCTGAAAAAATGAGCAAAATTGGAGAGAAATATTTTTTTCCGAAAAATGAAATTCTATCACAGGTCAAGACCTGTACGCGATTTTGATTTTTAGCTGAAATTTTTTTTTACGTAAATATGTCAAGTAATACATCATTTTGTTCGTCTTGATGAACACTATTGAAATATATATATATATGTATACTTTCAACTAAATCTACGGCTTATGGTGACTCTGACTGACTCTGTCTGACTCTGACTGACTCTGACAGACACTGACTGACTCTGACTGACTCTGACAGACTCTGACTGACTCTGACAGACTCTGACTGACTATGACAGACTCTGACTGACTCTGACAGACTCTGACTGACTCTGACTGACTCTGACTGACTCTGACTGACTCTGACTGACTCTAGGTTAATCGGAGAGACATTTCTTTTTTCGAAGATAGAAATTCTCATAACTTACGTGATTTTTGCGAAAACCTCGGGAAACATTTAAAATGGATATATTGCAAAGCTGAAGACATTTTCGTCGATGGGGTAGGTAAGTCTTTAAGTCCTGAAAAAATGAGCAAAATTGGAGAGAAATATTTTTTTCCGAAAAATGAAATTCTATCACAGGTCAAGACCTGTACGCGATTTTGATTTTTAGCTGAAATTTTTTTTTACGTAAATATGTCAAGTAATACATCATTTTGTTCGTCTTGATGAACACTATTGAAATATATATATATATGTATACTTTCAACTAAATCTACGGCTTATGGTGACTCTGACTGACTCTGTCTGACTCTGACTGACTCTGACAGACACTGACTGACTCTGACTGACTCTGACAGACTCTGACTGACTCTGGCAGACTCTGACTGACTCTGACAGACTCTGACTGACTCTGACAGACTCTGACAGACACTGACTGACTCTGACTGACTCTGACTGACTCTAGGTTAATCGGAGAGACATTTCTTTTTTCGAAGATAGAAATTCTCATAACTTACGTGATTTTTGCGAAAACCTCGGGAAACATTTAAAATGGATATATTGCAAAGCTGAAGACATTTTCGTCGATGGGGTAGGTAAGTCTTTAAGTCCTGAAAAAATGAGCAAAATTGGAGAGAAATATTTTTTTCCGAAAAATGAAATTCTATCACAGGTCAAGACCTGTACGCGATTTTGATTTTTAGCTGAAATTTGTTTTTACGTAAATATGTCAAGTAATACATCATTTTGTTCGTCTTGATGAACACTATTGAAATATATATATATATGTATACTTTCAACTAAATCTACGGCTTATGGTGACTCTGACTGACTCTGTCTGACTCTGACTGACTCTGACAGACACTGACTGACTCTGACTGACTCTGACAGACTCTGACTGACTCTGACAGACTCTGACTGACTCTGACAGACTCTAGGTTAATCGGAGAGACATTTCTTTTTTCGAAGATAGAAATTCTCATAACTTACGTGATTTTTGCGAAAACCTCGGGAAACATTTAAAATGGATATATTGCAAAGCTGAAGACATTTTCGTCGATGGGGTAGGTAAGTCTTTAAGTCCTGAAAAAATGAGCAAAATTGGAGAGAAATATTTTTTTCCGAAAAATGAAATTCTATCACAGGTCAAGACCTGTACGCGATTTTGATTTTTAGCTGAAATTTGTTCTTACGTAAATATGTCAAGTAATACATCATTTTGTTCGTCTTGATGAACACTATTGAAATATATATATATATGTATACTTTCAACTAAATCTACGGCTTATGGTGACTCTGACTGACTCTGTCTGACTCTGACTGACTCTGACAGACACTGACTGACTCTGACTGACTCTGACAGACTCTGACTGACTCTGACAGACTCTGACTGACTCTGACAGACTCTGACTGACTCTGACAGACTCTGACTGACTCTGACAGACTCTGACAGACTCTGACTGACTCTGACTGACTCTGACTGACTCTAGGTTAATCGGAGAGACATTTCTTTTTTCGAAGATAGAAATTCTCATAACTTACGTGATTTTTGCGAAAACCTCGGGAAACATTTAAAATGGATATATTGCAAAGCTGAAGACATTTTCGTCGATGGGGTAGGTAAGTCTTTAAGTCCTGAAAAAATGAGCAAAATTGGAGAGAAATATTTTTTTCCGAAAAATGAAATTCTATCACAGGTCAAGACCTGTACGCGATTTTGATTTTTAGCTGAAATTTGTTTTTACGTAAATATGTCAAGTAATACATCATTTTGTTCGTCTTGATGAACACTACTGAAATATATATATATATGTATACTTTCAACTAAATCTACGGCTTATGGTGACTCTGACTGACTCTGTCTGACTCTGACTGACTCTGACAGACACTGACTGACTCTGACTGACTCTGACGGACTCTGACTGACTCTGACGGACTCTGACTGAATCTGACAGACTCTGACTGACTCTAGGTTAATCGGAGAGACATTTCTTTTTTCGAAGATAGAAATTCTCATAACTTACGTGATTTTTGCGAAAACCTCGGGAAACATTTAAAATGGATATATTGCAAAGCTGAAGACATTTTCGTCGATGGGGTAGGTAAGTCTTTAAGTCCTGAAAAAATGAGCAAAATTGGAGAGAAATATTTTTTTCCGAAAAATGAAATTCTATCACAGGTCAAGACCTGTACGCGATTTTGATTTTTAGTTGAAATTTTTTTTTACGTAAATATGTCAAGTAATACATCATTTTGTTTGTCTTGATGAACACTATTGAAATATATATATATATGTATACTTTCAACTAAATCTACGGCTTATGGTGACTCTGACTGACTCTGTCTGACTCTGACTGACTCTGACAGACACTGACTGACTCTGACTGACTCTGACAGACTCTGACTGACTCTGACAGACTCTGACTGACTCTGACAGACTCTGACTGACTCTGACAGACTCTGACTGACTCTGACAGACTCTGACAGACTCTGACTGACTCTGACTGACTCTGACTGACTCTAGGTTAATCGGAGAGACATTTCTTTTTTCGAAGATAGAAATTCTCATAACTTACGTGATTTTTGCGAAAACCTCGGGAAACATTTAAAATGGATATATTGCAAAGCTGAAGACATTTTCGTCGATGGGGTAGGTAAGTCTTTAAGTCCTGAAAAAATGAGCAAAATTGGAGAGAAATATTTTTTTCCGAAAAATGAAATTCTATCACAGGTCAAGACCTGTACGCGATTTTGATTTTTAGCTGAAATTTGTTTTTACGTAAATATGTCAAGTAATACATCATTTTGTTCGTCTTGATGAACACTAATGAAATATATATATATATGTATACTTTCAACTAAATCTACGGCTTATGGTGACTCTGACTGACTCTGTCTGACTCTGACTGACTCTGACAGACACTGACTGACTCTGACTGACTCTGACGGACTCTGACTGACTCTGACGGACTCTGACTGAATCTGACAGACTCTGACTGACTCTAGGTTAATCGGAGAGACATTTCTTTTTTCGAAGATAGAAATTCTCATAACTTACGTGATTTTTGCGAAAACCTCGGGAAACATTTAAAATGGATATATTGCAAAGCTGAAGACATTTTCGTCGATGGGGTAGGTAAGTCTTTAAGTCCTGAAAAAATGAGCAAAATTGGAGAGAAATATTTTTTTCCGAAAAATGAAATTCTATCACAGGTCAAGACCTGTACGCGATTTTGATTTTTAGTTGAAATTTTTTTTTACGTAAATATGTCAAGTAATACATCATTTTGTTTGTCTTGATGAACACTATTGAAATATATATATATATGTATACTTTCAACTAAATCTACGGCTTATGGTGACTCTGACTGACTCTGTCTGACTCTGACTGACTCTGACAGACACTGACTGACTCTGACTGACTCTGACAGACTCTGACTGACTCTGACAGACTCTGACTGACTCTGACAGACTCTGACTGACTCTGACAGACTCTGACTGACTCTGACAGACTCTGACAGACTCTGACTGACTCTGACTGACTCTGACTGACTCTAGGTTAATCGGAGAGACATTTCTTTTTTCGAAGATAGAAATTCTCATAACTTACGTGATTTTTGCGAAAACCTCGGGAAACATTTAAAATGGATATATTGCAAAGCTGAAGACATTTTCGTCGATGGGGTAGGTAAGTCATTAAGTCCTGAAAAAATGAGCAAAATTGGAGAGAAATATTTTTTTCCGAAAAATGAAATTCTATCACAGGTCAAGACCTGTACGCGATTTTGATTTTTAGCTGAAATTTTTTTTTACGTAAATATGTCAAGTAATACATCATTTTGTTCGTCTTGATGAACACTATTGAAATATATATATATATGTATACTTTCAACTAAATCTACGGCTTATGGTGACTCTGACTGACTCTGTCTGACTCTGACTGACTCTGACAGACACTGACTGACTCTGACTGACTCTGACAGACTCTGACTGACTCTGACAGACTCTGACTGACTCTGACAGACTCTGACTGACTCTGACAGACTCTGACTGACTCTGACAGACTCTGACTGACTCTGACTGACTCTGACTGACTCTGACTGACTCTAGGTTAATCGGAGAGACATTTCTTTTTTCGAAGATAGAAATTCTCATAACTTACGTGATTTTTGCGAAAACCTCGGGAAACATTTAAAATGGATATATTGCAAAGCTGAAGACATTTTCGTCGATGGGGTAGGTAAGTCTTTAAGTCCTGAAAAAATGAGCAAAATTGGAGAGAAATATTTTTTTCCGAAAAATGAAATTCTATCACAGGTCAAGACCTGTACGCGATTTTGATTTTTAGCTGAAATTTTTTTTTACCTAAATATGTCAAGTAATACATCATTTTGTTCGTCTTGATGAACACTATTGAAATATATATATATATGTATACTTTCAACTAAATCTACGGCTTATGGTGACTCTGACTGACTCTGTCTGACTCTGACTGACTCTGACAGACACTGACTGACTCTGACTGACTCTGACAGACTCTGACTGACTCTGACAGACTCTGACTGACTCTGACAGACTCTGACTGACTCTGACAGACTCTGACTGACTCTGACAGACTCTGACAGACTCTGACTGACTCTGACTGACTCTGACTGACTCTAGGTTAATCGGAGAGACATTTCTTTTTTCGAAGATAGAAATTCTCATAACTTACGTGATTTTTGCGAAAACCTCGGGAAACATTTAAAATGGATATATTGCAAAGCTGAAGACATTTTCGTCGATGGGGTAGGTAAGTCTTTAAGTCCTGAAAAAATGAGCAAAATTGGAGAGAAATATTTTTTTCCGAAAAATGAAATTCTATCACAGGTCAACACCTGTACGCGATTTTGATTTTTAGCTGAAATTTTTTTTTACGTAAATATGTCAAGTAATACATCATTTTGTTCGTCTTGATGAACACTATTGAAATATATATATATATGTATACTTTCAACTAAATCTACGGCTTATGGTGACTCTGACTGACTCTGTCTGACTCTGACTGACTCTGACAGACACTGACTGACTCTGACTGACTCTGACAGACTCTGACTGACTCTGACAGACTCTGACTGACTCTGACAGACTCTGACTGACTCTGACTGACTCTGACTGACTCTGACTGACTCTGACTGACTCTAGGTTAATCGGAGAGACATTTCTTTTTTCGAAGATAGAAATTCTCATAACTCACGTGATTTTTGCGAAAACCTCGGGAAACATTTAAAATGGATATATTGCAAAGCTGAAGACATTTTCGTCGATGGGGTAGGTAAGTCTTTAAGTCCTGAAAAAATGAGCAAAATTGGAGAGAAATATTTTTTTCCGAAAAATGAAATTCTATCACAGGTCAACACCTGTACGCGATTTTGATTTTTAGCTGAAATTTTTTTTTACGTAAATATGTCAAGTAATACATCATTTTGTTCGTCTTGATGAACACTATTGAAATATATATATATATGTATACTTTCAACTAAATCTACGGCTTATGGTGACTCTGACTGACTCTGTCTGACTCTGACTGACTCTGACAGACACTGACTGACTCTGACTGACTCTGACAGACTCTGACTGACTCTGACAGACACTGACTGACTCTGACAGACTCTGACTGACTCTGACAGACTCTGACTGACTCTGACTGACTCTGACTGACTCTAGGTTAATCGGAGAGACATTTCTTTTTTCGAAGATAGAAATTCTCATAACTTACGTGATTTTTGCGAAAACCTCGGGAAACATTTAAAATGGATATATTGCAAAGCTGAAGACATTTTCGTCGATGGGGTAGGTAAGTCTTTAAGTCCTGAAAAAATGAGCAAAATTGGAGAGAAATATTTTTTTCCGAAAAATGAAATTCTATCGCAGGTCAAGACCTGTACGCGATTTTGATTTTTAGCTGAAATTTTTTTTTACGTAAATATGTCAAGTAATACATCATTTTGTTCGTCTTGATGAACACTATTGAAATATATATATATATGTATACTTTCAACTAAATCTACGGCTTATGGTGACTCTGACTGACTCTGTCTGACTCTGACTGACTCTGACAGACACTGACTGACTCTGACTGACTCTGACAGACTCTGACTGACTCTGACAGACTCTGACTGACTCTGACAGACTCTGACTGACTCTGACAGACTCTGACAGACTCTGACTGACTCTGACTGACTCTAGGTTAATCGGAGAGACATTTCTTTTTTCGAAGATAGAAATTCTCATAACTTACGTGATTTTTGCGAAAACCTCGGGAAACATTTAAAATGGATATATTGCAAAGCTGAAGACATTTTCGTCGATGGGGTAGGTAAGTCTTTAAGTCCTGAAAAAATGAGCAAAATTGGAGAGAAATATTTTTTTCCGAAAAATGAAATTCTATCACAGGTCAAGACCTGTACGCGATTTTGATTTTTAGCTGAAATTTTTTTTTACGTAAATATGTCAAGTAATACATCATTTTGTTCGTCTTGATGAACACTATTGAAATATATATATATATGTATACTTTCAACTAAATCTACGGCTTATGGTGACTCTGACTGACTCTGTCTGACTCTGACTGACTCTGACAGACACTGACTGACTCTGACTGACTCTGACAGACTCTGACAGACTCTGACTGACTCTGACTGACTCTGACTGACTCTGACAGACTCTGACTGACTCTGACTGACTCTGACTGACTCTGACTGACTCTAGGTTAATCGGAGAGACATTTCTTTTTTCGAAGATAGAAATTCTCATAACTTACGTGATTTTTGCGAAAACCTCGGGAAACATTTAAAATGGATATATTGCATAGCTGAAGACATTTTCGTCGATGGGGTAGGTAAGTCTTTAAGTCCTGAAAAAATGAGCATAATTGGAGAGAAATATTTTTTTCCAAAAAATGAAATTCTATCAAGGGTCCCCCCCTTGGTGATTTTTTTGCGGAAAATTATTTTTCGAAAATATGTCAAGTAATACATCATTTTGTTCGTCTTGATGTCAACTATTGAAATATATAAATATATGTATACTTTCATCTAAATCTACGGCTTATGCTGACTCTGACTGACTCTGACTGGCACTGACTGACTCTGACTGACTGACTCTGAGTGACTCTGACCGACTCTGACTGACTTTGACTGACTCTGGGTTAATTACGTTAATCGGAGAGACTGGCCAACGACATAAATATATTTGAAATCGGAGAATGTTTTGTTGTTCTAATTTGACTTTGAAAATGGGCATTTTTCCTTGAAATAAAATTCAATCTGTTTTGGTTCGAAAAACACGGCGGTAGGTATTAATATTCTCACTATTTACATTATGTGCTCAAAATTGGTATCAATCGAAAGGTAATGCTCCCAGCTTTCCAAAAATACATAAGTATTGAAAATCCGCATCAGAATGTGACTTTGAAAATGAGCAGTTTTGACGAAAAAATATTTCCAACGTGTAAAGACTGTGGAAGCATTGTCAGTGCAAAGAGTAACCGACAAAGGACTCCAGCCATTTGTTTCAGTTTAAGGGGAAATATGACGGGTTTTTTTGTTAGAGTAAATTCGCTTCATGAATCACCAAATTTGGGTATTTTCAGTCATAATAAATACCGGGAATTATCACTGCTAAATACCATGCAAACCCTGATCTTATTCGCTACATCTGTTTTCGAAAACGAGGCTCTAACACGTCGGACGTACTATTACAGTGAGCGAAATCAAATCAAATAGATAAATAGCAAATACAGATAAATAGGAAGAGGAAACATCAAAAACGGATATAAAGTGGTATATACTAGTGAAAGTGTGTAGATTGTGATAAATAATAATGCCTAACAATCAAAATAAGCAGAAAGCGGACAACAAAAAGAAAACAAAGCCTCCCGCCATTTCTGAACAAAGAAACGACCAGGCAAAGAAAACGGACGGAACATCTATAGAGCACCAACCAGATCAACAGAATATGGGAAAGCAAAAGAAAACTGGTAATATGACTATTGTTAGCCCATGTAATGAGAACCGTCAACAATTTGTCCCTATGACACAAATATTTACCCCTACCCCACCCACCCCACGGGAAATGCCGCCAAACAGTCAATATGTGAAAATGGTAAGCATGAACGGACATTGTGATCAATATAATACTTACCCAAATGAATTACCAGTGCTCTCGCCAGCCTCCTATGTCGGAACGAATACGTCGAACTTTACCCATATAACACCAAACTCTACCCCACCCATCTATCAACAAGGGGATCAATTCCAGACTTATCATCAACAACAACAGGTAGCTGAACCAAATGCAAATGATATGCTTATCAGTTTGATAAATAAACTTGACACTCGTCTCCAATCAATTGAAAACAGTGTTTCAAAGCTAAATGTTATACAAAATGAAGTCTCACCAGTTAAAGCTGATGTTTCTGTGGTGAGAGAGGACAATCATTCCATGAAAACCAAACTGAATGAGGTTGAACAATTTTGCCAATCAATTAGTAACTTTACTGACGAATTCAATGAACATAAATGTAAACAACAAAATGATATGATCGATCTGAAACAACAAAACAACAACATGTCGGCAGCAATTGATAATATGTATACTGAAAATAGTTTACTCCGAGACAAACTGTTGAACATCGAATGGAGGAGCATGAGAGAAAACCTGTTATTTATTGGTATCCCGGAAGACGAAAACAACAAACACATTAGCAACTCCGATGAATATAATGATCAGAGTGAAACAAGTATTCCAAATAAAACATCCTGTGAGGAAGTACTCCGAAAATTTCTCAAAGCAAATATTGAAGACGACACAACAATCAACACAGAAAATAACATAAACATTTCAGAAATTCGCTTCGATCGAGTGCATAGATTAGGAGGCCCAAATAGGAATGGAAAGATTCGTCCTATTGTCGCCAAATTTGAAAGATATTGTGAAAGAGAAATCATTCGAGAAGCAGGCGTCAAACTGAATATGAAAAAGACTGGTCACTACATAAATGAACAATTCCCTCCTGAAATGGAAGAACGCCGCCGCAAGATTCTGCCAGTTTATCGTCAAATGAAAAACGATCCAAATGTAAAAGAGAAATGCTCTCTTGTCAGAGACAAACTATTTGTAGGTAGAATGATGTATAATCCAAATACAGATAAATTTGAATTACCAGGAGACAACGCATTTATGCGTCAACAATCTCAACATACACTATCTAGGCCAATATCACTCGACAAAACAACAAATAGACGACATGGATACGTTCCGATGCAGAAACCAGATAAAAGGAATCAAACTTCACATTTAGACTTCCGGACACCTAACCGATTCGATCTCCTATTGGACAATAGAGAACGTACTCCTTCAACATCCAGATACAAACAAAAAGCGCGATCTCCACTTGACGACACTGAACTCAAACGTTACAGAAACGAATACACCAGCAATCCATTAAACGACCAAAACGATGACGGGCCTCAAACATGTGATAGTGGAAATTGTGTGCGCACAGAACCGGGACGTAAAGACACACATACTCTTGATTCACGTGCATAGGCAAGACAGGGAAACTGTTATGGTTTAAATCACGATAAATCGGAACATCACAACAATTTTCAATCGATTTATAATGATAATGTTGGACGTTCTCGCTCTATTAATTTTCTTTCATTGAATGTTTGTGGAATTTTATCAAAACAACTTGTACTTGAATTTCGCAACCTCATTGATAAGTACGATGTGGTCGGATTTCAAGAAACAAAAATCGACTCATTAGACAGTGTTGCATTTGATGACTTTAAATTACACTTTAAATATAGGAAATCTGTATCCTATGGTAAAAAGTCGGGCGGCATATGTGTCGCAATTAAAAAGGACTTGCAACAATATGTTAACTTTATTGACACTGATTGTAAATTTGTCATGTGGTTTGTTCTATCAGATTTATTTACAGGTTGTGGTGATTGTTTATATGGTGTTGTGTATTTGCCACCCGAGAACTCTCCTTATGCTTGTGATAATCCCATTTTTATATATACAAACTGATATTGATAGTTTTTCAGGTCGATATACAAATTTATGTTTGTTTGGAGATTGGAACTCCAGAACTAAACAAATGCAAAATTTCATTGAGCCTAATTACAATTTGCTTGATAGAACATAATGAAATGAATGACCTTATCAATGAACTCGATGATGACAAAACGTGTTTTGAAAACAGTAATGTTCGAACCTATAGAAACAATAAGGATAATACAATTAATAATTATGGTTATAAATTTATTGATTTTTTGCAATATAATCGGTTATATATACTAAATGACAGAGCAAACGTTGAATATGTAGGAAGCGTTACATGTAAAAACGCTAGCACAGTAGATTATTTCATTTGCTCACCAAAAATGTTTTATTTGATCTCACAGATGAATATTCTAGATTTGTGCCCTCTATATTCGGATGTCCATAACCCTGTAGATGTTTTGTTTACTTTTCATAACTCTAAAAATGAAGCAAGAAATGAACAAAGCCAGTCTTTCCCTAAAAAGCGGTTATGGGACGATAGTAAAACTGATAATTTTACTAATAATATAAATTTGAACGAGGTAAACTCACTCATAGAAGAACTAAGTGCTATCGAAAACAAAAGTCAATGTTCATTAGAAGATATAGATAGAGTTATGAAACAAATTGTTAACATTTATCATGACAGTGCCAATCAAACATTTAACTCGTCCAATATCTTTCCAAAAGACAAACCTAAACCCATCAGTCAAAAAAGACTGTAGAGAAGCTAGACGAAATTTTCAAAGAGCGAAAAACATGTATAAAATACAAAAAAATGAAATAAATAGAAATATCCTACATAAAACTAGTAAAAAATATAAATACGTAATGAAATTATGCCATAGAAAATTCAAAGATAACAAAGTAAAACAACTAAGAAATATGAAAAAGTTAAATTCGAAGAAATTCTGGAAAATTCTAAATTCTTCAAAATATAAAAAGTCGCAGGTTCACGCAAACTTAAATGATTTGTACAAACATTTCAAGAACATAAATAGTGACTCAGATGACGCTAAGAATGATGATTTACCTGATGAAAATAATCAACATTTTGTTCACATTAACAATGATGAATTAAACGATGCAATAACAGTCATTGAAATAGAAAGCGCAATAAAATGTCTAAAGAATAATAAAGCAAGTGGTTACGACGAGATTCTCAATGAACACATTAAACATGCAACTCCTAACATGAAAATTGCTATCCTTAAATTCTTCAATATTGTATTAAATAGCGGAATTATTCCCAGTGACTGGACAGTGGGGATTATTAATCCGATTTATAAAAACAAGGGCGGAACAACAAATCCAGAAAAACTACCGACCTATAACACTATTAAGCTGTCTGGGTAAACTTTTCACCAGTATTTTAAACATGCGTCTGCAAAAATTTTCAGAGAAGTATAATCTTATAAATACTTATCAAGCGGGATTTCGTAAAGGATATTCCACAGTCGACAATATGTTTATACTAAACGCTTTAAGAGAATTACTAACTATCTCGAAAAAGAAACTATTCTGCGCATTCGTAGACTTAAAAAAGGCATTTGACACTGTAAATAGAACAAGACTATGGTTTAAATTGCAACAGTACAATGTGAACGGCAAATTTATGAACGTTGTAAAAAGCCTTTACGAAAATGCTAAATCATGTGTAAGCGTAGAAGGGTCAAGGTCAGACTTTTTTCCTTGCTCAATAGGCGTGAGACAGGGAGATAATCTATCCCCTCTACTATTCTCCTTCTATCTTAACGATCTTCATAACTACTTCGAATCAATGAACCCAACATCTGGTGTAAAGTATGATGCGATTAACGACAACAACGAAATAATCAGCTATCTAAAATTATTTGTGCTTTTATATGCAGATGACACAGTCATTTTCGCTGAATCCGCAGAAGAGTTACAAAATGCATTAAACGTCTACGAACAATATTGTGACAAATGGAAATTGTCTGTAAACACTTCAAAAACAAAAATAATAATTTTCTCTAAAGCAAGAAATCTACATTTCAATTTTACATACAAAAACGAAAATATAGAAGTAGTTGATGATTACAATTATCTAGGAATTCTCTTCAGTAAAAACGGATCATTTAAAGTAGCTAAATCTAATATTGCCAAACAAGCAACGAAGGCTATGTACTCGTTAATAAAAAAATCAAAAGATATGAAACTACCGATTGATTTACAAATTGAACTGTTCGAAAAAATGGTTAAACCAATTCTACTTTACGGGTGCGAACTCTGGGGATATTCCAATAACAGCATTCTAGAGAAAGTAACGCTTAAATATTTAAAATACATTCTAGGTGTGAAACCCAGTACACCAAATTGCATGATATACGGAGAAACGGGTGTTAAACCCATATCTATTGAAATCGAAAAACGAATAATTTCATTTTGGTCAAAACTTGCCAAACCTACCCATCCAAAAACTCCATATACCAAACTCTAATGAACACGTACAGAAAATTAAATGATGTCAACAGAAAAAAACTTCAGTGGATCGACAATGTAAAACGAATACTTATAAAATGTGGAATGAATAATATCTGGTCTACTCAAGATTTTCCAAATCCAGAATGGTTAACAGCCTCCGTTCAGCAAAAACTTACTGACTTATTTCTAAGTGAATGGTACGCAACTATAGATAATTCTAGAAAATGTTTAAACTACAGACTTATTAAAACAAATTTCAAATACGAAGAATACCTAAGTAAAACTCCAAACAACTTGTTAAAATATGTTATCAAATTCCGAACTAGAAACAATAAAATACCCATTGAAACAGGATCCTGGAACCAAACAGATAATAATTTAAGAGTATGCACATTATGCCACTCGGGTATAGGAGACGAATATCATTTACTACTTGAATGCAAATCCCTAGCAGAATTAAGAAAAAAATATATCATAAACAATTACTATATACGACCAAACACTTTCCAGTTCAAATTATTAATGAACATATCGCCAGCACAGACAGCTTCATTTAAAAAACTTTGCATTTTCATCAAAGAAATTATATGTTCCTTCCAATAGAAAAACTCATCTTAAAGTTAGTACTATATTTTGTCACTGTTTATTGCATATATAACATTTATCCTGTCTTATGAAAATATGTGTGTCTTCTGATTTTATAAATTATAGTAACATATACACAACTCTGAAACATCATAAAGTTGTGTCTATTTATATTGACTATTTTCTCTGTTGCTCTTGTAATCTCACTGATATTATATAATATGCCTTGTTGTATTCATTACTACTGTAATATTTTCATGCTTTCATGTATACATGAACTGAGCTTAGTAAAAATAAACTTGTAAACTTGTAAACTTGGTTGAAAAGTCCTGGATATTTTACCTTAGGGGTTGAAAAGTCTTGGGGTTGAAGTCTCGATACCCTTCGGGCCGGTGTAAAAGGCGGCGGCGCCGTTATTTACAACCAATATTGAATGAAAAACACGGCGGTATGTATTAAAATTCTCATTATTTACATTATGTGCTCAAAATTGGTATCAATCGAAAGGTAATGCTCACAGCTTTCCAAAAATACAAAAGTATTGAAAATCCGCATCACAGAATGTGACTTTGAAAGTGAGCAGCTTTTATTTTCAATTTGTTTATGCTCGGAAAACACGGCGGTAAGTTGTTATGTAAAATATACAAAATTTATATGTGTAGAAAACAGAATCAATTAATTTATGTTATTCATATGTTAGCTTCCGACAAATTAAAGAGATAATCAATTAATATTTGCTGTACTAAGATAAATGAAATCATGAAAACGTGTAAATAGTTAGTAATAAAGTAAACGATGAGTTGAAACAACTGAGTAAAATGGGTAATTGTGAAATTGTAATATAAGGAAAAGAATTGTATCATATTGAATAATTATTCACTGTGTTAATGATTTAATTATCAAAGAAATACATAATCTGACAAAACAATGGAATTTTCAATTGTTACTTTTAAGAGAAATTATTGTATATCCTATGAAAACTGCGAGACAAATCATAATGATTAAATATTGGATTAATGTACTGAAATAAAAAAATCCTTTGATCATTAACATTTATAAAATGCTGTCAGAAGATGCAAATAATGGACTGTCATACAGTGGGTTAAATTGGGCTTATCATATAAAATTATTATTAGATGTAAACGGTCTAGGAAATGTCTGGTTATCACAAAATCCAAATATTATTAACTATAAGGCTATTAAACAAAGAATATTGGATGTTTTTAAACAAACTTGGTATACTAATATAAATAACTCGAGCAGATTATCTGAATATTGTTTATTTAAACATGATTTTGTTATGGAAAAATATCTTAATATTAATATTGATCAGAAATATATAATTGTCCTTTCAAAATTTCGACTATATACTCAAATAACCTAACAATAGAGACTGGCAGATACAATAATTTAGAAAGACAACATCGTATCTGCCCACAATGTAATATGCAAGTTATAGAAAATCAGTATCATTTTTTGTTAGTATGTCCTAAATATAGACAATTAAGATTAAAATTCTTCCAACCATATTTTCGTAATTGGCCAACTATCAAAAAATTTGAAATTCTTATGTCCACAAAATCAATCAAATTAATAGGTAACTTAGCAACAATTTTATTTTTCGCTTTTAAAGAAAGAAATTAGAACTATAAATACGTTGAAAATACTGTTAATACATGTACTTACTTCCAAATATGAAATCTTGTTCTTGAACAAAAACTTTTTCACCACTTATACATGTACATTTGTTTATTTGTTTGTTTGGCTATATTTATGTAATATTTTATGCCAATAAACTATATGTTATGTTATGTTATGTTATGTTATGTTATGTTATGTTATGTTATGTTATGTTATGTTATGTTATGTTATGTTATGTTATGTTATGTTATGTTATGTTATGTTATGTTATGTTATGTTATGTTATGTTATGTTATGTTATGTTATGTTATGTTATGTTATGTTATGTTATGTTATGTTATGTTATGTTATGTTATGTTATGTAATGTTATGTTATGTTATGTTATGTATAGGCCCAATTGATAGGTGCGAACAGATAATTGTGACCTTTGTGGTGTTGTCACACTTTCAATTATACATGTTCGCCTTTGAAGTGATAACATTAGAAAACTACCGCCTCTTTAATCGCCTAATTGTTTGTATTCTGCGATAATCACCAAATTAAAAGGTTTTAAGTCTTTGACGAAGACACTTTTCGAGTTTTCTTTCATTCTTACAAAAGCTTTATACACTTGCATGTCGTTCTAAATAATATTTAGACGCAATTTGATCATATAATTGATTTTGTGTTTGTGACTTGCATTTTCATTCAGTGACATAATCAAATTGTTATTGTTGTATCCCTTGCTCACCGTATCACATTGGCTGCACACGGGTACCAAATTGCAAAACGTTTCAAAACGATAGGTATGATAGCTGTAACTGAACGCAGGGCTGGTGTAAGTGAATGAGCTGCACAGCAGGACCCACAAGTATTGTATTACATTTTGTACCATCGGTTTTTCCTACAGAATCGTTTAATCCCATCCGCAAGTAATTATGAAATTTAAACAATAGTCAAACTTCATTGTGTATCTTACAGTAACACACTATTGAAACTTGAGTTAGACTCGTGAACGAATATGCATCGATAACATGAGCCGTACGCTTTAATTACGGATAGCACAATATCACGCGAAGTAAAATACACGGCGATACCGGTTTCTCGGCCTTGACCTACCTGCGAAATCACTCTCTCTCAGGCTACTAGAGAAGGTACTACGACAAAATGGTCCGTGCATGGTTTATGGACGATGACACTACGGTGGATCAGCGCGAACCTCACCAGTTAGATCCCCCACAACCCGTAGACTTGGATACACTCGCCAGTTTGGGTGTTATGTATTACAATGTATGTACATATCAGTGTTAACCTACTTTTAATATTGAACTCATTTCATGCAAGACTGATCATTTTCGTATTACGATGTTAGCTATTTTATTCAGAAACGGTTCAGTAAATTGAGGTTACAGGTATAATATAGTGCTATAGACTGACTGCGAACAGATGTATGAACTTTCAGCACTGATCCAGGTAAGTAAATGCTCTGGTGCATACAAGGCTATTTAAGTTTTAACTGCTGCTTGGTTTACATTTCTATCAATACAGAACCCCAGCCTTTTCTCTGTCAAGCTTACAGACAAGCACAAACATTTCAATACACCTATTTTGAAATGTAATGGTCCAGTGTTCATAGTTTCGCTGTTAACAAAACCGCACCATACATGTGAACTTGAAAAAGCAGTATGAATTCATGTTTAGATCCGCGATACACTATAGTTCATATATTGAGGGCTCAACGCAACACTGTCGTAACTCATATATAATACATAGGAGTTACAACAGTGTTACGTTGAGCCCTCGAATTATGGTCTTTGTTTAGATCAAGATTTTTTGTAGATACCATGTTTCAAATGATGCTTGCATCAGTGCATTTAGTACCATCTAGTAGATCAAAGTTTTGGTAGTGAGCGGGATTGTGCATTCAACATAACTGGGTATTTTCAGGATCCAGCACTAGATCAAAGTGATTTTGTTCATTAAGTATGATGTTTTACAATGTTGACTGAGATGTTCTGTCTTGTAGTTTAAAACAATTTCTGTTCCAAAGCATTTGCTCAGACATCCCAATAGCTCCACTGCTTGAGTTTCTGCTTTAAGTGCCAGAGGTCCTGGGTACAATCCCTGACTGCATCATACCCGCACCCTAAGATATGAACAATGGTGCTTAATTGTAGCTATGTTACTTGTCACTAAGTATTTCAAAGATGATTGTACTTAGAGATATGTTTAAGTATCTGTTAGTGGATACCTTGTTAGTTGCACCAGTGTTTTGTAGCTTATGTTACTTGTTGATCATATACAATGTAAAATAAAGATTTTTTATCTTCTTTGTCATATGTATTTCATATACAATTGCCAATGTATATCATTTAAAACATGACACCCGTATTGAAATAAATATTGTATAATTTATGAAACTTGATCTGCTAGACTGTCTGTCTAATCCATTGTTAAATATAGTGAAAGCTCCATAATTGGATCACTTCTTGCTGGGAATAAAATCTATACTAGTCACAGAAGATTGTCACACGTTCTCTCCCTTTAATCCTTCTAGTTCTAGAGTTCCCTCCCTTTATCCCTTCTATGTTTGTTTCATCGGTTTAACGCCGTTTCTCAACAATATTTCAGTTATATACGGCGGTATCCCTTCTATAGTAATTTATATATATAGTACAATATTTAGTATAGTACATATGCAGTAAAAATTCTAAAAACAAATGAAGGAATGAAGGGTGGGTAACTAGAAGGGATAAAAATGGGAGAGAATATGAGCTGATCTCCTGTGGTATCAGTTATGACATGGTTTGATTATCAAGATGAAACATGGAAGAAAAAATAAAACTTGGTCCAAGAAAATATGGTCTTATAAAGAAGATTGTCATAATGATGCGGAGGCCGGAGATGAGGTGGTTGGACGTGAGGTGGTCGGAGATGAGGTTGTGTTGTATATGTACTTTTGTTATCGTATGTTCTTTCTGTTTGTACAGGTTGACGTTACTGATTTGGCTCATGCAGAAACCTTAAACAAAATAAAAGAAACACATGGCTATACTTATGAAGATTTGATTACCTGTTCTCCAGATAAATTGCCAAATTATGAAAATAAGGTATGGTGTTACTTTTATACAGGTCCCCAGGTCTATACATGTGTGTGGATGTGTGCATGTGAAACTTGCAGGAGGTTCTGTGGTAGAAGATTCACATTGGGTAATGAAGTCGCAGGTTCAAGCTCGGCTGTGACATTCCAAACTTGTTCAAAAAGGGTACTAGTAGCTCCCTTGCCTTATCTAGGCATTGGTCCTATTACAACTTGTTGGCTACTGGTTGATACTGTCTCCATATTACTGAAACATTGTGGGTAGAATGTAAAAACCTAGATACCTGCGGCTGAAATGAATTAAATGCAGATTAACTACTTGGCCCCTGGCTGCCTCTGAAAGTTCAATACAACTGACATGAGGTAGGGCTAATGTAGTGAGTATATTTCGAAGATTAATTGAATGTGTGCCAATTAATTCACAACCTTTCGAGACAATATTATATACTTATTGATTTTTTGCAACTTATAAGTGGTATATGTTGTAAGGGAAGTAACTAAGAATCAAGTGTACAATATTAAGAATTGATAATCTCCCCTTGCTATCAGGAAACTTGTTGACACAACGGAAAAGTTTTATGATTAATAAACAAAAAGTTTGACCTTTGCTACAAAGCTTCTTGCTTCCATAACTGTCTGTTAATTGTATGGTTCTTGATCATGGTGCCTAGTAACCTATCTGATATAGGAGAGTTGTTGTGGCCGCGGAAAAAGATTCCCAATGTTGTCTCAAAGATGACCAGTCCATGCCTACCCGCATTATTTGCTTTATTTTCTTTGGAGGAAGCCTTAATAGTGCAGTAAGGAGAATGAGCAGACTTGTATTGCCAGGTGCTGTCGCCATAGTAATATGAATTCGAGGCTTAGAGATGGCTAAAAACTTACATAGATACACATAAGTGTACACTGGATGATTCATTGTGCTTGTAATGATTCATGTTATCACCTTTAGATGAGTTAACAAAGTCTGGTTTCATTTTCACATTTGTGGTCATGTATTAATCATTATAAACTTATTGTTTCTAAAATATTATTTCTAGCAAACAAGTTATGTAAATTCATTTCGTATTATGGATGTCATCTGTAGAGGTGTCATGATACAGCAGAAGCGTACCACGATATATTGCAATACATAAGCAACATATTACTGTATTTACCACAATATATTGCTTCATTAAATTAAAACATGATTGTAGATATTCTTTTTACTTCACTTGAGTTGAACGCTTACTCAACTGCAGACTTTTTCAAGTGAGTTGCAAAAATAAGAATTATCTCATTTCAGTTGTTGCCTAAAGTGAAGTTTTAATGACTAGATAATTCTATATCATTAGGTTTTGTTCGATCGCAGTACAATGCAGTCACAGGAGAGTTATATTCCTTAATCCCTTCTGTAGTATTATGTATACCATTGAAGGGATAAAGGGAGCAAACTCTAGAAGGGATGAAGGGAGAGAACTCATTACAATCTCCTGTAAATACACTTATGCTGCATAATACAGTGTACCGATACAGCCAGTTTACCCCTAATCATCTGTTGTTGTGTTCTACTGTATGTATTGATTCATTGTTTACAGCTGAAGATGTTCTTTGAGGAACACTTACATGATGATGAGGAGATTCGACTGTGTATGGATGGTAGAGGATACTTCGATGTCCGTGATCATAATGATAAGTGGATTCGTGTTGAACTTGTTAAAGGGGACATGATTATCCTACCAGCCGGAATCTACCACAGATTCACACTTGATAAATCTGTAAGTAACATAGTGACCTTGACCTGGAGGTCTTACTATTACTCAGAACTCAAGACTCACAATATACTCTGCTTAGTTGGAGTGTTGAGGTTTCATAGCAGGAAGTGATTAACAACGCTCACTGAGTACAGAATATTCTACGTCATCCACTCCCTTTGAGTTATGAATGTAAGCTTGCATGTAGCACTGAGTACAGAATATTCTACGTCATCCACTACCTTTGAGTTATGAATGTAAGCTTGCATGTAACACTGAGTAACAGAGTGGTTTTATCCTGGGTTCTTGGTCTGGGTTTTTACATGATATTTGTCCGTTTCGGTGCACCCTCGAGTAGTAAGAATTTACTATCAGTTTAACCTGTCCAGAGCAGTACCCTCTATATAACAACAACAAAAATTTGCATCTCCTAAAGGGTGTGGCTCTGGAGATGTTGCACTATTCTTGTATGAGCAATCCCAGTAGAGACTGTTGCATGGCAAGGTTTTGTAAGATATGAAGTTCACAGAAAATGTAAGGAGGCAGACATATGGCCACTCATTCAAAGGAGTCGTAGTAATTCTTATACAAGTACAGTCGGACCTTGTTCATTCGAAATCATCAGGTCCAAACAAATTATTTCGAATATTATCATGGTTTCGATCGCCCATTTAAAAATTTTAACGCTCAAAAGAAGAATCATTGGGACCTGGTATTTATCTGATTCTTTTCTGGAAGATACCAAGTATATGGATAGAAGGTTGTCAGATAAACAAGGTCCGACTGGACTTCCTTATCCATTAGCTGGGTTATAAAATCTAATATATTCCCACATGTTTAATGTGCAATGGTTTTATCTTCAGAGTTGATAAATTTCTCTTTGTCTTTTGTGATATTTGCATGAAGTTCTCGTAGAGCGTATATTATGCTATTGCTTTTCAGAACTACATTGAAGCAAAACGGTTCTTTGTCGGAGACCCCGTGTGGACGCCACATAACCGACCCCAGGAGGACCACCCTGTACGCAAGTCTTATGTGGAAACAATGAAAAACAAGCCAGCAGTTAAAGCATAGAACCTGTATTAGGGTGTGTATGCGGATATGTATTTACATGGGTTGAAGCTGCTACCCAGCCAGTGATATTTTACTTAAGTTTTTTTAAAATCTACTGTGTACATCTTCTATTGAGTTGTAATATGCTATAATATTTATAATTCAAATGAATTGATCTATTGAAAAATGTCATTGTAAGCCTGTCAACATCATACTCATTGTTTCAGATCACTTTGTATATAATATAATGTAGCGTTTGCATTCTGTGCATATATTCAAGATATTCTATGATCTGTGTGACCTCATCTTACATATACTGAGTGTTCAACACTCAACTATTAGTAATTCAGTTCTGATAATGAAACTGTTGCCATATTTATGAAATTTACATCCTGGGATTGGGTTCTTCTGGTTGTGCGAATAAAAGGGCATCCAGTGCTTTGATTTCTGACATATGCATTATTGCACTAACCAAGAGGCTTGTTAGTGCCTTTGTATGTGAATCTTGATGATATTTATGCAAGAGACCTGATATATACCAAACATCAACTTGTGTGTTAACAACTACCATATAAACTTTTCATGACATTAACTTGACATTTAACATAGGACGATACCATATTTGGTTATGTTGTCGCGTGATAATATCAGACATTCATTGCAAATACATGTACATAGCGCTACCTTTCCAAAGAAAATGTTTGTTTCTAAAAATGTTGGCTCTTGTTGAGAGGTTACCCCTGGGGAGAAGTTAAAATGATAGTCCATTCTTACTGCTGTAGAGCCAATTACACTAACATATCAATTCTGGCTATAAACTGTGGAAACCTAGGGCCAACTTTGCATACTACTTGTATTATTAAACAAATATTTTTAACATGCAATGGTTAGGGAGCAGTCGTTGTTTTAATTCATTTACATGTTACTGCAATTAAGTACTGGTATTATTTACCAACAACATGCATCATTATCAATGAAATATTTGTTTGTATTCGTCCTTCCTTTGAATAACTTCTGGTAATACATGTAGCTCATGTCATTTTCACCGTTCTATAATATACAAATAAATACAATACAAGGGTTGTGTTTCTGTTGCTGATTTTTTAAAGAAACGCAATCATGTTAAAGAGTTAACACATTTTGTATGCAAATAAATAATTAACATAAATCTCTTTTGTTCTCTGTTCTGTTTCGTAATAGGGTTTTAAGGCACATAAACAGTTGTGGTCTTGTAGTGACTTTCAGCATTTAAGACGGAGGAGGATTTATTACTTGATAGAACCACTAACCTTCTGTAAGCCTACTGAACAGCTTCGTCACAAATTCTACATCTCTCTGTTTTAGTCAAAGTACTTGCTGTAAATCTAACTTTGCCCATGACTACACTCATTGGCTTCACTTTGCACTTGGACCTTAAAAATTTACACCGTTGAGTCGGAGTATTGCGATGGATACCATAACTTTTGTTCAATGCAGTCTGAGTGCCGAGCTACTTTGTGGATTACTTCCTGAGAAATTTGAGGTTTAATTAGAGTTCAAGTAATGAGTGTTAACTTACGGGTATAAATAGGACCTCTGGTTTCATTTTAAATGTTTGCCTCTAAGAGATTCTGAGATTAAATTGCACTTCTTAAATTGGCTGCGCTGCAAATGATAAATACTTAAGACATTAACTTGTACAAAATAGGTATTGGTCTATCAATAATGTGTATTAGTAGGCTCTTCCTAACGGTCATAAAAGAGAGATTAAGTTGTTTCATGAAGCACCACAATCGCAAGGCAATTATTTTCTTTGAGTGCATCTCATGACATACAATAAGTTCATCTCATCAGACAAATAACCTGTATATAAGACAGGTGTATGTAATTTCAGAAGATAACATGGCAAGTTTCATATATGCAGTAACAGTATATAATTGTATACAAGGTGAACATGAAATGCTATGTACCAGTTTATGTATCAACTTAACGGACACGTCCTTCGATAAGTGTCGGGTAAACAGGAAACACCCTTGAGTTCAGTTACAGCCAACAGTTGGAAACGTTATGGAACTGTTTTGGTTTTGTATCCTTGACCCACAGTGTCACATTCACTGCACTCATGGAACCAAATGGCAAACGTTACGAAACGTTGGCTGCAAACACCTTTTCTGAACGCAGGAGACATTTAGCAACCATCACCTCCCAAGTAGAAATCTGCGGAAACTTTTTGATTATCGAGCATTACGTCGCATAAAGAGCTAGGGTCATGTGATGACATGACAAAACAGCTTTAAGGGTGGAGGATGACCCCAGACAGACACTTTGGTAGAACTGCTGACTATTTAAAAATGAGCTGGATGTCTCAATCCTAAGTGAAATATTTGCATCATTTTTAATGGTGTCAAGTGTATGTTGGTCATAATATACACTACATATAGGCAGACTTTCTATTTATTTCAATATACAGTTGAACCTCGTTTACACGACAACCTTTTATCCGAATACTTGGTATCATCCAAAATAAATATCGGGTCGCGATGTATCTTCTTATGCATGTCAAATTGAAATGGGCCATTCATACATGATTTGAAATAAATTGTTAGACCCGATGAATTCCAATGAACGAGGGCCGACGGTATCCAGTACTGAGTGCAAGTGGTGTTCTATCTTTCCTTGAAGCCGCCCATCCATCTGCCTATTTGAAAGTCTTAAAAAATGACAACACATAGTTAAAGAAATGTCTTTAATAATTAAACATCCTTATAAGTGGTAGATATTCATGATAATAATAATTCTAAAACATGAGAAACTAATTATTAAATCACAATATAACACTCTGGCTGCAAAAAAATCTTTCTAAAATTTGTAATACATAATAATCAAATTGTAATATGAAACTTATGAAATTTAAATTCATTACAAAATTGGGTAAGACATTAATCAGAGCACTTGCAGAAACTATCATTAAAATATACAAAACTGTAAAGTTAGAAAATCATCAATGTTAACGTATTCACAAATTACTATTTTTTTTTCTAAAAAAGATTCATAAATTTTTACAACAAATAAGAGCATTTTATTGGACTCAATGCTAGAATCAAATTGGTTTATATTTTTCAACAACGATTGTTTACACTGTTATTTTAAGAAAGCGGATAATTGTTTCTTATTTCGTGTAACATCTTAAATTTCCTTTGTACTCGTTTCTTCTCAATGTTTACCCCTAAATTCATACACAGTAAAAACTGTTCTTTAAAATATACGTTTATGACAAAATATACAGTCATACAAAACCGCTAAATGTTTTTATCAAAGAAAGTACTACACAAGTTCAACTCGAGTTTAAAAGCACACCAAAAATGTTGTTTACAAAACGTGAAGAAAGTAGATTGTGCTACGAGTGCTAACAGTTATATGTAATGAGAAGACTTCAATGGAAAATACAGAAAAAATGTTCTCGACATTTCTCAAGTCCTGTCTATATCTACAAAAAAAACACATTTATATCATAAATATACATACAAATAATGAACGTCACAGATGATACTATGTTGTTTCAAAATGTTGCATGAAATCTGATGAATAATGGGCCCAATATTAATAAAATTCCGAAAGAAGTACAACTTGCTATCTCGTTATTTCAATTACGAATAAAAAATATCAAAATATATATAAGTAGTTTCAAAAGCATTTTATCAAAATCTGAGAATCAATTTGTAATTATTACTTTTACAAGTTATTTCAAGCAATAATCACACACAACTCCATTGATAAATAAAATCTTAAATAAATAATGGACAGTTTATTCTTCTAAAAATGAAAACTTAGAATACAAAAAGTCTGGAATTGTCAATATACATACTTATAATATTTAACAAAGAATAAAGCAATATTCAGAAGAAGAAGAAAAAAAGAAATAAAAAGTTAACAACCATATTTTGGACACTAAAGCTTTTCAAGGCTTTCCTCATAAAATGTTAGTACAACGTTCTCTATTCAATAATTTATAGATCAATCGAGAAAACAAATGGATTGGTATACATATCAATTAACATATCGAAATACAACTCGAGATCTAGAATGCATCCAAGTGCTTCACGCTCGGAGTTCTCTTGAAGATGGCATGATCTGACACAGACCATACAGTCATCAACAATCTGTTTTATGTTCAATTATCGACAATAATTGATTTATTTAATGACACGACTTAAATCAAAATGAATACTACGAGTTTAACATAAGATTATACTCAATCCTCATACTAACATTTTGTAAGGAACCTTCCCTACGTTCAGTTACGGCTAACAGTTGCGAGCGTTATGAAACTGTTTTCCTTTGTATCCCTGGCTCACCCCATCGCATTAGCTACACAAGGGGAACCAAATTGCAACGTTACGAAACGTTAGCCGCAAACACCTTTACTGAACGCAGGGCTTATTTTGATAATGCACAACTATGAATGTATATATGTTCTGCAATAACACAGATAAATGAAAACCTAGCGAAAAATAGATCAAAGCTAGTCTTATAAAGATAACGGAATCCACCTTTTTTATTAAACAGTCAAAGGAAACAGGAAAGAATTTTACTTATTCAGCCAACAACCACTGCAGACAGAAGCGAATAACCCGTATTTATAAACAGAAATGATTTAAGCAAGAGTCTAACATTATTCTTTTCCTTTGTTCTGTTTCTTTAACATGAAAATTTGCACAGTGAAACTTGATCGCGATTAATTGTAACTCATTTTCACTAAGTGTATCTTTTACAAACCAAACAAACTACAGTGAATTTCGAAATATAAATAATAAAGTTTTTTTCACAACATTTTTTTTCAAAATAAATCAAAATTTTACTATTTTCATGAAACGTTATCAAATGAACATTGAAATGATTATGGTGAGTAAATATATGATAAACAACAGTTGAAAGTATTTACATTTACAAATAAACATAACATTACAACTATATACATTTATTTCAATAAGAAAGATATCATATGTTCATGATTCTACAATATCAGTACTATACTGAAGTGATAGCAACATATTGTTCAGTTGTTAATTAGAAGTACAATTTTAAGTAGTTTTCTCATTTCCATAAACCAACGTGGCTGAAATTTCTTGAAGCTCATAAAGGAACTTTTCAACTTGTTCAAGGGACAAGGATTAAATAAATAAAGTAAGTTCAGGAAAGTGCTTCACCCGTCGAACCCTTAGAAACAAGAAACAAAATACAGCGAAAAACATGTGACTTATGATGTAGATTTAAATGTGTGGCCACCTGAATAGAACAGAATACATCAAAAATGTGCAATGCAATGAATCTTTGATAATTAAATAAGTTAATTTTACAATCTGTATTGTTAGTAAAAAGTTGTAACAATTATTCAAACAAAACCTTCCTTTCATGAAAATTTGCCAAGTTGATTAGATAGAGCAATTCATTAAGCCAGATGATTAACGTTCCCTTGTCGCTAAGGAACCACAAATTGAGGGCGTCATTTGATAAAATGACGAACTAATACAAAAATTGCTGTCATCCGTTGCGGTTGCGGTTGTATCACACGGACAAGTTGGTAAATCTACAACATGTAAAATCACTATCAGCCAGATGAATCGTAAGTATAAAACCAATTTTCTCATTTGATTTTGTGTCGAAAGAAAAATGTAACGAAACAACATATGTACATGATATAATAAAAATAAACAAAGATTTGTTTCTAGCATGTTTGACACAAGTTACTAATGCAACACCTCAATTTTTACACTTTGATTCAAATATTAGCTATTATCTACAGCGAATGTTCAAAAAATTGTATTGTAGTCAATAAAACTCTGAATTTCCTAATACAGTAAACTTCTGAAATTACCGGAACGATAAACAGAGGTAGCACAAAATAAAAAACATCATATTCATGTGAAGAACGCAGGTAGAGTGAATTCCATTTTGTGCCCGATATTGTTCAGAAGACTGGCAATGCAGTGGCTTCTAAGCGCAGATTTAAACATCACAAAACTCAAATTTAGACAATTTCAAAATTCAGATGGAAGAACTAAAAAATTTCTCAATGATTAAGAAAAGGCTTGTAAAAAATTAACTTAAAGGTATCATTTCGAAACTACAACTCAAAATTTAACAGGATAAAAATAAAATTCACCCTACTGCTATTTTGATAATAAACATATAAAATAGTGGGTGGGGTAACTGAGAACTTAGTTCTCATACACAACTGGCACGAATCACAAGTTGTTTCACATAAGAATAATAAAATTACAATTTCATGATTATAAAAAAGACAGAGGGGATGCAATTCATTAGTACTTCATGCATGTATTTAAGTCTCCGATTATTAATTGTTTCATTCTTAAAAGCACCAAGTGACCTTGTAAGGCAATTTTGTTACCATGGCAACAAATGTCATCGGCAACCCCAACGCCTGATCCTTGAATTTTTTATTCGTGGCCATTAATCTCATTTCATGAACATTTTTAACACAATTTCGACAGCGCAATGATTTTGTTGCCATGGAAACCGAAGCCTTAAACCTATACGATTAATGACTGGAATGTGTCAAATTGGGGCTAGCTCACTTTAAAATGAGGTCACAAAATCTGTAAGATGAAATTGAAAGTAAAAACATCAACAGACCAGGGCCTGGGACAAATCTTGACCTAACAGGTGAATAAAACTTTATTTTTATTCATAAATTAACATTATGAAGTCAGATCTAACTATCCACGAAAAAAACTGAACCAAAAATCAACCTGTTTACTGACCACTTAAGTATGACGATGAATAATATTCATGGTATGATAATAGCCGTCAAATAATCAATCAATGAAGAAAATAATTATAATCACAGAACGGTATATCTTTGAAAATTAAAGTAATCACTTCGCCGCCCCCACCCTAACTGGTCTCTCAAGCTACATTGAGGTATCACGAACGAGTAGCTTTGACATTTACATAACATACACATTGCACCTAGACACAACATAAGCATCAATATTAAAAACATTCAAAATATGTTTGCTCAAAATGTCAAACTTTGGCTATCTTCCTAAACTAAAATGTCAAACCGAGGTGATGAAGTGTAGATTTTTGTCAGTTTCTCAATATATCATGTATTTATAAAAAATGCTGTCCAATAATATGCCACTTTTAAAATATCATTCAGTGAATTGAAGTAACAAACCCTTTGTTCGAATGCATTTTGACAGTTGTGATGTGTTTAAGTGAAAGGTTTACAATTATAAACAAGTTCGACACAACATGGCATAAAGGTTGGTACAATATGCAGCTGAATAAATTTTGTTCACAATTTATTACAAATGAAAAACTTCAGGCCGAAATCAGAGAAGTAATTATCGCAACAAAACGATTAATACAAGTTTCAACAAACGGATTTCAAACGAGGTAAGAAACTTAACAAGTTTGGCCCACTAAACAGAAAGAGAGAATTTCTCAAGAAATTTACAGATATACGAAAAATAAATGAACAATGCAAAAATTTGACACTAAAGCAAACTTTTTCAAGATCCTCCGAAAAAGCTAATTATTTCGTAAGAAAGTATGCATTCAAACACCACTGTATTGAATACCATAAAAATATTCCTGACAAAAATATCACATACTGAGGTGACCCAAAGTTTTTCACAGTAATACATATATAACAGTTGTGCTATTGTCAGCATCATATATTCAACTCTCAAGCATAGAATTCCTTGTCAGGAGCTTTCGCATACGAGTAATTTTGATACTTTTGTTCATCGAGGGGGTAGCTTCCTTCATCTTTTTTCCTCATACGGTACACGATAAACATCACAAGTAAAACCATGCATAGAAGTCCAACCACAGCTCCACCAATTATAGCTGAAATATACAACACAGTAAATATAGAAGTACTGTCATTAATTTGAGGCCAAACTTATTAATTAGCTTGTTTGCGGTACCAGCAGGGTTCTCACTAGGATTTCAAAGTAAGTATCCTGAGAAAGGTTTCTGGAAAAATTAGCAGTCTGTCCATACATTTAACAAACAAGATACCCAGAACAACCAATGGTTGCTCCCCCAAGTATGTGAAAAATCATCAAACTGGATTATGCCGAAAATATGCCGAAAATATGCACATCTCCTCATGGTAGCAGAGCTTCCAATTATATTTGCTGAGAAATAGAGTGGACAAGAATGCGAATTGGACACATCCTTTGCCCACCGTATTTCCACTGACAGTTCCAAAGCTACGAGACCACAGTGATGTTATGTTTCTCTTCAAGTTGTGCAGTCCCATGTAGTCCCCCCCCTGTTTTCAAATCCTTTGCCTCACTTCAGTGCATCTGTTCCCCCCCCCCCATGTCCTTAACCCACAGCATTCCTTGCTTTGCACCAGAAGCATTTGCCTTGAGAAGCCTGTTATTTTGAATAATGCATTCCTAGAACCAGTCTTTCTCAGTTTAATAAGCACACATATATATACAAATCACATCTGTTTCAATTAGAATGTTTCCATGTCAATTTCTAGGTTTGTTATTTTTGTATTATATCAATTGGGAAACAAATTCTTACCACTTACGCTAACCATTCTCAAGACTATTTCCTGGTTTAACATCCAGAACTCACGCCAAGGTCGGGAATTGTCAAGGTCATGATCAAACAACACTCAACACAGGGTTCAAACTCATAATGTTATGATCAGAGGTCAGACAGTCTACCCTGATCCACAAAGCCTCCTTAAAGTCCGTACTAAACAAACAGAGAAGAACTTACCAGCTAGAAGACCTGGCTGTCTCAGAATTGGTTCATTATGTCTCATTGTGGCATATGGCTCTCCAATAGTATTAGTCCTCTCCTCTTCTTCTTCTAACTCGATATTACTTTCATCATCAGTGGTATCTGCAATTCCAACAAAAAATCAATCAGCATCATTAAAACCATTACCAGGCTAGACTTAAACTCTAGGTTTGTCTATAGGATATGGATGCGTGCTATGGGCTGTCAAGACAGAAAAAAGGGCCATAACATATCTTATTTTGCTCCTCCATCCTATTGATCGGAAACTGTTCTTTGGACAAATGGAGGAACAGACTGGATGGATAGGAGCAAATCTTTATGCACCTTTGCCATTCCTTGATAAGTTCAAAAAGTAATACAGCAAACAATTACAGTTTTCATAAATGAATGAATACAGATATGTGAAGTGCCACACTGTGATTTTAATGCAGTTGGGCTAACAAGTTGGGAGAGGGGTTAGACAGATTGCAGGATAGACACGTTTTTACAACCAGCATCTGGTTTATAATGTTGCATATAGCAAATTAATCAAAGTCAATCACTGTTAAAACATGTAAACTAGAAATTAACACATTAAAATATCAGACAAATTCTTTGCTAAGGGACACATACCTGGGCGAACATTCACAATAACATTGTCAATTTCCTCCTTCGTCTTGCCATCAATAGTGTAACCATCATCTGGCTTAGGCAGATCAGCTGTCTTATCAGGCTTACTTGGTTTGTCAATAACCTTGGGATCTGTCACTGAAAATACAACCATATAAATCTGAAAGTTCGAATATTCTATCAGAAACACTTGTGCATGGGAGTTTTACCCTGTTTCTTGTTTTTAGTTATTTTACAGCAGTCACTTGGTTGAACCAGTATTCCTGGGCTAGCTACCAGTTTTACCTGCCTACTCGTTTTGCATCCACCAAAAAAAGGGTTTCAATAGGATTGCCAATCAGTAGTACTGAAAAAGGGTTCTAAAGAAATAAGGAGTCCTGTCGAAGTTTACTAAAAAAAATAGTCAAAAGCACTCAGAAAGAAATAGTTCAGGACTCTAAATTAGGAACTCCAAAGAACCCTTTGGTTAACAGCGTTGATCACCCTAAAACCTCATACAATTAAGATAAGTAAATACCTGAAGGGCATTTGGGTAGATTAGGCTTGTTAGTGACTGTTCCCACAATCTCATGTCCTTTAACATCCACACACCAACATTCGGATCCGAGACATTGCACGGTTTCATACTCTCCCTGTTCAGTACATCGAGGTTTGAATGCACCAATAAGTCCCTCCTGACTATTCTGTACCAGTTTTTTAACACATGGGCTCAAATTCTCTCCTGAAAAGGAAATTACAATGACACTGAGTTCACTTGTATGCATATACAGATACACTGATCTACTGGTCTAAAGGACAGATCATTGGAACTATCCATTTGTGCCAATGTACCATAGTGACTCCCTTTTGGAGCTCTAGACAGATGAATAGGTAGTGAATTCTTTCCACAATATCAGGGGTTCCACTAGGGGTTGAATCTCAAGGGTCATTTTGAAAAATTTTGATGGGATTTTACCATTTTAAAGCCAAAATACCTATGATTTAGAGAAAAATTAACCCTTGAGCTATAATCCTGAGGGTCAAGATGTGGCTTAATGGAAATTCCAGGGGTCAAAGGGTCAACTCAAGGGTCCAATGGAACCCCTGCAACATGTATATTTGATACTGCTGTTCAGCATTAAGGAGTTTGTTGCTCAAGAGAATGCTGCTTAAAGAGGTTGCACTGAATATGTCAAACAGGTAAGTGAATATGACTAATATTACAGATAACATTATTATAAGGTGACTGGGTGGGGTAATCAAAGGGAAGTAACTCTAATGCATATCACTGTACAGATGGATGATTTATGCTAACAATTACATTAAATCTGCCTCTTGTGTATATAGAATATTATATCAAATAGAATGGAGGAGATCTATGCCATCCTGTTATATAACTAGAACAACTGACACCGCAGTCAATTTCTCCCAGGACTCGGCACAGATTGATAATACTGAATACTGAATGCACTCAATCATATTAATGACTTAAGTATAGTACAGAATGATGTGCATATTTATGTATTGTGATATTCACCAATGCCACTGAGACAACAGTAACCATCCCTGGAGAAATGTTAGTTCAACTAGCATTGTTGTACACAGAATTTTATCCATTATTATTGCTCCTGTAGCCACAGTGACAGACAATGGGTTACGAGGACAATTAAATGGAATCATTCGGTGTTTCTAAGATTGGCGTCCATTTCGACACAAAGAAGCGAAACTCACTTATCAGGAAATGAAGAGCAGGGTTCACAAAGATAAAAGAGAGAGTACTAGACAAAAGGAATGTTTTCATTTACCATAGAGACAGTCGGGTGCTTTAGGGTGAGCCATTCTGGTGCCCGCAATTTCAATACCGCTGGGGTCAACACACCAACAGTTCTTTGAGCTAGTGCCAGCATCCAACATACACTGTACTCCCTTGAAAGAACCTTCTTCGTCGCATTCAGGCATGAAAGATGATTCCACCATCTTGGCCGACTTCTGAAGATTCTCACAAGCTGTGAGTTGTTTCTTAGGAGCTGGAGTTGCGCTTGGGTTTCCGGACCCAACATTTCCTACATTATTCGGCACTGAAAATATAAAATATAATCACATAGAACTTACAGTCTCTCATTATAACAACACCCGTTACTCAATAAAAACAACAACAAACAAACAAAAAAACTCGTTACAACAGAATAATTGTCAATCAACACAAATCTGGTGGGAACGAATCTGCACGATAGGTTAATGATCAAATTCAATACAGCGATGTATTCAATACAACGACATAAATCCATGGGACAAACATGGTCGTTATAATGAGTTTTGCACATCATTTTTCAGTCATATTCACAAGACATGAATACACAAAAATAAGGCAAAGTACAATACAAAACAAGCACAGTAAAACCTAAATAATAAGACCACCCACGGTACCCTTGAAAAGTGGTCTTCTTATTGAGGTGGTCTTAATACAGAGGTTGAATAAAGAGAAAAACTGTTAAATGGACTTGAAAATGCATTCTTAATTTCGAGTTGTTTTTATTATTGAGTTAGTCTTTAAGTGAGGTTTTACTGTACATATCACATCAAAGAAAAAAAACCAGTAATATTTTTTTTACATTTTTATATATAAGTACACAGAATGGACAAGGCTAAAACATGTACACACAGAAATGACCAACACAACACCACTGTACCCTATTATTCCTGGTAGGCACATGATTTAGGACCAGTTTTAAGGCAGTGACATTTATCAAGAGACCTACAATCAATGATCTTGTCCTATCATATAGGCATTCACTTTTCATTTCAAACAAAAACTCATGCATTTTTTTACATGAATATACTGCAATCTTCATGAATTTCTTTCCAATTATAATGAATAAATAATTTAATATAGTTCATCAGTCCAAAAAGTATTCATCCATGTACATTTTCTCTAATGTATACATTATAAAAATGCAACCATTTTGAAATTGGATACTATGTATCAAATCTGATAAAAACGTAACAATTATGATAAAATCAATCCCTGGCCAGCATGCAGGTTACGAAACACATAAATTATGATAGATTAGATGTTAACAGTAACATAACCACCTTCAGTTGTTCCAAGATTTAATCACTTATCTTTCCTGAACAAAGACCCCACCCACTGCATACGTAAAACAAAGTCAAAGGTCAAGAATACTCCACCCACTGCATATATATACAAGTACGATAAGGTCAAAGGAGATCAGAATAACTGTCGATCTAGAATATCACCCTAACAACAATTTGCAACAGTTTCCTTCTCAAGGAATACTGCACTGTTGATTGATTGGCCAACAGAGAACTGACCGCTGGTTTTTAAGGAGGAAAATAATCACAGGCTAAGCCAGATTTACAGTCTTTATTCACGAATTGGAATTTTTCCAGAGGTTTGTCTGGAAACAAATCTATCATTTATTGCCTCTTTAGCAAACATAACTCTCATAGAATAGAATCTAGGTTGTGCAACATAAAAAAATTGCTGAGATGTTATGATTGCTGGTCACTCCAGATCCAAAATGGATTTTGGTAAATTCACCGAAATTCAGTGTGGTAAAGTACCCCTTATTGAACGGTTAACCAATACGTGTCAAGGTTAAAAACCTTACTCAGTTGAAGAGAAGATAGTTTAGTGGTTTACGTAAGATTTGATTGGTTTACACTACCATGATATGCTAATAGCAAAGCCATGTTAGTATGGCTGCGCTCAAAAAGCAAGCCAACTCGGAATAATCAACTGACTCTGAGTACTAGATTGCTCCCCAGACATGCTTAAATTGAATGTTAATTATAAAATCAAAAATTCAGACTGAAAAATAATTCTGTTACTAGCAGATAAAAGATTGGTTCAAAGAAATAATTTCTCGTTATATTTTTTTAATCAGTTTAGGGGCAAAAATCACTAAATTTGACTTTCAGAACATTTGCAGTAAATATCTGAGATCAAAGGTAAACTATTAGGGGTGGTCGGACCAATGGAACAAGACAAAACAACCCATGTCTGACTCAGGAATGAGCCTGATATCATATTAGAGCAATACATGTATGGAAATATTTTGTAGTACTACTTAGCAAACCAACAATCAATGTATAGAAGACAGCTTGTCTAGAACACTTTTACAATGAATGTTGGAATTAACATACACTGCCAAGCTTGGAAACATTTAATGTGGCTTGTTAGAAGAACATCAATATATTGGGAAGCATTCTACAAGCTCACTGTACTTCATAATGAATGCACAATGGCATGGAAAATACATTAAGACTCATTCTAACAGAAACTTTGTGAAAAACTCACATATCAAAGCATTTATGAATCGAATCCAGCAACATATGAACGTCATTTATGCGTTAGGCCACATTAATAGTATTTAAAGTTAAGACACACTATTAGGCCCTGGCGTTCTATATTTTTGTTAAGTGTCCCCGTGGGAGTAGGTTTTGAGATCTTAAAGGTAAAATAACAACATTTTTGTAAGTTTTAAAAAAAATGCCAAGGGAAGTAACCGCTGTGTTGTAGTTACATAAAAAAAAATTATGTTTTTGCAAATATTTTGTTAGTTTTTTCTGTTAGACTTCAAAATACAGTACAGCCTTATAATACTATCCCTATTTTTTTTATAAATTCTGAATTGATACTACAATTTGAAAGCAGTTACATGGTGTCTATTCATTTTTGTATGTAAAACCTCACTTAAGGATCACATTGAAATTAGGACCATCTCATTAATACCATAAAAAACATATTTTTCATGGACCAGTGTTTTATCTTTTCTTCATATCTTTACCTAGATAATCTCCCAACTAAGACCGACTTTTTTCTCTCAAAAAGAAAAAAACGTTGTTTTTCACAACTAACTGTTGTCTTCTTATTGATGTACCACTGTATCACTATCAAATGAATCTTTGAATCAAATCCTTTCAAATTACAAATCTTATCACCAATGATTGCTAATAAATATGTGAAATATAAAATATGCTGGACTAACAACACTGATTGATCAGGCAAGGCACGACAAACAAACATTTGTTTAGGATATGGCCTTAGATACATACAATATTCAATTAGTCTTCTATGATACATAAACCATACAATTTTCATTTGGCCTTACCACTTGTATACACACACACACAGAGCTTTTTTTAGAAACCATTCATATAAGCCAATCTTCGTATGTTACATCATAAGTGCACTATCGTAATCTGATAATCGAGGGCTCGACACAACACTGTCGTAACTCCTATCTCAATACATAGGAATTACGACAGTATTGCGTTGAGCCCTCGTAATGAGGGTTTTCACAATACTAAACTGACCACTTTATAACCAGAACACAGTTACATTAAGTTTTGTGCCTACACTACCTCGATACAGAAAAAAATCATAGAGACAACATCCATTTTTAATTCACTAATGTTACATTTGCACTCTACTGTTATAATCAACAGAAAAATCAATAAATAAATATTTTGATATCAATCGAGACTTTTATTAGGAGATCACAAATCTAAATATCATAGAAAGACAAATTGCAATATCTGTTGTCTAAATCCCGCCCCTGCAGCAGGTAATTTTATCAATATTTTAAAATTCAAGTGTTCTAGGCATCAATAATACCCTACAATTGATTCCAGGGAAGTCTATATCCCATATCTGCACATGTTGAAATTCCTGTCTAAAATCATTCTCTTTCTATGTCCAAAATATGCCCGACACTGCCAAGGTGGGGGCACAACATCATAAAGGCAATCAAAAATTACTTGTTTCTCACCAAGCCTTCTAAGCAACTTACCAATTTCTTCCTCAATGACACCTTCACCACTACCACTTCCGTCAATTAAATCATCATCTTCATCATCAGTAAGACCGGTGTTCTTGTCATCATTGTCCTCATAAATAACGTCATCATCATCCTTCTTAATATCATCATCATCATCATCATCGTCAGAGGTTAGATCTATGATGTTATCACCAGAACCTCCTTCATAGTCCTCATCGTCTTCATGAGTACCTGTAGTAACTTTATCATCCTCATCAAATCCACTCCCTTCATTATCCTGAAACATGGCAAAAAATTTACACAATTATACAGCAGACAAGATACTGAATATTTGATATAAAACAAATGCTCGACCAGGGTTTTTCCTTGGATTTTTTCAGCTAGGGGTTCTTGGACCCTCGTGTTTGATAAATTGGGGGTCCTTGGTAAATTTGTAGGGTCCCAGATATGCAGTTTATACTTGACAAAAGTTTATTTTAGGGGTCCCAGGGATGCATAGTAAGTCCCTAGAAAGAAAAGGGAGTCAGGGGCATACAAGATACTGAATATTTGAAATAAAATAAACGCTCGACAATTGTTTAATGTTTCATAAGAATGAAATGCTAACAAAGGTTTTTAATTGTAAGTTTATTCAACAAATTTTTGAAAAGTGTCCCTAAATGTTTAACGTAACTTTGACAACCTTGTTAAGATTGGTCGCTCGGTTCAAACCAATGTTGACACATACGCTCATAACAATTAAACTACTTAAAGAGTTATCAGTAGTTTTTTAGAAACCATGTGAAATAGTATCAGTGGGACAGCTCTTTTCACCAGTATACTATTATTTAATCTAAGGTCTCCAACATACACTGATATACATTGTAGGCATTCCACAGTATAACACAAATAGCATAGCAACATGTTGAGGTTATCAGTTTTTTACTGTTACAAGTAGTTAACAAATATGTCTTCAAAATAGAGTTACATAGTGGACAAGAAAATAAGGCTATAATCCTAACCAGTGACAAAATGTGACGGCAAAATACTCTAGGTCTTCTTGTTTATAATGAAAAGGTACAGCGAAGGATTTAAATACGATGAACACTAGACTAGCGTACATGTATGTAGCCAAATAGCCACTGGCAAATAGAACTCCAATCTGACCAGTAAAATTTGTCAAAATTGTCTCATAATTGCCGATTTTATAATAAAATTGCTTAATTTCATCAAATTAATTGATTGTTTATCAAATCATGCTGACCAACTTTAGAAAACTAGCGCTAGCCTAGGATAACGTACAGCATACTAGGGATTGGTACAATATGATGACAATTTAAAAGTAATGTTTACAGCTAAATGTTGGTAAAAAAAGTTACAACCATTTTTGCACCAAACGAAAAGATGGCAAAATTATTTGTTTGTCCATAAACCTGATTTTTTAGAGTTTTGGACACAAAAAAACCTATACAAAAGAGCCAACAAATTGAACTATTGAAGTTAGGACCAATTAAGGTTGGTCAGTCAAGGTACCGCAAACCCAACATATTTTAGGATATGGCCATACATACAGCCCTTTTTATGGAAAATTTATATATTTTCCCCCTACTTAAAAAGAAAATATCCCTTTAGTAAAATTGTTTAAAATTTTAGCCTTATAAATACTCAAATTTGGTGATTCATGATGCAATTTTTCCCCAATCAAAATGACCCACTATACTTCCCCAAAGACTGGGGGAAAAATGGCTGGCATATAATATTTAATTAGTCTTCCATGAGATAGGAATGAACTTTCTAGCTATTCCTAAGATTGTGAATGGCTCGAGCTGCTTGAGAATAACGGAGTTCATTAAAACGTAGCAGATATTTTATGTGTGCAATAATGCCAGTAATGCATAATTGCTGTTTTTCCAAGTTTTCCCTCATTTTGATCACAGTTCAGATTTAAATGATTTGGCAGTGTTACAAAAATCATCCACTTCAAATAGAAAAGGTATCTGGTTTAAATGAAACTGTTTACTGTCCCAATAACATTTAGTTTGAAATGTTTCACTCAGAGTGTACGCATTGCGCTTCAGCTGTTATCTATATATAGCAAGCTTTTTTTCAATCCATCAACAAATGACGAAACTTCAATCCTCGAGTCCTTGCAACAAATGACATGAGTTCGCTATATATAGGTTCAAGTTTTATCTTAGTAAACAAGTGATAAAATTTTAAGGTATATCAAAATCTCAAAAATGAATTCATCGACTGATAATGTTTCATGGGTAGCATTTAGCATAGATCTCTCAAGAAAATAAGACAGTTATACTTGCCATTACGGTAACCCTAAATATTGTAATACTGATTGAACATAAGTTCAAATCCCCAAATCAGTTGACAATACTGTTATAGAAAACATGCTATCAATAGGTCAAATACTATCAATACACTAAAGCCTCGATAATTAATAAGACCACCATTGGGACCCTTGAAAACTGGTCTTATTATTGAGATGGTCTTAATAATGAGGTTGAGTAAAGAGTAAAACAGGGAAAACAGACTTGAAACTGTGTTTTTTAATTTTTAATTTTGAGATGGTCTTATTATTGAGGTGGTCTTTAAGTGAGGATTTACCGTATATTCTTAAACATGTTTTCACTGGCTGACCACCTCAGAACACACAATTTGTTTACAAGCATAACCAAGTAAATAAAAACAGCTTAAAGGCAGCAGATGTGGCCATATATAATTACATAATTATAAATACTACAAATAGATCTACAAGCATACAACAATTTGTCTGACCATAACACACAAAGATAGACATCTACTTTCCAGTTGGTCAACCACATCAAGACCTCACTAATCATCGGTCAACATTGGGACAGGTTTACACCTGTGGGGTTTCCTGAGCCTAGGGTTACAAGCACAGAGTTTGAATCTATTTCGTGTAATTGTGGTAATCCTGTCAGGACATAGTAGCACTATGCTATCTCAAGTCATGCTTATAATGCTTGATAGTTAATATGACACAGTTTGCCGAATGTGTCTGACCATCTGACACAACTGGTCAAAATTTATTCAGATAGGCCAAACAAAATTGGCACTGGTTAAGACCATTAGGGATTCGGTAGTATTTCAATGCTTTCACACTGGACTCATTGACAATAACTCAACCCCAGGTGTGACTGGTTTAATTGAATAATTATGATTATTTTCAAAACTTCAATTGAATTTTAACTTTAAGTCACATGACCATGTTATATAATTGCACAACTTGATATCTGATATATATATACCAATATAATGCATGTGTAATAATATAAATAGTTAGAGATAAACACATGTTCATAAATTGCTCAACAATACAGATATGTTTCATGTATTGAATTATCTAAACAGACAAGCAATACTGGCAAGTTGGCCAAAAAAACTTCCCCCAAATTTGAAACCATTTACATAGAACCATTTGGTACAGTATGTCAGTCAGAGCAATACTTGATTCAGCTACTACCTCAAACACCCACTTTTATCATATATATATATGTAACACAGTTCTGTCCACTGTATTGGTACTTATTGACACCCCTACTTTCTCCATACTCCCAGAGGTTCCATTGGACCCTAGAGTCGACCCTGTAACCCCTGGAATTTCCAAAAAGCCACATTTTCACCCTAAGGATTCTGGCAGTTCTTCTCAGAATTATAGGTATTAACTATTTGGCTATAAAATAGTAAAATCTGATAAAAAAATTATCAAATACAGCACCTAGTGAAACCCATGTATTCTTTAAAACTTGGCCTGTCTGAAACTTCTGTAGCGGAACCCCAACTTTGCGCTCAAACTTAATAATAAACACAGGTTGTGATGACATTGTATGTTTTTGCACACAAGAGTGCAACTAGCGATCATGACTGTGCTCACCCAGATTTCAGCCAACACAACATTACAATATTGTATTAAACATGCCACATTGCAAAATAGGAAAACGGCGATAATCTTTGCATGTTTGCTGAGACAACTAAAAGTAAAACATGTAAAACTTACGAAAGTCAAATCATCACTACCAGCCGCAGGAGCAGCCTGATCATAGGATCCCCATGGTAACTTCCAAAAGTTTCTATTTGAATTCACCTGAAAAGAAAAGATCAATGCATTAAAATAAATGACAAAATTCAGAACAAAACTTTATGTACAGTACACAATTTTTCTGTCAATTATGATCTGCCAAAGTTTGAATCAACGAAGGAAAACAAACACAATCAATAACCGAGTTACTGACTACCATCTCCAGGGGGTCAATAAGAGCCGGGAGTCGGGTAAAATTACCCGGTTACTTGAGCATGATCCCCCGTCTAACTTTTCTTGTACGAGTGACCATAATTGATGGGAGTACCCCCAGATCCCCGCCTACTTTTGATGATTTCCCTCATTCAATAATTAGTGACACCCATGTACTGACCACTATCTCATGAGAAATTGGTAACTTAATACGAAGATGTTGGACATTTCATTGGTTTCGTGGGACCAATTATAAGTATTCTTCACCACTAGAATTTCTGTTAATGAATCACTTTCCCAATTTCTAGGGAATGACACAAAACAACTATACAGATAACTTCCTCCATACAAAACTGAGTATGTTACTAAGGTTACCTAACACAGTTTTACACAAAACCCTCAAATTATAACTAAAAATTTACTTCTACTGAACTAAGGGATTCACTTCACCAAAATAACCAACAACAAAGTTAAATAATCAATATTCATAAATTTACAATGATTCTTCATCTCTGATTGGAAAGAAAATCCCACGATTGGTGAGAAGAAAAACAGCTAATCCAAAAAATGCTAATCGAGGTCAATGATGAGTTTGAGAATGTCCCTTGATGGGACGCTCGATTATCATTATGGTACAAAACATTTTGCCACACCAAATCCCCGGATAAACACAACAAAAGCAATGTAATTGAGCAAGATTTCATCAGTAACAAGTTGCATTCAGTTATCTGCAATTCATTTTAACAATCCCTTCAGATAACAATATATTCGACTTATTGTAACCAAAGTCAATGTGTACACATGCGCATTACTAATACATGTATCAGGTATTATCTTGTCTACTCTATACCATGACTTGAGGTACATAGGAGTTACGATAGTCTTGCACTGAACGTTTGATGTATACATCTAAAACCTCAAATTAGTCAGAATTAAACTGAGCATGCATGCATAACAAACACTATCAAATCAAAGGACAGTTTGTTAACTTCAATAGAAAATCAATGACTAACCATATTAGAGTAATCAGCTTAATTACAGATCAGTACCAAGAAAAGACCTGATACCATAGAATTATAATTCCTTTTAAAGACAATAACAAAACATGTTTCAATACATTTATAATAAGCTAACGAGCCTAAATTCTTGGTCACAAAACATTGTTGTATTCAGGGTTTTTCAGATAGGGGTCCTTGGATCCTCGTGTTTGATAAATTGGGGGTCCTTAGTAAATTTAATTTGTACTTGACAAAAGTTTATTCTAGGGGTCCCAGGGATGCACAGTAAGTTGAAAATGGGAGTCCCTAGAAAGGAAAGAGAGTCAGGGACTCGAGATTTCTGTGTCAGAGAAATACCTGACATTGTATGAAGAGGAAGATTTCAACATTTTCGCAGAAGTTTTTTTATAATCTACAATACAATGCACAGACAGCTATAAACAACCTCAGTTTATTCTGATCCACAAGAGAGCTAACTATTGTTCCATTTGTTGTTTACACATGGTAATTTGTGAAAGACAATTCCACAGGGACTTGTTAAGAATCTGAAATAATCCATATTTCAGCTTCAGAGAACCATTTTCAAAAATAAATATATGTAACTACGGTAATACATATACATGTCCGAGGAATCATGTAATTTTATCCTTGAATGGACTTTTAAACCAAAATATGGACAGGACAGTGAAATTTTACTTACTAACTAGTATTGTTTAATTTCACGCAATCAATAATACCAGGTTTCCAAAACAATTAATAATTAATTCCCCATCAAGTTACTTTTACAAATGAGTCTACAGGTATTTAATTAAAATTCCTTCAAAACATAACATAGGGCAAGTGTTCACAGCAATATTGCATCAAATTCAATCATATATATGGTTAACGCCATTAACAAAAAATGTTAAATTGCTAATATTGGATGTTTAAGAAAAACATGCATAGCAGTCTTTGCCTTAATTTGGAGCACTTACCCATTTGAACAAGTTGCTAAGCCAAATCACTGGCCCGAAATCATTTTTACTAGCCCAAACTTATTTAACACTAATTTGTAAAAAGCAGAAAGTCACAGTTTAATATCTATGTATACCATTTTGTTCAAGTCATGGATGGATTTTTTTTCTATTCCTAAAAAAGTAAATGCACTAAAATGATGCACTTGCCCATTCGGGCTAGCTCTCAGCGAGTTTCTGCTAGCCAGATATTACAGTTACTAGCTAGCCCAGTGCTGCTGGCTAGTGGGTTACTGTGAATACTGGCTTCTTTATTGATAGGGCATGGAGTTAGACTGGTTTCTATATGACAAAGAGTAAGACTGGTTTCTATATGACAAAGAGTAAGACTGGTTTCTATATGGCATAGAGTAAGACTGGTTTCTATATGGCATAGAGTAAGACTGGTTTCTATATGGCATAGAGTTAGACTGGTTTCTATATGGCATAGAGTAAGAGTGGTTTCTATATGGCATAGAGTTAGACTGGTTTCTATATGGCATAGAGTTAGACTGGTTTCTATATGGCATAGAGTTAGACTGGTTTCTATATGGCATAGAGTTAGACTGGTTTCTATATGGCATAGAGTTAGACTGGTTTCTATATGGCATAGAGTAAGAGTGGTTTCTATATGGCATAGAGTTAGACTGGTTTCTATATGGCATAGAGTTAGACTGGTTTCTATATGGCATAGAGTTAGACTGGTTTCTATATGGCATAGAGTTAGACTGGTTTCTATATGGCATAGAGTTAGACTGGTTTCTATATGGCATAGAGTAAGAGTGGTTTCTATATGGCATAGTGTTAGACTGGTTTCTATATGTCAGAGAAAGACTGGTTTCTATATGTCAGAGAAAGACTGGTTTCTATATATATATGGCATTGAGTAAGACTGATTTCTATGTTGCATAGAGTAAGACTGGTTTCCATATGGCATAGAGTTAGACTGGTTTCTATATGTCAGAGAAAGACTGGTTCCTATATATATATGGCATTGAGTAAAACTGATTTCTATGTTGCATTGAGTAAGACTGGTTTCCATATGGCATAGAGTTAGACTGGTTTCTATATGGCATAGAGTTAGACTGGTTTCTATATGTCAGAGAAAGACTGGTTCCTATATATATATGGCATTGAGTAAAACTGATTTCTATGTTGCATTGAGTAAGACTGGTTTCCATATGGCAAAGACTGAAAGAGTTAGACTGGTTTCTATAAGGCATAAAGTTAGACGGGTGTCATTTCTAATTACTAGGCGAGTTCTCTTCAATTCATAAGTCTGAGAATATTGAACGTATTGACAGTAGAAATAATCAACAATATTTCAATAAAATGTCACCTAGTACAGAAGTGTCTCCGTATTTACATTGGACGTGCTAAGCCAACAAAAAAACGAGACAAATTGCGACAATAACACAAATAGCTGTGACAGAAAATGAGAAACACGTCTGGAACATAAAACATACAATGTACTAATGAATTACAAGAGAATGTTTGTAATATTATACAGTGCTGAGGTAGCTGTAACTGGAACGTGACAAAGCTATTGTATCAATGATAGGAGTATTTTGCAAGCATTCTTTCGTGAATCAATATAATCATGGTTTGATGCAGCGCTATTGTACCTGCGTCTTTGACAAAAGCCGAGTAAAAATAGTCTTGTGCTAAATCCTCACTATGTAACATATCAACTTTTCTACTGGCATCAAATGTCTTGGTATCAGAATTAATGTACTTGATGACCGGCTGTAAATGTTATTGGCCAGTATTTCATACGAAGGTTCACAATATATGCAACAGTTTTTTTACCATTTAGGGTATGATGGTGGGTCCTTCGAGAGCGCAAAACTTGAGACATGAGGGGGGGAATAATTTCCAACGCCTGGTACATGCCATGATGTGTTCATTAGATGGTACAGTAATTGACTTAATGACTTATCAAGATAATATAAGGGAAATCACTCCATCATAATTAAAGCTATCAAGTTCATAAAATTGATGTGGTCATGAGAAATACTTATCCAGATCTGAGGAACAAAATGTACCCCGATTTTACCAAAGGAACAGACTTAGTTTAAGACGGGAATTTTACACAAAAGGGGGAAAATGTACACTTTTCATATAGAAGAATGGGGCTGAACTAGTTCACGAAATAGACACCCAAATGAACACTGGATTCCCACAAGTATTAGATACGAAAAGCAAACAAGATCAATCTCAATAAGAACGACAATGGCACAAAGTTTAACAACAATGCCTGTATTTTCTACTCCTACCATTTTCAATTTAAAAATCCAATCTATTCTAAATAAACGCATACTATAAGGTAAATTGGTGTCTATACTATACTTACACCAACAAATCTCTCAGGATTGTGTACATTATCTAAACAAGTCTAGCTAAATTAGATTCTGATACAACAGGGACACCAAATGTCAAAGAAAATTACCAAAATGATTGCAGTAAGTTATTGCACTAAAAACTAATTTGACATTTTACACATGAAAAAACTGAAAAACACGAAGAATGGACACCATCAGTGTATGTCTTACTACAAGAAATTCCACGCAATTTAATCATAGACTAACAGGATTATTATCAAATTAGTGCAGTAGTGTAGATTATAATATATAAGCCCAAAGCAACACTGAGACAAACATAGACACTTAAATGTCCCCCACACTTCAAACTGTCTTCCGGCACAGAAAATAACAAATTTGTGAAATTGCAACATCATTTATATTTTACCAACATGAATGCCCCAAACTCCATTTTCCCTCATTACCAGGCTTCTCAAAATTGCTTCACAGATTCTCTGACATTTGGTCAGAAAAACAATTATTGTAAGACCAAGAACTTTTGTCAGACAATAACTGGTTTTGAATTCACGACGTGCTGCACGGAAGCTTAACTTGTCGGATATTTTTTATCTGGGACCAAGCAAACAGCTACAGGACCTGTTTAACATTCCTCTGACCAAGGGTTCCACTAGTTTCTCAATCTCAAGGGTCATTTTGATGATTCTTGACCGGATTTTACCATTTTATAGCCAAAATACATACAGAGAAAAATTTATGTCACATTTTGGAAATTCCCAGGGTCAAATGGAACCTCTGGTCTGACATGTCAGAAGGTCCTGCACCATCAACAAGCCTGCACTAGGATCAGAAAACAATGCTGTCTTTTGCCAGAATCAGGCATCCCAGACAAATTATTAGAGTCCAAAAAGCATAAGCTCTAGGGGTTCCACTAGGTACTGAATCTCAAAGGTCATTTTTTTGGATAATTTTGACCAGCTCTTTACTATTTCATAGCCAATTTCCTTTAATTTAGAGAAAACTTTACCCTTCAGTCAGAATCCTGATGGTCAAATGGTTTGGAAATTCCAGGGGTCAAATGGAACCACTGTTGGATTATGGCCTCAAATGTGCAATGTGTGTGTTATAAATTAAAGACACATGTGTATTGACTATTCTACATTAAAAACACATCATAATATAAAAAAACGTATTGTCCCATTTCCTAGTAACTTTCAACATTTATCATGTTTATCAACAAATAAATACCAGACATTTTGTAAACAAACAGTTTGTATTACAAAGTAATCTGATATTCTATCATAATGTGCAGCATTATCAACATAAGATCAGATAATACAATCATACCATGGTGCAAAACAATTTGTTTGAATATGAATATAAAATATGATCATACCTCTGATACAATCAGGCCATCCGACCATCCTTAAAAATGTTTGTTCCCAGTACAAGTACAATAACTGCTTGCATATAAAGACTCCATTGTCTGACAATAATTATTTTGTGATTTGCATCCAGATAATATTTCAAGTGGATGATACCTTATGCCACTGACATGGGGGGGGGGAATTGAGTCTCTGTGTAGATCAAAGTATCATCATTCAGGTGCCATTAAGGGAACTATTTTTCTATGTAGGGAAAGCAGGACCCATTATTGAGACATGTTTACATGTATTCCTACACTGTCAACATAGACACATTACAATTATGACGACAAAATGCACGTATATAGAATGAAAAGATATTCATGGTATCACAAGAAGTTATTTTGGCCATGACGGAGGGCTGAATCTTAAACTTCAGAATGCTTGAGTTTGGTACTTGTACTGGTAAGTAACCCAACGGGGTGACCATGATGGATCATTATGTTAATGTCAAGTTTAAACCTAAACCAAATTAAATTCAAAGTGTAAATTATATATCACATAAATTTACTAGACTGTTAAACAAAGCAAACCAAGCATTTAGCCTACTTTTATGATCCCTTTCCAGCGGTAGATATGTACCTCACTGAGTATGTGATTTAAATTTGGTGATAGATGCATAAAAATTTGTACTGGCTCAAATACGTTACATTGATATGTTACATTGCTAACAAAGACCTCAATTGTAAATGGATTTCAGATATGAAATAGTTCTCTTTCATTCAAACCCATTCGCACGTGACTAGTTTCTTGGTGTCTCAAGCAGTTTTTGTGCATAATCACAGAGCCATGACTTTGGAGTGCGTAAAAAACCATGCCATCCAAACCAGCGATGCATCAAACAGGTACCTCGTTATTCATACCCACTCCAGTTAAGTTAGTACACCAGGGACCAAATATCAATTTGCAATCAGATATTTACAAAACCTGTGGATTGATATCAGGTACAAATAGTTTTGTACAAATACCGAGAGTATATTTAAAGTCAGTATAATATAAAGCAAACAAGCGTAAAATGACGATGTAACTAAGTAACTAACATATATTGAAACCAATCTAATACAAGTTTTTGATATATTTTTCATACTTGTAAATTTATTTCAAACGTTATAAATCTTAACAAAGGAAGATTAGGAGATTTTGATGTACACACTTAAAGCATAGAATTTAATTGACAGATCCACTAAACTGAACTGTATCCATCAATTTTTTCTCATTCAACGTTAGCTTAAAAGGAAAAGGCCAATTATCTAAAAGATTTAACCCAGATTTTATCAAATATGAAACATAAATTTACACAAACACTGACTATAATTACATAGATCTAATTGTAATACAGTTACTTTACAAAATATTCCAAGTCTATGCGATTGTTGGGTATATGTCATGCCAACATGTTTTCAGTCATACAGAGATAGAGGTGACTACTAGTAGCAGATGTATATGATATTAAAGCTGTCATCGATAGAAACAGTATCGATGTAAGTTGTAACATTGATATATTGCCTTTGATCGATTTCCAAAACACATTTAAAAATTTGATACTTATAAATAATATGCCTGAAAACAATGCAAATTTTACCAAAACAAAAATGAAGCTGGTGCACAGTCAAAAGCTTATGTCTAAAACTTTGCGGTACCTAGCAAAAAATAAACAACTAACGTTTTTCTTATTTATCTTGCAAAAAAAACCACATCTTTCATAATAATGAGGAAACAAGATGGTCAAAGTTTAATTTAGCATGTAAAAGACATAACTAGATATGAAATCATGAACTACAAATGTACCAACATGTTAAAGGCATTTTAGTAAACAATACATCGTCAATATTTCTCATCTGATATATCAATATTGTTAATATGCATTTTGCTGAATCAATGACAGGTCTACCTGGTATAATATAATGCCATACTACAATATAATGGTAACAATTTCATAGAAACAGGACATTATACCACGTCTAACCTAAACAACCACAAACCAGTCCTTCTATGGTTACTCTACAAAAGTATAATACCAAGCACAGGCATTGTAGGGAGCTATATGTCCCATTTAACCCCTTTGAAATGTTGCACCCGGGGATCAAACCCTAAAACAATCCGGACCCTAGGAGTAGGAGAACAGATTCAACACAACACAGCAGAGGTGCCCTTTAATAAAGCAATGTCAGACAATCTAGGCTTCTATAGTGTCAGTCCCAATTTTGCATTCAGGCTGTTCAGCACATTTCGTATCATTTATTATATTATAACACAAGTCCTTCATGCTTGTAAAGTCTGCCCTGCATCATAAAACTCTCATCAATTCTAAGATGATTAAGTTTTCTAAAAATATCTTTCCAGCCATAATCACTCAAACAAGCAGAAATGGAATTCATGAACACACCAGGGCACATTGAGAAACTGAATGAACTGCACAAGTTTGCCAGTTGCAAATGCACATTATGCTCCTTGCAAACGTTTTTGTTATGGTCCCCGTTCACAATGAACATACACCTACATAAGCCAACAGTCACCGGGAATCACATATTATTTATTTGAAAATCAATGATGAAGACTTACAATACCCAAATGCATTTTTTCGATGTTTATTTCGGGGCTACCCCGCAATATACCAGGTAGCTCCGGTAGATGATTTTTTGTTGGTACTTCTAATTCGAGATTTTTTTTCTGATATATGGATAAAAACATATATTTGGCTTTGGGAATGGGTCTGATAGAATACAAGGCCTGCAATCGGCTCACACCAAAAATAAGACCATATGCATTGATGATCTACTTACAAAAGCTTCATGTATTCAAATGAAATAAATAGTGTTCCTGATATTCAGAAAATGTATAAATGTCTCTTATAATTATATGGGCTTGAAATTGGAGACACACAATTTTAACATTAGATGCATAGCACTCCTCAAATCATCATCTTGACATGTCCTGAATTCAATTAACTGACATTCAGTGCAATAAGCCAACAGTACACAAACACAACCAATCTAACAGGTGTAACCGTGTATCTTTAGGAAGTAATAATGTTTAAAACCATCATAATATTTAATTACGGGTACCATGTGATATTGGAATACGGATTGCATTTTGTACTTTTCAGTTGGTGACACCATTCAATGCTGTGCAGCATGTAATTAATTAAATAACACTACATAATGCAAATGTATACAAGTAACAAAAGACCCCACTTATGGCTTATCAGATAAACATAGCACAGTTCAAACATTTCTTGGCAAGTTAACAATCATACAAAAACACAAATTATAAACAAATAAGAAAAGTTTGCAGGGGCATCACTAATTATTGAAGTAGCTAGAAAATCAACAAAAGAAGGTAGGAGTCTGTGGGGATACTCCCCTTCATTATGATCATTCATACAACAAAAGTAGCCAGTTGATGAGGCTTAAGTTACTGGGTACTTTTACCGGCTCCCGGTTCTTACTGACAACCGAGTTTGTGGTGATATACTTGTCTCATACAGTCATAGTCAAACTGCTGTTGTCTTCGTAGTTTAGTATCATCCCTATCACACTAGCATCCCACTTAGCATTGATGATGTGACCAGATGTGACTAACCAGGGTTGGCAAAAAGACGGGAAATACTCGTATTGTCCAGGACGGTGGGAAATACTGGTAATTCCCGGGAAATACTGTTGAGACCATAAGTTTAACCTCCAGGTTTGGTCATATCCTCGCTATTGATGGATTATTAAGAGACACAGAACACAATGCATAGCCCAAGGCACTTCTTTGCTAAATAACATGTTGCAAACAAAGTAACAGTACATTCTTGTACATGTATAATAAATCCAATGATAGTCAGGAGAGTAAAAATCTCAACTCTTAACATTCACTCTCTCAAAATAATTGCTTTTATTATGTACTATGATAATGTAGTGAAAAGCACATGTATTCAACTTCTGATCCTCAGACTGACAGTAAAACACGAGGCCTAAAGATCCTGTGTGGAATTTATATGATATGATAGACTCTGATGGTTCTACAAAATGCAAAGACTTTAAGTGCAAAGACTGTGGAAGTATTGTCAGTGCAAAAAGAAACCGACTAAGGGCTCCAGTCATTTTCTTCAGTATTAGGGGAAGTATGGCGGGTCCTTTTGACTAACATCATGCAACATATATACATATTTAGATAAAAGTTGGAGAGCATAAATGTTAGCGAAATTGTACACAATACTCGGGATTCTCGAGAAATCATAAATTGAACATAGCAGTCTCGAACTCCTACTTATTGTCAGGGACTCCAAGATTTAGTACTTTCACCATATTTTGTCAAATGTCATGGGAGTACTGTTACTCTGACTTTTTCAGAAACATTTCCGACATTCCTCAGGGGTTCCACTAGGTTCTGAATCTAGTCATTTTGATAATTTTGAACCAGATGCTACCATTTTATAGCCAATATACAGATGATTGAGAGATAAATTGACCCTTCAGCCAGAATCTTAACGGTCAAATTGTAGCCTTTTGGAAAATCTTGGAATCAAATGGCCAACTCAAGGGTCAATTGGAACCCATGTTCAAGTGAGAACCCTGATACTAAATAACTAATACAAATCTTAATACTGAAGTCATAGAGAACCATGTTGGTGTACAATTATAATGCCAAGTATTTTATACAAATGTCAAATATGGAGCCACATTGTTTTGGGCATGCAATAAGGTCACTGTGTTGATATATTTATACATGAAAGTACAAAAGTGAAGAGCTACGTGCAGTTAGGAAACGTTCTGAAATGTGACTTTTTAAGTATTCTTCAACACATACTCTCATATGATTATGAATATACAATTATTGTGCCACAAACCTCACATTTAAACTCTTTTGACCACGGTAATCCTTACTCAAGTTCCAAGCAAGAACACAATAAATTTACAAAATTACATTTACAGTTAATTACTGAACACAAACTGCATATATATTTTAGCCATTTAAAACAAAGCAATTCACACAGGTAAGAACATAAATTAAATGGGTGGGGAGTTCTAAACTGACTTTGATGTGCAGAAGTAAACAACTAAAGTTAGCCATAAGGCCAATAAGAGTTTGACAGCTGTCTCGAGATGCTGAACAGTATAAATATGTGAATACCACATTGCACTCTAATTCTGCTACACATAATTTGTAATGTATATTGTGTTATATGTATCATAAAATTGAAATGCAGTATTCAATTTATAATAAGACTTCGTAATAGAACATAGAATCAGCAGGATACTCACTAGGATTTAAACAATTCCGAGTCCATCACAAAATATTCCATGAGATATATGTTTCTGATAATCTGATTAAAGTCCAAGACAATCTATGCATTTTTTAACAAAAAATGTAAAAAGCTGGTTACTTCAGTAGTACCAGATCAGTCACATGACTAACCGGAATACTTCAACAATGGATTAATTTACGGGTTTATTATGGCCTTCACCTATTTATTTTCTGAGTAAAATGTACGGGTATTCCGGTTAATCGTGTGAACCGTCGCAGTTCATATAAAAGGCCATTCTAGAAAGTTATAAATTTGTTTGGCATAATTCTACCTACGCCTGAAAACGTCTTAGGTGTCTGACTGACTTCACACACGGAGTGGGGAAATTTTCATGTGTACTTGTCATAGAATACATCAAATATATTTGAACAAAAGAATTTATTTCACTTTTTCAGATGACCGGTCTCAAACAAGAACACATTAACAGTTCTGAAAAATCCAATCCATCACAGCAGAACGGGTTCAACTTGTAAGAAAAGATAACTGACCAATGATATATCAACAGGGATCTGCACCCGACATGGGAGTCATCAACTCACAACACTAGTATGGCACTCTAGCATCTGAGCTAACCGGGTGGCAACCTAAACCCCAGTTAACTCACAGCTACACTTCTCCCCCTTCCAGCATTTTTGAGACTCAACCACCATGGGCCATCAACACCATTGAAATAAATAATAATATAGCGGAAAAAGCGCACCCATTGCTGGACAAGAATCCACAACCCCATTTACTAATATCACACACTACCAACTGATCTAACTGGGCCCACACTATTCAGGGACAACTCGGTCCAATAATTGAGGCGATATATAATATGAACCTTGAATATTCCCAGTATTGAAGATTCGTGATCTGTGGTAATTTCCCTGTGAAATGTATTTTGGTATTAAAACAATTATGAGAGGTATTTCTATCACATTGTACATCAAAGTTCTTTGATAGTTTAAACGTCTGCATATATATGATTCAAACTGTTAAATAATTATGACACCCGTCCCCAATTAACTACTCAACCACCTTCGGTGGGGTAGCACGATTACCACACACTTCATAGTAATGGCATATAGTTGTTTTTTTCTTCGTTTTTTAAATCAATAATGATGTTTTAATTATTATTTTCATTTTTTACTGGAGTTTAAATGCTTTAAAACCACAAATTTGTAACATAAATCAATTACGGAGAAATTTCACTTGTGCGACAGTACTATTTTCTAAACGTGAAAATCACAGTTAAGTCAATCATTTCTAGATTTTATGGATTGCTCTTTAGATCTTTAATATTAATATATAATAATGAAAAAACTTGTTGCCATTATATTACTGGCCAGGAATACTTGTGTATGGAAATGAACTCTACTTTTACACAAAAACTTTGCAATTCTCAGTGTGTTATTAATATTATTACAACTGTAAAGCATTTGTTATTTCATCTCATTTCCAGTCATGAAAGGTGTTATATCAACAAAATCAACTTCAAATGGCATTTTAAAACTGAAATAAAGAATAAAACAACAACTTTATCCCAGTAGTAACTACTACTATGAAGTGTGTGGTAGTGTGGGGTAAATCGTGCTACCGCCTTCGGTGTGAATATCTTCGCCTTCCATCGCGCTTAAAAAGACGACTATCACCTTCTTTAGTATACCGAAGTTGTGAATAACTTTGCCTTTTCATTGCTCTTCAAAAGTGGGCTGTGTAGGACCGGGCCGAGTTGACCCTTTACCATTCAGTCTATGCCATGGACAATTGTACATGATGTACGGTATAGGCACTATATTACATTAAAATGTAGCAAACACAACAACAATACTGCACCCTAAATCTCCTTGAGTTTTACTATCAAGGAAACACCCAACAGGTAACGACATGGGGTATGAATGGAAGTATAGGCCGGATATGAATATCTATATAAAGCCTTTTATGATTATAATCTGAAGCAGAAATTAAGAAAACGGGCGGAGTGCCGACAATAAAACAGGACAAAAAACAAACAATATAAACAAAATATAAAGATACAAATTATTTCTTATCATTCTGAATATAATTTTTTCCTATCAAACGGTTATTTTTACTAAATTTACCCAAATTGGAAAACCGACAGTCGGAGAAAAGTCCGAATAATTTGTTATGTTTTTATACAGCGGCGAGATTAGAGCAGATAGGTTACTTACTGAAGCATCGGTATTTACGACTAACAGGAGTATACCGACTCCAAATATTCCTAAAAGGCGTTTCATCACAGTCTTCTTCTCTCTTCTGTTAAGTTCCTTTAAGTGTTAATTCACAAAAACACACACAAAACGAATTAATCACTCGTTATAAATGAACTGGTCGTGTTTTCCCAACAAATTACGGTACTACTTTCATACGACCATTTATAGAAATATTAATGCGCTTTCTAGTAGCTATGGCGTTTATATTTTATCTGAGAAACATTTTAAAACAATTATCTTTATGAAAACTACCATTTTATAAACTGAATTCTCATTAACCATGGCAATTTGTAGTTCACAGGAAAGTTATCGCAGAAAACAATACGTTATATATGCACTACTTTTTATTGGAAGTGTCGTCACTTCCGGATTTTTCTGCCCTCGTGAGAATAGCTGAAATGTGGGATTATCCCAAGTTGAGTCACATCGCGAGAACTATGAATGACTACCAATGAGTGGAAATTTCAAACTGTGGAAATTAGAGAAAATTCCCGCAAATTATTTTCGTTCTATGACCAGATCTTAGTTGTTAAACAAATATAAATTAGATCTAATTAATTCATATTTCAATTGAAAACGCGAACAGGAACATAATTTGTGATTGTTTATAAGTATACATGATAGATATAATTATATTCTAGAACAAGGAATTAAAATGTACTGACTGTCCATTAATTAATTTAAAAAAATCAAAGCTCTGTAGGCCTATTTGTCTCTAATTAATTTGTGAAAATAACGTTTTAATAGAAAACAGATCTAGGGGCCCATGCGTGTTCGCGGATTTTTTAAGTGAGATCTACGTGTTCTTTGCCGTTTCGATCATATCTTCAGTTGGCAATGTAACTCAACATTATTCACTGAACATATATTGTAATGGAACGTCCGATGCTTTTCATTTTATTTAATAATCTATGATATACTCATGAAATGTTCTGAGCACATTTTATGTAAAAAAGATAGTAGGCCTACTACCACGGACCTATAAGCTGGTGTATAGGTCCGTGCTACTACACTTAAGAGGTAGGCCTATTTATAAAAGGAATTAAAATATAAAATCTTCATTTCAAATGACTGAACAATTTTATTGAGACTTGTGCCAACACTGAAAATCACAAGTCATTCTGATCATGGTACGATTGCTACGTCAATAAACGACTTCTCTGTTTCTGAAACACATTGAATTCATAAATAGGCCTACGTTGATTTCTTGCTGCGACATGTAGGCCCTGTATTAGGCTAATTGTTCCCGTTCACAGAGCAACGCAAGTGAGAAGGCTCATTGACATTTTTCGGCGAATTGTAACGTCAAACCTGTCGTTCTTTTAAACATGATTGTCCTGAAAATATTCGATTTAGTTAATTAAAGTCCCGTCTTCAGTCCACTATAAAAAAAAATGCCTGTCGCTTAAAATCTTAACAACATATATATCTAAAAATTACGACGTACTATACGTTCATGAGCCACTTAAAATAATATAATAAAACTTGGAATAAATGAATGAAATTACACAATTTTTCAATAAAAAGAAAGAAAATGATGGCTATAGTTACACACATGATCTGTAAATTCTTTCGACAATGTTAAAAATAAGTCCACAGGGATTTGTAAATACAATTTTTTAATCAAACGAGCTCTAATAAATATTACGGCTTAAGTTGATGCCTTTTTGAAGAAGAATGATTTTAGCTTTTAATTGAAATTGAATACTTTGGAATTTCGTTGACTGATATTTGATTAAATTGCGTACAACCATAAATTGATCCAATGATAGTTTACGTTTGTTCTAATAATAATCAATTTAAAAAGTGTAGGCCTAGGGCCTACTTGGTCTATATATATGCGTTTGTGACTTCAAATCATTATCTACGGACGATAAACTTGTGACATTGTTTGAAATGATATCATGTACCAATAAGCTTAGTGCACGTGTTGACAATGTGGAAGAAAATGTTCAAACATTGGCTTCAGCTCATGACCAGGTAAACGTGCGTGTGAAAACTCTGGAGTATAAGAGTATTGATGCTGAAGCTCGGAGTCGCAGGAACAATTTAGTTTTCCGTGGTATCAGAGAAATTTATCTTTTGGAAGACTGTTTTTCCCTGATCAAAACATTCCTCATTGATGAACTGGAACTTGACCCAGGCAGTTTTTATATACAACGCGCTCACCGACTCGGAACAATCGAAGCCGGTAAAACACGGCCTATTATAGCCTGTTTCACAGATCACCAAACAGTTGAGAACATATTGTCGCGTGCGTTCAAACTGAAGAATAAACCGGGCTTTGGTATAAACCGGGATTACCCTAAAGAAATTCTGGACGCAAGGTCTCGCCTTTGGCCCAAATTCAAGTCTGAACGATCGAGAAATCCTCCGAAAACTGTTCATATCGGCTACCCGGCGAAACTTATTGTACATAAAAAGGTTATACATGATGAATTTCCACAGTGGCGTACCATAATGCAAAGATCGAGACATGTAGATAGACCGTCATCACGCTCAACCAATTCGGAAGAGTATAACACTAGGGATAATTCACACGCGCAGCGGCCATGGACAAGTAACCAAGTTTCTACAAGCAATACATTTAGTGCTCTAGCGGAAGCAAGTTCAAACCATGACTCACATGAAAGCGTTAATATTTACTCGGACTTCATTAACCATTCATTTAAAAATGATTGTATTTGTTTTCTTCTCCTCCGTCTTCATTACCATTGTCACAATTGTTATTATCTGTATATGTATACTCATGTGTCATTTGTAAATGATTTGAGTTAATAAAGTTATGTTATGTTATGTTATGTAATTTTATGCACATATATGTCATGGTTTTGAGGTTACTGAAATCTTCTTATTCATTCGGTATTGTTAAAGATAATTGAGTTAAACCGTACATGTATACATGTATGTGTCATTCTCAGCTTGTTCATAACGTATGCATGAGGCCATATATAGATCCATATACAATTCATTGAAATTTAGAAAAAGATAACATAAGTTCATGCAGTGGCTACGTTACCAAACGCTTTTATTCATGTAAACAATGATTTAATGATTTGATGTCAAACAGATACAGGTAAAAGGTCTTAATTAACTTCACGAGGCAAAAAATAAACATAGGAAAATTGCGTTTGCTCCATAAAGCGTCATTTTTGTGAATATTACAATGCTGTTTTTATTTCGCGACTGTTATATTTAGTAGCCTATACATGTATATTGATTCGCACGCATAACGTACCGCGATTTCAAAAAGGCATATAAAATGCCATATTTTGGATTATTTTCACAAACAATTAGAATGTATTCACATGTATTTAAATTTGACTTCAAATTACAAGCATGTACGACTTTTCTATCATCGTGTCTCATATTATACACCAAAATTATATTATAGGTCAGCCTTCCGACTATTAGATTATTTGTTGATGCGACGAATACTGTTAATATACAGGCCTACATAATTTAACGGCTCATCAATATTTGTCATATAACAAGTTTCGCCAAACAGAACCGAAAAAAATATTTTCTAATTTCTTTATCGGAGAATTTCGTTGTATTACATTATATAAGACAAGTCAACTATACCAATCGTACCAATGATCAGGCGGTAAGACACATTTGGCAAAACTTCGAATAAAATGTGATAATGTGTTTGAGGTCGAGGTCACTGTAAAAGTGTCATATTCACGCTGTCTCGACCACAGGATATTGTGACGAGTTCTCTCCCTTTATCCCTTCTAAAGTTCCCTCCCTTTATCCCTTATATATAGTTACATGTATATTTTCATATACTATGGTAGCGGATCCGTAGTCCAGTGGTAACGCGCTTGGACTTGTAATCCTGGGATCGCAGGTTCACTTCCCCGCTCCATCACTGACCGTACTAACAGTCTTTCGGACGAGACTTTAAAAACCGATGTCCCGTGTATGATGCTTAACATCGAGCACGTAAAAGAACCAGGGGCATGTGGAACTGGGGCATCTTCTGTATCTTGCACTATCCACCAAAAATATAATATGACTAACATTCTTCCGGAGGCGTCGCCCATGTGGGAAACCGGTGGCGACGATAAATAAATGCAAATACATAGTTTGGTCGTATTTCAATGTATTTATACATATAATTATCATAATTACACAATCATACAAATAATAACTTGTACATATATACAAAAGATTTTGGCCAAAATGTTTAACAACATGAACTAGAACCCATCCCTACATCTCACTCGCTCAAATATCAAAACACAGACTTAGCAGTTTTAGGTTTTTCTTTTCAGTGCAGACTGGAGAGTATCGGTTGAAATTTCTGATCATGGTGACATTGCTTATGGCAAGTATCAGACTAACAGTAATGATCAATATGTATAGTTCTTGATTTGTTTCATAGGATTGGTTTGTATGAATTCATGTAAAAGTGCTTGGGAAACCCAGTGAACAGGTCTGGTATATGAAAGTAGAGGGTATTCCACGAATGGTCATAAATAAATGAATAATTATTCAACGAGTTTTCTGAAATCCATGAAAAAGATATCAGTTTGTTTCAAATTTAACTGTAAATTTGAACGTTTATGATCTTTCAAATGAAATAAGGCTAATTATTCTGTATGTTCTCATGTTTCAATGGATAGATCTACTTACAAGTCGGTTCGATTGAGATATCAATATCATAAAATTTGTAATACGATTCAAAGCTCTCCCCACTTTGTATATTGGACAAAAAAAGAAACGCACCATCCAATTTGCCAGATGATTTTATTCCTAGATCCGATAATAATAGAAAACAAGAAATATCTTGAAAAAAGATGGTTGGCGCAATTTGAAGGTTAAGATTTGTTGTGCAACATTAAAAAATGCCGAGATGTTATGATTGCTGGTCAATCTAGAGCCAACATGGAATTCACCGAAATTCAGTGGATTTCGATGAGGTAACGCACCCCTTATCGAAAGTTTAACCAATCCGCGTCAATGTTACAAACGCTGTTCGGTTGAAGAGAAGTTAATTTGGTGGTTAACGTGAGATTTGATTGGTTTACACAACCTTGATATGCAAATAGCAAAACCCTGTTAGTACGGTAGCGTCGAGAAATGCTGGAATAATTTAAGACTGACAATAGCAAAATGACGATCGATATTTAGAGTAAAATGTCATTTAAAGACCACCTCGATATTAAGACCATTAACAAGACGTACCGTATTTTCATGTAGTTAGGTTGCCATTTTTCTTCCATCTAGTTAATCAGACCACCTCACCACTGACCAATTCTCTTCAGGTCCAGTCGCGGTCTTATTATTGAGGTTTTACTGTATTGTACGTTCGATTCTCGGTCGCGGCAGGTCGTATACCGTTCCATAAAAATTTGACAAAATGCCGATTTTCCTGCACATGTGGAGAAGTTGCCGGCTCCTTGTGGAAGGGTAAGTTAGTACTGGTTAGAATTCAGTCCAGGAAAAACTGGTTAGGTGAACCGGCCGCCGTATATAACTGAAATATCGTTGAGAAACGGCGTTAAACCCGATGAAACAAACATGTACGTTAAAATGGCACGTTTTTATTTTTGTTGAGTGTACATCGATGTTAATATAGAAATGTCTACATGTCCTGGTGATATTAAAACCGCCAGTCATAAACAAAATAAAATACTGCACATGTAGCTACTTATACCGAAGGTTATTTTACCTTATATGCAGCTTTGTTAACATAGGTGTGCACACACAATGTGGGTGTTATCAATGATTGTGACAAGGTAAACAATGACAAAATATCTAGCATGTGCATTTGTCGAAATAAAATCTAAGATAGTATTTTCATTCATGCTAGGCCGATTTTACACGTAAATATTAAACATTGGTTATACAATATTTGTTTGTAAACTTAACAATATTTGTAATTACTGTGAATGTAATAAACATATCATGTAATATAGTTGTTTGTTTCCGATTTGGGTTGTTTTTCATTACATTGTATTTATTTGCCTTACTTTTCTCTCCTTGACGATACATTCATATTTACCCTCTACCTTAGAATAAAACGGTAGTGATATCAAAGCGCTGTGTGTTAGTGTAGTACGTCTTACTTAAATAAATTTTCGTTTACTAAAAGTATTGATCTATAGAATGTCACGTCATGAGTTAGAACTTTCTTTTTATAATGATCTCGAGTCATTGATCCAAATAATGTATCGCCTGGATGGTATACTGGTCTGGGTGACTTGTACTGTAGGGAAATTATGCAATGGTACTTGGTATATAGTCATACAAATAATTGTTAATCGTTTTATAACATTTGAACAACTTGTGCTTAATATGGGAATTATGAATGACTAGTTTGTGACGTGAATTGTTACAGGAAAAAGTCCTTTTGAACGTACTCAAATGGAAACTGCTTTAATGGTACGTCATATGACAGCACAGTGAAGTATTTTGCAAGTATCACCATATTCTGACTAAGATGATCACGAGGGAATTTAAATGGTTATAGATGATAATGACTTCTAATTGCTTCTCCTTGACGAGAACTCACTTAGTTCATTGCGTTTTTTTCTTGATAAGATGTATAATTGTTAACTGCTATTTTGTAAAGTATGGAGTGGGATGTCCTCGATCCACACGTTCTTAATTACGAGGAAAATATAAACATATCTCCCATCAAAAAAAGAAAGATGTATACTTCCTACTTTCAACTTGACTGTGTTGATTCACTCTTCCTAGCTAGTATTGTTCACAGGGAAACAGTTCACGCGATTTGTTGATATACGTAAGTGTATGATAAGTGTTACTTAACTTTTGTCGAAACCTTTCCTGATGGCACTACTCCCAGCCTGTCACGATTTTACGCAAAAGATGTGTCTGACTTATCTGGACGTAAACTATTCGAACCGCTTCATCCAGAGTTGTTGCTACATCAGCGGAGACATCTTAATAATGAATAATTGTAAGGCATTAGTAATTAAAAACCCGTGTGTTATCATGTTAAGCATGGAAAAAACTCGTAGAACACCCTGCTGTTAAAAAAGACTGGATTTTTTATTTTTAAAATAATACAAACTCCTTTTTCGACTAATGCAGAGGAATACATTATAAGTGTGTTCTTTGATAATGTTTTAACTATTTCTCTCATGTTTTTGGGTAAAAAATGAACAAAAATGAGTATTTAAATTTTAGTGATTGTTCTTACTTCTTTCTAATTGACTAAGTACTACATAATTATGTAGTGTAAACTTACTATTTTGCATCAAATGTGAAACAAGTTGTTACAATTTATATTAATCACTCTTGATGACTGAAGAGTTATAAATCAGTACTCGCACTAAATTCAGTTTATGTAAAGTGTTTATTTATTATAGTGTCACCCCTATTTAAAGGGCCAGCCAGTTTGACTTATGAGACACCTACTTTCTGAGCACATTCACTTCCCGATTCCTATCCTTTTAATGCCAGGCACCAGGCAGGTAGGCACACGGTAACCATTATTTAACTAGCTGGCGGCTCACCAACCGGCCATATCAGAACGGACCCCTACCGGGATTCGAACCTTCGACCTCCCGCTCCCAAAGCGGATGCCTCAACCACTCGGCCAAGGGAGACGATTATGATTGAACGTGGGTCTCAAACTCTGGGACCTTCGGATCAGTAGTCCCACGACCGCTACGCCTGCCTATACATGTGTCAATATCAACATTAACCCATTTTATTTGTAGGATGAATATAATTAGTGCAATGTGAAATGAGGAATTGTGAAACATTCTATTTAAACAATGTAGTGCACTCATACAGATAATTAAATATTATTTTCAGGTCCATTTAAATACAGTCAAACTGCACTGAAAGACCATCACGAAACTAAAGACAACCATATTAATTAATAAGACCACATTTTCATGGACGATTTAAAAACAAAAATCTTCATGTTAAATAGTTATTAAACCTATAAAGTTACATGTATTTATACACACCTAAAACAAAGATAATTAGGAAGCCAGACCTTATGGGCTTTGGTGATAAATAAACATTTCAGATATAACAATAGATGTGTGACCTTTAGGGCTTTGATAATAACTTAACAGTTCAGATATAATAATAGTTGTGTGATGACAATTAATCAGAGGAAATATGTTATCAAAGATTTTAGAAATGAGGTGTTAATAACAGAACAATAGCTTCGCAGTCAATGTTTCAATGTTGGCAGACAGCAACAGATGTCAAACTATACAAAATAATTAAAATTTATGGTAAGAGAAAAGTCTAAATTTTTACAGCATAATACATGTATATGTATATTGTATCCGTATTCAAATGTAGTAGACTAAAAACAAGAAACTTCACAATGTGGACCGAAGTTCTCATTACATTATCTGGTTACTCCCGTACCATCTTCACATTGATACAATATGCACTCGTAACCAACTGTTTTGTACAAGCTGGATACGTATAGAAGTAGATACTGGTATCCGGGTAGAAGTGAATATTCTCAGCTGATAACAAAACACATGTTCATTGTACTTAGAATTGTTTACTTATTCTCATTCTTTGCATTAACAGATTCATATTTTTTCTCGGTCAGTTTAGGTGCATTCTGGGTTGAGAGTTTTTGCTCGACTGTTCAAATAACGGCAGTTGTACTGTCATCTACGGTGGCACAGAGGTGACATCCGCAACACTTTATTTATAGTGTGGTCACGACTTAGTAAATCGTGGCCACAACTTAGTAAATCGTGGCCACAACTTAGTAACTTGTGGTAACAACTTATTGGCCACAGTATAAATAAAGTGTTGCGGATGTCACCTCTGTGCCACCGTAGTCATCTGCATCGCCGCTGCTTTCAGGATTGTATACTCAACCAAAAAAGAAACCTGACACAGTATAGTTAACGTATTTTCTAGGAAAAAAATTAATACCGGTTATGGCCACCGATGGCTCTGATGAGTATCTCTACGCGTCTTCTCCTTGAATTGAAGTACTGTTGTATCAGACGGTTTTGGCATGTTGTTCCATTCCGTTACGAGGCGTGAGCCATGTCATTAATGTTATTCAGCACATTTTAAAGGCGTACCCAGCTCATCCCAGATGTGCTCTATAGGAGTCATGTCCGGAGACATGGCTGGCCATTACATTACGTTGACGTTGGCGGCGGCTAAATGATTACGAGTGACCCTTGCAACATGCGGACGGGCATTGTCTTGATGAAAAACAACAGGAGCATCCAATTGAATAAATGGAATTGCTTCTATATATAAAACTACCATTATGTACCTCTGAGCATTCAAATTTCCACGAATGACAATGAGTCTGGTCTTTTGTCACCCCCCCCCCCCATGATCCCACCCCACATTATTACACCACCGCCTCCGAATCTGTCATGCTGTCTGTCACAAACAGGGGCAAATCGCTCACCTTGACGGCGGTAACATGTTGACGGCCCTCGGCGTAACTGAGATTGAACCTGGACTCGTCTGTAACCAAACTGTGTTCCAATCTCTTAGCGTTAGCTAAGGTACAATGTGACACGCTTGTTTACACTTTATCGGACCATTTTTAGTGTGCACAAGGTACACGTGCAAAGGTTATCACTTTCATTGTAATAATCATCTTAACTACCGTCCTAATTATCATCCAACTTCGCGTAGGGATCGGCTTTGATAATGGACTGAAATGTTTTGGTTTAGAGTCAGGCATTTCAAAGGTCAAGGTCACTGGGATCAGATGCTTTAATAATGTATGTCAAAGTTTTATGGCATAGTTTTAAATTTCACTTTACATACATGTATTCTCTCTTCTTAGTAAATAACCCCTTCTGGATCGTATGTCTTTCAGTAAACAAAATATATATTGCTATAACAACAAAGGAGCAAAAAGAACATTTAACATTTTTAAGTCTTAGTCTGACTTTCAGACTTATTATGTTGGCGCAAGGTCCAATAGTTCTCAATAAATCTAAACAAATGAGATTTGGTTTGAATGATTATTGTCTGGTTTCCCACTCTATACTTTTGCCATTTTGTATCAAAATCGATATTGTAATAATAACATCGGAGCCAACACGAAATATCTTTAAAAAAGATGGTCGGCGCAACTTGAAGTATGCAAATTTGTTGCAATCTGAAGGTTACAATGTGTTGTTCAACATAAAAATGCCTAAATGTTACGACTGCCGGTCATTCAAATACGCTATACTACAGAAACTCCGAGACCTGTAAGGGGAGATCACTGCATAGGAGACCGGATATGTACAAGTTACTTCGTAGTGTGATTAGTCATAGACACATTATAGTCTGTTTCAATAAAGTTCAGCATTATGTATTGTATAAGTCGTGAACTCGCACATTCGTGAAGAATGTCAATGAACTTGTTACATAGCGATTTATCTGATTAAAACAATATAAATGTTCGTGACTGGTACATAAAACCAAGAAAGTCTTCTTAATTCCAACACCGAACAATTCCCCGTGGTGATGACTAACAACACTACTTACTGGATAAATCTTGATATAAACTATACACAATGTTAACCAATCTACGTCAAGGTTACAAACGTTTTTCGGTTGAAGAGAAATTGCCTTGGTGGTTAACGTAAGATTTGATTGGTTTACAAAACACCGATATGCAAATAGCAAAACCATGTTAGTACGGCTGTGCCGTATAACATTTTGAAGTCCAAGTCTGAGCTTCAGTCTTAAAATGTTTGTGAACAAGGCCTGGTCCTCGTATACATACTTAGTCATTACATTGTATTATTAAAATGGTTACATGGGCGGATCCAGTATTTGGTCTCGGGGGGGGGGGGGACATAACTTTTTGGTCATTTTTTGATTTTGGTCAAGCCTTATGAACGGCAATGACTGTAGTTTATTCTTTGTTTTTAAGTTATTGAACCCAATTCAGAAGGACTTTATTAAATACAATGCATTAGCAGCGCTGGAGCAATCTCTGTATATGTTTGTATTTTTACTCAGACATACATGTAAGGTTGGAATTTTAAAGGGGGTGGGGACTAGAGCCAGGTGCGCCCCCCTGGATCGCTTCACAACTTGTTAATATTGAGCCTCTGCCACGTGTAGATTCCACTTGTCAGCAAAAGGTTGACAGATTTCCAAATGTTACTAACTAATTACATTTTGTATTTAAAAAAAATTGAAATGCACCTGCATGGACCTCAAACCCGGATGTTACTACTACGCCTACAGAACGAGACCTTTGAACATCAGTAAGAACTAATATATCATGATGCAATGCATATTTTCAAGTTAACCACAAACCAGGATCTTCTAGGCTGGGAACTATATACTTCTAATACTTCATATCATTTATTTCCACCTCAAAGCTTAGATTGTAATCACTAGATGACCCACGCATCCATCATATCAAGATAATGCATTCGTTTATTAACTGCCACTGAGTAATTCGGCATCTACTAAATACTTGTGTAAATATATTCATTGTGATAGGAAGGCTAAAAAAAGCCTTACACACCTTAAATGAATGCTCAGATTATAAGAAAATTGACATTTAAAAAAAAAATACAGTCGGACCTCGTTCATTCCACACCCTTCTATGTGAATACTTAGAATCATCCGACATAAGTATCAGGTTGTGATGTATCTTCTTAGGCACGTCAAATTGAAATGGGCTATTTGAAACCATATATAATTCGAAATAAAATTTCGGACCCGATGAATTCGAATGTACATTGTACCAAGTAGTAACTTTTTACACCGAGGGAGCGACATCATCCAGATACAGACATGAATTTTGGTCAATCATGTATCCTTCAATATTTCTCAATATCTATTGTTTGATCTTGCATATTGTGAATTATCATGAGCACTTAAGCTGATAGCCTTGCCATGTGGTTTGACAAGTTTATCAATACACATTTATGGATTAACTCTATACACTGTATAATAAAATTGTACATGTAGAATGATTTTTGATGTTGTACATTCCGGAAATGCACACAACATTCTGTTATAGTTATATTAGTAAAGATAATCATTTCATTGAGGTATTTATATATAAAATGTAAGAAACATTGTCTCCGACGTCAATTTTTAATGAACAGACCAGAAGAGGACATAATGTTTCCCTGTATTTAAAACGTGCTGTATTTTCTGTAATATCCCACGCCCAACAAAAAATTGGATGCTTGTAATACTATCTTCTGACCTATATAAGTTTATTATTAAGCATTATTTACTGAGAATGATTTATTTCATGGGAACTGGGTCATGCAGACCTATTATATTCCAATCTGTTGACAGCTAAATTGTTTGTAATATCTTCCATGTGACCAAATACAGCATACATATACTCAGTGAACATTTCTCCCACTCTTACCATTTTTCAACATATTTATTTTATTTTTTACAAGTATTTATATCTAAGCAGTATTGCAGCGATATCTGGTATTGTGTAATACAGCAATGATTTTGTTAAGAAAATTCTTTCTTCCCCAATTACAGTAAAACCTCACTTAAAGACCACCTCAATAATAAGACCATCTCAAAAATAAGAACATAATTGTTAAGTCCATGTTCACTGTTAAGCTCTTTATTCGACCTCAATATTAAGACCACCTCAATATTAAGACCAGTGTTCAAGGGTCCCAAGGTTGGTCTTCTAATCGAGGTTTTACTATATCAATTTTCGAATTGAAATTCTTAAGGTATTGTTTCCCCAATTTGCTATTTGATAAAATTGTATACTGCTGTAAAATAGTCTGTCCAGCTTTCACATCATTCCATAAAAGCTTACATGACGATATGCACATTTTCAATATTTGTTAATTTGTTAATTTTTCATCATTCTAAAAGTCGAATGTTTCACTATTAAATTCAGTCAATTATATGCTATATTACTATTAATATTGAAATCTGAAGTATAAATTTCAAAAAATTCTTTATGGGGGACACCGACTCCTGCACCGACCCCTCTTCGAGCCTCAATAACTCCTCCCCCTTTTCAAAATCCTGGCAACAGGCCTAGTAAGTATGTCGTCATTTGTCGTATGTGGCATATCAGATGACATTGTTTCATGTGATGCAGGAAGTATGTAGGATCGTGTCTAAACCTATCCCAGTATTAACATGTACAGCAATTTGAACAAAAAGGAAGAAAAAAAACCAGTATTTATACATTTAATTTCAACTAAACTGTTTATAAGATAATCATACAAAATAAACCATGAGACGGTGATGTGTCTATCACAAATTCATAGAAGTTTTAGAATAATTCGGTAAAACTTCAAACAGGAATGTAGTAAGAGATCTATTGGTATAAATACAAGTATGTAATAATTAATCAACAAATTGAAACAGCAGAAATATTTTCTACAGTTTGTACAGACACATTCAAACTAAGATCCTTCTCCAAAATTTTGGACGGTAACATGAATAACTTTTACAAGACGATACAAAAAGCATGATGAATATGTAAATCATTAACGTAAAATGGCAACAGACACAACAATAAGGGGGCAACCATGGTAATAAATAACTAATCACAGTCAGCTGAACGTGTATTACATCACAGGAGATTGTCACAAGTTCTTTCCCTTTAACCCATCTAAGAGTTCTCTCCCTTTATCCCTTCTAAAGTACATGTATATATAACTCTAAATGGGATATTGTAAAGAACTCATGACAATTTCCTGTGTATTTTATAATTCTACTCCTGGGCAGCAAAGACAAGATTGAGCTACGCGCAAGTAACAAAACAAAATCCTGAGATTTCAAAATAAGGCCATGCATAAAATTTGTTAGCTTGCTGTACACTGACTGACAAACCAAAATTGGACGGACTATATTCTTTTGCCTCTACCATATGGGATTTTTCTATCCCAAAAATAAAAAAAGAGGTCCATCTACCAACCTATTCCTACAGTTGTTTGTAAAGGTACAACAAACCAACAATGTTTTAAGGCAACAACAACAGTACAACCACTACAGAACAGTCCTCTCTTCAATAACAGTATCAAAATTTCCTGTAGCAAGAATTTACTATCAATTTAACATCTCTAGAACAATAAGCTCTCAACATCAGCTTACGTTTGTGTCTATCAAATGTTTTTGCTCTGGAAAGGTTGCACTGTACATGTAAAATAAACGGATAAAACAATCAAGCTGATTTTTTGTACCCCAAAATAAAGAAAAAAATATAATACAAGGGGTCATGCAACATATCCTAAGCAAATCACATTTTACAGAAATGTAGCAGAGCGTAAAACGAAAAACAATATCACATGTCATAACATTAAGTTAACAATAAATAAACTTGGGACTAAGGTTAGGAATTTTGAGACCAACTGATATTAGAATGCAGCCTCATCATTGGCCAATCTGAAGACTGCCCTCAGAATCAACCAATCACAGGCTAGAGTTTTGGGACAGGTCTCTAGATTCAGATTTATAATCTCAGACATAGACCAGCATTCACAACATGTAACAGTGCACTAAAACTGTGCTTTATATATAATACAATGACATATCTCTTATTTATCTTATCAAACAATTATACATGTTACAATTACAGGTTAACATTTACACAGATATATTTCACTGAATTATCAAAAATACACTCTGAAAAAGATAAACTTCCTCAAAGGTTGTATCACATTGGAATTCATAAAAATAAACATTCAGATAAGACACAAATAGATAAACACAGATGACTAACATCCAAGGGAAATAATTAAAGTATTACTAAAACTGTTAAGTGCAGGTTGTTTCCTTTGATTGCGATGATCCACACTTTCAATGCATGTCAAAATTATGCAGAAAGAAACATACATTTATGACATAAGACTTACAGAGTAACATCAAAGACAAGGTCACGTACAACTTTATGTTATACAAATTCAAATTTATACAAATATTACAGAAACTAAAACACAGAGATATTGTTACCACAGAATATACAGTAAAACCTCAATAATGCGACCACCCTTGGGACCCTTGAAAACTGGTCTTAATCTTGAGGTGGAATAAAGAGCGGAATAGTCTAAATGGACTTGAAAAGTGTGGTCGTAATATTGAGGTGGTCTTAATATTGAGGTGGTCGTTAAGAGCGGTTTTACTGTACATGTAAAATGTCTTACTTTCTGAAATCCCTAGTAAATCAGGTAAAAATGTAAAACTTTACAAGAAACAAAGTGGGGAACAGTTTTGCTGCCTCACAGGTAAAGGTCGACTATTTGATGAAATCGGTAAAGAGAATATTACACAAAATATGATGAACGTGAATTCCAATAAGCTTCGACATTTTCATGTATGGACAAGGACAAAATAAATGACCTGTTATTTATAAATTGTATGATATGACTGATGATTTACATGCACAACATTTATAACAAATAAATTAATTAATATAATACCGATAGAACAATTTTAAATACAAGGCATTAATATAAACAAATAAATTAAAGAAATAAAAAACACCACAAGTAAATATCCCATATCACATTGAATTCAAATTCTGAATTTATTTTAAATGTACAAGACAAAACAATACTGACTTTCTGTATTATGTTGATTTCATATAGTGTCACCCCTACTTAAAGGGCCAGTCATTTCTGAGAACATTTAATTCCCGATTCCTATCTTTTAATGCCAGGCACCAGACAGGTAAGCACACAGTTACCATTATTTAAATAGCTGGCGGCTCACCAACGGGCCATATCAGAACCCCTACCAAGATTCAAACCTTCGACCTCCCACTCCTAAGGTGGATGCCTTGTCCATTCAACCTAGGGAGACAGTATAACTTTTATGTCAATTCTAGAACAGAACATTCTAAAACTATACGTACAATGTAACTAAAAAATCCTCTAACATTTAAAAGCAAAGGAAAGCATAAATACAGAATTATTGTTGTGCTGAAGTCTTAAGCCATTTTTTAACAGTACATTGTGTATTTAAGACATGTATGGCAGATAGGTGACCAAACCAGTATTCCTGCGTTAGCAACCAGTACTGACGTGTTCATATACAAGCAACTACCAACTTCCCCTGGTATATCAGGGGTACTGGAGAAATGAATATGGATGTATTATCTTCAGTCAAATGGTTTTGGAGACAATACACTTCACAAGGGGTTTGACCCGACAACATACAGAGTGGCAGTCAAATGATTTACAGACTAACCTAGCAGCGCAAGCAAAGAATTAAGAACGCTGTCTAAACTGAACTTCAGGATAAGCAAAGTATCTACACTGAAACAAGAAAAAATAGAGCCATCACTGAATGTGATTAATGCCCTTTCAATTTTACAATGGTTAGATCAACACTGCAAAAAATGTGTTACACATCTACACTTTGCGGTACATAATTATGTGAACGAAATGTCATTGGAATCTCCATGTAACTGTAGAAGTAGTTTGCATCGTAAATGTTTGCGATGGATAAACTGACAACATGTCTGACAGTAAGTTGACTCCTATATTTCACATTCAAACTGGCTTCGTTGGCATATACTGATACATGTTATGACATAAAAGTGACTGAATGTCTTCCAACAGTCACTTGCACAAAGCACGTAGAGTGTCTGGCCATATCCACAAATGTATTATTAACTCCAATGCCAGTTAAAGCGTACATTGTTTGAATGTTGAATAAAATACACTCAAAAGATACATACTATGCTATTATGACCTTATAAAAATAATATTCAACAAAGAACACAAAATCTATCATAAAACAACTATCATGAGCATCGTTTCAACAGTGTTGTTCTTGCTGCTACGAGAATTTTGAACGCTTCTTCACTTCCTGGTGCTACACTTTTATCAGGATGTAGTAAGACGGCTAAACGTCTGTACGCTTTATTTACTTCATCCCTGAAAAATAACAATATCAGTTTAGGGCTCTAGAAATTATCTTTTATTATAGTTGTCCCAGACTAGTGTACATGTTAATTTTGACTTGTCTGACATGGGAAGTTAGTTGTACAAGCATAAAATAGGGTACAGATTAACAGTAAAGTACGCCTTCACATTTAACTGACCTCGACTAAGTCCAACTCAACTGTTGGTAGCCCAAATAAGCAATTAGACTTGTCCGGGACGTCGGGCTAGTGGATTCCTAGAGCCCTGCAGTTGTACAGGTTATGTTTACCAGAGACATGTATCAAGAGAGATTATTTCAGGGTTCAGTAGCATAAGCATCAAACAAGATTTTTCTGTCCAGCTTGAACATTAAAACACAGATAAAACTTTTTTCCAGTGTTTTCATATACCTATTAGGGGTATAGTGATGGGCCCTTTTTAAAGGGTAAAAGAGTATCATAAAGGGAAATTATGGGTTATTACAGAAAAATCTCCCTGGTGGGAAGGAACAACAGCCGAAAATAAGGGGACCACCAACAGAATTTTAATTGGTTTTGAACCTCACCAAGATTATATAAATTGATCATTGTCTTACCCCAGCCCCCCTCTGGAGATTTCTGTATGTACATGTTACTTACTTTGATGCTCCAACTAGAAGACCAAGTCTTTCATGATCACTTTTTGCATTTTTTAATTTTTGTATTGCTTCAATTTGATCTTTGGTATACCCTAGTTGTGTTTGAAAGGGAGCTTTCTTTCCTCCATTCTCTACAGCAGTAATAACTCCTTCAAACAGAGCCTGAAACACAAATATAACCATTCCAATATTCACAACAGTTAATAATTCATAAAACATTTCTAGTATGCATCTACTAGCATATTCTTCATGGCCAAAATCGTTGAACTGACTCTTTTTTTTCATGGAGAAAGTAAACACAAATATAATCCTATTTCCTTGCATGTTGCCCTTTGGCTCAGAAATGGAGCAATCGTTTCAGGTATGGAATATTTTGGATTCAATCTCCAATTGCAACGATAACTCCTCATGTGTATCCTCAGCAATATAAGGACAACAGGCTTGCCTCAATTTTTCTCAGAACCCTAGCCTGTTTGGGCAAGTTGCTCAGCCAAACCACTAGCCCATAATCATTCTTACTAACCCAAACTTATACAACATAAATTCATAACAAGAGTGGCAAACTGTCACAAAATACGCCCGTCATAAGTCAGAGTTAAAACAAGACAGATTTTAGGTAATTTCTAAAATCAAAGGGGGATAACTCCCGAGTGAATTGAGCGATATGGCTGGTTATCGAACTTGGCCAAGATATTATGCCCACAAACATTTTCACCAAGTTAGGTGAAGATCAGATGAAAACTCTTTGACTTAGAGAGCGGACAAGGCTAATTTGGCCAATTTTGGATAATTCAAGGGCCATAATTGAAGTGCCTGGGGCAATGTTGCTGGTTATCAAACTTGGCCGAGATATTATGCCCGCAAACATTTTCACCAAGTTTGGTAAAGATCGGATGAAAACTCTTTGACTTAGAGAGCAGACAACATGAGGACGACGCCCGCCGCCACGGGTGTTCCCATAATATGTCTGGTTTTTCTCTTTTTCTGAAAAAAGTATAAATTCATTAAAATTAAGCACTCGCCTATTCCGGCTAGCACTCAGTAATTTCTGCTAGTCCAAAATCAAAGTTACTAGCCCGGGCTTAAGGCTAGTGGGTTACAATGAAGACTGGGACAGCGCAGTAGGTCCATTATTCTCTTTTGATATTCAGACATGATATAAATCATGTGCAAATGAGCCAAAAGAAATGAATCGGGACCTAATGAAATAAAACAATCTTTATTGATGACCTTACCTGAAACATTTCATTCACACCGTCTCCAGTTTGAGCAGAAGTCTCAAAGTAATGAAAGCCTTTACTGTCTGCCCACAGTCTTCCCTCACTCTCATCAATGGTCCGTCGTCGATCACTCTGACAAAAAAAAAAATTCCTAATAATCGATTGTTTTACAAGTACAGTAAAACCTCAATAATATGACCACCCTTGGGACCATTGGAAACTGATCTTCTTGTTGAGGTGGCCTTAATATTGGGATTGAATTAAGAGCAAAACAGTGAAAATAGACGTGAAAATTGTGTTCTTAATTTTGAGGTGGTCTTATTATTGAGGAAGTCTTTAAGCGAAGTTTTACTGTATGTAGACAAACAATCAATATACAGCAATCCATGAAAGTGATAAATAACCACAATACTGCTTTGTCAGAGAAAACAAAGACACTTAACTCTGCAATGTTTGAATTGACACTGAAACTAGAATGCGTCCATAGGACACAGATGCCCCCACTTGCAGCCTTTGTCACAAAAGCAAATGCTATTATTCTGCTCATAGTTTATGAGTGGGTATCAAAATTACAAAGTGAACAACTGTGCTGATTATGGTGATAAGTCAAGGGCCATAACTTTGCACTTACTGGACACAGGCAAACACGAAACCCCAGGTGCACAACTATACAGGTTGGTGAACATTCCTGTACAGCTTGGTGATTGTAGCTGATATACTGTTGGAGATATGCGCGACACAAAATTGCACACTCTGTATGCTAGATTTTAACTAAGTCAAGGGCCATAACTTTGCACTTACTGGGCACAGCCAAACATGAAACCCCAGGTGCACAACTGCACATGCTGGTGAACATTCCTGTAAAGTTCAAAAGTTATTTTACTTGATATGGCTGTGTTGCATGTGGTTCAAATCACAGACTATTAACAAAATGAGATTGAACCTAGTTACCTTGTTAGCACAAACACACACAACGACGTTGTCATGCTCTGTCTTGTTCCCCATCTCATTCTGCATTTCTAACAACCAATGATCTAATGCTTCAAAACTGGATCTATCACACACATCATACACTAAAACAGCTCCCTGAGTGTCCTTGTAAAACTCATTCCTCACCTGAAACATGTATAGTATAACTCATAAGATGTTTAATATCTATGTTGGTTATGCCATATTCAGGGTATTCCCCGACGCACAAATATTTGCATACCGGTATGTCGTGCCTTTGAATATCATTTCTGGTTAATTGTATAAATGACCCCCAAATTTTACAAATGACCCACAAATGAAGCCCCTACTAGACACTGTGACCCCTAAAAGAAAATTCAAGGGAAAACCCTGCATATTTATAAAAATTGTTGATTTGGCAAAATCCTACCCACCCATGAAAATCACCGCTACTCAAAAAATTTGCGGGAATGACACGGAAAGTTAATCAAAGAACACAATCATAAGTTTATACTTTTAGTTACACTGCTAATGGAACTGTTTACTTTCTTTACAGGGCATGAAGTTCTATATCTAGTCATAGCTCTACTTTATTTTTTATTAGAAAACAGTTTTTAATTCTACTTACCTAGTCAATGGTCGATGTTTATTCATTACAAGTCATTAAACTATCAGTTATTGAGAATTTTATGTATTTCTTATATTTATATTACCAAAACTTATAACTGAAAGGGAAGTAATCAAGACCAAACCAACCCTATTAGAAATTGTAACAAGGCCTAAAATATTTTTATCTGTGTTTCATAACCCGACCCTACCTGTCGAAAATCCTGACCTGAGTTTTTTACGACCCTGGAGAATATTTTTTTCGATTTTTAATTGTTTTTGACAAAAAAAAAAAACTTTGTCCCTACCCTGCCTAACATTTTTGAGACCGTTACCCTAAACACAGATCTATAAAAAAAATTTTGGCGCAACATATCTCTTATGATCAGATTAATTACCTCATAAAATATAGGATGTCCAGCCATGTCAAATATATTCACTTTCACTTCTGTGTCTTTAATTATAACTCTGAAACAATAAACAAAACATTGACAGTAAAACCAACCTAAAGATCAACCTAATAATTGCTGTAGAATTTTATGGCTAAACATTTTATCCTTAAAAGGGTTCATTTGCAGTACCCATACAAGTTTTAGGGTGGGTAAGTAATTTGGTATGGAAAAGCAGAATATGTATTTGGAACAATATTAGTGGATTGTTGCATACAAACATTGTTTTCCTGAATAACATTGCCAACAAATTGACCAATAAACAGATAATTAATAAATTAAGTAATTAATTAAAATGTTATTTTGCCGCTTGTATGATGATGTAAAAATGTAATGGGGCATTAAGACTTAATACTATTTTACCAGTACTATGCTGTTTTTTTAACAGATTTTGTGTTTTGTCAGAATTCTCTGATATGACTGCCGGATGAGAACCAATTAATTATTTAAGAAAGGGCCATAACAGAGTTGTGAGCAACATTTCATATTTCATATATGTAGTGTATAACAGTTTGGTTAGCACTGAGCAAACTAACTAGCAATATTGAATCCGTATGAAAACTGTTAAGTACTTACTTTGATACACCATAATCAATACCAATTGTAGCTAAATATTTATGAACAAATCTCTTCTCACAATATCGCTTGATTATACAACTCTGAAATGGAGATGGCATCTATAAAGCATTTTTTGAATATCTTCATTCATGCACATTCAAACTGTATGTCAAGTTTAATTGGCTATATTACAATAAAACTACATTCAATTTATTGTTATAAATCAATTAAGTACAAAACATTTTATATAGATTTCACAGGTAGTATAGTGTTGAGTGCTTTTTTTGCGTACCTTCCAGTTTCTCAGTATTTGGTATTTTAACAACGAAACGTACATTGAAACAATTTGGCATATATGAAAAATACCGAAAAGAAATGATATTGTCAGCATCACTTAACTGCAAAATATTTGAAAGAACAAGCAGATCATAAAAGAAATTCGAAGTAAACATTTTGGTTTGCAGACAAAACATCCCAGATTGTCAGACGAAACGGCCCAGATTGTCAGACAAAATGGCCCACTTTCTTAATTAGATATTCATTTGACAATCTTGGCCGTTTGCCGCGAAAGTACAAGCAAACAGTATAATATAGCAAGTGTCGTCGAAGATATTCAAACAGGTAACCTAATATAAATAATAAAATCATACCTTCCCAACTTCCGCATTCCCCATGCTGATAATTTTTATTCGTACTGCTCGCTTTCCCTTCATCTTGTACTCCATTCCAATATAAAACAAACTAAGTGTAAATGTCCATTATCATATATGTATTCCTTTAAAATACTTGTAAAACAGATAAGTTACACACTTTCATGTATTTCAAAACTGAAACATAATAAATCACTCGTCAAATACCAGAACTCATTGGTAAATACTGAAATAGACGATTTCTAAAAATTGTTTACATTCGATACCATGCAAATTGTAGTGGGTGGGGTACGCGGGCAACAGGGTCTGGCGAGTTTCAGTGTAAAACACACCAACAAATCCTAAAATAAACAGTCGTTTTTATTAACGGAACAAAATTAGATCCACTGATGACGTTTATAGTCAAAGATTGTCGAAATATCAGTAAATATCGGATGCACAAACATAAATTCGTTGGAATTCTTAACCGGAAGTCGTGTAGTGCAAGCGACCTCAAATAAAATCGACCTAAAGCATTCCCGGCCAAAAATTCGTACCATTTTTATAAGTTTCACTTATCTACACGTAAGCATTATATACGGATAAATTATATAACAATTCATATAATAGTACTAACCCTAATTCTCAAAGTCTGACAGTAAACTTCGTGCGATATACAGCTGGTTTCATTTCAGCTCGTTATTACAAGCGTACCCGTTCCTTCATGATACTGATGATACTTAATTTGTATTTGCATATACGAATATTTGTAGAATGAAAGCATATGTAGAGAATTCCATCTCCTATTAATATTATTCACGACTTAATTCATTAACGCGTTCATGGATCGATATATTTATACATGCAAGTTGCTAAATGCACTCATATATTATACCAATATTTGAAGTAACATACGTGTATATGAACACAATATGTTTCTTATTGACAACTTGACATGTGTATATATATGTTGGCTTAGAATGCGATGATGTACTATGTACAGTCAAAATAAATGTTACGTTTTGTATTATACGATTACATCAATGTATGCTTTGTTTAGTTTAAATGAATTATTTTACACCAACTGTGTGTAACAAGTCATTAATTAAAGCTTATATTAATCACTCTCGGTTACTGCATTAGAACTGAGTTGCTCGGAAGACCTAGAACTCTATTTCTCTTTAAGCCCACGCTTGGCAACCATAAATGTTATATTTTGTATTATACAATTACATCAATGTACGCTTTGTTTAGTTTAAATAATTAAAGCTTATATTAATCACTCTCGGTTACTGCATTAGAACTGAGTAGCTTTTTTTACCCCACGCATGGCCATGATAATCAGAAATGATTGCTAGCCATTATAGAAGAAGAAGCTTGAAGAACTGGGATAGTAACAAGTTCTCGCGAGTACATGAGATTGTCATGACTTGTCTCCCCTGTTATATCCCTTCTAGAGTACGCTATATATTTAAATGCAGTACAATAGTATACTACAGATGGAGTTCAGAAGGGGGATAACTCGTGACAAACTTCTATGTTCGCGGCTAGTTAATGAAGTTCGCTGGTCAACGAACACACGACATTCGGATCAGGAGTCGGCTATCCCTCCACCACTATGCCTATGATAACCGTTTTCTTGTACAGGTAAAACAACAAAGAATGTATGTCATAAATATTTTTTTCAAAAAACAACAATCACACTATGTAACAATATACATGTTTAACAATATCCGAAATACAAATTTATGAGTTATGAAATAATACAACAATTATAATAATGACAACCAAAGTTTCTACGTACACCTTGAGTATAGTGCCTTCAAACTGGCGGGTCATTATATGTACTTATCTTGACACCAGACACGGGAAGAAAACTTAGTTAAAACTACATTAGTCTGAACTTTTGATAACACAATTGCCATTGGCTTAGATTGCTATAGATGAAAAAATTCGAAAAAGAAAATGGCCAAAACTGCAATAAGAAATTTAATATACATGTATGTGTTTGCTGTTATTCTAAGCATATTTACCGGAACGAGATATACACCAAAGCGAATTTCTGATGATCTAACAACAAAACATCCCTAAAACTTGGCTTACACATCAGTTTCAGTTAAGCCACGCCCCTGAACGTGTTACAACTGTAGTGTGTAATGAACTGTATGGACACAAATGTTCCAAGTAATTTTTGTTGCTCTGATGATCGAGTTAATTTAATAAAACATACAGAAACATCTATGGAACTTTTCGAATGAAGCTTGATTTAATACAATATGTTCAAACATACCATTCATGATTCCCATTGCGTATCAAAGATACTCAAAGTCACTGAGACAACACAGATTTCACAATATTCCACGAACAATAGGTTTATACTGTTAGGTCGACCTTTGATATGTTCGGGGACGAGTAGGTTCCTCTTATTTCACGGGGTTTTATCTATTTATTTTAAAGAAATTGACATGAAAAAAGCCCACGTAATGGACCCAATCAAAATTAAGTAGGAGCCAATGTCGATTGTTCGATCTGGGTAATCGCAAACAGACACTTTTTAAGGATGGCCTTACCAGTGATAAGCGCACTTCAGAAACTCAGACTGACAACCATTGGCTAATATATTCAGGAATGTGTCGCGTGTGATAATTAGTAGCATTATGTTTTCCTGGGATTACTTCTCCATTGCAGATATCAGCAGACGACAAGTCAACATTTGGCGGCATTTCATTAGGAACCAGATAATCAAGGGGGCAATAGAGTTGAAAATTCGACGACAAAGTGTTGGAATTAAATGAAGCCGTCTCATTAGGAAATGATGGATTCCCTCCAAGATACGATCTGTGCCCTTCAAGTTCGTTGCCACTCCAATGATGTTCCTCAGACTTGTTTACTGCGCGGTGATCGACTGTATATCTGCGTTTCGGAATGGAGACATTTGATTCGCTCAAAATACTTTTGTCTTTGGATCTTCGGTTATGAAACCACATTTGAATGGTCCTATCACTGAGATGAGTATCTTTGCTAAGTTGCGTACGCATTTTCTTTGAAGGACGCTTGTTGTCACTGTAAGCATCACTGAGCATGCGCAGATGGGTATCATTTATTGTCGTCTGATGGCGGACATCTGTATCGTCAGATCCGGATTCGTCAGAATCACTGTCTGAATCGGACTGGGTGTTATCTACAAGAAGAATTAACATAATCAAGGATACGTCCAGGTCTTTATAGAAATATAATTCAGGAAATTGGGCAAAAAATATTGCATCGACATGCAGTAATTTCTATGTTCATACAGTCTTGCTAAGTTAGCATCACCTTTGCCAACAGATTAGGCGAATATCCGTGACTTACTATGTCAAATGTTTAGTGAAAGCTTAAATTTCGATAACTTATTTGTGTAAATAAGTACAACAGACTCTTTCAGACCAATGCCAATCTTGGCAAAATACGCCTCATGTTTTCCGTCAGCTTAATTAGGTAAAAACTGAACAAAAACAATGAGCATAATAGATAGTTCCCACATCTACACTATTTACCTCCCTTGTTCTTAATTATCAGCCATTTTTGACAGGCAAAACTGATAAGCCCTTATAGAAGTAATTTCCAAATATGTGATAATTGAGAAAATACCAAGATAATGTGCATGTGACAACCACTTCTTCTTCAACTTACTGAGTCAACTCAACAGCCCACATGAGCATAATGAATAAGTTATCTTTTAATATTTGATTAGTTTATCACCGTTTACATTATATTCCATATAAATATACCTATCAATATGGCCAACAATGAATGCAGAACAATGGAGGTAAATATATGTTGAAACTTTCTAATAGATTAAACATGTGAAATACATGATGTGTCGAACAAAGACAAGGTGTTTCCATGGCAATGATAAATGACAACCAGCGATTCAGTTGCACATAATGTTGATTTATAACACAATGGTCTAAGCTTGCTGAAGTCTGCAGTAGAAGCTTACATATTGTTTACAGGGGGTCCGCGTCTTGGTAGGTAATAAGACATGTTCGTGTGGTTGAGTTTGTTTATCCTCGCCACCGGGAAATCCCACGTGGGCGAGTTTTCACTATTTTCTTTAAAACTTTTTAATCATATAATCTAATCTATATCTTTCTTCGTTTATAAATAAAAACTGTAGTAAATATAAGACATATGGTATATAAGTTATCTTTTAATCTATATCGGTCTATGTATTATTTTCTTTAAGGCACTCAAAAGCGCTCGGTATATCAATATTTAGCATTTTCGAGTGCTATTCTTGATAAGAATTTAATCATCTTATCAGGACACGCAGATTACCATACAATAAACGTGCGAGACACTGTAACACCGATAAAAGCCGAAGTTAGCCGTTTGTTTGTCATTAATTACCATAATCAGAGCGTCTAGCTAACCGTTGAAGGATCAAACATATAACACATTTATATCGATTTATTGATTTCTAATTAACATGTTACATAAGAACCCCGAGCAATTGACACAAAGCATTATTGGGATATATCGATCACATATCCCCTACACTCCACGAGGCCCTTATTACAAATTATCTATTTTCTCGATTTATAGATAATCGATGCTTCAGTTTCTATGGAAACAAAAACTTTATAATAATGTGCAAAGAGAGGTAAAGATAATAGTACATGAAACAATTTGAATGGTTTAGTAAATGTATCAGAATGAAAATTCGTTACTGGTGTGAAGTTAGCAGTAATAGCAGGAATACTGCAGGTACTGCTGGAAGAGGTAGCAATATTATTGCTATTACTGCTGTAAATCAACGATAATAGCAGTAATAAGCATCTATGCAGATGGTATTGCTAGCAGTAAGAGAATGGTCAGATTGAGAGTTATTGTTAATACACCAAGCAGTAAGAGGGATATAAGTGAGAGCGCTGACAGTAATAACAGTTATACTGCTGTTAATACTATTACTGCTAACTTCACACCGGTAAATTCGTTGCACTAGTCCATTAAAAGATGGTTCTATGAAAGGAGAGGTGGTCATGTCGAGGTTGTCTTTAAGTGAGGTTTGACTGTATATATTTACCTGCTGATGTGATAAGTTGATAATCATGTGAACAGAGTAGTTTCCCATCATCCTTCAGATAGACATTGTCTCCAGTACAAAGTTGTCGTGCACAGTCACTGCACGAGAAACATGTTGCATGATACAGCCTCCCATTGACGTCATGTACACCCTCTGATGGTGAAATGATTTCATGACAGCCTACACATTTAGCACCATGTAACCTATAACACAACAAAATCAGTTACAGCCTTTTGGTATACATGTGCAGTAAAACCACAATAATAAGACCACCATTGGGACCCTTGAAAACTGGTCTTAATATCTTGGTGGGCTTAATATTGAGGTTGGATAAAGAGCAAAACAGTGAAAGTGGTCTTGAAAATTGTGTTCTTAATTTGAGGTGGTCTTAATATTGAGATATAGTAGTCTTTAAGTGAGATTTTACTGTACTGTAGAGATGCAGTGTTTCCATCAGACACAATAAAACACCGTGATGTTGTATTTATAGAACACAACATCTCCACAGCAATACACTCGGGAAACGAAATATTATGCTACTGTTGAAATACATGTAGTAAAATCCGGTAAAAATTATCAAAATGACCATTGAGATTAAGCACTTAGTGCATACCACTGGTACTAGTGGTTGTCGCGGGGTCGAGCGCTATAGGCCACACGAATTCCACCCCTGGGCTAGGTTGAACCGTGAAATTCACATTTCCTGAGTTAGGCATGAGTACCGGTTAGTAACGCAGGAAGCAGACATCGATATAGTATAAGTTGTTATTACTTTTTTCACAATCGATATAAAGTATGTTTACATTTTAACAATAATAATCATTATTAATATCATCACTGTTTACTCGTATTCTATATAATAGTGTTGTTTACATTTAGTTGACGGAAACGATATCATTTGAAAGCAATTAATTAATGAGTAAATAATTCCACAAGGAATGGTAAGTAAAATAGTTATATTATAGTCATCACTTTCAATCCAAATATCGATGCAGGGAGTAATTTTTAAAAAAGGTCACGTGATCAGCAGTGACATAGCCTGAATAAAACTGCATGAGTGAATGAACGAAGGAGTGATTGAGTGATTGAGTCAGTGAGTCAGTGATTGGGTGATTTAGCGAAGGAACGAATGAACGAATGCATGAGTGATTGAACGAATGAGTGAACGAGCGAACGGACGAACGAATAAGTGAATGAACGAACATATGAGTGAATGAACAAACGAATGAGTGAATGAACGAATGAATGTGTATTTACCTAACAAAATCCAGACGACAATAGAAATCATTGTCTTTCAAGTGACATGATCCAGTTATAGACTTCCGGCAGATTACACATTGCACACAGTTAGAGTGTAAATATTTCTCTTTGACCTGAACAATAGTTCCATCATATATATACTTGTTACATCTAGAACACACTGGAGGTACTGAAAGACAAAATACAACCACGTATTAATATTACATACATGTACGCGCATAATATATACCAAACTACAGAACGAACAGTCACATTGACTGGGTTCTTACTAGGATTTCAAAACAGGAATCTAAAACAATGTTGAAAAGAGTTGAAGTCCTTCAATGCTATTTCAAAGCAATTTTGCCAAAAATATGAGTCCCTGAGTTAATGTCTCCAAATTATTTATGCAATTTACAACTTTATGTCTTTATAAACCTATGCATACCATCGTACGAATGGCTTATGTTTTATATTAAGTATCCCCCCTCACAAAACACAACAACGAACAATGTGAATTCGTAAACTTTGCAGTCGTGAGATCGGTTCATGAAGCCATGATCATTGAAATCACGTTTCTAAGGATATGAAATGTTGAATACAGACATCACACCTGTCATTCGTACAGTTGATATACGCTGATGATATAATGAATGATACATAACAAAGATTTTTTTTCAAACACATATATCATCAGTATCGACACATACATTGATATATAGTGTATTATTGTAATGCCATACACATGCTCTACAAAAAATATATGATTGCGATACATTTTAAAACTGTTTTAGAACCACATTTCTATTTTTAGCTGACAAACTTAAGAACTTACATATGCATATTTCCACGGACATATAATAACATATATATAAACCATATACAATTATGTCCGTCATATTTCTAAAATATCCAGGCGTTAAAGACATAGTATAAGAACAGAAAATAAAGTTAAAAATATATAATATACCGTTTGTTTCCGACATAATTCCGTGGTGACTTCTTGTATATTAAGAAATAAGAGAGATGCACAGCGCTACTATGGTACTTTTGATGTCATACACTAATTGAGTTATCACATACATTTAGCGACCCTTTATATTGCAGCTGGATACAATTATCGTCTGATACTATTTAATTGCGCAGACGACCAAATTTGACATACTTATGTCACGTGACCCGTCTAGCGCGTATTTATCGTCTGCTGATCTTAAAGAGGATTTGATAAGTAAATAAATAGGGGATAATAAAAGTGGTAATTATTTACTTTTTGGTCAGAAAAGATAAAATCATGTATGTCTGATATGTTCCCAAGTAGATGTAGTAGAAATTATGTCGTCTGCATGATACGTTGTAATATACCTTCCCACGCCCAGTCAGAATAATACTAAATATTTACTTAAGAGCTACATAAATATACTAATATATCGGTTACTACGTAGAACATACTGTAAAAGTAAAGTGTATATTTATCCTAGTGTCACCGCTTATTTTAAGGGCCAGCAATATGTCCGTGCCGATTCATATTCTTTAATGCTAGGCATCAGGCAGGAAGGCACACGGTGATTATTATTAAACTACCTGGCAGCTCACCAATCGGCCATTTCAGAAAAGACCCTCTATCGGGATTCGAACCTTCGACCTCCCGCTCCCAAGGCTGATGCCTCAACCACTCGGCCTAGGGAGACGGTATTGCATGTATAATCACAATGCAGTCATCGAGAGTGATTAGTATAAGTTGTAAGAACATTTTTCTCAATCGATGTAAACTAAAAAAGTTTAAACTATATGTATAAAATTAAATTGTACAGTAAAACGTCAATAATATAATGCGACCACCATTTGGACCCTTGAAAACTGGTCTTCTTATTGAGGAGGTCTTTATATTGAGGTCGAATAAAGAGCAAATGGACTTGAAAGTTGTGTTATTTATTTTAGTTGGTCTTATTATTGAGGTGGTCTTTAAGTGAGGTTTTACTGTATAACATAAATATCAAGCTAGTGAGGGTGATATGAATATTGTCTACCTGACACCGAAACTAAATGGATTGTGTTAAATAATTTAGGTATTATAACGTTAGCCACAGTCATCATTAGTGAGACGATCTTAGTTGTCATTTACAGTAAAACCTCCATAATAAGACCACCCTTTGGACCCTTGAAAACTGGTCTTCTTATTGAGTTGGTCTTAATATTGAGGTTGAATAAAGAGCAAATTAGTGATAATGGACTTGAAAATTATGTTTTTCATTTTTGAGGTGGTCTTATTATCGAGGTGGTATTCAAGCGAGGTTTTACTGTATTACATAAATATCGCAAGCTAGTGAGGGTGATATGAATATTGTCGACCTGACACCGAAACTAAATGGATTGTGTTAATGGAGAAGGGATACAGGATACAACTAAACACAAAGGGGAATATATTCGAGTAATATCAGAAACTTATATTTATCACTCAGCCAGGCTGGTTTTCAAACATGTTTACATGAGCTTAAACATCTGAATTCGTCATAGCCTTATAGGGCCATCGGAGTCAAAACATGTTCAAAATTGCGATTAATGTTTTAGGGTCAAAACCCCAATTTCCACGGAATATTCCCAAATCAAATGATTTCAGTGAAACGATGCATACAAGAGAAAGGTGACAGTGGTACCGTACCACTCGGAGTACTTATTATGTTATAGGCAATAAATCGAAACTAAACGTAAGAAACACATTTTTAACGTCACTAACGCAGAAATTATTATGATTTTTTTTAAATTACGTTTCGTTCGCATTTATAGTAAACAACGGCAGCATGTTTTACGAAGTATCGATTTGAAAATTTGGAGGGACTTTTTGAGCAGTATACTAGACATCGCTCGTAATGAACCTGATCGATTGTCAGTATAAACACACGCGATGGAACACCGATGATTACTTTGAATGCTATTTATTCATTCGAAGTTCAGTGGTATCTTGTGCATACTTCTTCGTGTGTCTTGTGAAGTATTAGTTAACGTACACGTGAGTTGTTGTCCATATAAAGTTACTTAACCGTCAATTACTGACTTAAATGTAATTTTCTTAACATATTCGTTTCTTTTCTAACGTAACTGCCGTATTGATTATAATTGTTATTTGCTTGGAATAGCCGTCATTTCCCAGATATATCTATCATTTCTTTGTTCTAACCGTCATTTCCTTGTCCTAACCGTCATTTCCTTGTCCTAACCGTCATTTCTCAGGTAAACCGTCATTTACCTATCGTAACCATCATTTCCTTGTCATGTCCGTCATTTCCTTGAAATTACCATCTTTTCCTTGTCATTATCGACATTTCATTCGCATAACCACATTTTCTCTGTCATAACCATCATTTCCCAGGCATAATCGTTATTTCCATGTTATTACCGCCATTTCCTTGACATAACCATCATTTCCTTGTCATAACCATCATTGCCTTGTCATAACGGACATTTCCCAGGCATAACGGACATTTCATTGCTTTTACCGTCATTTCCTTGTCATAACCGTCACTTCATTGTCATAACCGTCACTTTCTTGTCATAACCTCACTTCCGTGTCATAACCGTCACTTCCTTGTCATAACCGTGACTTCCTTGTCATTGCGGTCATTTCCTTGTCATAACCGTCACGTCCTTGTCATAACCGTCACTTCATTGTCATACCCGTCACTTACTTGTCATTGCGGTAATTTCACAGGCAATCCGTCATTTCATTGTCCTAACCATCTTTTCCTTGTCGTTACCGTCATTTCCCTGTCATAAGCGTTATTTCGCAGATATAGTCGTCATTTCCCAGGCAAACAGCTATTTACTTGTCATACCATTATATCCTCGTTCTAACCGTCATTGTCTTGTCACAACCGTCATTTCCCAGGCATCACCGTCATTCGCTTGAAATAATCATCATTTCCTTGTCATAACCGTCATTGTCTTGTCACAACCGTCATTTCCCAGGCAAACAGCTATTTACTTGTCATAACCATTATATCATCGTCTTAACCGTCATTGTCTTGTCACAACCGTCATTTCCCAGGCATCACTGTCATTTGCTTGAAATAATCATCATTTCCTTGTCATAACCGTCATTTCCTTGTCTTTTCCGTCATTTCCGTGGCACGACCGTCATTTCCCTGATATAACCGTCTTTCCCTATTATATACGCCAACACATATATATAATTATCATATAATATATTCCTAATATATCGGTCATTTCCCTGATATAACCGTCCCTGCAACAAAACGGTCATTTCCTTGGGGCACACTTAATTTCTGTCAACACTCATGTTGCGTAATGATATACCATGACAGTTATCTAATGAATATCATCCTCTGTGAAGTTCTGTAATAATATACCGCTGCAAATCTTTCTCCACACAAAACGCAAGTTATCTGAGCGGAAATTTCTCCATGAAAAGAATAGCACCATGCTACCTTGCAACCTCCAAGTCATTAATCAAATCTAATGAGAGGAGAAATGAATTCACCAAATGGATTGGATATAGCCATTCGAGTCAGAAGCCAATATAGATCACCGCAAATATGATGAATAGGAAATGATTATTAACACACTGGTTGCAGAATGGAATTGTATTTTCGGTACACTGCGTTAAATGAGCGTCTTATTCAGCTCATACAATACACTATGGGAGTTGGATTTTCAAAAAAGGACGTAATTATTACAAAACATCAACAACTTCAAACACCAGTAATGCTATTATCCACATCCGACAGATCGACTGTCGATCAACAGGCAGAAGGAAGCAAACTGGCATTCACGATCGCCATCTATTCTAAATGTGTTGGCAACCGTCAATATCAATAATAACAACAACAACAACACCGACAAAAACAGCAACAACAATAACGACAACAACGACAACAGCAGCAACAGCAACAACAACACCGACGACGACAGCAACAACAGCAACAACAACGACAACAACAACAACGCCGACGACAACAGCAACAACAGCAACAATAACGACAACAACAACAACGACAACATCAGCAACAACAACAACAACGCCGACGACAACAGCAACAACAGCAACAACAACACCGACGACAACAGCAACAACAGAAACATCAACAACAACGCCGACGACAACATCAACAACAACAACAACGCCGACGACAACAGCAACAACAACGACAACAGCAGCAACAACAACATCAATGCCGACGACAACAGCAACAACAGCAACAACAACACCGACGACGACAACAACGACATCAGCAACAACAAATGCATCCACCATCATCAGCATGAATAGGATAGCCAACGAATAGCGCTGTATTAGGTACGTAAACACCTTCATTATCCGCATCATTATACATCGGTGTGTACCAAATTTAAAACAAAGACGTAAAATTATACTCACAAGCCTATTTACATTCCTACCTTATTTTGTTAGAGATGATAGAGGCAACAACAAATATTTCGCACTTCATAGATGAAATAAAACAATGCATGAAGTATTGGTAAAAATAAATCTACCACTTAAAAAGCAAGAACTTCTGCGCGTTAAAATGCATGTTTTGGTACATAAGCGCATTAAAACTGCATTACAATTGGTGCCGATCAAAAGTGCTAACCCCCCAGTACAACAGTAAAACCTCAATTAGAAGACCACCCTTGGGACCATTGAAAACTTGTCTTGTTAATGAGATGGTGTTCATATTCAGGTAGAATAAACAGCAACACAATGAAAATGGGTGAGGTTCTACGGTGTTTCATAAAGGCCATATTGCCACGTTTGATTTTGATAGCAGTTAGGTAGAACATTGAATTCTGAAATGAATCCAACTATCGATAAAGGTCGATGTAAACGAGCCAAAATCATATTCATCTTTTCAGATCAGTAAAGATTCTCAAATTCAAAATGGCAGTATATCTCTTTTGACCTGTATATACATATATGAGCGCTGCTATGCGATTTACAACCTCTTCTGTAACTCACGAAAAGGCAACATGTGAGGTCACTATTTGCAAGCAGGAAAGAATATTTACTCCATATGGTCACTTCGTTTTCATATTGCCATATGGGGCAAATATTGCTTACTGTAAGTACATGGTGACTTGACATGTGACGTTTTCAGGAAATGACGCCACTTAAAGTAGAGGTTGCAAATCGTACAGCGGCGCTCAATTATGCAAATTATCTTATTTCGGCAGCCTTATAAATGTGTCACATACTTCTGCAGCCTTATCTAATGAACTCAAGGCGCATCATCATACATATTACAGCAGAGCAAAACATACTATTTATCTTCGACATTACTGCAATATGGACAGCTCCTCTTATATCTTCTAGTTTCTAGTCTGATAGATGCAACACGCTGACACGTCAAGACTCACAGAATTAACTTCAACAGAAAAAAATGTCGACATTGTTTATAAAGATATACAGTCAAACCTGTGTTAAAGACCACCTGCGAACAAAGACCACTATTGCAAAACCTGTTTGCAAAGACCACCAATGTTATCTCCCATCAGACCGTTTTCAATGATATTTAATCTGTTAATAGAGACCACATGTAAACAAAGATCACATTTTGCTGTTCCCATGGGTGGTCTTTATAGACAATGCATTTTTTGATGTTTGTCGTTCTTAATGACAACCATGAGTAGTACATGAAACATTAAGAAACAGTGATCATCAAACTGTGTATTTTGTGAAAAGAATCATTGTAGGTGGCAGTGTGGATATTTTTGTTGTTGTTTATTTTGTTACTCAGATGCTAGTGGTGACACATCGCATATAAATTTTCAAAAGGCAGATATATGACTACACGGTAAATCATTGTGCAATACGTTTCTAAAACATATTCTCGTTTGAGCATAGGATAGACAACGATTAGCATTGTCTATACGATATATACACACTACATACACGAGCTTTAGCGTGTTTGTATATCGTATAGACAATGCCGCGAGAATGTCGGTCCGACTTACACCACGTGAACTTCATGAACGTTGTATAGACGATATAGACGGTTGAAATAGAGGCCGCTGATTGGACGAATTGCGGGGAGCCTGGTCTATATAACAGGTATGTAATTTATCTTCCAGTCTTTCGGACGAGACTTTAAAAACCGAGGTCCCGTGCAGGGCCGTAAATTGCCTCCCCTGGAAGGGGAGGCACCCCGCCGAGCGGAGCGAGACAAAAAATATTTTGGACCCTTTTTAGACAAAAAATGATTTTTTTTTCAGCCCGCAATAGGAGGCAACTGCCTACATGCCTCCATGTAATTTACGGCCCTGCCGTGTATGATGCTTTACATCGAGCACGTAAAAGAACCAGGGGTGCTTCTGGAACTGGGGCATCTTCTGTATCATGCACTATCCTCCAAAAATCTAATATGACTAACATTCTTCTGGAGGCGTCGCCCATATGGGAAACCGGTGGCGACGATAAATAAACGCAAATACAAAATCTCCGCCTCCACAACTTGAAACGTGTTTCTATCAGCTAGTATTTTATGAATCCGACGTTGAAAGACGATGTTGGCATGCCGTCACACTGATTTAACCCCTTAGTATTTGTATTGACAATTCTAACACTATAGACCGTTATGTTACCCTAATATTCCTGTTGTTGTGTCGCGCAGTCCCGTGTCATTCCATATTTATGTTTTGAGTTCGCTGATGAAGTAGTGTAGTTTAATTTCAATGTCTTGATTTTTCGGCGCAGCCGTACTAACATGGTTTTGCTATTTGCTTATCAGTGTTGTGTAAACCAATCAAATCTTACGTTAACCACCAAGGCAATTTCTCTCCAACTGAACAACATTTGTAAACTTGAAGCGGATTGGTTAACCTTTCGATAAAGGGTACGTTACCTTACCGAAATCCACTGAATTTCAGTGAATTTACAGAAATCAATTTTGGACCTAGAGTGTCCAGCAATCGTAACATATCGGCATTTTTTTATGTTGCACAACAAATCTTAACCTTCAAATTGCGCCGACCATCTTTGTTCAAGATATTTCTTGTTTTCTATTGGTTTTTATTTCGCCAACCAGTACTCGCACCAATTTAAGACATTGTGAATCTCGTAATCAAACCCCCCGCTCATCGCGGGGCTCGAACTCATGACTTTCAGTTCAGGAATAATGCACTCTACCCCTCGACCACTGCGCCTCCCAATTAAAACTAATGGTTATTGTATATACTGAGAATAACAGGCATACTTTGTGCGAAAGTCCGGTTGTGAGAATTCTTTATCAATTACATGTACACATGCATTTCATTTCCCTACAAACACGAAACCATAAATTATTAATCATACGCTTTATTATTCGACATTTTACATTATCGTGTTGTTTTTTGGGGCGATAAAACACATGCAACCACGAATTGTAAGTTCATGACTTCCTAGTTGATAATTGCTCAACTTGGTTTGAAATCGCGAATTTCAGTTTCGAAAGACTTGATTGGTTTCTTTTTAATTTTAATTTAGATTATTTAATTAATATAAATCATTTCAAAAAGGCGTTCAACGTTTCAGATCACTGACGTCATAATGTAGTGAAGATTCTCAAAAAACAAAATGGCGGGCTCGCTCTTTTGACCAGTATATATATGTCGTAGAGTAAGTTATCCTCGGGTTTCTCATATTTCTGTTTGACCTCTGCTGAGAACATATTCTACAGACTTGGACCCGGTAAGAGGTTATACAATTTGAGATTAGTCTTCATTCTCAAAACAAGTTTTCAATCTCAACTTAATTCTTTCCCTTACATTCTCTTACTTTGGTTACATGTTGTAATAGCAATTGAGATTAAATATAGAAATACCGTTGATCAATTCCATAATCTTACCATACTAAACGACAGAACCGATTGTCACAAAATAGATATACTCTGGATAGCTATAAATGACAACAATATACAGTTAACGCTCAAATCGCAAAGAAAACAAAGACTGAATTTAACTTCTGATTAAACTTCAATGGATCAAAAATCAAACTTTGTTCGTAACCACAATAGAAATCCATTTTAGCGAATTCCGGAATTCGTCTATTGACTATAAGCTTTGAGATCGATCTCAAGTTATGTAACCTCCGGGACCTCGATCTCACTAACATCGAATAACCCTCTGATACGATATTCGTTCAATAAAATATTTGACACAATTTAAAAAAGATGTAATACATTCCTTTTAAAGTTGGAATAATAAAAACATTGGATTGTTTCTTCACTTGTTTGTGAAATTTGCGTGTCTGTCATATTGTATATTGCTTTCAATGTTGTTTCTTCAAGTTTAGACATTTAACGCATGTTGTCTAAATTGTTAATATAAGTTCTACATGTATGTAATATGTTTCATATAATAATTAATATATATTATAAACAATAAACCATTGTTTATAGAATTATAGATGCGTATACCGACATTATAATGCTCCAAATTTGGTTTTTATACGAAATTGAGTGCACTGCAACCTCTTCAGAGAAACGCCCTTTGGGAGACTCAAATGTTGGCTGTTGTCGAGAGGTTGTTGATCTAGAGAGGTTTAATTAATTGTAAATTCTTAATACTAGAAACTTTGATATTGAGGTTGAAAAAGTTGTTGCTAAAATCGCGAAATTCAATCCGGATTAAACACAAACGTCTACTGAAAAAAATCTGAACAAAACTGACAAACATCAAACATTTAGGCTGACCAATTAGAAAAACGCTTAATTGTTGTTTGATATAGTTAAACCAAGTAACAGTGTATTATATACCTCATATACTCGTACATTATAATATTCTTATTTCACAGACTACTAAAAACTTGCCTTTCTCTTAAAAAGAAACCCTGTCACTCAACAACTATTTTCTTAATGTTTACAAAGTTTTGTACGAGTTTCAAAATTGATAAACAACAAAGAATTTAGACTGACCAATTAGAAAATCGCTTAATTGCTGATTGATATAGTGAAACTAAGCAACAGTGTAATATTCAACTTAAATACATTATACTATTCTTATCTCACAGACTACTGAATAACTTTCTCTTAAAAAAACAACCTACCACTCAATTTTTTTAAATGTTTGCAAAGTTGTGTACACTCGAGTACTTCTCTCTGTTGTTTGCGTTAAAATAACAAGAAGAAGACAGTTCCTTACATGGAACAAATCGTTCTCTACAGAAGTATTGACATTATTATTTGATATTATATTACTGCCGGAATAAGTAAACAAACAGGGAATATTTTAAGACTACCTAATATGGATCTTACAGCCGATAAATCAATCAGTTGATTGCTTTCAAGATTTTATATCTGCCCGGGTCCCCATCTTGTAGTCTGTGTGTTATAAGTCTTGGAGAAACTAGGTTCAGTTAAATGTTTGTTAAAGTTTGATCACGTGTGTAAAAGGTGTTTTTACAGTAAATTTCTGGATATTGTTAGATTATAGATATAATGCAAAAAACGTAAGTAATGGTTAACATTGTACCGTTTTTATCATTCCTAATCTAACGTTTGTAAACTGGTGTTACTTCTTAGCTTTTGTTACAACGGTTAGTTTTATTCAACCTGGCATCAGAACGTAAAGTAACTATGTTGTCATTTGTAATTAGTTGAACATTTATTCATTTAATTTAATTTTGAATATAAATTTACAAGTATACATTAAGATTACACATACATTAAAAAGGATTTTGAAGTTTTGTTATATAAGTGTGTGTGTTTCAGTACAGATGATGAAACGAATTTATACGCAAAATATACGAACTAATTGCAAATATATTTTAGATAGTGTGCTGCACCTTTTGTTAAGATAAATCAACTAATTTCACTTGCATTCTTATCTTGATTTCAACTATTGTAGCGATATGCAAATCTGCCTTTGTTAACTGCGGGCATGAGAGTATAATAACTTTACAATACAACGGTTTAATGCGTTATTTTTTATTATACATTGATCAAACTAAATCTTACCTTTCAATATTTTCATGACTATTGCTTGAATTCGGCTTTTCAGTCATACTACAATTGTACTTGTAGTTCACTTTACACATATATATGTTAATACATTTCTTGCAGTGAAAAACTTCATTTATTGTCTTGAGATTACAATTTTTATCTAAAAAAAAATATGCTTTTAAATATGGCCGAATTTATTCATTTTGGCTCGTACAGGAAACCGTAGTTTTGGCAACATTTCTCAGAAATTATGCTACGATACAAAATGTTTTAAAGATTGTATTTATTGCATACACTTAAAAGCTTACGTAGACACTCTCTTGTATATTAAACAATAAATCACCGAATAGATATATTTATTCATTATTGACTGTATATGCTTTATTATCCTATTTTTCAACTGGTTGACTTTAATTATCTGGTTTTGTGAAGAAAGTTTCCGCGTATTTAAGTTTTTTTGCATTTTGATGGAATTTCAAGCGAGAAAGTGAAAACGAAATATTAGACAGTCATTGATCCGGTCGATTTTGCATGACAACTCATTTCACGTAATTGAAACATTCAAGATTACTCCGCGTCTCTTATCATTTGGAATCATTCGGCGTTTATCGACAATCGCAGCGGAGGAATTCGACGCTAAGTCGGCGACTTTGTTTACACTTGTAACGTAACGGGAACTTATTAAATTACAGAAACATTAATTATTAAAACCCCGATATCATTAAGCTTAACCTGTTTGCTGTATGCCACTGTGTATTGATCAAGTAAATAGTGACTATATTTTCGGATAATTGAGTTTTCCGGAGATAGTTCAAGTTAATTCAAACAATCGATGCGTCTCGCTGGTTCTCGAAGAAAATATTATTTACATTGTTAATGAGATTCTCCATGTAGCGTTTATTAGTTGTTTGTGGTATAAATAGTGCTTCAAATCTAAGGGTTTTCATCGCTCTTCAGAATAAAGGAACGATTGCTCACTCAAAGTGAACGAGTTTACATCCGCCTATTAAAAGCGCCGCTGTTTTAATTAATAAAAATGCGGCCTTTGAACTTTCAAGTACATGTATTTGATTACCCTTCATTGGAGAATCATAAAGTTCACATAATATTCATGGATTATACACTCAACAGAAAAAGAAACGAACAAACTTATTACCCGTCGATAAATTCATTTCTAGATCAGATAGTAATTACTCATGAGTAAATAGAAAAACAAATTATAATACAGGTATTAAATCTGATGTAAGCAATATGATATCCGTATTTACTTAAAGCGTGGTTTGCACATTTTAATGGCGCGTTTTATTTTTGTTGAGTATAAATAAGCTATTTACAAATGTCCAGAACCTATTTTCGTTCACAATGGTGTTAATTTTGACATTACATATTACATTCTAGAGTGCTTAAGTTCGTTTAAGTCCGAAGGAACTCGTATACAGTGAAACATCAGTAATAAGACCACCAAAATCATCAGTATTGATAATGAATGAAACAACATCAAATATAATATACTATACCGTGGGACGTCAACAAATAGACCACCAATGATCCTGTAAACAGTCTGTCGTAGTCGTGAGGTGTACAGATTATCGCGTTAAATTATGAAGGAAAAAAACTGGTACATGACGGTACGGTCTGATTGATGAGGTGGTCTTAAATTTGAGCATTCTCGTCAGCTCTCGGATATTTCCGTACCACTTCGTTATTCTAATAACACCCTCTAGTGTATGTAAGGCGGAGCACTATGTGGCAAAACTCAACACTTTGTGCGGTCAAGAAATAGTTCTCGTAAAACGGATTTATAATTTCAATAACTTCGATAAATTCTCGTAAGAGATGGATTATCGTTGTCATTTCTAGTTAAAAAAACTCACATATTTCAATATTCATGTAGCTTAAATATTAGATTCATCAGCATTTCAGCGTTCACGCCGCCATCTTGTTTTCATGATATTCGTATGATATTTCCGAAAGTAGTGCCTAACGATCATCCGAGGGACTTGACGTAGTTGGCCGAGTTTTTCCGAATGAAATTTGAGGTGTCTAACGTATTTCAACTCGATAATCGGACTACTTCACAAATCAGACCAACTTTCTACAGAAATTCTACCACCAATGATTATTGAAGGTTTTATGGAGGGTTCATCGTTAAAGATGAAAGTACGGTCATTAATGTACATTGAATCATAAACTATACTGCACGCCATTAAAAACGCAACTACAAATTGTCCACGTCAACACTGTGACATTGTAAAGAAATAATTATATTTTACTTCTCAAACATAGTTTCCTAAACTTAATCAATTATGAAATATGAATACTACATGCTTAGAGTTTGATTTCATTTTGATGAATGATTTACACTTTTGTAACAATAAAACGAGTTAAACACTCGGAACAAAATGAAGGCTAAGTGACATTGTTGCGTTTTTATAGCGAAAATGCACGTACAGAGAGTGTTTAGTGTATTCTTCTGGGAGTGACGGCTACAGGTTGTTTTAATTCTGTATAAATCGTGAGATTTGTCATACGGTAGACGACTTAGATGGTTCACATATCAAGAATCCTCATATATACGTATTTCTACTGATGAATGATTTTCTTATATTTACATAAAGTGCATTTCCAAAATGCTTTGCTTGAATAATCGAAGTCATACATGATAAATTTGTCTGTCATGTTCGGAACACTTCGGTAATTTCCGTTATTCTATGTTCCATTTGATTGTCACGTTTATGCCTCGGTCACATATCCGTACGATGTCCGTGCGATTTAAAAAATCGTACGATTCCATCAACTTTTAAAATCCGTACGGTCTCCGTACAATCGAAGCTTCTGGCCACATGCCTATGGGCCCCGTACGATCTTTTGGAGGATGCAATTGTAGGATATCCGTACGGACATCGCAGACAAGTCGTGCGGAGCTCGCAAGGAACTCGGACGTACCTCGTACGATGCACGTGTGTTCGTACGGCGCTCGTACGGGGACCGTACGGTGTCCGCACGTTGACCGTGCGACTCCCCTGCTATAGTCGAACAATGTCTTACGGGCCTCGCGGTGTTCCAATTCCGCACGGACATCGTAGAAACTTTCTACGAGCTCGGCGAGAACTCGGGAGCTCTTTGAAACATTTTCAGAGTCCCCGAGTCCTCTACGAGTTCAAAAAATCCGTACGATGCTCGCAAGAGTCAACGATGTCCGTACGGACTCCGTGCGATTTTGCATAATTTCGACTGAAAAACTACTCGTACGGAGCTCGTAGCGTGGACGTGACCAGGGCATTAATCATGCGGAACACTTCGGCAATTTCCATCAGTAGTTGTTCTTTTTGACTCTGATTTTGACCATTCGGAACACTTCGGCAATTCTAGTCGGTATTTGTTCTATTTGACTGTTGTTTTTGCCATTCGGAACATCCTCGGCAATTTCCGTCAGTTTTGTTCTCTTTATTTTTTATCATCCTGAAAACATCGACAATACTTTCTGCCCATTTTTGTTCCACCAAGGATCATCTCGGCAATTTCCGTCTACCTTTTTTCGATTTGAATGCCTTGTTCAATAATTCGGAACACATCAGCAACTTTCGAAAAGATTTTGACCGACTTTTCAGAAATTTCCGAGGATTTATATTTTATAAAAATGTGTTAGAAAAATACAAAATGAACACATCAATATATCTCAGGTATAACCATATTTCCAAGTCAAGTTAGATACAAATTGTTCGGCTGATCATTTCAGGCAAAATGTCTAGAATGAAAAAAGTTTCTATGGTGAGGTGGAGTCCAGGTTCCGAAAGCGGACATGGAATTCAATAGACACACAGTCGGATTTATTCGACAATCTTCTATCCGAAAAATGGTATTATACGAAATAAATGGCAGGTCCCAATATATCTTCTTTGACACGTCGAATTGAAATGGACTATTCGAAATCAAGTTTTATTCGAATAAAATTTCGGACCCGATGAATTCGAATGAACGAGGTCCGACTGTATTTAATTCCGTGGAGCGGACCAACATTTTTTTTCTAATCCGTTCATAATTTTCAGAACTGTGCTGAAACTTATCCATCAACTCCGATACTCGGAACGTTTCAGAAGACATTCTGAAGATGAGCTTGAAGCAGATGTTGATGAGACAACTCCACTTAATAGTGACTGTCGGGTAAGTGTATGTGTAGTACTATGTAACTTTATTTACGTCACTCACTTCCTTAGTTTAACAATAATGTATTGCAAGTATATTATTTTATTGTGTATCAAAGGAGAGGGCACAAGTTGTTACAACATTATGGAGGCCCTCTTCCCAGAACATTTACAAAATGTTGTATGAACAGAACAGAACATAAATTTATTTGAAAGACGTGTACATAGTACATAGTCATGTTCATCACAAATTATACAATACAATAAATCACTCGACATAGTATTAACAATTTGAGCTGGAGAAGGAAGAAAAAATTCAAAACCATTGTCTTCCATGAAAATTGGACAAAAATGTCGATTTTCCTCCACATGTGGAGAAGTTGCCGGCTCCTTGTGGAAGGGTAAGTTAGTACTGGTAAGTATTCAGTCCAGGAAAAACTGGTTAGGTGAACCGGCCGCCGTATATAACTGTCGTTGAGAAACGGCGTTAAACCCGATGAAAACAAAATCAAAACCATTGTCGAAAGGTAACCAATCCGCGTCAAGGTTACAAACGTTGTTCGGTTTAAGAGAAGTTGGTTTAGTGGTTAACGCAATATTTGATTGGTTTACACGACACTGATATACAAATAGCACAGCCATGTTAGTACGGCTGCGCCGAAAAATAATGACAAACTTCTCAATTACCGGTATACTTCGGCAATTCCTTTGCCTGTTCTCCGCAAAAGGCCGAGTATAGCTCCGAATGTGTCGTCCTTTGTCTCTGTACTTTTACCTCTGTCATTTGGCACCGCGTTATTACTTTTCGTTTATTTTGTGTTTATTAACGTGTGTAACTTTGACGCGGATTGGCGAACCTTTCGATTAGGGGTACGTTACCTTACCGAAATCCACTGAATTTCGGTGAATTTACCGAAATCCATTTTGGATCTAGATTGACTAGCAATAGTAAAATCTCGGCATTTTTTTATGTTGCACTACAAATCTTAACCTTCAAATTACGCCGACCATATTGTTTCAAGATATTTCTTGTTATAACTTGATACATTATGTTGGTCTAGTCAGTTAACTATTTTTATTACATGCTAAATTCTAATATAAGTCTGAAAGCGACATATGTACCTTCTGAAAACCAATACTTTAATATTGCATACGGACCCCATAACATTGCGTAATACAATGTCAATGCTCTCCTTTCTGTCAGGATATTTTTTTGAATATCAAGTGGACGATTTTCAACCAACATCAATGGGTTGTTTATTTTCTCACTGTTATATTTCCATATGAGTTAAGATCCTGCCAGTATATCGAACTATGTTAACAATAACGCCGACTAATGTAAATCGAAATTGCTTTTCATCTTGCAATACATTCTTCAACTGAACCAGCAGCTAACTGGTGGCAATGTATAGAAATTTGTTAAATAAATTCATTGATTGTTGATTGATATTCAGCGTGAAAGTGCGTACTTAGCTGGCACAGAAATCATTATCATACTGCTGTCTAATTTATTTATATCTTATAGCTCTGATCATTACGTAAACACCATCGCAATTTGAAGACCTACACTATTAGCATTCCATTCATTAGTACAGCATTTAAAAGCTGATAGTTAATGATGAAAGCATACTTTATCGACAAACTGCAAGAAACGAATCGTAATCACAATAAGGAATTAATGTACAGTCGGACCTCGTTCATTCGAATTCATCGGGTCCGAAATTTTATTTCGAATAATACATGGTTTCGAATAGGCTATTTCTATACGACGTGCATAAGATACATCGAAACCTGATATTTATTTCGAATGATACCGAGTATTCGGTTGTCGAATAATCGTGGTCCGAGTGTATATAATGGAAGAAATATCTAGTAACCAGTGTCTCTTTTTAAATACCCGAAGCTTTGTGCTTAAACGTCTTGTTTATTGGGGTATTCGGAAAATACATTTATGAGTTAAAGGCGGGTGGGAGCTTACTTTTCATTGGTGCACCTTGTCGGGGCGTAAAGTTGGCACCATTGAAACGGCATGGCATTTTGTTCTTCTGTAGTCTGACGGCTGTTTAGAAGTCTCAAACCAACTAAATATATTAGATCTAAATTTTACAAAAACGGCGTTCCGATATTTTGATACTGTTGGGCTTCTGAACCGAAAGTAGCCTATTCCAGAAACTAAAACTGAATTAAAGATTTTCTGAAATTCAGAAAAAAATCGGAGAGAAATTTCCAATCAATCTAGTTGAATACACACAGGGAATAACATTAGGCGTCATTAAACGTACATGTACGCCACAACAAGTCTTTCATACGTGTTCTGTTTCAGAAAGCAGCTTATACGTAGAGTTCTTCAATGACAGTGTCTCATGGAAGACACTTAGTAGTTAAATGTCTTATGACTGGCAAAATATGTCCAATTAAATCAAATAAAAATATTTTTTATTGAGAAGAATGACTTATCAAATATGTAGAACATTTGGTTTGCATGCATTTATAACATAAAATTCAGTTTGCACCGCTTTAATCCTTTCTTGCAGTCTAATGCATCGTAAAAGCTTTCAAACGTACTCCAGAATAAGTTCATATACTTTAAAGCTGACACAATATGGTCCATATGCTACGAATGATAAAACATAGGGTATACATGTTTCGGTTGACATTATTGTATCAAAGACAAGTACAGTAAAACTCACTTAAAGACCACCTCAATAATAAGACCACCTCAATAATAAGACCACCTCAATAATAAGACCACTTCAATAATAAGACCACCTCAATCATAAGACAACCTCAATAATAAGACCACTTCAATAATAAGACCACCTCAATAATAAGACCATCTCAATAATAAGACCATCTCAATAATAAGACCACCTCAATAATAAGACCATCTCAATAATAAGACCATCTCAATGATAAGACCACCTCAATAATAAGACCATCTCAATAATAAGACCACCTCAATAATAAGACCATCTCAATAATAAGACCACCTCAATAATAAGACCATCTCAATAATAAGAACACCTCAATAATAAGACCACCTCAATAATAAGACCACCTCAATAATAAGACCATCTCAATGATAAGACCATCTCAATAATAAGACCATCTCAATAATAAGACCACCTCAATAATAAGACCATCTCAATAATAAGACCATCTCAATGATAAGACCATCTCAATAATAAGACCATCTCAATGATAAGACCATCTCCGTAATAAGAACACCTCAATAATAAGACCACCTCAATAATAAGACCATCTCAGTAATAAGCACATCTCAATAATAAGATCATCTCAATAATAAGACCATCTCAATAATAAGACCACCTCAATAATAAGAACATCTCAATAATAAGACCATCTCAATAATAAGACCACCTCAATAATAAGACCACATCAATGATGATACCATCTCAATAATAAGACCGCTTCGATAATAAGACCACCTTAATAATAAGACCATCTCAATGATTAGACCATCTCAATAATAAAACCACCTCAATAATAAGACCACCTCAATAATAAGACCATCTCAATGATAAGACCATCTCAATAATAAGACCATCTCAGTAATAATACCACCTCAATAATAAGATCACCTCAATAATAAGACCACCTCAACAATAAGACCATCTCAATAATACGACCATCTCAGTAATAATACCACCTCTATAATTAGACCACCTCAATAATTTGACCACCACGAAATTAAGACCTTACTTTTCAAGTCCATATTGACTGTTCCGCTCTTTATTCAACCTCATTATTGAGACCACCTCAATATTAAGACCAAAGGGTGGTCTTATTATTGAGATTTTACTGTACATATGAAAGGGATGAGAAAAACGGATATTTTGTCCGTTGAAACTTCCCTTCCCAACCAACGTATACGATTTATAGAGCGCGCAATGAGACGCGATAACATTTTACAAACGACGCTTGCGAACATAACAACGTTTTTAATGAGTTCGATAATGCTAATGTCGTCTTATTGCCCTCCATTAGATTCATTTTGCATCAGTATCCATAGAAACCAACCGAATTTGTCATTTACGTCCGAATACATCCGAATGGAAGACACATTAAAGTTAAGTATTATATGTGTTATATAGCAACATTATTTCCTGTCTCTGAACAATCAGATTTCTAATTTTGTGTCTGGATTGTTAAATATACAATACAATATATTACTGCTATCGCACACAACTCTATGATGTCCATAACAAGATTCCGTACCAGATTGAAAACATCAAAACACGACATTCCACAAGGTTTGAATGTCATTTAACATACAGTAAAACCTCAATAATAAGACCACCCTTGGGACTCTAGTCTTCTTATTGAGATGGTCTTAATATTGAGGTAATATATATATATACGAGTATATATATTTATCATATAATATAATGTTGTGATAAACAGTAAATCCTCAATAGTAAGACCACCCTTATGACTCTTGAAAACTGGTCTTCTTATTGAGGTGGTCTTAATATTGAGGTTGAATGAAGAGCAAAACAGTGAAATTGGACTCGAAAATTGTGCTCTTAATATTGAGGTGGTCTTATTATTGAGTACTCTACTTTAGCATCGGGCGCTTATTCCGATACCTTCATATGTACATGTGAAGGTAGTGGAACCAAAGCGCTGTGTGGGAGCGTAATTATTGAGGTGGTCTTTAAGTGAGGTTTTACTGTACTCTTGTTTGTCAGAAATTAAAACAACCTGGAGGCAAGTAGGAAGTAACCTTATAACACACTGTTAATGTACCGAAGCGTCATTTATTTTGACGTAAGTTACGTGCTGTTGATTTGTCTGGTTCCGTCGATATTATTTCTTCATTAACAATGGACAGAAGCTTAAAATATCTGCCAACATTGCTACTCTTATAAATTATGAATGAGAAAAGAGCGACAGAATTGCTAATTTTCTCACCCGTCGAGGCATAAAGATTTGGTGTCATAAACTGTAAATACCTTCATTGTAAGTTATATTAAGTCATCGATTTGCGAAGGTAATCGATTAGTTTTGTATGAATACAAATGTACCAATAGTTGACAAAGGCGCACTGGCATTGAGCATATTCAAATACATGTATACATTTAAATTCCCTTCTAAATGATCACTTGTTTTTAAATCATGGTTTTAAAATAAATACATTGTAATAAATATTTACTAAATGCTACTCATACCTTAAACTTTTAAATCCCCCAAAATGATAGATAAATAGATATATTTTTTGCGAAAGGCAATATTGCCCATTAGCGTACATTCAAATATTAACATAGTTATAACTCAATGTACAAATGTACAAATGAGAATATCATCAAACAAAATGTTACCGTGAATATATCTCACTAAATGTGTATTAGTTAAGACAGAATACTCAAGTTTCGTTAGATATGTAGTACGGAGAAAAAGTGTTGTTTTCTTGTTTTTTGTCTCCTTGTCTTAGTTACATTTAGGATACATCAAACACAAGTAAGTAGATAATGATAAACAGTTAAATTAACTACAGAAACAAAGGGTAACCAATTAGGAATGTGGCTCATTGTATATTAATTTTCAAAATCGCTCGTAAAATTATAAATAAATTGATCTGAGTATTGTTATTAATAAAAAAACGAAAGCACCATTATGGACCTATTTCAATAAACACATCGGTTTCTATACACTTTCACAGGATTGTTATAAACTTTTACGCCGATTAGTTATATTTCAATAGACAGTGAATAAGAAGACTTCAAATGTGCAGGTAAATTTCTTCGTCAGTTATACCATATACACCATTGGTTACTTTTTTGTTTCATTACATCTGCAGGCGTACTATCGATTCAAAATTAGTCGAGAATGCCGTTTATGTGACACTGTGTCTATTAGTCAATGTTGTCCAAAGCATGTATTGGCTGACCTATTCACAATTTGTGTTTATTACACATGTTAAGTGAAACGAATTCCTTGGTTTTTTTCTATTTTATTTCATAAGTAAACATTTGCCTAACGTAATTTTCAATGAAAAAAAATATATCAAGTTTCATAAATAAAATCGAACTCCAATAGTTGTCCCTTTTTGTTCATAAAACAAAATCCCTTAATGCTTTATCGGATACGTAGATCTAAGATAGCCCGAGGCTACATGTTAATGTACTATACCAGTTATCAATCGGTGATATTCGGAAAATGTACGATCACTTACGGAAACTACCGACAGACAAATTGGCTGCTGACCAAAAGCCCCATCGATATCGATCTGCATCGACTGGATTTATCTGATAAGCAGTTGGGTATGTTACAAATTGTTCTCACCTAAATAAAAACAATTTTCACGATCAAGTGCCTACGATAGCAGTGATGGTGCAACTATTGTCACGCATCCGTCTAATGTGAACTGACAGTACTTTACAGATGTTTCATTTCACCAGAAAACAGAGTGAAAAAAGCTCGTAACACAACTTAGATCAATAGTATGTCTACTGAAAAGTAAATAGATATTAAAGTTATAAAAGATATAAAAAGTCTCCTCGCACGTCCTAATGTTATTGAATGGACTCATCCACTTTCTATTTTGAGTCATGTTTATCAATAAAATCTTGAAAATTTAACAAACCTTTCTGTTGTGGTAGTAGTGAACGGACTTTACGTAGAACATATTTTTTTATCTAAAATATATATCTGGCTCATCTGACCATAAAATGTTTGAATCGGCTTCATTCAGTAGTGTTGTTACATTGGCTAAAACATCTCTAATATGAACCATTGCAATGTATAACCGATTGAAAATATATTTTTTACCATATTACTTAGACAAATTTTGTAAAATAGCCTGATTGTTAAAAAAACTGGCATTTAAAACAAATTTATGATGTACAAACATCTTTCTTCAACAAATACTGATCAATACATTATGAGTTCATGCTTTGTTAACGCATATTTATTAATGTTTTAATTATAGGAAATATATTTTCCATGTTTGTTGGTTGTAAACAAATATACAAAAATGAGCATTATATAACTTTAAGCATCCGAATATGTGAAGTTGTGAAATGGACTATCATAGTTCTGGTATTACGAACCAGACGTCAACTATAATTAGTAATCGATATTTGTATTTTGACAAATTATCCTTAATCTGCGAGAAAATGGGAATTCATTATGAGGTGTTTTCATTAATTCAGTTCACGAATTGTCCTTGAATAAATTAGATCTGTGTGGATTTGATCAAGAGCATGACATGAATATAAATTCGAACAAAGTATTGATAGGTCTTAGAAACGACACAGCGGTAATATCAAGGAAAGAATAAAGATTGTGACAAACAAGAATAAATTCTTAGCGATAATTTTGAGCTGATTATATTAGCTACTATTTCCATATTACAATATCAATCAAACGACAGTTTTCTCTATCTGGAGATCGTTGTTCGAACCCTGACTGATATCAAGTTAGTTAGATAGATGGCTAAATAGCTAGGTAGATAAAGTGTCACAAAAGCCCATGTTAACTTAAGTACAATACTTACAATTTCATAGAGCTAGTAATTATTTAGAAAAAACATACATTACCCAAGGAAGGAATAAAGGTTGTGACAAACCAAAATAAACTTTTAGCGATAATTTTGAGCTGATTATATCAACTACTATTTCCAGATTATCATATTTCTATAATACAATATCAGTCAGACTAAACTTATCTTCTCAATCTCGAGGTCTTTGTTTTGAACCCTAACTGATAGGATAGATACTTGGATACTGTGATAGCTAAACAGCTAGATAGATGAAGTGTTCCAAAAGCCCATGTGAACTTAATTACAATAAATTCAATAGCAGGTGTAACAAATGGCAATTAGTCAATATTTAGAAAATACATACCTTACTGTAAGAAGTTAGTGAAATATTAATGACACATGCTCAATGATGAGACAATGTAAGTCATATTTAAAAGGAAAAAAAGAAAACTGGAAAAGAGAGTAAAAAATGAAATGGAGATCATTCTGGGGAGTTTACAGTGCTTTGGCTCAAAATAACATTTTGAAGACAAAAAGGAGGTATTGCGTAACAATTGCAAGATTCGGCCTATTGTTGCCAGCTGTCTTGACCACTAGTATTCCAAACATAGGCTAAACAAGTACCATGGTAATTATCGAGTCCCTTACGTCAATGAGCACGAAGGGGGGGGGGGGTATTTAGCAGACAATATATTGATTAATCTCATCACCCAACCATCCACAATTCGGCGAAAATAACGATCAGTCAAACGACAGGAAATGTGTAATTTAACGTCCATTCAATGCTTCCTCTCCTCGTTGAGTAGCGTAAATCATACACGCGAAATTGTGTTATTGACATAATTTGTGACAATGTTCAGTAATTGTCAACTGATTGCTGTCGATTTATAAGAAATTACTTCATTAATTGGTTCTCCAATTTATGTCAATTTAATTAGGCCATCCTTACACAAACATGTGATTGCAGGACCCCTGCCTTCAACGTGTTTAAAACATATGTCAGCAGTTTGTTTTCTTTATATCCAAATATTTTTATCGCTTATGTAAGGCAGAGACTGTTAGTTGTTCCGAGGCCCGAATGACGAAACTCCTTGAATTCCATCGATGTGAAATAACATAATGTCTATGATGTCGATGGTGACTATGATGTCGATGGTGACTATGATGTCGATGGTGACTATGATGTCGATGGTGACTATGATGTCGATGGTGACTATGATGTCGATGGTGACTATGATGTCGATGGTGACTATGATGTCGATGGTGACTATGATGTCGATGGTGACTATGATGTCGATGGTGACTATGATGTCGATGGTGACTATGATGTCGATGGTGACTATGATGTCGATGGTGACTATGATGTCGATGGTGACTATGATGTCGATGGTGACTATGATGTCGGTGGTGACTATGCATCTGGCTAACCTGAACCTAAAATGTTTGAATGGGCTTTATCCAGTATTGCTGTTACATAGGGTAGGGCCAAAATATGCTTTATAAGAACCATAGTCCTGTCCAACCAATTGAAACAATCTTGTTTTATCATATTACAAACAGACAAATCTACTTATTAAAAAATGAACTTTTTAATTCCATGATGCTACAAACCTTTTTTTGTCAAATAAAGGGAAAGTGTGTTCTTTGATAATGCATATATATTGTATATTGTTGTTTTAACTATATATAATATATTTTTCGTGTCTGTTTAGATAAACAAATGAACAAAATATGAGCATAATACAACTTTAAACCGTTTTACACAGTTTTTCTTCCATATCTGAACTCGATCATCAGACCACCTTACAGCTCTGACCGACTATCTTCAGAACCAATGGTGGTCTTTTATCGAGATTACGTACATCACAAATAAACGTTATAATGAAGTACTAAACAACGCCCTGTACCGAACTTTGCCCTTCCCAAAAATCTTGGGCTATGGTTGATGAACCAGACCAGTTATGTATTTCCATAACATGCAACAATCTGGATACATTGTATTTAGATTGTAGAATGTCAACCAAGCCCATCTGGCTGCTCAGTTGGTAGAGCGCTAGACTGTCATCGGGATCCGAGTTCAATTCCCGGGTTGGGCAGGTTCAATTCTTCCGTGATATTGTGTACGGTCAAGTCCTCCACATGTGGAGAAGTGGTTAGTTACTTGCAGAAGAGCAAGTTTGTATTGGTTGATAATTAATTCTAGGAAAACTGGTTATGTCAACTGGCTTCCGTATATGACTGAAAAAATGTTGAAAAAACGGCGTAAAACGCGATGGAAACAAAAAAAATAGTATCATTTTATTTTAATCTAGCATTGTACAGAATTACGAAGAAAAACAAAATGATGATTCATGTACAAGTCTCCACATAGAATCTGCCGCGTCCATACTGTCACATGATGACGAACAGTGTATATTGGAAGCACGCACCAGCTCACCTACAGTGGTCAATAGTATGTTACCACACTTTGTTTTTGTCCATCTGCAAAATATAAGTATAATATACATCATCATTATGACACAAATGACTTCCACAGGAATGATATTGCTATTTAAGCTAAGTAAATTTGTGTTGACGGTACACGGGTTATTCAATATCTTATCAGCGAAAATTTCAGAATCTGAACTTTTTTTATCTAATTCCCCGACAACACCTTTATACAGTACATTTTTAATAATGTACGGCGGCTCACTCATCGAACATATTCCCGAGGCTTGTACCAGTGCCAGAGGTGTGTAAGTCACCCGAATAACATGGACCTCATATTGTCAATCCATACACGAGACCATGTGTAGTCAACCCGGAGGCGTATCAAGTAGATACGATGTTTCGTGTGCAGTTGAATTTGCATGACTTTGTTGAAATTAAATACTTTTTTTACAAACACTCAAAATATTCACATACAGAAATCACCCACTTTTCGTAGATTACTTTGAAATTGGGATTATCATACGCTAAATAAGCAGTTTTACATTTAAAATATATCGAGAAATCTTCAAGTCGCGCTGTAAAAAATGTACATATTTTCGGATACATATACATGTATGTATCAACAACATAATACATGTATACAGCCTTGAACATCTATTAGATAACGTTTGTTACCCATGCATCTGTCTGGCATCAGTTATGTCAGTCCTCCAGTTTGCTCCATACACTCCAGTTTTATGAATGAAGTATTCCTCGAAATCCCATGTCTTCACTACTATTCCAGCATCTAGTCTGTGTGCAGATCGACCAACCCATGACCAACTGCTGCTGTTGCTCCAACTGCCACTGCTACTTCCACTGCTGCTTCCACTGCTGCTGCTACTGCTGCTGCTGCTACTGCTGCTGCTACTACTGCTGCTACTGGAACCAGTCTCACTTCCAGTATCAGTGCTAATGCCACTGCTGCTACTTCCGCCTGTGCCAGAATCGGTTATAGGAACTCCAGAGTATGGTCTGAAATATTTACATTAATCGCTTGATAAACTCATTTACAGCTTTTACATTTTTATCTGCTGTACTATCATTTTCGTTCTAAATGGTTGTACATCAGTATTCATTAATCACTACAATGTACATATCATAACAATCATAGTAAATCACAGTAAATTTCAGTTGAAAATACGATAGCTTATTAATATAACAGAAACTCCTGATTCAGCAGTGCATTGATCACTATGCTTATTTTGGTATATAGGCACAATATAGACCACTTATCAATATAGAAACGGCTTGGCTTGGAAGCGCACATAACAAAGGCAGAGTAACTTTCAAATAGTGAGAAACAATTGGGAATGGAATCCCACCTAACAAACAGCGTCTCTTAGTACTAAGCAGTACCATTTACAACTGGTGAGAGATAGTGGGACACGAACGCCAACATTCACAAAGCAGGACCATTTACAACTCGTGAGAGACAGTGGGACTCGAACGCCGACATTCATAAAGCAGGACCATTTACAACTCGTGAGAGACAGTGGGACACGAACGCCGACATTCACAAAGCAGTACCATTTACAACTCGTGAGAGACAGTGGGACTCGAACGCCGACATTCACAACACGGACCACTTACTACTCGTGGGAGATAGTGGGACTCGAACGCCGACATTCACAAAGAAGGACCACTTACAACTCGTGAGAGACAGTGGGACACCAACGCCGACATTCACAACACGGACCATTTACAACTCGTGAGAGACATTGGGACTCGAACGCCGACATTCACAAAGCAGGACCATTTAAAACTCGTGAGAGACAGTGGGACACGAACGCCAACATTCACAAAGCAGTACCATTTACAACTCGTGAGAGACAGTGGGACACGAACGCCGACATTCATAAAGCAGGACCATTTACAACTCGTGAGAGACAGTGGGACTCGAACGCCGACATTCACAAAGAAGGACCATTTAAAACTCGTGAGAGACAGAAGGACACGAACGCCGACATTCACAACACGGACCATTTACAACTCATGAGAGACAGTGGGACACGAACGCCGACATTCACAAAGCAGGACCATTTACAAATCGTGAGAGACAGTGGGACACGAACGCCAACATTCATAAAGCAGGACCATTTACAACTCGTGAGAGACAGAAGGACACGAACGCCGACATTCACAACACGGACCATTTACAACTCATGAGAGACAGTGGGACACCAACGCCGACATTCACAAAGCAGGACCATTTACAACTCGTGAGAGACATTGGGACTCGAACGCCGACATTCACAAAGCAGGACCATTTAAAACTCGTGAGAGACAGTGGGACACGAACGCCAACATTCACAAAGCAGTACCATTTACAACTCGTGAGAGATAGTGGGACACGAACGCCGACATTCATAAAGCAGGACTATTTACAACTCGTGACAGACAGTAGGACACGAACGCCGACATTCACAAAGCAAGACCATTTACAACACGTGAGAGACAGTGGGACACGAACGCATACATTCACAAAGCAGGACCACTTACAACTCGTGAGAGACAGTGGGACACGAACGCCAACATTCACAAAGCAGTACCATTTACAACTCGTGAGAGATAGTGGGACACGAACGCCGACATTCACAAAGCAGGACTATTTACAACACGTGAGAGACAGTGGGACACGAACGCATACATTCACAAAGCAGGACCACTTACAACTCGTGAGAGACAGTGGGACACGAACGCCGACATTCACAAAGCAGGACCATTTAAAACTCGTGAGAGACAGTGGGACACGAACGCCAACATTCAAAAAGCAGTACCATTTACAACTCGTGAGAGATAGTGGGACACGAACGCCGACATTCACAAAGTAGGACCATTTACAACTCGTGAGAGACAGTGGGACTCGAACGCCGACATTCACAACACGGACCACTTACTACTCGTGGGAGAAAGTGGGATACGAACGCCGACATTCACAACACGGACCACTTACTACTCGTGAGAGAAAGTGGGACACAAACTCCGACATTCACAAAGCAGGACCACTTACAACTCGTGAGAGACAGTGGGACTCGAACGCCAACATTCACAAAGCAGGACCATTTACAACTCGTGAGAGACAGTGGGACTCGAACGCCAACATTCACAGCACGGACCATTTACAACTCATGAGAGACAGTGGGACACAAACGCCGACATTCACAAAGCAGGACCATTTACAACTCGTAAGAGACAGTAGGACACGAACGCCGACATTCATAAAGCAGGACCATTTACAACACGTGAGAGACAGTGGGACACGAACGCCGACATTCACAAAGCAGAACCATTTACAACTCGTGAGAGACAGTGGGACTCGAACGCCGACATTCACAAAGAAGGACCATTTAAAACTCGTGAGAGACAGAAGGACACGAACGCCGACATTCACAACACGGACCATTTACAACTCATGAGAGACAGTGGGACACGAACGCCGACATTCACAAAGCAGGACCATTTACAAATCGTGAGAGACAGTGGGACACGAACGCCAACATTCATAAAGCAGGACCATTTACAACTCGTGAGAGACAGTGGGACACGAACGCCGACATTCATAAAGCAGGACCATTTACAACTCGTGAGAGACAGTGGGACTCGAACGCCGACATTCACAAAGAAGGACCATTTAAAACTCGTGAGAGACAGAAGGACACGAACGCCGACATTCACAACACGGACCATTTACAACTCATGAGAGACAGTGGGACACGAACGCCGACATTCACAAAGCAGGACCATTTACAAATCGTGAGAGACAGTGGGACACGAACGCCAACATTCATAAAGCAGGACCATTTACAACTCGTGAGAGACAGTGGGACACGAACGCCGACATTCATAAAGCAGGACCATTTACAACTCGTGAGAGACAGTGAGACACGAACGCCGACATTCATTAAGCAGGACCATTTACAACTCGTGAGAGACAGTGGGACACGAACGCCAACATTCACAAAACACGGACCCCTTACTACTCGTGAGAGACTATGGGACACGAACGCCGATATTCATAACACGGACCACTTACTACTAGTGAGAGACAGTGGGACACGAACGCCGACACTCACAACACGGACCACTTACTACTCGTGAGAGACAGTGGGACACGAACGCCGACACTCACAACACGGACCACTTACTACTCGTGAGAGACAGTGGGGCATGAACGTCAACATTTTTAAACAGGACCACTTAACGCATAACGCCCGTAATCAAATACATACTAGTGAGAGACAGTGGGGCATAGATGCTGACATTCACAAAACCTGACCACTTACTAATAGTGAAAGACAGTCGTGTATTGAAAACCGCTCCACGTACTATAAGTAAGAGACAGTGGTGCATGAGAAACTTCGGAGGCACACATTTACACGACAGGACATCTCTAAATAGACCTTTAGGATACACAATCAAAGAGAGGGAATAAGTTGCTACAGGGAACGCCACATACATAACACAGCGCTTCCGCACATAGACCTACGGGAAAACAACAATCCATAAAACATAAGGCACTTAAGGAGGTTAAAGGGTACATACGTTAGGGAACATAGGCGCAAGGAATGGCCTGGCAGATCATAAGGACTTCACAATTATTAACACACAAGCTTAATTGTTAACCATTGTTCCCTTAAATCCAAAAAACTAGAAGCCTGATAATGTACATATACCGGCATGTTATCATTCGAAATTAACAATCTTACCTGGTATAATAGTCAGCATGCATTATATTTTTATCGTACAATTGTGTTTGGTCAAAGCCGTCCACTGACAGGCAGAATGTTACCAAACATATGTATAACAGAGTCCTCATTGTTAGGTTCACCGTAATGTTAAGGAGTAAGAGATAAGCTGTTGTCAGGCTGTTTTATTGCCCATGTTCCTTCGTTGATTTGTGGCAAGGGATATCATGCCGGGGTTCGTTGCGTTTGGACGATTTTATGGCGAAGTCGTTATAAAAACATTTTGTTCTTTCATCTCTTTATGATATATTAGGGATGTCAACGAATATTCGGATATTCGTTTGAATGTCCCAATATTCGAATACTTAATCGACATTCGAATATTCTATAAAATGTATATTTTCAATATAAAAGCTGAATGCATGTGTATTAAATTTCAATGATGTGCAATATCGCATTAAATGGCATTTTACGCGTGACAATAATACATACAGGTGTTGACATGTCAGGTTGCTTATGTTGAAAAATAGGAGACGAAGTAAATATCGTTAAATCAGTATAAAGGCGAACAGATGACAAGACGATACATGGGCCTCTAACAACTGACCCATAGTCAACTGATAAGTTAGTCCATATAAAGTATTCATTAAAAAAAGATGGACATTTTATCAGTGTACTTTTATGAAGGTCATGTTCAGTTGTGGTACAAAGGTGAGAAGTGAGAGATAAGCAATTAATGACGGCCTTGAGTAACTATGTCCACGATTCAATATTTTTGGCCACTAACATAACTGTCTCAAAATCACGACGTAGTAAATTATGGCCACTATATAACTGGCTCATCACCATATTTACTGGTTTTACCAGTCCTGGTTAGCCTATTACGTTGTTACCACAATTTTCACTTTATCTCGCGTTTGTCGTTTTTATTGGTCGAATACCTAAACGGTGCATAATTATGCAACGTGTTCCTCGAAAGGAATCAACAAGAACACAGTTTCATTGAAGGCCATTCATAAAATGTTTGCTTGTGATACCACGAATGACCCACAGAAATGGACTCTGTATACTCATTGTTCATTCTTCGAACAGGATTGTTATTTCTATATACTAATTAATCTTAAATATTGCCAGGAATTGACATACCTACTTCAAAACCAAACATTAGTGCACAGTTTGGATACCGAAAACATGTTCTGGGCAATTTTATACAAAGAATAATAATTTGATCACACCTGGCTGCTCTAATACTAAAGAGAGAGAGAGAGAGAGAATAAGTTGCTACGGGTAACGCCACACATACTTAAGACAGTGCCTCTCCACACAAACCTCCGGGAAAACAACAATCCATAAAACACAAGGCTCGCATAAACATGATGAAAACAGAGTGAACTATATTTTTGTTACCTTTATGGTAGAGGTTTTGATGGTGAAGTGTTTGGCGTGGTCTTTCTTCTGAATGTCTGTCTGATCAGATAAAATACATAGAAATTCAAATTCTGTAAATATTAACGCCAAACCAGTCTACAGATGTACGTTCTAAATCTTAGTTTTGGGTTTCATTTAATTTTAGTGTCGGTTTGACTTCCGTTCTGGTGTGATTTCAGTAATGGGATTTCTTTTTCAAACCAAGACCTAATCCAATACTGGCAGCACTTTCCAAACGTTATCAGTTGTGTCAGTTCGATCCATGCAATAAAGTTTGTCCACCAACTCCTGACACTCATGTTTCTGTGTGCATGTAACGTAATAAGATAGGAACTGGTGTGAAAAAATAGTTTGACCGATCAAGATTAATCACGCCTTTTTAATGACCGAACTCGTGTGACATGAGGTGTGGAAAACCCAATTAATCCAAAAGTTCTGCCAAGATTTGACGATATGCTATGAGTTATATTGGGCCAATGTTATACAAATGAGTATGAGAGACGTTTAAATGTTTACAGAACGACTTGCTTACTTATGATTTTAATATACAAGGACTACAAAATCAATATTACTTGAATATTCGTCTCTCTTGGGAGAAACTTAACTTGTATGAAGACTTGTGTCAAGCAAAGACAACCCCTGACGGCAGATCGCCAAAACTTCATGTTGTTACAAGTATAGCATTCTAAACAGCAATGTTTCTAGAATATGTGAAACCATTAAACGCTAATTCATTTTCATGTCGTATAAATTGTGTTATCAAACTGTGATATTTCTTGGTTATCTTTTTGGAAACTAAGACAGTATTACTCCAGGGTAATGTATATTCAACACAGTGTCAAAGTCAGTAATCTTTGTATGACAGAGACACAGATTTGAAGCTATGTATTAGACACACGTAACAATCAGGTTTCAAAATTATGATAGATCGTTCAAGAATGCAGAATGTAATATATTCTGTTATACAATCCGATAATAAATGGATTCTTATAAGTCTGCCAGCTTGTTTTGATTGTAAAATACGTTTCTCTGATGTCTTTGCTTTGTGCACATTAGCAGACGAAACACTTGATCAACATGACGTAAACCATTTCAGGTATATTACATATGTAAAGTAAAGGAGAAATTGAGAGAGTAAAAGCACAAGCTGCCTTTTATGACAGAATGTATTTCTTTCCACAAAAATATTGCACCATTTTTGTATGCACTATCAATTTAAATATCACTTCTTGTTACACGATATTTAAATGTCTGTGTTTATCATTATCGACGGGACTTGAATTAGAGAAAGTAACAGATAATATAGGTAGTGACTGCTCGTTTTTATGTCGTGGTCAAGATCCCGTGGTCAATCTGAATTGGTGATATCATTAAGCTTTTGTGATTAGCCAATTGTGTCGTGGCAGGGTTAGGGTGAGACAAACTAAGTCATGGCCTCGAGGGAATACATTTGTGGCAAAAAGCTATTGTATACATTGTGTTAGTTTTCGTGTAAAATTGTGTGAGGCTAAGGGAACCCTTAAACCATGTTATAAACCCGAGTGATGTATTTGGCAATGATCGGTCCAAGATGGTGCTCCTATTTTCATCCATTATTTATGTCTGTGTCTTGTGTCCCTATTACCTTCGCAATAGTTTTTTGTATGTATATTTTGCCGTTTCTCCTTGTCCTTTTGGAATTCCTCTCCACTTAGTATATGGAATTTGCTGTTCCAGTCCTTCATCTCGTTTCTTATAGGCAGATTAAAGTTGATATACAAATTACTTCAATCAGCGTGTTTCCATTTGGAAGCCACAAAACCTTTCGCCATCGAGTGTAAGCATACGACGTGGCCGGTAAAATATATCGTTAGAAATATATTAGAAACGAATGTAAATAATGTAAAACAGTTGACATAAAACTTACTTAGATACGCATCTTTCCATTTTCAAAGCCACACAGCGAAAGTGTACGACGTGGCCAGTCACATGTTTCCATTCAATAATCACCTGAAATGATTCAATATTCTATGTAAACAACCTAATGTTTTATTTGAGATTTGTATTCCTCCTGTCTGTCTTTCCCTCCCTCTCTCTATACGTATATAAATATATCACTGTTTATATAATAGACATACTGGTATTGCACCATCGACGGAGACTGATTTATCACAGCATAATGGTATTAGCATATATATTTTGTGATTCCAGGATATATGTAAACATCTTAAGTCTAGACAAGATAACTTTGATTAATACTATCTAATAGTTAAGGCATGGTGAAACCCACCCACCGGTGAACAATGTCATGAATTACAGCGATATGTTCCAATCGACTGATACTGTATGGAATGTGCTGTATCAAACTATGTCTGGAGAATGGTACATGTATGCATGTGTGGGACACATGTTCATCCATCAAACGATCTATATACATGTATAAACGAGTTGTTCACGAATACATTGAATAGCCCACGTACGTGAAGAATAACATACTTTGGATTGCTATAAATAAGGGTTTCCCGTTTAATTGTATGAGTGCCCCTCCCTCTATTCTCCTTGATTGTTTTTCTTGGAAATTTCTAATCGACTCATCCCCATAGATGTTTGCCCTTACACCGTCTCAACTTCTAACGTTTATTGTGCTTATGTTTCGCTGAGATCTGTGCTAGGAGGCAATGACTCGGAACGTGGCGTTCCATTTACCAACTTAATAATTTCTTAATTTTTTAAAACATGTTACCGAAAGAATTCTTAAAAACACTTGTACAGGAAAATCTAAATATAATTCGTCTGAGACTTACACAAGACCTCAGCTCTCCACGTATATAATATACATTTACAGAAGTAATTGGTTTGTAATATAATTATGGAAATCTAGGATTGGATCTGTCTCACGGTTGTTTGCTTATAACTATCATATATATCGTTATCTGTAATACTTAGTTACTCTTGTTCTCCCCTAGTGATTGTTCAAACCATGTTGTATAGATTGGATTGATAAAACTAGCTACATATTCTGCAATTAGTGACGATCATGTCTCTCTCTGTATCACCCGTATTGCAGTTTCGTATTATGTTTTGTGTCTCTCCTTAGTTTACAACGTACATTTAATATATATAATTACTTGTATATGTCTGCAATGAGTACATTTGTGTCTATGATCATACATGAACAGTATTTATGACCCGAATATTTGAGAAAATACATGTCTGGCGCTAGATTTTAAAGTTAGCAGCCAGATGCGGCGAATAAGTACTTGATTTGATACATTTTAGCAATTACATTATGAAATTTGGTATTATTTTGAAACGCAATTGGCGAATATGTATAGCTAGATTGGAGGTTATAAAATCAACGGCTACTTGGCTACCTTCTGGTGCTAGTATATGAACAGAACAGAACATAACTTTTATTTAGGATTTAAACAATATGTTTCTCATCCATTATATATATATAATTACAAACAAGGTCAGTGTCAGAATAACGTAGAAAATAAGCGATTCATGGATTGAGGCACATGAATTGGATTCCTCGACATTCCCACATTTATAGGTCCGTCTCGATGGTGTCCTTCTTTCGTAAAAGTTTGTGTCTCAAAGTCTTAACAAATCATACATATCTAAACAATTTATCGCCCTACTGTCCTGTTTCAAAGATTGTGGGAAGTGGCACCAGAAATCTTTCAGCATGATGTTCCTTTAAAACATTTTACATTCTAATCTGATGTATTATTACACTATCGCCAATTTCATACCTCCTTTATAACATCCTCGGTGTTCATTTTGTTCAGAAAATCTTATCAATAATTCCACATGCGACGAAAACACATAAATCACGTGCATTCATTTGCACGTTGCTTTGAAAATATTCCAAAAGTTAATGAATTTCTGCAAGTTTTCAAGATTGTACATGTTTGTGAATTATCTCACATTTTCGTATTGCTTCTAGGATTAATGAAAGTAAGGTGACGGCGTTTTAAAATAAGACGATAGAGTCTTAGAGAACACGAATTGGGCGACTTGATTGCCAGCATTCGGGGTTATTTTAAGGTTGTTTTATTTGACATACTGTACAATGTTGAGTTAATCGTTACAGACACCACACTGCCTGCTTTGTTTGTTAAGCATATGTTCTTTAAATATGATGATCGTATTATTTAGCCATCCCTGTTAAATCGTTTGTTTTTAGAGCCTATATAAGTTTGGTTATATGTAAGTACATTCCGTTCGTTTGTATGAGAACGATTGTAAATACGAGGTGGTCAGCGAACAAAAAACCTTTTTGTTTGCGAAATAATGTCTTTTGGTGGATTGCTCAATAGCGGTATTCTCAACTAAGTTTGACTTGCCAATAGGTAGGCCCATTAGATTGATATATTTCGCCGGGAAACCAAACAGATTATGTTTTATTGGTCTGGGTGCCTCCTACATACAATTTTACGAATGGCTTATTCGTGATTTGGAAAAGTTTAATAAACGTTCAAATAAAGCTACTACGTATATTGGATGAGATAATTGTATCTGACTAGACACGTACAAGCAAACGTTTCAATGTATATCGCATGCGATATGTACAGTGTTTGACGTAGTTTCTTACAGAATTAGTTTCAAGCACCATCCTTATTCGTGGCTTTTGACAGACAGCATAATTGTTGGAGACTGTTTCTCTTTACATTTACAATAAAGGAAACCCCGCCGTTGATTCAAAATTAGTTGAGAATAACGTTATTGCGTACACTATATTTATTAATAAAATATTTTCCAAAACATGCTTTCATTGGATGTCCACCTCACAATTTGTTTACAACTGTTCTAAAGTAAATAAAGAACGGAATATCGATTTTTCATATTTTTGATAGATTAAGGTCCAATGGTAATTAAAATTTTCATAGAGTTGATTCCCTATCAGGAAATTAATTACTCATGATGCATTATCAGAAGAACAAACACATGTAGTTTGTGGCAATATTTCGACTTTCAGTACACATATTTTCCCAGTGCTACGATTTAACAAAATTGAACATTTTAGACCATACCTCCACTTTCAGTATAATTTAATTCGTCGAGTCTAGACAAAACAAATATGACTTATCTAGTCGGATTGCGTCAGCTCAATTGAATATACACGCTACGTGGCTTTCAAATGTCAAAATCGCCCGAATATAATTGCAATCCATGTGAACATGATTCTATTAAGTGCTCTAAGTAGATATGATTGATCGAATATTGGTTGGATACGTTTATTAAAACCATATTAAGAATTATATACACACAAATACAAAATTAAACACTAGGCTGCCAAACATGATATACAGTAACCCTGCTCCAGAGCGGTCCTGTCTGGGGCAACAAACTGTCCTCAAAAACGGCTTTGATAAAATATTGTGTAGAAAGTATTAACCTCTCACGAGCAACAATCTCAAAATAAGAGTAAATATTTGACGTTGTTAGAAAGAATGTAGAATCATTTCAATTAGTATGAAAAACGAATGTCAACATTGTGTCTATTTAAGTAAAGTCTTTACTGGAATTATTTTACGTGTTCTGTTGGTCTTGAGCTTATTTTGTACACGATAAGCATATTTAATATGGAACCTTAAGTTCACTTTGACATGATTGAAATATAATAAAACGCTCTTTTCCACTTTCATGTCAATTTTGTTGGCGAAATGTTTTAAGAGGATGTGGACTATCTATATATTCGTCTACCTAACATTATAAGAGCCAAGGAAATTCAAAATATGTAGCACTCTTTCGCTGAACCATTGTACGAATTTACGTTTTAGTCTTATTTTTGTTTTAATTCAGTACTAGTGTTAGCCTTTATTCCGCTCTCTCTCTATGATTTCAGTAATGAAATTCCACCTAACAATAAGGACATAATCACGAACGTAAAACTCCAACACAACAAGCATTTGAAGAACAAATTCCATGTATATTATAAATATAAAATCGATAAAACTGGAGTATTAGTATATTGAATATGAGAGAACCCTAACTTGAATTACGAATTACATTGTATGTGTCAAGCAAAACAATTCTTAACCACAGAATGCCGAAAAAAATTCATAAATGTGACATTCTAAACATCGGACATATAAGAAATGTGTAATGTGTCTGGGAGATAGGAAACTATTAGACGCTAATTTATTTCATATTGTGTAAATTGTGTTATCAAATTTTGATATTTTTGTTTGTCTTTACAGAAACATTATGACTCCAGAGTAATGTAAAATCCACACAGGTTCAAAGTCAATCCTCTTTGTAAAATACATGTACACAACTTATAAGATACACATCAGGCACACGTAACCACCAGGTTTCTAAATTATGATAGATCGTTCATGAATACACATGTTAATATATTCAATTATAAAACCAGATAGTGAATACATTATTGTTAAACAGAGAGAATAAGTAGCTACAGGGAACGCCTCACACATAAGACAGTGCCTGCCAGTTTAGTGTTTGATTGTAAAATAAGTTTCTCCGATTTTTTTCTTCGTCCACATTAGTAGATGAAACAATTTATCGAAGTTACTTCGAAGGCAAAGAAATCAATTTATTGTATGTTACATATAAATAAAATAAAGAAGTTAGTGAGAGGAAAAGTACAAGCTGCTTTTTATGACACAATGTGTTTCTTTCTATAAAAATAACGCACCGTTTTTGAATGTGCTATAAATTTAATTATAACTTGTGACACGATATTTCAATGTCTGTGTTTTTTTGCTGACAGTTCCAAGGCTGTAATTCGCTATATGATTGTTGTTTCTGTTTGTGTTATGAATGTGTTTTGTTTTTCCCTTTCCCCCTGTGCAATTCTGTCACTTTATACAGTGTTCAGATTGTTTCCTGTCCATTTTTGGCCTATTAAGGCCAGTTATCTTGACTTGTCCTGTGATCTTTTCCATCCATTTATTCCCACCACCCCCTCCCTTTACTGTCCACTTTGATTCTCCTAGTTATTCCTTGTGGTCTGCTGGGCCATTCCTTGTGCCCCAGTTCCTTAATATGTGTACCGTTTGACCTCCTTTAGTGCCTTATGTTTTGTGGATTGTTGTTTTTCCGGAGATCTGCGTGGGGAGGCACTTTCTTATGTATGTGGCTTTCCCTGTAGTTACGTATTTTCTCTCTTTTATAATTATAGACGGGACTTGAATTATAGAAATTAACAGATAATATAGATAGTGACTGCTAGTTTTAATGTCGAGGCCATGACTTCGTGACAATGCCATAATTAACCAATCAGAATCGGTGAATCATTAAGCTTTTGGGATTATCAAATTTTGTGGGGCATAGTTACGGTGAGAAAAATTTGTCATGGCAATACGTACATTTGTGGCCAACAGTTATTGTTTATATTGCGTAAAGTATCGTTGTGTTAGGTTAAGATGGACCCTTAAACACAGTTTAAAGCCCCCGTGGTTTTTTTGCCCATGATTGTTCCAAGGCGGTACTTCTTCGATCACCAATCATTTATATCTATGTCTCGTGCCCATATTACCTCCGCAATTGTTTACGTGTACGAGTATGTATATTTTGTCATGTATCATTGTTCTTTGGAATGTCATCGCCACTTTGTGTGTGAAATTGTCTGCTCCACTCTAATAAACAGGACTTATTTCCCACCATCTGACATATATCTTCTTCATGCCACCGTAGAAACTGGATGTCAAAGTTGCTATGAGGCAAACATTTGAAATAAAATTGCTTAGATCAGCATGTTTACATTTAGAAGCCACAAAACCTTTCGGCACGGAGTGAAAATATCCGACGTGACCAGTAACATATTCCATTGAATTATCTATCACCGGAAATAATTCAATTTTCAAAATTAAAATCCTAATTTTTTATTTGAGATTTATATTCTTCCTGTCTATATTTCCCTCTCTCTCTATACGTATATAAATATATCACTGTTTATATAATATACATACTGGTATTGCACCATCGATGGAGACTGATTTATCACAGCATAATGGTATTATCATATATAGTTTGTGATTCCAGGATATATGTTAAAATCTTAAGTCTAGACATGATAACTTTGATTTATACTATCTGACAGTTAAGGCACCACCGGTTAATAATGTCATGAACAGCAGCGATATGTTTCAATCCTCTTATACTGTATGAAAGTGCTGTATCAAACTACGTCTGGAGAGTGGTACATGTATGCATGCACTGGACACATACACACCCATCAAACGATCTATGTACATGTATAAACGAGTTGTCCACGGATTTATTGAATAGCCCGCGTACATGAAGAATAATTTACTTTGGATTGCTGTAAATAAGGGTTCCCCATTTAATCGTATGGGTGCAAACAACAATATACCGTTAAAATCTTGCCCGAAACAGGCTTTAAACTTTGTTGAATCCAGATGATTGTCCTTTATATGTTTAGAGAAATATATACCGCCCCCCCCCTTCTTTGGTCAGGCGTTATGTTCGTCTTTATTTCCCTTAGTCAGTGGCAAACGTGCTGTCTTAGCTGGTCTTGTAATGGGTTCCCTCCTCCTGTTTGTTCCCTCCTCTCTCTACTCTCCTTGGTTGCTTTTGGCAATTAGCGAGGCAATTTCTAATCGACCCATCCACATAAATGTTTGCGCTTACACCTTTTCAACTTTTAGCGTTTTTTGTGTTAATGTCTTGTGCACATGTGGCGTTCCATGTACTAACTTAATCTTTCTTTCATCTTTTAAAACATGTTATAAAAAAGTATTCTTCAAAACAAACGTACAGGAAAATCTAAACATAATTCGTCTGAGACCCCAGCTCTCCACGTATATAATATATATTTACAGAAGTAATTGGTTTGTAATATAATTATGGAAATCTAGGATTGGATCTGTCTCACGGTTGTTTGCTTATAACTATCATATATATCGTTATCTGTAATACTATGTTACTCTTGTTCTCCCCTAGTGATTGTACAAACCATGTTGTATAGATTGGATTGTTAAATCTCGCATCATATTCAGCAATCAGTGACGATCATGTCTCTGTATAAACCGTATTGTAGTTTCGTATTATGTTTTTGTCTCTCCCCATAGTTTACAACGTACATTTAATTCATATAATTACTTGTATATGTCTGCAATGAGTACATTTGAGTCTATGATCATACATGAACAGTATTTATGACCCGAATATTTGAGAAAATAAATGTCTATATGTGTACAACTGAGTACATTTGTGTCTATGGCCATAAATGGAAAGTTATTATAAGCAGAATATTCAACACAATACGAGTCTGGTTCTAGGTTTCAGCCAGTAAGTGAATAACCACATCCGATGAATATGTTCTTCATTTGATAAACTTAAGCAATGTTATTATGAAATTGGATATTATTTAGAAACAAATTTGCCGAAGATTTATAGCCAGATTAGAGGTTACAAAGTCAACGGCTACTTGGCAACCTTCTGGTTTTAGTATAAGAACAAAACAGAACATAACAGAACAAAACTTTTATTTAGGATTTAAACCATATGTTTCTCATCCATTATATATATTATTACAATGCCATTGCCAGATATACGTAGAGAATAAGCGATTCATTGATTGTATTATGTCAGATCCACCGTCCCAATGGTGACCTTCGGTCGTACAAAGTTTTGTGCGTCTGAAAATCTAAACAAATTACACATATCTGAATAAATCACCCTTTTGTCCAGGCTCAAGTATTGTGTGTAGAGGTACCACATGTTGTTTTAATTGAATTCACATTTTAATATCTGCAAGCAATTCTATATCACATTAATAACATGCTCGCGATTAACTTTATTTCGTATAACCTGATCAATGATTTTTACATGCGACGTATTCCCATAAATCACTTGCATTTGTTTGAACGTTTCTTTGAGAATATTCAATGAATTTCTCCAAGTTTTCAAAATTGCAGTTTGTGAACTATCTCGCATTTACATATTGCTTCTAGGATTAATGAATGTAATGTGACGGCGCTTTTAACATTGTACAATTAATGAAGACGATACAGTCTTGGAGAACACGGATTTGTCGACTTGATTGCCAGCATTCACATGACAGTAAATAATTCGAGGTTATTATAAGGTTGTTTTATGTGACAGGATTGTTCCGTTGACACGCATCACACGAAAGGCTTTGTTTTTGAAGCATAGTTTTTAAACATGATTGTCGAATTAATTGTCCATCCCTGTTAGTAGCTCTTTTTTGGAGAATATACAAGTTTTGGGGTAGATAAGTAGTCCGTTTTAATTTATTTTTTTAAATCTGATGTAGTCAGCCAATAAAACCAAGTTTTGCAAAATATTGACCAATAGACACAGATTATACAATACTCGTTTCTTTGTGTAGCACATGCTATGTAATATTTGAGTATAGTTTGTTTTTATTTATTTGAAAACGGTTGTAAGCAAAAGGTGATGTGGTCAGCCAGGGAAACCAAATGAGGCGAAACATAGAGTGCACAGTAACGGTATGCTCAACTATCTTTGAATTGACCGTAGGTAGGCCGAATATTTAGATGTCGCGGAAAACCAAACAGAATATAATTTAGGGATGTCAACGAATATTTGAATATTCGTTTGAACGTCCTAATATTCGAATACTGATTCGACATTCGAATATTCGATAAAATTTATGTTTTCAGTTAAAATATGAATGCATGTGTATTAAATTTTAATGATGGGCATTATCACATTGAATGACGTTTTACGCGTGACAATAATATCTACATGTGTTAATTGACACATCATGTTGTATATTTGGGGACAAGATATATAATTATATTATAACACTGGTGATCACACTAGGCCCTGAAATTATTAGTAATTTTACAACTTGAGCGATCAGTTTTAAACACAAATTGATAAGCATAAAGTTTGATGTCTTGTACAAATGTTGACACTATGAGAGGATTAGCTATGTATGTATACTATGCATTTAAAACCAGGAACTCACTCATGTCAGTTTTTTCCTAACATTTATGTTGTTGTATTGTCAAGTGATGACATTGTGTGCACTGATCCTGATCTTGCTTCACATTGTATATATATGTATTGTATTGATATTATGTGAATGGGCCGGTGGCCAAAATAACACAATAAATAAATAGTTAAAAAACTTCGAATTTCAAATGTATTACTATTTAATAAGAAGGTCGAATGCTCGAATATTCAAATTTTCGTTCGGAAGGTTGACCGAATATCCCAATACCAACCTTGCCATTCGTTGACATCCCTAAATATAATTGATCATTCGGGTAGACACAAACAAACCAGTTTTACGAATGGCTTTATTCGTGATTTGGATAAGTTTAACTAACGTTCGAATTAAACGACTATGTATTTGAAATGAGATAATTGTATCTGGCTAGACACGTACAAGCAAAAGATTGTACATGTATGTATTAGTTGCATGCAGTATGTACAGTATTTGACATAGTTTCTTACAGAATTATTTACGAGAATCAAACTTTATTCGCGGCTTTTGACAGACAACATAAAGTGTTAGTGACTGTTGTTCTATATAGTTAAAATAAAAGATACATGTCCGTTGAGAATAAGAAAAGTCTTTGAATAAAGATGATAGCCGCAAATTAAAATATGCAAATAGGTTTTACTTTTAAATTTGTTAAGATTTTGATTTCTTTGTCGAACACATGTTAGCAGACATCAAAAGTCTACTACCTTTCATTCAAACCATAATTTAGGCCATTAGACTTTATTCCGTTCCAGTCCATTATTATAACGTGCATATTTTAACCAATCAGCGTACAGTTTACATAGGAAGTTCGACTGTCCAATATTTGTATCGACATTTAACTAAAGATTTGATTGGATTACGCACTGCTGTGACTCAAATAACAAAATGGAGCACAAAATGGCTGCACTGAAAACGTTGTTGTGTACACTATGTCTATTGCTCAATGTTATCATGCTTTCATTGGCGGTATCCTTACAATTTATTTACAACCGTTGTCAAAGTGGTTAAAGGGAGTATAAACTAATATGAGTTTGGTATAATATTATATAGTCCAATCGAACTAAAGTTTTCCTAGAATTTATTTCGTATTAGGAAAATAATTTCTCCGAATACATTACCTAGATAACACATAGTTTGTGATTTTTTTCGACTTTCTGTACATAGATTTCCCTAGTGTTACGATTGAACGAAATTAAATATTTTAGACCATACTTCCAGTTTGAGTATAATTTAATTGGTCGAGTCTAGACATAACAAATATGATTTATCTTGTCTGATTGCTACAACTTCACTGCGTCATCTCAATTGGATATCCACATTTATTTAGCTTCAAAATTGCCAGAATATGATTGCAACAAATGTGAATATAATTGGATTAAGAGTACCAAACATATATGTCTGATCGAATATAAGTTGGATAAGTTTAATATAACCATGTTAAGAAGACCATTATGTCACAAGCATAAAATTAAACATCATGATGCCCCAAAACTAATGCTGTGTTGTCTTATTCTTATCGTATCTTTATTTCGATCGTAGTGTTTATTTGAATAAATAGAGAGTCGTTTCCTATAGTCAACATTGAAACTGAGCACTCCCACAGTTTACTCTATTATTTGAAGAAGCTTCACCATTACTGGCTAAAATTACATTACACTGGAAACGTCAATGACCGACCCTTTGTACATGATACCTGTATATCGATGCTTTAAATACATGATTTCTATAAAACAAAACAGTTTTATAATAATCTAACGAGTTTTGATGAGATCAACAGAAATGTTGGTTCATGAACGTACAATACAATAAGGATTAAGATCAGTTGCCGTACATGCGGTGTGGACAGTAGACACGGAAGCAAGTAATCAAGAAGCGAACACCTAATGTCGACTGAACTGAACTGGACTAGTTTATTACCAGTATATATATTACTTTTATTTTAGAAACTCCATGCCCCTGGATTTTAACGTCATATATTTCATTTTTCTTCATGTGTTTATTAATTGTCTTGTTTTATATAATTAGTATATGTAAACTGCTATGAGATTTCCAACCTCTCCATTAAGTGATGTCGTTTTAAGAAAACGCAACATGTGATGTCACTATTTGCAAGCAGGAACTACTATTTACTCCATATGGTCACTTCGTTTTCACATTGCCATATGGGGCAAATATTGCTGTCACTACATGTTGATGTCACATGTGAAGTTTTCTGAAAATTACGTCACTTTAAGAAGAGGTTGGAAATTGTACAGCGGCGCTCATATGTAAAATTTTCATAAATATGTGATAAGGAATGACATCGTTGTCGAGGGAAATATTATTTCGCAGAATTTAATCTACTAGACATTTAATTCCTTACTGCATTCGAAGACACTTTTCTGTCACTGAATAATTCTTGGAATAAAGTGACCATTCCTGGCGTGTAACATGTATGACAAAAATGTTTTGATATATGCTGAATGACACCTAAGATCATTCCCTGGTCGTTATCAAAATGATATATTACAAAATCCTCTCCCATCCGTGAACAATTCTTATTAAGATCACAGAATATCTCTACGTTCGTTTTGATGTCTTAAATTGGTTACTGTCGGCCAAGTCAGAAATACGTTAATACCAAACTACCACGAAGTATTTTTTGTAAAATATTATGCAATTCGGATGTTTTAATACTATAACATAGTCATCAGAGAATATAAAAAGGTCATGCAGCTTGAAGTGAGAAAATGGGACATCTACAATTTTTTTAGCCTGCACTATTTTATACTGACGGTTTTTAAACCGTTTCATAACGTTACTGTTGTTGCGCAGTCATGTGATGTTCCCTTATATCTTCACCCATTGGTCTATGCATAGTCTTCGTTGTATGGAATCTGTGTGGCGCGATCCTGTTTTGTTTTGAATGTCGCCTCTCTGTGCAAGTATTTTTATACTGTAGTTAATTGAATGTCCTATAATGATGTCCTCTTACTAAAAAGCTTACATATATGACAAAATATGTCACCAGACGGCGACAAATCAATCGGTTTTCTGGATTCCTGTTTCAATATGTTGTCTGGTTGCCGGCAGTCCACCTTGTTGTGCGCACCCTATATTGGTTTTCCAGTGGAATTGGCATCATAGAGTCAGTAACCATGAAACAGACGAAGGCTGAACAAACATATAAGCTAAAAGAAATTGGCGTTGTCTGTCGAAATTAATCGGATGCATTGCTGCTGGCTTATCTAATGTCTTTCTTCCAATTTATTGGTTTGTGAGCCGCGAAGTGCTGTTGCCTAAGCATTGAGATGTCATTTGTTTCTTTAACAGACATATATGACTGATGTGTAGTGCGAATTCAACGTCATGTGTTAGAGGACAGCTAACTTACAACTAACCATTAGTTTGTTGGAACAAGGTGGGCAGTTTGATGAATGTGTTATTGTCTTTAAAGAACTTGTGAAAGGTTGAGACAATTCATTGAATGGCATGGAGTCAGCGTTGAGTTATGTTGTTGTCAACAGTTACGACAGTATTCGCCGTGGATTAGTGCGTGTGCTTAAATTATGAATTGGCTAGTTTGAAGTAGAGATATAGTACAACAGTTTAAGTTTGTGTATTAATACCGCAAATTTCTTAGATAAATAATTTGAAATCTGTGAATGAGCTGCGCTCCTGTGAAGCATTGTTTACAAGTTCGTGATTAAAATTTAGCAGTTAACTCGGAAATAAGATAAAATAAATTATTAGAATTATAAACGCATATTATGCATGCCATTGTTCGTTTTTGCCAGAAATATACACTGGATTTAATTTTGACAGTAAACAGGTGAAAAAGTGTAGGCGGTAATTCGGTAAATCATTTTGTTTTAAATATTAATAACGGGTGTACATATTATTTGGAGGGTGTGTATATACAAGAATATGTAAGAAAATACTAAATTTTACGAAGTGTAGTTAAGCATAAATTTAATATCGTACGAACAGATTTCACCAACAGGTGAATAGAATTTTGATTCTCGTAAGACACGAACGAGACTATCGTAATTGAGATAAGTGAATTGTTTTGAAAAGTTATGAAAAACTTTACGCAATGATGGAACAATTATTACATAAACAGCTGCTTTGAGGCGAATTTGAACGTTACTACCAATGTAAAATGTTGAACAACATGCTGTGTACAATGAAATTCCACCGGATTTTAATGATCTTTTATGATTATTTTATCATGTGAAGAACAAGTATCTCGGATTCTGATATCAGAATATTTCTAATATTGGAGAGATACGGTTAACCCTGCCATGCAAAAGTCAGAAACTTTGCTATCAAACATTTACAGTTTATTTTGGAACAAGGTATGATTTTTTATGCTTTTCTTCTTCGAGATTTTGTAGAATTTAAGTTATTTAACAACGATTGTAAATCAAGTTTTGCAAATTTATGTGTCAAGAATATTTCATCATCTGTCATGAATCAAAGAATTAATTACGCATTTTTTATGAAAACTATATACTCTGTAGCGAATTTAACTTTTAATAAATTCAGTAATTTATGAACACGAATCTTGTATTGATATAAAAATTGAAAATAAACTCTTTTTGTTAGGGGGGAGGGGGGTAAAATACTATATTAACATATAAGTGAAACTAATTGCTCGACTATTTCGACGACACATCAATTGCTATTCGACTAATGAATATTTATTATCGAACAAAAAAACAAATGGATGCTATTACGCGCATGTGGAGTCATTTATGATATAAAAATCATTTGAGCCTGATTCAGGGATCATGCAAACATCAAGTCTCGCCCATGACGGAAATTGAACCCCACGACCGTCAGATCTTGAATCTGTTACTGTACCCCTACCCTTAGAACAATCGTCACCTTATTTCCGGTTTTACCCTCTTGAGATAATTGTTACATACAGGGTTATGGAATTGCATTTTATTTAAGTTATGTGCATTCCAGAACAATTAAGGTAGTACAGATTGAAAGAGCTTGGAAAGACTGTTTCAACGATACCTAATACTCAAACCCGCCAACAAATTTCCAGCGCTTTTTTACCTCTTCTTTAAGTGCGTCATTTCCAGAAAACGTCGAATGTGACGCCACCATGTACTGACAGTAAGAATTTGCCCACATGGCAATATGAAAACGAAGTGCCCGTATTGAATAAATATTGTTTCATGCTCGCAAATAGTGACGTCACATGTTGCGTTTTCTTGAAACAACGTCACTTACAGAAGAGATTGTAAGTCCCATAACAGCGCTCATAACTATATATGCAATATTCAAAATGAATAAAGACGTGGAGCAGGCCTTGCCACAAGCAAAGCTCACAGTCATCCCAAAAGCATACGGAGACATGGATATATGTAAACAAGTAAACAATTATATAATAATACATTAGACGAACCGTAATTATACCATATGGTAATGTAACGATTTTGGAATCACCTCGTATCACGGAACAAACAACAATGGCTTCATTATCTCTTTACGTTTGTCTAGCTCGGGGTTGATATACGAATGTCTGTGATACAACATTATAGGATATGCCAATGAAGTACTTATATATCACTGGTATAAAAACTGCAGGTACTATTCAGACAAGTTCTAATGAGTTACCGTAACATCTCACATGAAGATAAGGGTGCCGTTTCATTCACCTTCTTAAAGTACTTCTTAGCTTAAGAAAGTTTTTAAGAAAACATTAAGAAACACTTTCTGCAGTGGTTTTGGAAGTTCTTAAAATACGAAAAGTAACTTAAATTTGCTTGATGAGTGAAAAATTCATGCATGACTAGAGCGGTGATTGAAAATGTAACTGTGCAACGCACTCAATTAACTTAAAACCATGGTTTCAGAAATGTTATCAATAGTTAAAGATAATGTAGCTCTCATACAGAGAAGACACAACAACTCAACAATGTGTTAAACTATTTAAATAAGTGTTTCAGTCACGTAAACTGCTATTTCTTAAGTGTATGTTAACGGTGTTGTGCATTGTAAGCATTTGCTGTTACTACATTATACAGTAGTCAAAGGAGCTATCCTTCCGCTACTATTGCAGACCGTTCCTGGAAGTTTCCTGATATTTCTTGGACAATTTTTGCTTCAACAATCCGTTCAACGATTTCCATCCTCTTCTGTAAGTGACGTCATTTCCAGAAAACGTCACATATGACGTCACCATGTACTGACAGTAAGCAACAAGTGCCCCGTTTGACAATATGAAAACGAAGTGACCATATGGTGTAAATATTGTTTCCTGCTTGCAAATAGTGACATCACATGTTACATTTTCTTGAAATGACGTCATTTATAGAAGAGGTTACGAATCTTACAGCGGCGCTCATATGCTTTATTGCCTTATACAATGGTGCCTTGTGTTTAAGATTAATTTCGAAAATTGGAAAGGAACCTTCTCAATGGAAGTTCTGTGTCATTCCCATTACAACACTGTGGGTGGCTATACAATAGCAATAATCCTTCATGCACTAAAATGTATTATTAAATGTACAATTAAAACTAACCGTATTGAACCAATGTCATCGATTGGCGGTTTTCAAAAATGAAAATTCCAATCTAAAATAAATCTTACATACAAAGAAATCTCATCAAACTAGAACAAAATTTAACACCACTGTCATTATCATGCTTAAACACTTCACGGCCATTCACTTACTATTATTATTATTATATACCATATTTCTATAGCACTCTTTTCATACATAAAATATGTTCAAAAGTGCTTTACAATGTAATATAAAACAATAGACAAACTAAAATGCTTATAACAATATTAACGCTAGTCAATTAAAACAAAGTGTTTATGCATAGTACATATGTACAAAATTAAAATAATATAAAATGTTTGAAATAACTATAAAATAATAGAAAAAATAATTTCAGAGTTAGTGAAAACCAATAAAAAAAATTTTTCACTTACTACTATAACGTCTATAATAGTTGAACTTAGTAACATCGAGAATTCTGACCCTGAACATAACCGGAATAAACACAATATAAAACACATAAAATGTTTCAATTAGACATATACTCACTGTCTCTTCCCATTTACGTTCATTACCGGGAAGTATTTAGTGGGATACAAAAGTGTGATAGGACACGATTGCTCGGAAATGGATCAATTCCTAAACCCAATGTCCAGTTTAATACCATGACTCTATAAAGGCTTAATAAAGAAGGCCGATTGATTTGATTTAGCCTTATTTATATCACACAATTAATTTAAAGCGGCAAACCATTTTTTTTTCTTTTCTCTGATAACTTTGTAGCAGTTTCAAACCATCCGGAATGCATTTGATATTTTACAATATGACTTGCCGTTAGTTTGATAGTATATGTATACATGTATATTATGTGGTTTACTTTTTTGTATTTTATTTCTTTTTTGCAATGAACATTTTTGTTTGTGCAAATAAACCCTTTGACTTGACTTGGCACAGTTCTTAATCGAAAGAAGCCGGTTTTAGACAACAAAACGAAAGTAGTGATTTTCTTATCTTAATAAGCTACTCCGACAAATCATTTTAGTTACTAACATGCAATGACATTCAATTCATTGAACATACCAATGTTTTTTCCATGCGTGTTGTATTTTAGAAAGCGTTGCGAAATTCAATAGCTTGTGTCTAGAGTTCTCCCGGTAGACAGTTCCAAGTTAAATCTCTTCTTCCCAGCAAAATATGTCACATTTCGCGAAATAAAACATGTTTTCATCGGTAAGAAGTCATTTCGTATCAAATAAACGAAAATGTTTTAACACAAAATGTTAAGCAGCCTTAAAGTTGTCTTTAGGCAGAATGATTCATGTATATCACAGACGACGATGCAGCCATGTGATAACTCCCGTGTGATATTTGCGACATGACGTCACACTTGTGAAATAACTAATAACCAGAGTCCGGATTTATCACGAATACTTTCACTCAGCACTGAAATCTTAAATTACAAAATTAACGCTTATTAGTCTGATTTTAAAAAGTTGCATGAAAATGTCAAATGAGTGCTGAATATGAGGTTGTATGGTAAATCTGAGACAAGGAAGTAATCATTGGGTTTGAGTGACACACTCCACACTCAGACTTAATACTAACTCCCAGATCCCAAATTACACTCACTTCTCTAAGAAAATTGGGCGCAAACATTAATCAGCACTCATTTTACATTATCAAATATTTTCAAACTAAAAATGAGTCCCTATCAGACTAATAATGGGTAAATTTTGTGATTTGAGATTTGCTTGCTGAGTGTCCGTATCCGTTATAATACCCCACCCAGATTTCACAATAATCGTTCAGCAATCTAGTGTCTGATTATAATTCTGTAAATTGTATGTATTTGATGATAAGCGCTATTCTTAATTCGACATGTTAATAAACTATTATGTTCTGTTAAATTCAGTTCTGTTTTCTTCTGTTATCATGACAATGCTTTTTTTAAATCATCGTTTTTTTAGAATTTTTTTTTATATTAATATAGTTAGTTATGCATACCCGGTATTCTTAATAAGATTGTCTTTATTTTAAGGTGGTCGTTAAGTGCGGTTTGAGTGCGTGACTTTAGTAATCTTTAAACTGTAATCTTAATTTCTACATAATTATGAATTTTGTCTCTTTATCAATGTTAACGTCGGCATAAAAATAAGATGTAAGATAATCATTGAAACAAATATAAATGTATTGATGGCAAATTAATTAAGTTTAATATTTCTGTACATGTCTGACAGAATGGAATGATTATCGCTTTTTAAGCACCCGGCAAACTAACCAATCATCACAATACGTGACTAAAATGTATTTGACCAAAAAGATGAAAAGATACTCAATAAAGTTAATGATGCAACCCTGGCTTTAAATATGCAATACAATCTCTATTATTGGTTCTGAAGCGTGTCTTAGTTGTAATGTGGTATGATTCGCGGGTTTTAAAAATGGAATAAAATCTGACCCACGTGGTCGCATTACTGATGTGGTCGTAATATCGAGATGGTCTATCTGTGACATTTTTCTGTATGTGACCAAAACATTCAATATTAATAATTAACTAAAACAAATGAACTGTTGAATACATTCAACGATACTCAACGAGATAAGTAAGTATCGCATGTCTTGCTTACAATGTTTGTGACCAAAACGGAAGAAACGTTAAAAAGCTTATCACGCTGTTTGTGACTCCCTCGGGGGCCCTTTATGTCCGTTTATAGCTCCTTAGGGACCTGTAAGGAGTGTAGTCGAGTAGTTATATACGTTGATAGAGTAGCGTACACTAGCGCGTGCTTCGAATACAGAACTCTGTGGAGATATACTCGAAGGGGAACCATCTACAGTGTGACATACTTCTAAACATTAATTGTTCTGCAAATTTTAGAATAGAAACCAATGAATGTCAGTGTATATACCCTAGTGGTGCTGTAATATTGAGTACCACTAGTCAAGTCTTGTAGGACGATAATACTGCATTGTAGTCATGTTTCTATATTACCTCGCGAACATATGTAGTAACATCAAGTATATCTCCAGATATTCGTGATTGTTGGCTTCAAAATGTTCATTTTATAACCTTCTATTATGTATAATATACATATCCACTTCAACGGAAGACGATTGTCTCAAAATATCATAACGTTACTTCCTTGCGAGCATTAACGACTCAATTAAAACCATTCTAAACAGACTATATGTCGTCATTTGTATCGCTTGCAATTGGTTACAAGTTTCGACAATAAAGCCGACTTAAAACTCTGTTTGTTTACCATATCCCTGGCTGCAAATTTTGCTCTAAGTCAGCAGATATATTTTATTTTTATTTGGAGATTTTTAAGACCTTTTTTAATTTTTAGACACAAACATCTCTGCATGGAAGTGTAAATCATCCAATTCAGGTCAATTTTGGTAGCTCGATGTATTGGGCGGGAGGAGGTACCACAAGCGGATGTTTTAACGGCTGACCTATGCTAGAATTGGCAACCACGTATGCTATAGAACCTAAACAAGCAACGTGACCGGTCAAACTAACTAATAGAACATTAATTTCTCATTGTTTTATGATACATTTCAACCAGTTTTTTTTCTGGCAGGACAAAGCTACACTCGGTTACAAGAACTGTGAATCATCTATATTATATTATGTTTGCATTGTGTCTTATTGATTAAAATGTTTGGACTGTAAGATTTTAACTGAATCACATAAATAGACATTAACATGATAATCTGTCTGTCTATCGTATAGAGAGAAATGAGCAAAATTGCATAATATGTAACAACGAAGACTTAGAGGACGAATTTCAATTTATTCTAACTTGTTGCAAATATTAAATTTTACGAAGGCGATAAATAAATGAATATATCTGGCGAAAATGCAGCATGTACGACTTGGTTCAATTATTGAGTTCTTATAATGATGTTGTTTTAAAAAGATTGACAATGTATATCTACAAATTCCGGTATTAGTACGTACTAATCTATTACGCTTATGATTGGATGTTATATAATGCTGCCTTTTCATATTTATTCATATTGCATCACTGTCGCTTGTCATGTGTATTGTAATATTTCATTTTACCATATTGTATGTATTAATATACATGTACTTACTCTCATAGAGTATATCAATATTGCTATTTTGTAAATTGTATACGTTGAATGAAAAGTGTTGTACTAAAATCTAAATATCAATATACTGTTCTGTTCTGTTCAGTTCGGTTCTGTATACTCGACTTAAATACTTACATATAACATAAATCGTCTGCCTCTAATTACTAAATGGATCCGATGGCATAATCACATGTTGCGTTTTCTTGAAATGACTTCATTTATAGAAGAGGTTGTAAATCCCATAGCAGCGCTGATTTATTGTTTCAGGAATCAAAACTAGAAGAACACACGGACAGTACAGAGACACGGTCCACACTGGAGCAGGTTCATGACACGTCAGCATCCATACAACGCCAACAACCAGAATTTATCATCCTTCATTATAGGTATGTATCAGTAGTCTACGCATTATATCTAAATTTATCGCAATGTCTGCCCGATAACACGGGTGATACGAAATTTATTACATACATCCATTATATTAATGATTACATTCTGATCAGCCGATAAAACTTACTGCAGAAGAGACCATGAAAGATAAATTAGTCTGTATAATACTTCTAATGATAGTTACAATATTATATGTATACTTGACAAAAGTGCTTACCCACAGGAACTGTTTCACATGGGTTCTTAAAAGCTACAGGATATCTTCATTTTGAGTAAGCTACAACATTAATAGAACTATTGAACAAAGTCGACAAAAACCTGTCAAAATCACGTCTATAATGAGATTCCTTGTGAAAATTTTCAAAATAAAAAAGGTCGGGTAACTTTTGACCAGTATATATAATTCGTATTATACTGATAGTGCATACTAATGACTAAGTCGATTAGAAAATCTGTGTAAATTTAGAAACATATGACCGGGAATGAAATCCAAATCGTTAAGGAGACGGCTCGTAGCAATAACAAACCCGACCATGATCCCGCCTGAAACGATATAGACGAGGAAGATCGGGATCATTCAGGCGATTTATTTGAAAATGTTTATGAATGTATGGCATGAGAATCATGCGTCTTACTGACATAACTGTGTTATTTTCCAGCCCGTTCAAAGCAGTATGGGATTGGGTTGTGTTGATTCTTGTCTTGTACACGGCTGTTTTCACTCCATACCAGACAGCATTCCTCCTGAACGAGGAGGAGGCCACAATGACCAGAAACAAGAATGCCGGAACCAGGACGGAAAGTCCCGAATCGTCACACGCCAACCCATTGGTCATTATAGACCTCATTGTTGATCTGATGTTTATCGCTGACATTTTAATCAATTTTCGCACTACCTACCTCCATAATGGAGAGGTTGTTACGAATCAGAAGAAAATTGCCATCAATTATGTGAAAGGGTGGTTCGTGATTGACACAATTGCTGCCGTGCCTTTTGATTTGCTGTTGTTTGGATCGGGAACCGGCGACGTAAGATTAACATTTTCGTTAATTTCACTTTACGAACTTGTATATTGGCCGTGCTTTAGGCGTAGTGTAACATTGCTGATGGTACAGTATTTTGATTACGTAGTGTTACATGTATTATCAGTTGTTCTAAAATTAATTTAAAACAAGCTAAGTAACTTCTGTAATGACCAAGAACCTCTCGCATATGCTATTGACAAATATACAACGCAACCTCTCAACAGAAACACTCTTTGGGAGAAGCGCATTGTTTTGAGATCAGGCAAATGTAGATTCTTACTTCGGGAGAACTTTACACTGATGTTGAAGAGAGGTTATTGCTTCAGAGAGGGCCGCTCTAGAGAGGTGGCATTGTTTAATCGTAGGTTTTCCGATAACTTTACCTGCCCTTTTTGGTTTATGAAGACTTGTTAAAAGACCGAAGTAATATTAGTTGCTCCGGCACTATCCGTATAACCTTATCCGTATCAATTGTTTTTAATAGTCACAATTTTTGAGGTTGACTAGTCTAAGAGCAAATTTCGTTGGTTAGTCAGATATCTCTATACTTAGCTCATTCCTCATACTTTATATTTAATAGACCATGTCTTAGAACATCAATGTCTGTTTTATTGATTTTAGTATGTAATTCACATGCTCTAAAACGTCGGTGAATTAGCAGCGAAAATATATTAAGACTTGAAATAGCTTACGAAAGGATATACGTGTACGTGATTGTCTTGGAAAGAAATGAATGAAAATACGAAAATTCAGGAACAGATTGTAGATACAAGCAGTACTACTGCTATTGTTGTAACAATAAGTAAGCTGCTATCAATGGTAACAAGATGGCCGCCGCGCATGCGTAATACTTGACTCAATATATCGAGAGCAGTATCCTTTTTCATGATTGGTACTTGGCATTCCGTGGAAATAATTCGCCGATGATATAAAACATTCACTATGATTTTACGACGTAAAATATTTGTGAAGCGAGTACAGCGTAAATTTGATACGATTTATGTCACTTCGTCAATCTGCGATAGCACACAATCACATCTTACAACGAGCTATGAATATTTATACCCAGTAATCTGCGCCACAATCTCAGATTTACATTTATTTTACAACAATGATGTACAAAAAACTGGCGGCTCTGATCACAAGCAGAGCCCGTCTAATGGATATGGTGCCAATAAAGCCGTCTGTATTAATGAACATCGTTTGGTTGGCTGGTTCATAAATTTATCGAAAGATAACATGTTGTATCCGGCGCCGATATAATCCTAGCACTTCGTGACAAAATATCAGGCAATGTCACGGTGTTGTGGGAATTTATTGCGTGAACAAATTATCCTCGTGAATAAATTTATATTGATGGCTTGCAAGTCGTTTTTGACTAACGCGTGCATGAATATTCGAAACACGCTCGGTTGTTGACTGCTTGTAGACCTCACTCTAATGAATGGTCAAAACTTTATATTTACAAAAAATAAATCATGAAATTGTGAGATATGTAATAAAGCCTAAGCATTTCTGACAATATGGAGATGACGGACGTCAATTTTAGCTAACTCTTTCAGGGAAGAATCGTCGCTCTTGTCAAAGTCGGCACATTATAGTTTATTCATTTCAAGAAATGAAGGATTAAGTTGTTATAGGAAACGCAATATTCATAAGACAATACCTCCCCACACATATCCGAGGGAATCATCAGCATAAAATGCTTTAAGAAGTGTGGAGGTGCAAGGGCGAACATGTATAGGGGTGGGGCAATCTGGCTGATTACCAAAAACAATGAATTGGAGTAAAGGGGGAGAGTAATCCATTACAGGTCAAGCTAAGGTAGCAAGGCGGCTGCGGACCGAAAAGGGGAAATGAACACACATATTATATCAGACAAGGGAAATGGGAAACTTATTATTTATCTAAAACATGAACAGGAATAATCACATGGCGATTTACAACCTTAGAACTGTCATGAAAATACTGGGAGGTTTAAATCGATTTAACAGTCGTTCTGTCCATTTCGCCGTCTATAGCTTATGGAATTAAGAACATTTATACATGAGTGCCAGGGTCTACATGTGAATTCGTGATGATAAAAGCATTCGTGATTAATTGACTTGTCATTCAAACAGTTAAGACTATTGGTACACTAATGTTATTGACCTGTCCATATAGTTGTAGAATGGTACTTTCTATTTCCTTATCTTTGTTCGTGAATTTCTGCGTCATACCTGTAACACCACAGTGGCTGTACGCTGTAACACTTTTATACGCGATAAGAAAACTGAACTATCAGAATTCAAAAATTACATGTTTCCATGGAATTATCCAATTCTAAAAAAAAGAGTGACACTTCAAAAAATCTCATAGCGGAGTCAGCGGCTTTAATTGCATCGACATGCGTGTGAACTCTTACAATTGAAGACCTCGCTTCAATCTATGCTTAATTTGGTACACGAACCTTATTTCAGTCCCTTATTTAGAACCGAATTATGTCTTCTGATTACAATTACAGCATGTTTTCTGACACACCATCCATCACATTGAAATGACATTCACAAATGCATCATTACCTTCCACTGTTTCCAATGTGTATTACGTATTGAAGCTTAATTGATCTAACATGGATGAGATTACAAGCTCTAACTGTCGGTACTCGGAGTAGTATTACTGCTCTAAATATCGGTACTAGGAGTAGTATTACTGCTCTAACTGTCGGTACTCGGAGCGGTGTTACTGCTCTAACTGTCGGTACTCGGAGCCGTGTTACTGCTCTAAATATCGGTATTAGGAGTAGTATTACTGCTCTAACTGTCGGTACTAGGAGTGGTGTTACTGCTCTAACTGTCGGTACTCAGAGTAGTTTTACTGCTCTAACTGTCGGTACTAGGAGTAGTATTACTGCTCTAACTGTCGGTACTTGGAGTAGTTTTACTGCTCTAAATATCGGTATTAGGAGTAGTTTTACTGCTCTAACTGTCGGTACTCGGAGTAGTATTACTGCTCTAACTGTCGGTACTCGGAGTAGTATTACTGCTCTAACTGTCGGTACTCGGAGTAGTATTACTGCTCTAACTGTCGGTACTCGGAGTAGTTTTACTGCTCTAACTGTAGGTACTCGGAGTAGTATAACTGCTCTAACTGTCGGTACAAGGAGTAGTATTACTGCTCTAACTGTCGGTACTCGGAGTGGTATTACTACTCTAACTGTCGGTACAAGGAGTAGTTTTACTGCTCTAACTGTCGGTACTCGGAGTAGTATTACTGCTCTAACTGTCGGTACTCGGAGTAGTTTAACTGCTCTAACTGTCGGTACTCGGAGTAGTGTTACTGCTCTAACTGTCGGTACTCGGAGTAGTATTACTGCTCTAACTGTCGGTGCTCGGAGTAGTTTTACTGCTCTAACTGTCGGTACAAGGAGTAGTATTAATGCTCTAACTGTCGGTACTCGGAGTAGTATTACTGCTCTAACTGTCGGTACTAGTAATTATGCGACGGTCTCCCCATTGATAATGGTGTTAGCACGTCTGAAGCTAAATCACATACCAGCTCGTTACATCCGTTTTACAATTTAAATTTTCTCCAACTATAAGCGTTCTGAAATTTGAGTATGAAACAAGATTCATTTGAGATATTTTGTGAAATCGGAGCCTATTATGAACATGAAAATGACACTGATTCGACACGCGGATTGAGTCTGGAGTACATGCCGATATCGGTAGATTCATATGAGGATCGCAAGCTGAGGATCTTTTAAGAACGGTCTGATAGTTCTAATTAGTGAATGATTTTATTCAAGAGTTAAATACGAATTATTTCAATATAAAAATCTGAATTTAGCGACTTATAACGAGCCCATTCAGCTGATAATCATCTTGACTGCTTTTAGCAACAAAACTGACCGACATTCTAGCAGATAAAATGCCAAATCTCGCTTGATTCGAGATAATCTTTCCGGGAAATCCTGGTTTCCAATGGATATCACACGAATGTTGTCTTTGACGTTGAAAGAATTTCTTGTGTTTTTGAGGAATTGCTTCGTCGCGGAACTTTGTCTCATCTGAGAAACACCATTAACTTAAATGGAGATCGTATTCCTTATCACATCCGTGTTTGTGACGAACTTAGATCATTAATTTTCAGATTTCATTGATTTAACTTTTTTTTTTGGAAACAATTTTCCTTGAGTTAGCTTCAAATTCAGTCGGTACATCGGTTTGTTATTGTTGATAACGTTTTTGAAGAACATTTTAATACCGCGTGGTGTCTTATTCTATAAACTATATTTTTTTCTATCTGTTGTAACGCTTTGTTAATGTTTCGTCTAAAAAGGATTCATCAAAATTATGAAACATTTTTTTACCAATTTCATTATAATTATCTTTACATAATGCATTCATCATTTTTGTCACGTGATAAAACTCTCGTTGAAATACCTGTTTTATCACGTGATAATACATTTACTTGTGTCCTCTCAAGGTGAACTTGTTTTCTACCACATGACAAGACTTCTTTTCGATGTAATATACAACTTGCTACCTTAAATAAAATATATGAGGCCTTATAAAAAATATATAGTAAACCATCAGTTAAAAGCCACTTCAATAATAATACCTCATCACTATTAAAAACACAATTTTCAAATCCATTTTTCACTGGTTTGCTCTTTATTCAATCTCAATATTAAGACCATCATCATAAAGAGCATTGTTCAAGGGTCCCAAGAGTGGTCGTATTATTGAGATTTTACTGTAGTTCGTTGAACTCCGCCCACATTTTTAGCTCGGTAGGTTGGTCCATTGCATTTAGATTTTTGTAGAATATAAGATACGAAATAATCTTGCACGAAAGAAACAATGAAATGGAGTCTGGTCAACTCGCTGAGGGAATCTAAGTAATGTAGATAAATACTTTTTAAAGATGGCCTTATATATAAAATACAGACTTTCCGAACTAAATCACTGCAAAAAAATGTGATAAGATACATCTAATATGAGGTTGTCATTTCAATTACAATTTAATGATGTCGTTCAGGAAATGTAGATCGCTAAATGATGTGTTACGAAACTCGTTTCGTTGAAGTCGATACGACCAACAAAGCATGTAAACCTCTATACTAGTATACTTTAACGTTATAAGGACTAGGCCATGATGTCAAATAGAATCTCAGCTCAATATTCTGATTTTCCCTTATTAAAGTCTGAGTTTGAGACATATTTCATTTAGGATCTCTTAAATATTTCCTGAGAAAAAATCAATCCAGTTTTTCGTGTTATAATACCGATTTTGAGTCCGATCTCAGATGAGATAAGACAGAACCATTTGAGACAATATTTGAACTGAGATTTAGCTCTTAGCTTTGACCAATTAGCGAAGCGTTTCATTGTACTGCCGCCGACGACGACGACATATCAATTTTATATTTATGTTATACCTAAATTATAATATTTTTGATCACGTGATAATACCTCTTTATCACCATAATGCAAATTACGTGATATGCAACAGACGTCAATGTGCATTTATAACTTAAAACATGTAATGATTTTGCATGTTATACTTTCTGATCGCGTGCTAACTCTTGTTTTATCGTCATAATGTAAGTTACTTATAAATACTGCAGCAGACGACAAATAACATTTTATATCTTAATAATACTAATAATACATGTACATGTAATTCTTCTTTACCACGTGATAATTCTCGTTTTGTCGTCATACTGCAAGCCTGTGGTAAATAATGTAGCAGACGACAAATAACATTGTATATCTTAATACTAATAATACATGTAATACTTCTTTATCACGTGATAATTCTTGTTGTGTCGTCATAATGCAAGCCAGTGGTAAATACTGTAGCAGACGACAAATCACATTGTATATCTTCTGTCTACACACAACACAATGCATGACACTGGAAACTACTTCGAAGAAATATATCATACAATTCGTTTCGCAGACGACTTAGATTTCCGGACGTCTGTTTACAAACGCGACACAGAATGATGATTATATCTAGTTAATCTCAAATTATCTTCTGTCTGATGTAAAAAGAACAAACTAATCACTGGCCCCACGCAGACGACATGCTGCCATTTGTCTATATATGGTTAATCAAGCGATGTAGAATATACTTGATGACTACCACAGACGACATTGAACGACTCAGTGCTTCATGTCGTACGCGAACTAATTTTTTAAGACATTGTGTCCAAAGCAGACGACATCCGTCAACGCTTATCGCACATTTTCTGTTGCAGACGATGACAATCGCCGGCATATTAAAGACAGCCCGACTCCTACGTCTGTTAAGAGTGATACGAAGAATTGAGCAGTTCGCCGAATACGGCGCTGCCGTTCTCTTGTTGCTCATGGTAACGTTTTCCCTGGTAGGTCATTGGCTTGCATGTGGTTTCTATGCTATTGCTTACTGGGAGAGGTCACATTTACACGATGCCATTGGTAAGTTACTTGCCGCCAACACGTCATTGGTATTACTTGTATTTAGATTGAATTATTCTATTTTTACCCGTCATAGTTATTTTTAGATTGAATTATTCTATTTATGACCTGTCAGATTCATTTTTAGATTGAATTATTATATTTATGACCTGTCAGATTTATTTTTAGATTGAATTATTATATTTATTTTTGGACACAGGTAATCTATGATATTCATTGAACCACGGTCGCGTTCAGTCATACTTAAACTTTTCATATTATCAAGTTCTATATACATTTGTACTAAATATTCTATTCTACAGTCACTTATATATAAAACATGAAATGGATGGTCGAAAGCACCAGAACGTCTATTGACATACATGTACATAAAGTAAGAAATACCTCTTGATAAGGAAATTTTAGCGACATGCGGGGTACATGTCGGGGTCAACAAAAATGCCTATAAGTACATACGTGTACATGGTGACTAATGACCTTATAAACAAACATAATGAACGAACAATAAGGAAATTGAAAATCTCATTCTAAAAATAAAACTGATGGGCCAGGGTCAACAAGGTTATCTTTACTCGAATAAGTCCATTCTTTGAATCAATAATCGATTTTACATCATGTACGAGTATAAGGCCTAGGTCGTTGTATTATAAACACTTGCAATTTACGTTACTTCAAGATATGAATCAGTTTTGTGAACAAAATTGCTACACAACACACAGTAGCCAGGCCGCATTTCTCAATGACAAATCCCTGTCTTATTCATTTCTCCTGATATCACGTGATTGAATTATATTTGGTTTCTGGAGATAAATGTAACCATAATTATTAAGGCTTCGTTTTCATTACCCTTGCTAAGAAAAAAAGGATACGCTCCTTATGACGTCATCAAATGTCTATGGCGTCATCAAATGTCACGTGTCGGACTCCTGTTCTTACGTTCGTAGGTTGGAATTCCACTATTGGTGAGATTAATCCTCAGTCTTCGTAGCCCCTACATTAGGTGCAGGTACTGGTTAAAAAACATAGGAAGCAGTCCTCAAAATGTGCACGATCTTGTTTTGCCAATCAATATATCACTGTATTATAAAAAGTAAACAGTAAAACCTCAGTAGCCTAATAAGACCACCTTTTGGACCCTTGAAAACTTGTCATCTTGTTGAGGTGGTTTTTATATTGAGGTTGAATAAAGATTAAACAGTGAAAATGGACTTGGGAATTGTGTTAATGATTTTGAGGTGGTTTTATTATTGAGGTGGTCTTTAAGTGGGGTTCTACTATATATGTTTACAGGTTGGCTGGATACTCTCGCTGACAACATCAATGAACCATATGTAGCCAATGTTACCGACAGCGGACCGAGTATAAAGACATATTATATTACAGCTTTATATTTCACTTTCACGTCTCTTACATCTATTGGGTTTGGTAATGTGTCACCCAACACGAATGCTGAGAAGATCTTCTCAATATTTGCCATGATGTTGGGCTGTAAGTAGCTATATATCATACTGTTGTGTATTTAATGCGGAATGACAACTTTCTTCTCTTCTCAGACGTCTATAATATACATGTATTATGGTGATGTTACGAAAATCCATACATTTGCAATAATAAATGAGCGCTGCTATGGGATTTACAACATTTTCTGTAAGTGACGTCATTTCAAGAAAACGCAACATGTGATGTCACTATTTGCAAGCGGGAAACACTATTTACTTCATATGGTCAATTCGTTTTCATATTGCCATATGGGGTAAATATTGCTTACTGTCAGTACACGGTGACGTCACATTTGACGTTTTCTGGAAATGACGTCACTTAAAGAAGAGGATGGAAATTGTACAGCGGCGCTCAAATGGTCTTTTCCCAAAATTGACAATTTCTGATAATTCTACAGAAGTCGTAGTACAAGAAACTGCAAATAACTAATGTTCGCCCATATACCACATTTGGACCAAACATGTCATGGCGTGTCATATTATGACCGTTTCAAACTACCCTGATTGCATTACATTACACCAAATGATTTTTGCTAGCTTGATTCGTGTTACTGAACCGAATGTGGCCAATTTTAGACATCAAAACGAAAGTAGGAATTTTCTATCACCGTAACTAGAAATTCTGAAAAAGTCAGGGGATGACAGTTGATGTCATTAATCATACATGTACATCAAAAGCATAGATATACTTATGATAAATGATTTAAAATAAATGCTATTGCGTGATGTTATATTGCATACCATCTTCAGTGAAGACAGAAAAATGGTTTAGCATAATTGTGTGACTTGTGTATGACTTTCGTCTTATAGTTACTATCTCCCTTATTACCCACCAAAATGTTGCGCTCAAATTTTGTCCACGGTAAGAAAATCTTGATCAAGAGAAATACCGTTGGACGTTAACTAAATGAGAGATTTTAACATATATTTAGATACTTCTTGAAATATGGCGTTACATCTATGATAACTTGTTGTAAAATCAGTTAACTCTAAAATAAATAAGGCCCCTTCATGAACAATCGACTCCATGTTTTGGCATTTTCTTGCAGGATTCCTCTGTTCGTATACAAAAATCTGATAAAAAAACAATCCCAAAACAAATCTAGAAACTTACAGACCTACCTACTCATCCCCACAAAAATTGTTGCTTTCATAAGTTTTAGAGAGAAACAAATTTGTTACTATATATAACTCTACTTATTTTACAATATCTGCTACTATATTTAGCCCGACTTATTTTACATACGAGTTTGTTACTATATTTAGCTTTACTTAATGTACGATCTCTGTTACTATATATAACTCTACTTATTTTACAATCTATGTTACTATATTTAGCCCGGACTTATTTTACATACGAGTATGTTACTATATTTAGCTTTACTTAATGTACGATCTCTGTTACTATATTTAGCTCTACTTAGCGCTGCCATATTTGGTAACGTATCATCAATCATGATGAGGGTTTATCAAGGTTCTGACGAATATCATGAGAAGATGCTGGGTATTAAGGAATTTATCAACTTTCACCATTTACCGAAGAATCTGGCGAATCGTTTACAGGAATCCTTTCAACATACATGGTCCTACACAAATGGGATTGACATGAACATAGTAAGTATATAATGTATGATAGCACTGTTGGTTAGTTATTATTCCTATTTATGTTTAATATTCATGAGAAGTTTCCCTTTCCTCGTGTACAGTTCCTTGACTTGATATAATATTCGTGTTCTTTTCCCCCCCATTGCGGCCATTGGCCACCGGCTTTCTTAGCTTAACATGTGGTGCATCCATCCATCCATCCATTCAATCCATTTTCCTTTCCTTGTTGTCCTCTTAAATTCTCAATGGATGTTTTTGATGGTCATCCAAACAATTCCTTACTTCTCCTCCCCATTACCATAGATATGTGTCATAACACCGCATCAAACCCGAATGTCTCGTAGGCTGGTGTTACCCTGATGTCTTTGTTTGGAGACATTGTCATGATTGTGTAAGTGGCTTTTACGATACGGAAAACATTCTGCATAAAAGAGCCAGCAGTTAGACTTAGTTTATTTAGATATTAATAGTTTTTAGTTACCAAAACATTCTGCACAGAAAAAAGCATAGACCTGAATTCGATGGGTCTTTAAAGGTAGAGTAACCAAACTTCTTTATGCATTACCTTGTTTTGTTAGATCAGATTCATGTTTGTTAGGGATATGACCCACATTCACCGATTGTTTGAATAAGTATTGAGGCACATAAATAACTTCACTTTAAGAAAGTTCCATTTCAATGTAAAATATACGAGAGTCAATGTTTTAAAATGAAACAAAAATAATGTACATCGTTCAATATAACATAAATGTCGTCTGATGTGAAACTTTGATGAAAAATGTCTGAAGTCCATTTCCTAATGGATATCACGATATTGTAGATATAATGGACCGGTACACATTTACTGTATTCGGCATCTAAATTAACTATATGGTATCCCATTGTCGTTGGCTGGTACAGTTGTTATAATGATTTATTGAAATAATTCGCCATTAATGGTAATAGCATGACGTCAAGACATCACGTGACTGTGAACAATTCTGATAATGGCAGATAATTCACTCGTCTAAAACGTCTACAGTTATTTCCGGCATTTTTACTAAACAGCTTTGTGAAATTATTTAAGGTAATCGCATGTACGCCGCATGGTGGCGCTTTTTCTGTCTTTAACTTGGTAATCAAAGTACCAATGTCTTTTATTTCATGTAGAGTAAAGTGGGTTAGTAGGCAGTGTCATAAAATAATGGCATATTATATGAATGATGTGAAAAGGCTAAAAAATACACTTTTAGCGTATATGCCATATTTTAGACTCTAGAATTTCTACTTCATCTATTATTGCTCACTTAATTTATAAATGATTTTGTGATATTTTTTTGATTAGTTTATTACGAAAGATCGTTACCATGATAACTTCTTTTTGTATCATATCATGAAACGCAAAACCATGAATTATGAACTTATCGATTTAACTTTTGATATACACATTTTTGGACTCGGGACCTGTGAATTCCTTCAATTTGTGAGTTCACGTTTAATAATACGAACAGGTAATACATAGTCTACCATCAGCATTCCGTACTGTTCTATACAACATGCATTTCTACAAACTTTACCCTACAAATCCTACATAATGTTTGATATGATGTGTGCCACAGAAGAAGTTAATTTCAGAATACCATGTGAGGTGACATTATCATAACGTCATCCGTGTGTTAAATGTAACTCCCAATGTGCTAAAAGCATTCACAAATTAAACGTTACATTGTGGAAATAATGTATTTTATTTGACGAAATGAGAGTACCAAATATGATTTACAACATAAGTTAGAATTGTAGAACCACACAACACATTTCTAGTCAGTCAATTTGTTATTTCACTTTTTTTCAAAAAATGTGAAAAAGCTGTGCCATCTATTCGGCGGCATTTTTAGAAAGTTTGGGAAAAAACACAAAATTCGACCCGTGACTGCAAGATTTTGCGAGCAGTTTGAGCGAAGAAACGCACTTTGTTCCAGGGGTGGGAGCCAGCGGGGATACACGGGACTTAAGTCAGAAGACGATTCTCCAACGCTGGGGATTTAGACAAAATGCTTGGCTCTAGGTTTGGGAATTAGACACAAAAAGACACTTGTCTAATTCCCCAGGTAGCGCGGTTGACAGAGTCACAATTACTTCAATGGTAGGCGCTGTTGTTGTAGGGGTCATGGGTTCGAACCTCTAATGATCTCATGATTAATTTCTACAGAAACGATTTCAATGAATTGTCATCAAAAACAAAAATAAATTTAACAGGCAGTTGGTTGTTTCTTATTATACAATGAGACCTCAGTAATAAGACCACCATTAGTTCCAAAGAAAATCGGGGTTATCATTGATGTGGTGTGAGTATTGAGTTAAAATGCTGAAGACACATTGCAACCTGGTCCATGAAAATACAGTATAAATAGAGAAGTGTCATAATGTTGAGGAGGTCCTTGCGTAAGGTTTTACTGTAATGACACTATTACTATACATACATTATTCTTATTAATGAGTTTTCTTTATGCTTTACTGTACGTTATACATGTACCGACTGTTTTATACTTAGTTTGGTTTATATTTTCGTGAAATATTTCAATTAATGTATACATACTAAAAAATGTATGTGACAGGATCAATTTTATCACCATAATTATATAGTGTTTCTTAATTATCACTTTGGGACAAATTTGACACAAACATACATATATTCCATCTTGTTAATGTAACTTTGTTCCATTAAGTTTGTCATCAAATGACCATTAATATATGGTTTTACCAACATAGAACAACCAGTCTTCATTTATTGATTTTCTCACACAAAGCTGTCCGACGGATAATTCAGTTATGAGAGTTTGTCCAAAAAAATCGCACTGGTGACCGAATCACAAATGTTATAGATATGACACGTGGACCCAGCAATTTACGCCAGGGGATACAGCGTCGGGTAACAGTGAGACCCTTTAAATTGGGACTCCTTTTTATATTGGATTAGATAAAAAAAAACTTGTTTTTTCACAGTCCCAAGCGGGGTTTGGGGTCTCAGTTAAATCAAGAACGCAAAGGAAAGGTCACGACCACACTCACTCAAAAGACATTCCTATTGCCTTAGATTTTAAGACATTTTAAAAAATGTTATGTGTGAAAAAATGGAAAAGCCAAATTAATAGAATCGTGGCCAGTTTCAGACGGTCGGTCGGTGTAAACGCGATCCTCTAGGGTATTTGTAAGAATGTGCATTGTATGTACTTGCAATAGATTGAAGCAGGAACATTTAACAATTTACGTGATAAACGCAGATACAATATTGTACTTCTTTTTCAGGTTTTGAAGAGTTTTCCCGAGTGCCTGCAAGCTGATATATGTCTACATTTAAACAGAAACTTACTCAACAATTGTCCAGCATTCCAGAAAGCTTCTACAGGTGAAGTATATGATGGACAATCTGATTTCGTGTACAGTCACCATTGTCACATTACTTAACACATTTAGTCACATATGTTAAGAATAACACATGTTGTACGCAAGCTTTACAGTTTTCATAAATTAGTAATATATTCAAAAATATTTTTAAATCTTAATGGGATATAAGTCATCACACGTTTCAGGTAAAGATGATATATCTGGAGGGGACCTGACAGACTTGTCTAGTTTATGAAATCTGTTTACTTTGTTCGTGCATTGAGTTATTGTTATATCAACAGAATTGAACTGCACGTATTGAAAGAAACGTTATATCTTAATAATATGAAAACCGTAGCGTCCCTCCCAAAAAATTGTTAGGGGTAACTCAAAACATATTGAAAGGATGTCGTTTTAGCACCATCGGACGCTCACTTTGTTGTGGAACGGAGAATATGTCATATGGTGCTGCCGATGCTCGTTTAGCGGTTTATTCAAATTGAAACGTATTTATTCTATATCAGTTATGAGACAATATAGAGGCTGTCAACTCATCTCTTTTCAAAAATTACGGATACAATATGGCTATTTTTTTTTTAAAGTAGGACAAAAGTAGGGATTTTAATGCCTAAGAGTAGAGATAAGAGGGATGATTCCTAACTTTTGGAATATCTAAATGATAAAAATTCATCGCACAGTTCATTTTCCATGATTAGACCTCCGTGTTTCATGAGTAGAAAACAAATTTGAGTTTTGACCTCAGATATGAAAACAATGAGGGTAAGTAGGCCTATTTCAAGACAAAATAGGGAGCAAGTTAAAAAGTAACGAAAAGTAGGGCCCACTTGACAGCCTGAATATATTACAACGGGCATTAATCACTGTCGTTGCCTGATTGCTTAGTTACTATCAGGGACTCGAGCCTAAATTAATGATTGTTAAGTTCGCGATTCCCCCTCGTCTACGGTGGGATTCAAACTCACAGCCTTCGAGTCGACACTATCCATCGACCACAATGTCGCCCAGGGGTTTAAATATGACATATATAAAAACATTAACGCCATTAAAAACGCAACACAACATTGCTCATATATAAATAAAGTGACATGACAAAGGCAAAACTATTCTTTATTTCTCAAACATAATTTCATAAAATTAATCAATAATGAAATAAGAAATAATTGGACTAGAGTTTAAAACAGCTTCGAACAAGAATTAACACATTGACAACTCTAACACGCTTTTGACAGTTGGTACTACAAAATGGCGCCTAGTTCAAATACTTGCGTTTTAAATGGCGTGAAGTATATATGAACGCCGCTCTACGATTTCCAACCTCTTCTTTAAGTGACGTCATTTCAAGAAAACGTCACATGTGACGTCACCATGTACTGACAGTTTGCAATATTTGCCCCATATGCTAATAGGAAAACGAAGTGACCATATGGAGGAAATATTGTTTCCTGTTTGCAAATGGTGACATCACATGTTGCCTTTTCTTGAAATGACGTCACTTACAGAAGAGGATATAATTCCCATAGCAACGCTCATATACTTGTTAGTAGCATGATGTTTTCATGTTCTAACTTTTCTGATATATGTATAATATGGTGTTCTATATTTGTAGGATGTCTGCGTGCCTTATCTATGCAGTTTAAAACAACTCACGCGCCACCTGGCGACACACTTATACATCCGGGTGATATACTGACTGCATTGTACTTTATAGCCAGGGGATCACTGGAGATCGTTACAGAAAACAATGTTATGGCTATATTAGGTGGGTATCAAATGTTCTCAATTCAAATACAAAAATACGTTAAAAAACATTAATGATAATTTAAATATCACGACTATGTGAGCAGTTGATCAATTACCTCGCTTGAATGGTTTAGGTGTAATGAGTTGCTTCCCTTAGACAACAACCTAACCCATGCAACATTGAGCGTCTATTAACATGTAACCATCGACGGATACTCAAGAGAGTAACGGAATGGATCTGTAGTTAGTTTCCACGATGCCCAACCGTTTGTACTATATTCAGTATGGCTGGAATTAGTTTTTAAAAGTTATTGGCCTAGTTTGATAGTCAGTAGCTTCCAGCTAGGTATGTATTGTTCAACTACAATTGATGATCCATTTGAGACCCTTTGTTGTGTATGTATACTTTAAAAGTTTGTCATTAAACTGGGAAAAGGTTTAATTAATAGATTTGATTTTATCTCGGCTTGAAAATTTAAAAATCTCCGGTCGCAAGCCCATTTGTTCCTCTTGACACGGAAGTTGGAAATGTTACCCCAGAGAAAGGCATTCTGTGAGGAAATTTAAATAATAATAAATTTCAGGTAAAGATGATATATTTGGAGGGGACCTGACGGATCTGTCTAGTTCAGGAAAATCTGTGTACTTCGTTCGTGCATTGAGTTATTGTGATATCAACAAAATTGAACTACACGTATTGAAAGAAACGTTAAATATGTACCCAGAGTTCTCGAAAGAGTTTATGGATAAAATACAAGTGACATTTAATTTGAAAAGGGTAAGAAAAGGGTGTAATATCTTGTTCTTAAGTTTTGTTCTATAAGTCATGAAACCAGTCTTAGAATGCATCTTTGCCATTGGTCTATGTTAGCACTGTACTTAGTACAAAATAATCTTAGATGAGTCAGCAAACTTGGATTATAGGACATTTGTCCTTTACTATCTATAATGAGACAGGATGTCCAAACCATACTGGTCTTCGTAAAATATGTTTAGTTTATCTGAATGTACACAATCACCATCTGTTTCGATGTGTGAGTTTTTTTATCGTAACGTCGTATACATGTATACACGATGATTGACTTTATGCTATGAGTTCCTCTTACCATTCAGGGAACTTTATTTGAAACGAGAAAAAAATCCAAGATAGACGATGAAACACTTAAATTTATACGTCAGAAACGTCCACATATGCAATCTAAAGGCAAGAAATCAGACAGTGACGGTAAATTTATACACTATTTACAACGAGTATATGAGCACTGCTATTGGATTTACAACCTCTTCTGTAAGTGACGTCATTTCAAGAAAACACAACATGTGACGTCACTATTTGTAAGCAGGAAACAATATTTACTCCACATGGTCACTTCGTTCTTATATTGCGACATTCGGCAAATATTGCTTACTGTCAGTACATGGTGACGTCACATGTGACGTTTTCTGGAAATAACGTCATTTAAAGAAGAGTTTGGAAATCGTACAGCGGCGCTCAATTATGTTGCGTGTTTGTTGTCTTGGCAAATTGATTATAATACAATTATTTCTATATACATCAACTGTTATCAAAATGAACACCAGACAAGTTCCTTGCCGATACACATATGGTCCGAACTGCGTATGTTTACTCATTTTAAAACCTTCTCAGTGCCTGACAGTCGTCTGTCGCGATGTTTCGATTTATCCATGCATTGTGTTCATTAAAAATGCTGAATGCAATATACGTATATCTAAGGGAACGCAGTATATGTACATGTATATCTAAAAGTTTTTTCTGACATTTTCATTCACATAAGTGTTCGTGTACATATTTTTGACAACGTTCTCGTAATCAACAAGTGCCCGACTACAGGGGATTGTCACGAGTTCTTTCCCTTTATCCCTTCCAGAGTTCTCTCCCTTTATATATAAAAATACTATATATATACATCTACTATAGAAGGGGTAAGGGCAAGATCTCTAAAAGGGATAAATGGAGGGAGCTCGTGACAATCTCTCCAGTGCCCAACTGACTGAATTCGAACAAGTTGCTTTTACGAATATATATCATTGTTTTAGTGGATTAAATGACCTTGTGTTCTTTGTCTTTCTTCAAGCGCGAGGATCACGTGCAGGGATGAGAAGACGGAGAAATGGTCAAGGTCTACAGATGGGTGAAGAAGATCAAGAGTCTAAGGCGATCGAGATATCGCCAGAACAAGCGTTCAGTGACATTGATATAGAATTCATAGACAGGTCAACTCAAGGTAGATATACAAATATCCAGAACTATATAACTCGGTGCCTAGTCCAGTCATATTTCATTTTCAATGTTTGATATACAACCATGTTCATATTGAAATTATGGTTTGCATTTTTTGTTGAGAGTGTATAGTAGTTTGTATTTGCAGACGACACAGTAAAGAAAGTCAGACGACGTGATCCTGCTTATCATAGAAGCTCGTCCCCAAAGCAACAGGCTTCTGTTGAAACTGGTAAGGTTTAAGTTGAAGTTATTCTATCGTACAGGGAGTTTATTGTAAGATCAAATATGCACATTACCTAACGTAGTGTTAATGATAGTTTGTGGCAACCCTTCTCAAATTAATTGGATGGGCAGGTACCTGATCTTATATAGATTTTACAAGTTATTTTGTTATAGATTTTAGACATAAACAAGTCCTTCACAGAGCCTTATATTGAATAGAGTTGTAGACAATTTCGTTGGATAAGTCGGGGCATCGCAAACAAATTTGTTTTCAGTAATTGATGATCACTCGTACGAAACAGTGCAAACTCTTCAGAGCGCCCCTCTCTTCAGCACCGAACTCTCTTCAATTACATTATCAAGTGTTCCTGCTGTAAGAATTTACTATCAATTTAACATCTCTAGAGCAATAACCTTTAAACAACAATCAACACTTGCGTCTAGGAAAGGGTGTTGCTTTGAAGAAATGTAACGGTAGTCTAGAGCTGATATCAAAATTATTACAGTAAAACCCATATTGTAAGACCACTTAAGTGACTTCACAAAACTGGTCTTTATTATTATTATCATCTCATTATTGAGTTTGGTCAGTTTGTACACAGGTCATACATGTATTAACTTTTTAATGATATAATGTATATAGATCTTGGTGCGCACAAATTTCAATATTTTGTCCATATTCCAGTCAGCACGTGTATGGCACATTCTATATCCGGTGGACATTATTCAACTTCCGGTGGAACAAATCGATCCTCCTGGTGTACAAATGATGGGCAGCATCAATCCTTGGACGTTAGTGACACAGCTAATCCTGATAACTCCATTCATTATTCTAACCTTGAAGATATAGACAGCAAACTTGATCATTTGGCACAGTAAGTCAACTTTACCCTCGCACAGGCTCCGATCTCCCGAAACTTCTCAAATAGAAAGCTCAGCTCAATATTGAGATTTGGCTCAAAACAGAGTCAGACTTTTGTCAATTTGCATCTCTTTATTTTTTTTAGAAAAATCTCAATCTGATTTATTTCATTTTGAGTCCGGTCTGAGCTGAGAAGAATCTCAACAATTTGAGACAATATTTGAGCTGAGATTTAGCTCAGATTGAGATGCTTCGGGAAATCGGGGCCTGGTTTCATAAAATATCTCACTAGAGATTTGTCCCACACTCAATTATTCCTATCACCTATATTTGGAGTTACATAACACAGAATCAATCAAAAGTGATGAAATGATTAAATTTTCAGATGTGTATTTATTTATGAAGTACCAACACCAATGCATTATTGTCGATAATTCACTAGTGCAATAATAAATAACGTGACGTCACAATTGCCGAGAAGGGAAGGCCATTTTAGTTATTTTTTTACAGATAAAATCTTAAACAATCTTATTTTATACATTGTAAAAAAATTACATTTATGATTACAAACTATCGATTTTCTTAAGACTTGTTTGCAGTAGGTACACGTTTAATCATTTCCATGATTTTTGACAAGTCGTGCAATGTCCTGTATTATGTATAACGTAACCGATCAAATGTGTTGATATTTAAATTCAACTGGGCGTACTTATACCTGTATTAAAGAAATATTTTACTAATTTTTAGTTCATTCCTACACAAAAATGAAAAATATGTTCTATGTAGTTATATAAATATGAGTGCCGCTGTACGATTTCCAACATCTTCTTTGACTGACGTTATTAAATTTTACAGAAAATATGTCACATGTGACGTCACCATGTACTGACAGTAAGCACTATTTGCCCCATATGGCAATATGAAAACGAAGTGATCAAATGGAGTACATATTGCTTCGTGCTTGCAAATAGTGACATCACATGCGTTCTTGAAATGACAACACTTACAGAAGAGGTTGTAAATACCATAGCAACGCTCAAATATTCCATAATGCAAATATAATCACCGAAGATGAATACATTTTTTATTAAAGCATAAATAACGTAACTTATTTAAAAGAGGCTAAACAAAATTGTTTCGGCGAAATATCGAACATAATTTCATCTCGTGAACACCAGACTTCAATTTTCAATCGTCTGCGGTTTTGCAATATTTGTCTGATAAAATTATGCTTGCAATTCAAACGAAACAATAGAATACATGATCATCTGTAGATTTTAATTAAGATAACATATACCACAAATATTATTAAATATTATAACTTGCCAATAATAGTTCACACATTTTCTTAAAGCTACTGCATACCTCCTCTTTTAAGAAAGATTTAGAAATTAAAAGTTTTGACCAATTTTGGAAAATTGCTCCTGCTTTGATCTAGACTCAGTTTCGGCCATAGTCATTTAAATTAATTTCTCAACAACTCGATGAAAATTTGCATGTTCACAATGTTAATTAGAAGTTTTGGGTATGTTTTGTTCAAGTTTATGAGACGTACTGGAAAAAGTGTTCAATTGCTACACGAAAATGTCAAATATTTTTATGGATTCACATGACCAAAATCAGTTGATCCTTTATGAACATGGGGCCTGTTGATTTTGCTTTGAGTAAACCATAAAATTTATCATTCAAATGGTTTGAACCTTCGACAATAGTCGAAAAAAACGGTAGAAACGACTTGTAGTCAACATTCAAAATGGCGGTCAAGCTCAGTATACATAGTAAAGCATTACTAATCCTCTGATTTATCTTACGTTTCAGCCGAATGCATAATTTTGAAACTCAGCTCTGTGATACTGTTGACAATATACTGCTGCTTTTGGGACACAAACCCTCTGTGCCTAGACATATTTATTCCGAACCGGACCAACCGGAACTTAAAGTTCAACCAAAACGAGGCCCAAGACTCGTAAAATCTCCGCATGATCTCGCGCGACTTCTAGAAAAGATGTGATTTCAGCTTACATGAATCTGCGAAGATAACTTTTGTATTGAGTGCGTGCATGACTTGCGAAGGCACACATGTATGTGTGTGTGCAACTGTGAATGGTTGGTGCAAGTGTATACGCTTATAAGTGCATATGAGTGTTGATGCAGATGTTTTTCAAGTGTGACCATTTAAACTGGTGAAATTACATAGCAATATCAATATGTCGTCATATCTGTCTATTATTCGGTAAAAAGTCATTTCGTTATAATTTAAACATATTTCCACTTTTGAAATAACTTATGTATTTAATTGAATCATTCAGTAAGGCCGTGTCGTTTTATATTTTTGTTAAGCGGCAGCGTGCGCCTAGGTTTTCAGCTCTTGGAGCCAAAAAAACATTTTCGTAATTTTAAAAATCTCCAAGGGTAGTTATAACTATGGCGTATTTACGTATGTTTCTGTAAATATTTCAATAACTTGCATGTATGAAAGTGGTGAGTGAAAACTGTTCAGTTTTTCTGTTAGACTTAAGGTTGAAACTCAACAAAAATATAAAAAACAGTATGACATAATTCGTTGCGTCCATATGTTGCTTTCTCCCGAGTAACCGTGATCCATAAATGTGATGTGAATGTTCATCGTTTGACTTTGTAATAAGTACGTATGAACCAACTGTCTAGCCTGTAATTAGTTCTCAATATATGTACATGTATATTATTGTCACAATATGATACATAGAATAAAATATTTAATTGAAATACATGCATAATTTTACGTCTTGAATAGTTTATATCATTGCCACCACAAACATATAAACTGGAAATATATTCACAGTACACGAATCCCCCACCTATCCCCAACCACCTTAACAGATTTTCTATCAAAATATGCTATTTAATAATTTTAAGAAAATGGCATGTAAATGCCTTCACACAGACATACTCTAAAACACTGCATCGTAACTTTTCTTAAACGTTTTCATTGAACTGTAAAACACGAGTCCGATACAGGTGTTTCCTATGATGATGCTTTATACTCTGCGCGTAGGTCAGGATAGAACATACCGGCATCGGACGCTTGCATACATGGTTTAGGTAAACATGTACGAAAAGTGACAAGCACATTTGCATACCACAGTCCAGCTCCCGTGACAATTGTAAAGTACAGAATTCGTGAATTTGGTTCAGAGCCAGCCCAAATTTCAAATTATGTTTAAAATTGCATGAAACAGAGGTTCCTGACAAGACTGTGACAACTCGGATGCAAATACCGTTGCTAGAATCTTGGACTTATCCCTCAATATACTCTAATTCTTAATATATTTAAATCATAGAAAATATAAGTTATGTGCTTTGGGATTGGACTTTCTGCAGTGCAAAATTTCACTGCTGTTCCTACAAAACGTCTTAAGATATTGAACGGTTAGTAAAATACGACAGGACAAGTAGAGACGCAAACAAATGTATAGCCCCCACTGCGCCCCCACTGCGCCCCCACTGCACTTTGTGAAACGAATGTATAAAAAAACCCGGCGAAAATACCTCTATAGTTATCTATAAATGTAGGTTGTTGTACTCTGAAAGTTTGAAGCTAATACGCCGTCGGGAGATTGTCACGAGTTCTCTCCCTTTTCTCTACTAGAGTTTCTCCCCTTTATCCCTTCTGAGGTGTGAAAAGCGTTAGACTTCTTGTACTAAATATTACGTATACTATAGGAGGAATAAAGGGAGAGAAATCTAGAAGGGAAAAGGGAGATAACTCGTGACAATTTCATTCTGGAGATGTTTTACACTACTATTGTTTATACTCATACTGATCCAAAGAACTGACCCGCCATTTTGTATTTTTAGAATCTTCACTGAAATTTTCTGAAGCGGTAAACGGGATTTTAACAGAATAACATCGAGATTTTCAATATGTCATTTCATTCCATGCAGAATCGTTATAGCTTACTATAATCAAACCAAGATGAGATTATCTAGCGGCATTTTAGAAACTATGTGAATAAGAACTGGTGGGTTAACAATTTTGAGGAGTATAATTATACAAAACCATGTTCGTAAAAAAAAATGTTTACGTCAGGGAATAGCACACACGTGTTTTTGAAATTATGCATTTAAACATTCAAAGTTGTCTTCATGACAAAATGTGATGCATAAAAAAGTTTTTAATATATTTTGTTTCTAAAATTGCACAATCATATCAATACATATAAATAATTAAACCTGTAGGCAACCCACACTGGTAAATACGATTTTAATTAAAAAGATGCCCAGTGGGCAATACATAAATTGCTGCATTTCGCCAAACGGTGGTTTTTATGATATATATAATAACGAATTTCGAAGACAATCACACATTTTGTTTAAATTATGTAAAAATGAGAGTTGTTATTGGAACACTTATCTACCTTATTGTCAGTACGTATATGTGTTATTTTATTTGAAACAAATTCAAGACGTTTGTCTTATTTATCGATTTATTTTTCTTGTTTAAACTATATTTAATCCCATTGTATATGTTGTTTTTATTCTCTAAAAAGACTTTGTAATTCAATAATATAGATTCCTAATGTAAAGAGCCATGAAAAACCTATTGTACAATATCAATATTTTTGGACATGGTGTACACTATCAATCTTTTTGGACCTCTTGTATAATAATATTTACGGACCTGCTGTACATTATCAATACTTTTACCTGTTGTACAATATCAATATATTCGGACCTGCTGTACAATATCAACATTTACGGACCTGCTGTAAAATATCAATCTTTTTGAACCTGCTGTAAAATATCAATATTTTTTAACCTGCTGTAAAATATCAATATTTTTTAACCTGCTGTAAAATATCAATATTTTTGAACCTGCCGTAAAACATCAATATGTTCGGACCTGCTGTAAAATATCAATATTTGTGAACAATAAAACATAACTGCAACTAACGTTACATAGCGTTATAATGTAATTTACTTTACTTCAACAATCACACATTATTGCAGGTAACGTATGTTGCGGCAAATTAACATCTGACCAAAATCAACATGCAGAAGAAACTGATAAAATAATCGAACAAGTTGTAGAAATCCTAGCATCAGAAAAAGATGAAAAGACGGATAATGAACATTCGAACACAGACCATGCGAGTCTTATTGTAAATGGTAACAACGCACAACGGGGTGAATATCCATGGATGGTCTCATTGTACGAATATGGGCGGTTTTTCTGCGGTGGTTCTATACTGAATGCAAGGACCATATTAACAGCGGCTCACTGTGTTGAAACCACATTCGGGTAAAAATGTTTTAGTTGAGTTTAAACTTACAGTCCCTTCAACGGTTTCAATTTGTTCTCGTAGATCATAACCACTCTGCCATGTATGCCCCCTCTAAAGCGTACCTACATTTTTTGTTAACTCCGCCCAATATATTACATGTGAACCTAACATTAAAGTGCCGACATTATTTTGTGTTTTTAACATATTATTATTTTTATTCGTAAATTAGAGAGAACGATTTGCAGGTCCGAGCTGGTGATCACGTGATGAAAAGGAAGGACCAATATGAACAACGAGTTTTCGTCGAGGAAGTCATAATCGTAATTACAAACTTTTCATATTCTTATCATGTTTGAAGCTTGAAATATTTTCATGTTGTGTTGTCCGAAACGACTTGAATAGTGTTTCGCAATGATTATGAGCTAATCTGAAGGTAACTACATTCAATGCTTTTCGAATTGGTCACTTCTTGAATTGTCATATTTTCCAAACAAATACACAGGAATATAAATTCACTAAATTTGTGTTACTTCCCATTTGCTCCAACCCCATTCTTCTGAAATCACAAGTCAACGCATGATTGTACAAACATATCTTAATAAATATTTTTATCAAGATTAATAAGCAGCAGAAATGTGGTGGTATACAAGACATGTGGCGCGTCTGTCTGTGAGACATACTGAAATTATCAAAGATGTTCCATAAAACTGTTTAAGTATTGGAATGACTTTTCTCCGTTTCGTTTATTTGGAACGTACAAAGTAAGATGTTATGTATATTATTTCTGCATTCGGATGGCAAGTAATCATGTATATAGTGTAAGTAGGCATAATATAGCGGTAGCAGCGTTAAGTTCTACGGCTACTTACGTCCACTATTAGTACAATACTATTACCGCCAAAACTGTTAGTACTAAGAGCAGTAATAACTTTGTACCAAAAGTAAACAAATATACCATTAAAGACGCAACCATACCACTTTATCCTTCTTTTTGGTCCAAGAGTTAAACGCGTTTTATTGTTACAAATGAGTGAATAATTCTTCAAAAAGAAATCAAACTATGGCCCTTGTATTCATATTTAGGAAACAATGTTTGAGAATTAAAATATAATTATTTCTTTATAATGTCGTCGTGATGACATTGACTTTTTAGTTGCAATTTAATGGCGAGGAGTATATCAAGTCACCGTCTATTTCTTAAATATTAAATGAGCGCCACTGTACGATTTCCAACCTCTCTTCTTCAAGTGACGTCATTTCCACAAAACGTCACATGTGACGTCTTCATGTACTGTCAGTATGCAATAATTGCGCCATATGGCAAAATGAAAACGGAGTGACCATATGGAGTAAATATTGATTCCTGCTTGCAAATAGTGACATCACAAATTGCGTTCTCTAGAAATGACGTCACTTACAGAATATGTTGAAAATCCCATAGAAAGGAAACAGACAATCTTCAAACATCTATGGCTAAGTATTGTTAAGAATGACACTTTTATTTTTCCAGCATCCAAATTACAATATCAATGGTCAACTGATGTGGGATATTGCTATTTTGAAGTTGAAAACAGATTTAGAGTACAACGATTATGTCCAGCCGATATCAATTCCAAGTATGTATGACAAATCATGTCTACTCGGTACATTTAAAAACGTACACTGTAAGATTTTGCAAACGTCAAAAGCTACATAGGGATGCAAGATATGGACTTTCAATGACAATATTTAATTGCGCGCAATGATGAACGCTAAACTCTCTTTCAATCAACCGATATTTTCATATCAAAATGAGTTTTAAAACACACTAAAATGACATTGAACAGACATATCACAAGTTAAAAAAATGTGCGTTGTTACATGTACTGGGTGTAGATCTATAGTTAGAGAGCAGTTATGTAACTGAGAGAATTTACCGATTTTAACTGCTTTGATGCATTTTTTTCGGTAATCAGTCTACGCCAGAACCATACTGAAGCTCGACTCATTAGTCGAGTATGTTCAGGAGAAGTTTTAAAAATGGAGACACTAAATATACATAGTTCATACACGAGGACATAAATGGTTATCCATAAAGAATTATTAAATTTGTACAAATCTTGAATAAATAACAGTCATTCTTCTGATTAAGAATAACGAAGCTTTCAACATGGTATACAAATAAAGTCATATTTTGAGGAACACGAAAAATCGGTCAATGGCTCTACCTGGATTTGAACCCGGGCCTACGGATTGCCGGTCCGTTATGCTAACCACTACACCACAGCGACCTTACGTCATTTTCGTGTAAATTCAATTGATATAAAGTTGATTAAGGATAACTACACTTTGGACGAAGGCAGTTTTGGTGGCTAAAAGACAAATATCTCATACTTAGTTTACTTGCTTTATCCGACACACTGTCTTAACCGTTCTTCCACATTCTTAATATCTAAATCTCATTTGGTTGGATGTTTTCATAACAATATTTAAGTATTAAAAGACAGAGAATAAGTTGCTACAGGGAACGCCACATACATAAGACAGTGCCTCTCCACACAGACCATCGGGAAAACAACAATCCAAAAACTATAAAACTATTATTTCATGGGTGTACGGGGAATCACCAAGGAATCGTTTTCCCTTGCTCGGTGTATGACCTCAGACAACAGTTCTAATCTACCTTATGTCAGTAGTATTGACCTTTCACACCTACGAACTGGTTCGGATGTGTAATACCAAACAATGAACTAGACTACTTTAATGGTCCCAGTACAAATGGTAAAACTACATCTATGGTGCAATGATATGACCACAATACGTGTAAACAGGTCATTTTCTGTCCGGTTTCGGCCTATTGTTGCCAGCTGTCTTGACTTGTCCTGTGATCTTTAATCCATTAATTCCCCAACCCCGCCTTCACTGTTTGTCCTCTTATATTCTCCTTGTTATTCCTTATGGTCTGCCAGGCCATTCATTGCGCATCTGTTCCCTAACGTATGTACTAACTTCCTCAAGTGCCTTATGTTTTATAGATTGTTGTTTTCCTGGAGGCATGTATGTGAGGCATTGTCTTATGTATGTTGCGTTCCCTGTAGCAACTTATTCTCTCTCTAAAATTATATTGCAGCTAACTGGAAAGAAAAGCAATTGACGAAATTAGAACGGTGCGCTCTTTCTGGGTTTGGGCAAATATCATGTAAGTATTTCTCATTTATATTTCAGGTAGCACTATAAGGTCTTACCTAATCACGTGTTTATCGTTTGATTAAATATTAGTGGAATCTGTTATTATGTGGAATTTTATATTTTAGATCCCGAACAAAAGCGTCCGTGGGCCTTGCAAGAACGTGATTCAAGAATAACGCGCCGCGGCCATTGTTCAAGAATTATTAGGTCAGATTATCCTACACAAGTATTCAACAAGAACGTCATCTGTTCCGATGACTCCAGCGGCGGAGCTTGCTACGTAAGTGTTCCATTGTTTACTTTTGTGTGTACAAGGCTACGTCATTGATGAATGTGCTGTCTGTGTGGTATTTGGTTTAAGGACCAACACTTTAGAACTTGTCTTATTTGGCACATTTTCAGCATTGCATTTTCTTTTATTTACGATGTTCTACAATGGTAGTATACTCGTACATTCATTCCACTACTCCTAATTCGTATCCGATTATTCTGATTATTGTCCGTTTAAATGTAATTTTTCGTATCATTAATAAGCCTATACTCGGATACTTCTGTGCTCCATATTTTCTACATTACTATACTTATGGCGAGGTTCATCATAGATGTAGTTGGACTCGTTTGCAAACTTTTGTCTCTGACTTTCTTGTCGACATTAAAGTTCCAGGCGACACAAATCTGTTTTTATCAAATTCACGTATAACAAAAAACATCTTGAAAAAAGATGGTCGGAGCAATTTGAAGGTTAATATTTGTTGTGCAACATAAAACATGCCGAGATGTTACGATTGCTGGTCACTTCAGATCCAAAATGGTTTTCGGTAAATTCATCGAAGTTCAGTGGTTTTAGGTAAGGTAACGCACCCCCTTATCGAAAGATTAACCAATCCGCGTCCAGGTTACAAACGTTGTTCGGTTGAAGAGAAGTTGGTTTAGTGGTTAACGTAAGATGTGATTGGTTTTCACAACATACACTGATATTGAAATAGCAAAGCTAGATTGTGTTAAAAACATTTGAAACATGACTACAATACAATAATATGCAATATGTAATAAAACCACAGGAAATTGTCACGAGTTCAATCCCTTTATCCCTTCTATAGTATAGGTATATAGTACATGTACTACACATATATATACAAATTATACATATAGTTTGGTAGTGGTAAAGGGAGATAATTCTAGAAGTGATAGAACTCTTGACAATCTCCTGTAAATTAAACGTATTGTGTATATAAAAATGACAAATGATTATGTATTGGCATTCTTTCTGGCAAAGCATATAAGTAAAGTCGCCCTATTTGACGCCTCCTTCTCAATTGTTTGTGGTAACTAACCAACCAGAGATACCTCTCTCGCCCCATCCTCACATATGCTTGTTTTTACACCGTACCCACTCCTGATGTGTGTGTGTGCTGATGTTTCCCTATGGCTGTGTGTTATACAGCCGGGCTTCTTTTACTCGACAACGGTCTATCCGAATAGTTGGTGTCATCCGAAATAAATAGTAGGTCCCGATGTATTCTTATGCACGTCGTATTGAAATTGGCTATTCGAAATCATGTTCAATTCGAAATAAAACGAGGTCGGACTGTATGTTACTATATTTGGCAGGGGGACAGTGGAGGGCCATTCATATGCTACGACGATAACGATACCCCGTACCAAGTAGGGATCGTGTCGTGGGGTTCCGAAGATTGCTGGGTAGGATTCAATGTCTACACAAGGGTCTCCCGGTACACTCGATGGATTGAACGGTATATGTAGATGAGGCAAGGAATGGACACCGAATCGGACTGAAGCCACACAAACAAACAACTCTTAACATTGTATGCGCCGCTGTATGATTTTCAACCTCTTTTGTAAGTGAAGTCATTTTACAGAAAACGTCACATGTGACGTCACCATGTACTGTTAGTAAGCAATATTTGCGCCATATGGCAATATGAAAACGATGTGACCATATTGAGTAAATACTGTCGCCTACTTGCAAATATTGACATCACAGGATGCGTTTGCTTAAAATGACGTCTCTTATAAAAAAAGTGGTTGGAAATCGTACAGCGGCGCTCATAATTATAACAGTTTCATGAAGTTTTGACAAGGTACTTTGTACTGGTGAAAACCACTTACCCCTTCATTGTGTATTTTGAGAATCTTAACAACATCATGGATCAGTGATCTAAACGATGGATATAACTTCAACAGGTTTACATCGAATGTTAGCACTTTTGACCAGCATGTGTATGTTTTTATGTTATATGTTATGATGTATTTTGCACTAAAAGTCAAAGTAAATGTTCTGTTCAATTCAGTTGTATCATAATTCAGCTGCATAACATTGATTTTGACGAAGCAAGTATCGTCCTCGAAACTGCTTTTTAAAACCTGACCAATCATATTTTATCCAGGAGGCACCAAACGGGATTTCGTTCACCCAAGAGGCACAGCACGGGGTTTTCGTAAGATGTGCGTTCGTTAGCAATTTGAATTTTGCCCGAAGTAGTTAATATGTTTAAGCATATATGAAATGACGCTGATAAGACAGGTCCATGGTTATAGTTTATATAGATCCGAGTTAATTTTTGTAAAGATTTGATTTTATCATGTTGCAAAAAACATTATTTCACTTAACATACCAGAAGACATCGTATATATTTCTTGTTTAACAATATGTTATACTTGCTAATCGACAAAAAGCTGCTACATTGTCAAGTAAATAGACAAAAACATTAAATACATCATGTGTATAGCTCTTTAATATTTTTATTCCACATCACAAAATGAATTAACATGTATCATTGTAAAGCGTTGTGTATGTTAAAAAGAAGACAGGCTCGTCATTACGATTGTATCACAGGAGATTGTCATGTGTTCTCTCTCGTTCTATTTGCCTTCAATATATAAGTATACATGATACTATATATACATATACTATAGAAGGGATAAAGGTAGGTAACTCTAGAAGAGAAAGGGGAGATGACTCTTGAAAACCTCCCGTGGATTGTATAATAAATTCCCAATCGACGTCACATATATTTCTTGACAAGAAGGGATAAAGGGAAGTAACTCTAGAAGAGACAAGGGAGATCACTCGTGACAACCTCCCGTTGATTGTATACAAACTTTGGTGCAAAATATTGTTTGTTTATGTTTGTTTTATGTTTGTTTTATGTTTGTTTTACTTCTATATGCCGATGATATTGTTATTATATCGGAGATTGAATCTGGTTTACGATTAGGATTAAATCTATTACAAGATTATTGTCAAAAATGGAAATTAAGTGTGAATGTAGAAAAAACTAAAATCATGATTTTCAAAAAAGCAGGGGCAAATAAAAGAAATATTAAGTTTATTTTCAATAATAAAGAGTTAGGAAAAGTAAAAAAAAATACGTTGGAATCATTTTTACAACAGCGGGTTCTTTTAACGCTACATATGAAGCCCTGTCAGGCCAAGCTTTGAAATCTTTATTTAAGTTAAAATCATACTTCATTAAGTTTCCAAACATGTCTGTCAGTCATAAGCTTGATTTATTTGATAAACTTATAGTTCTTGTACTTTGTTATGGTAGTGAAATTTGGGTTTTTTTACGACGCAAATAAGATAGAAAGTATTCAATTACAATTTTGTAAACAAACATTGGGTGTAAGATCACAAACACAGAATAGTTTTATTTATGGAGAGCTTGGCAGATACCCATTAAAGATAAGGCGTTTATGTAATGTTATTACATACTGGTTAAAAGTTGTTCGATGTCCTAAAGAGAAATATACTAACGTTACATATAATTTGATGTTTAACGCGTTAGAGCAAAACCCAAACAGTAAGTGTTGGGCAAAATATGTTCAAACTATACAAGAAACAAGTGGTTTTGCTGATGTTTGGCTGAATCAAGGAATTGGTGATGTAGACGCTTTTTTATTTATATTCAGACAACGACTTTATGATAATTATTTACAAATTTGGAATAGCGATGAAGAAAATTCATCTAGAGCTAGAACTTATAAATTATACAGTGCTTTTGGTTTTCAACCTTATTTAGATTTTATTAACATTGAAAAGTTTCGCTTTGCATTTTGTCGTCTACGAACATCTGTTCATAGATTAGAAGTAGAAGCCGGAAGATGGTATAAGCCTGTACAAATACCATATAACGAAAGAAAATGTAGATTATGTAATGTCCTTGGAGATGAGTTTCATTTTGTATTAGAATGTCCATTATATCAAGAAATTCGTCAAGTTCATATTAAAAAATATTATTTGAAAAAATGCAAATATCATTAAATTTATTGACTTGATCAATTCAAATAACAAAACTATTATATGGAATCTTGCCATGTATACTTACAAATCATTTGAAATGAGAAACAAACATTTTATATGAATTAATATACTCTCACGCAGCTTAGTACTTCACGTTTCCTTTGTCTTACTATACTTACATTAATTTAAAGATACTATTGTGTATTTTTCAGTATAATGTTTATAATTATATAGGTTCATTAGATCTTATTATTATATGTAAAATTAACGCTTTTTAGATAGTATCACATTTTGTACTAAAACTGTTGAAACTATTTACATATAATATATTATTATGATAGTATTAATGTGGCAATTGACCACGTATATTGTAATTGTTCAACTGTTAATTTTGTATACTCATAGGCTGTAAATTATAATGTATCGAGAAATAAACGAACATATAAAACAAGCCTAGTCGACGTCAAATGTATTTCTTAGACTAGAAGGGATACGGGAGGTAACTCTAGAAGGGAATATGTGAGAAGTCACGTACATTTCTTTGACAAGAAGTGGACTTGATCTACCCCTCACAATTGTCACTATTTTTGTTTTATTATTAATTCACTGTTATACTCATGACGAGTTTCGATGATTTTACGAATGTGATTGTGAAAAATAATATATAATCTTCAACAGTTGAAAAATTACAAAAATTATTGATGATAATTTAAACACAATATATTGTATATAGGTCGGAGAATTTCGTCGAGATATTTTTAATTGCCCATTGGGAGCGTTGTATTCTACAATACTTCCAATTGTGTGAGAATAAAATATACATGCATTACCTATTTCCTATTTTTGTCAGCATATCTACAATCACTTCTTTCTGTATGTTCGTATAAGATATGGGAGACGGAATTAAAAAAGCTTTCCGGTCAAACTGCCCTGACTCGGCTTTGTATTGATTCGCGGCATAAAGATACTGGCCTTATGTTCACAAAAGTATCACTGACCAGAATAGATGTGCACTAATACATGGTCAGGGGAGTAGAAAAATATCCAACCAATTGAATAAGAACATAACAAATGACCTTATTACAAAATGCTTATCTTGATAAACAACTTTTCCCAGAACATCAAGTGACAATTCACAACCTATTAAATATAAAAGATTGGTTAAAACACACATTTAGTTCAAATATTAATAATTGAAACTGAATCAATGTTAAGCGCCGCTGTACGATTTCCAGCCTCTTCTTTAAGTGACGGCATTTCCAGAAAACGTAACATATGACGTCAACATGTACTGACAGTAAGCAATATGAAAACAAATTTAAGTGACCATATGGAGTTAGTTTTGTTTCCTGTCTGCAAATAGTGACATCACATGTTGCGTTTTCTTGAAATGACGTCAATTACAGAAGGGGTTGTAAAATCCCACAGTAGCGATATGATCATGTTTTGTTTAGTAATAATCTTCTGAATAGTTCAACGTCACTGAATGGCTGATATGACGTCGTCAACGTATAAAGGTAAAGGCTATGTTTTTCGACGAATCGAAAACCTCGTTGAATTTCGTAGAGTGTCACCATAGTAACCTTTCGTTTAGTGAAATTCTACAAAGTGGTTTCAGAAGATATATTTTTATAACCAAAACAGGAAGGCGGCCATTTTGTTGTTGTTGTTGTTGATGATCAATCGCGATGCCTTGTTGTACAAATATATTGTCTCACTAAATGTTGTGTGATAAACATCAGAACATGTACACTTGGCATAGTTATTAATAATGGCATACGCGAAAAATGCATGTTTCGGATTACACGCCAGAAAGATATTAAGACAATGTGATAGAGTATAAGAATAATAGGACAAAAACAAGCACATGGGCTATGGAAGGTAGATATCGTAGAAAAAAGATCAACTCCTGAAGTTTCAGGTTTCATAAGCAGTTAGTTGCCAATCAATGACGTAGTATGAGCAGGATGAACCAGGAGAAACGTTGTCCGTCTGGATTGAGATGTTTCTATTTTAAGGAGCCACTCATATGTTTCACATTTAAATGTTTTTATTTTTAAAAAATGAAGCAGCACTTTTTTAAGATTATTGTTTGAAGTACCCTAAACAAATATTTTACAAGCAGGATCAACTATTTTGTCAGTATCAAAAAATGAAAAATGAAAGATTGTCATATTCACATATCAGTACTTCCCTCTGCAGTATAAGTCCATTTTGTGTCACCAACCCTGTCGCAATGCCTCATATGGGGAATCATCTGCGTTCAGAGGTCCAAAATATGTCTGCTGTCCCCCTGCCTGCCACCATTGGGGCAAACTATAGATGGTTCATACGAATGACAAAGAACATTTCGTTTTTTTTTCTTTTCTGTGTAAGGCAAACAAACACAAGTTTCATACTTAAAGCAGTAGTGATTAATTACATACAATCAGTAACACAACCACAACGTAATTGTCTGCAAATATTTTCTGGAATGCTGGACAGTTTGCAGGCACTTGGGAAAACTTTTAAAAACCTGAAAAAGAAGTACAGCATTGTTACTGCGTTTATCGCATTAATTGTTTAATTGTCCTGCTTTAATATATTGCAAATACATCCAATGCACAATCTAACAAATATGCTATAGGAACATTCATACAAACTGCTTACTTACTCACCGACCGACCGCCTGAAACTGGTCCGATTCAAAAAAAAAATCACATATATTTCTTTTAAATTTCTTAAAGTCTAAGACAATCGAATGTCTTCTGTGTATGTGAGTGATCGTGACCTTTCCTTTGTGTAATTGCTTTCCTATTACTATTTTATGATAATTATGGTATTCTATATTTGTAGGATGTCCGCTCGCCTTATCTATGCAGTTCAAAACAACTCACACGCCACCTGGCGACAAACTCATACATCCGGGTGATATACTGACTGCATTGTACTTTACAGTCAGTCCACCTCTGGAGATCGATACAGAAAACAATGTTATGGATATTTTAGATGGGTTTCAAATATTCTCAATTCAAATCCAAAAATACGTTGAATACATTAATGATACTTTATATATCACGACAATGTGAGCAGTTGAACAATTACCTCCCTTGAATTGTTTAGCTGTAATGAGTTGATTCCCTTAGACTCCTACCCACCCATGCAACAGGGAGCGTTTATTAACATGTAACCATCGACGGATAATCAAGGGATTATTGAGAGTAACGGAAAGGATCGGTAGTTGTTTTCCTACGAGGCCCAACCATTTGTACTATATTCAGTATGGCTGGAATTAGTTTTAAAAGTTATTGACCAGGTTTGATAGTCAGTAGCTACAAGCTCTAGTCTAGGTATGTATTGTTCAACTACAATTGATGATCCATTTGAGACCCTCTGTATGTATACTTTAAAAGTTTGTCATTAAACTGGGAAAAGGACTAATTAATAGATTTAATTTTATCTCGGCTTGAAAATTTTAAAAACTCCGGTCGCAAGCCCATTTGTTCCCCTTGACACGGAAGTTGGAAATGTTACCCCAGAGAAAGGTATTCTGTGAGAAATTTTAAGTAATAATAAATTTCAGGTAAAGATGATATATTTGGAGGGGACCTGACGGATCTGTCTAGTTCAGGAAAATCTGTGTACTTTGTTCATGCATTGAGTTATTGTGATATCAACAAAATTGAACTGCATGTATTGAAATAAACGTTAAATATGTACCCAGAGTTCTCGAAAGAGTTTATGGATAAAACACAAGTGACATTTAATTTGAAAAGGGTAAGACATTTTAAATGATTCAATTGTTTTCATAATGCATTGTTTAAACAGTAGTTCTTCTTCATTATGTGCAATTTCTAAGTGTTTTCACATGAGTCACCAGTTCTCTCCCTTTATTTATATGTATAAGTTACTGTGTATATACTATATAAGGGATAAAGGGAGAGAACTCTCTGGAAAGAGACAAAGGGAGAGAACTCGTGACACTCTCCATTGCTCTGATGCGTGTGGGAAAGTTGTCTGATGCCGGCGACAGAACCTGTCAGTATGAGCGACTTTAGCGGGTTACCTCCCCTTAATCACACTATAGGTGGCGCTGCTGTCGAGTAGGTCCTTCATCCGGATAATCTCGGATTCTATCGCTCCGCCCACGCCATTGTTGTTTACCGAAGCGTTTGACAGTTTTGACAGTTAGACATTGAAAGTGATAAATCATGCCTGAAAAATCCATCAGTAACCTGCGTACAGGCCCATCCAAAAAGATGAGGTTATTATAGCCCGATGCAGAATTGAGCACACACGTCTTACACACTCCTGGCTGTTTGGCCGGAATGCCAGACTGGACTGCATTCCATGTAATACGCTTTTCACAGTACAACATTTTCTTGTCGACTGTGTTAACCTTCAACAAGTCCGTTCCCAATTTTTCAATACCACTGACATTAAAAGTATCTTTGAGACTGTACAAGTTGGAAAAATTATAAGCTAAATCAAAGAGATTGGCTTTTACAACAAACTATGATAAGTTTTTAATCCATACTAACATATATATTACATTTACCGGTGAATGAGGATTGCCTCGCTCACCCCGGTACATAAAATATATTCTTACACTAATGATCCCAATTTTTACCCACTATATTTACACCTAATTAACACATACAGGTATATCACGTAGCCATTTTAGTTTCACATATTCTTTACATTCGTTGCGCGCTAAATGACCAAAGCTGTCGATGCGCCGTAAAAAACAACATATAGTCTAATCTATCAATATATTTCTTATATTCTTGTTTTAATTAGTTGCAATTTATATATATCGGAGCTAAATTCGCAATAAATGCTTATTTAGCGCAACTTAAATAATTTCTCGCATTTATATTTGATCAAATAAGTTTGGCATTATTTGTGAAAAATATAAAATTTGGGTGACCTTACCAGTATTGGTTACTTACTTTTGAGTCTGTCTTTCAACAGTAATTTAAATTTAGAGGAGTGAGAAAAGGTGTTATTTCTTCATTTAATATTTCATTTGCACTGGGTGTTTACAATTTATGTAAGTAGAACAATGAGTAATATATCGTATTCTAAAGTGTCATCTAATTTGATATAAAATTCGAATGATAATTGACATTAATTAATATATATTTCTTACGGTTCATTTAATCTGATTGGTTGATGCTAATTGATTTGCAATTCATAAGCCACGCCCTAGGCAGAAGATAAGACCTAAATTTCACTAAATTGCCCCATGTGTCAGCTGTAAAAACACAAGAGTCATAAAACCCCAGGAGATCTTTATTATGTGTTAATTTCCGGTAAGATATAATTAATCCCATTGATAATTTCAACGATAAGGTCATATCAATCTTTGACCTCAATTAGTAATTTGCACAATGGGGCTGCATCTGTCATCCAAAATTATTTACTTCAAAGACTTGGCCAGCAACTTCAAACATAACATCTTGGAATGTTAATTCTTGCTCAAAATAAAATTGATGTCACAAGAATTGCTGCACAGACAATTAATACCTGGATTTGACCTCTACGTTAATATTGATTTTTACGCCTTGTGCTGGTGAAAATAGGAGACTTGTGTACATAAAAAATGTCATGATGACATATTGCTGGCGTGATCTACATCCATTGTTTGGTATTTAGGTCTTTGGTCGATCTTTACACCTTTTTAAAGATTATTTAACAAAAATTGTTTTTCATAGCAGTCTTTTAAACTATCAAAATGGCGTGGAAATATATTAATAAACAACAACAACAATACAATTAAATTTCGATGAAAATATCAGAATTGACGCTGATATCGATCTGAAATGCGGAAGGACAAAGGACCTACTCGACAACAGCGCCACCAAACGGGCACCTGTTAGACAAGGGCGGATAACCGACTAAAGTCCCCCATTGTCTGGTAGACTACGAACACTGCTTTGGTCAACTGTTCTACGTTAATGACAAAAAAATACTGATGAAAAACGGCGTTATATTCAAAACAACACTACAGTGAACTGCTTAAAAGTGATGTTGTGGCGTGTTCACGCGCAAATTGGTGTAATATCTTCTTCTTAAGGTTTGTTCTATAAGTCTTGAAACCACTCTTAGAATGCATATTTGCCATTGGTCTATGTTAGCGCTGTACCTAGTACAAAATACTCTTAGATGAGTCTTCAAACTTAGATCATAGGACCTTTGTACAAAATCACCATCTGTTTCGATGTGTGTTTTTTTATTGTAAGGTCGTATACATGTAAACACGATGATTGACTATATGCTATGAATTCCTCTTACCATTCAGGGAACTTTATTTGAAACGAGAAAAAAATAGATAGACGATGAAACACTTAAGTTTATACGTCAGAAACGTCCACATATGCAATCTAAAGGCAAGAAATCAGACATTGACGGTAAATTTATACATTATTTACAACGTCCACGTCTTTATTCATTTTGAATATTGCAAATATGAGCACTGCTATTGGAGTTACAACCTCTTCTGTAAGTGAGGTCATTTCAAGAAAACACAACATGTGACGTCACTATTTGTAAGCAGGAAACACTATTTACTCCACATGGTCACTTCGTTCTTATATTGCGACATTGTGCAAATATTGCTTACTGTCAGTACATGGTGACGTCACATGTGACGTTTTCTGGAAATAACGTCATTTAAAGAAGAGATTGGAAATCGTACAGCGGCACTCAATTATGTTGCGTGTTTGTTGTCTTTGATTCTAATACAATTATTTCAACATACACCAACTGTTATCAAAATGAACACCAGACAAGTTCCTTGCCGATACAAATATGGTCCGAACTACGTATGTTTACTCATTTAAAAACCTTCTCAGTGACTGACAGTCGTCCGTCGCGATGTTTCGAGTTATCCATATATTGTGTTCATTAAAAATGCTGAATGCAATATACGTATATCTAAGGGAACGCAATATATGTATATCTAAAGTTTTTTTCTGACATTTTCATTCACATACGTGTTCGTGTACATATTTTTGACATCGTTCTCGTAATCAACAATTGCCCGACTACAGGGGATTGTCACGAGTTCTTTCCCTTTATCCCTTCCAGAGTTCTCTCCCTTTATATATATATTAAGTACTATATATACATCTACTATAGAAGGGATAAGGGCAAGATCTCTAAAAGGGATAAATGGAGAGAGCTCGTGACAATCTCTCGAGTGCCCAACTGACTGAATTCGAACAAGTTGCTTTACGAATATATATCATTGTTTTAGTGGATTAAATGACCTTGTGTTCTTTGTCTTCAAGCGCGAGAATCACGTGCAGGGATGAGAAGACGGAAAAATGGTCAAGGTCTACAGATGGGTGAAGAAGATCAAGAGTCTAAGGCGATCGAGATATCGCCAGAACAAGCGTTCAGTAACATTGATATAGAATTCATAGACAGGTCAACTCAAGGTAGATATACAAATATCGAGAATTATATAACTCGGTGCCTAGTCCAGTCATATTTCTTTTTCTATGTTTGATATACAACCATGTTCATATTGAAATTATGGTTTGCATTTTTTGTTGAGATTGTATATTAGTTTGTATTTGCAGACGACACAGTAAAGAAAGTCAGACGACGTGATCCTGCTTTTCATAGAAGCTCGTCCCCAAAGCAACAGGCTTCTGTTGAAACTGGTAAGGTTTAAGTTGAAGTTATTCTATGTACAGGGAGTTTATTGTAAGATCAAATATGCACACTACCTAACGTAGTGTTGATGATAGTTTGTGGCAACCCTTCTCAAATTAATTGGATGGGCAGGTACATGATCTTATTTAGATTTTACAAGTTATTTTGTTATAGATTTTAGACATAAACAAGTCCTTCACAGAGCCTTATATTGAATAGAGTTGTAGACACTTATGTTGGGTAAGTCGGGGCATCGCAAACAAATTTGTTTTCAGTAATTGAAGATCATTCGTACGAAACAGTGCAAACTCTTCAGAGCGCCCCTATCTTCAGCACCGAACTCTCTTCAATTACATTATCAAGTGTTCCTACTGTAAGAATTTACCACCAATTTAACCTCTCTAGAGCAACAACCTTTAAACAACAGTCAACACTTGCGTCTCGGAAAGGGTGTTGCTTTGAAGAAATTTAACGGTAGTCTAGAGCTGATTTCAAAATTATTACAGTAAAACCCATATTGTAAGACCACTTAAGGGACTTCACAAAACTGGTCTTTATTATTATTATCATCTCATTATTGAGTTGGGTCTGTTTGTACACAGGTCATACATGTATTAACTTTTTAATGATATAATGTATATAGATATTGGTGCGCACAAATTTCAATATTTTGACCATATTCCAGTCAGCACCTGTATGGCACATTCTATATCCGGTGGACATTATTCAACCTCCGGTGGAACAAATCGATCCTCCTGGTGTACAAATGATGGGCAGCATCAATCCTTGGACGTTAGTGACACAGCTAATCCTGATAACTCCATTCATTATTCTAACCTTGAAGATATAGACAGCAAACTTGATCAATTGGCACAGTAAGTCAACTTTACCCTCGCATAGGTCCCGATCTCCCGAAACTTCTCAAATAGAAAGCTCAGCTCAATATTGAGATTTGGCTCAAAACAGAGTCAGACTTTTGTCAATTTGCATCTCTTTATTTTTTTTAGAAAAATCTCAATCTGATTTATTTCGTTTTGAGTCCGGTCTGAGCTGAGAAGAATCTCAACAATTTGAGACAATATTTGAGCTGAGATTTAGCTCAGATTGAGATGCTTCGGGAAATCGGGGCCTGGTTTCATAAAATATCTCAATAGAGATTTGTCCCACACTCAATTATTCCTATCACCTATATTTGGAGTTACATAACACAGAATCAATCAAAAGTGATGAAATGATTAAATTTTCAGATGTGTATTTATTTATGAAGTACCAACACCAATGCATTATTGTCGATAATTCACTAGTGCAATAATAAATAACGTGACGTCACAATTGCCGAGAAGGGAAGGCCATTTTAGTTATTTTTTTACAGATAAAATCTTAAACAATCTTATTTTATACATTGTAAAAAAATTACATTTATGATTACAAACTATCGATTTTCTTAAGACTTGTTTGCAGTAGGTACACGTTTAATCATTTCCATGATTTTTGACAAGTCGTGCAATGTCCTGTATTATGTATAACGTAACCGATCAAATGTGTTGATATTTAAATTCAACTGGGCGTACTTATACCTGTATTAAAGAAATATTTTACTAATTTTTAGTTCATTCCTACACAAAAATGAAAAATATGTTCTATGTAGTTATATAAATATGAGTGCCGCTGTACGATTTCCAACATCTTCTTTGAGTGACGTTATTAAATTTTACAGAAAATATGTCACATGTGACGTCACCATGTACTGACAGTAAGCACTATTTGCCCCATATGGCAATATGAAAACGAAGTGATCAAATGGAGTACATATTGCTTCGTGCTTGCAAATAGTGACATCACATGCGTTCTTGAAATGACAACACTTACAGAAGAGGTTGTAAATACCATAGCAACGCTCAAATATTCCATAATGCAAATATAATCACCGAAGATGAATACATTTTTTATTAAAGCATAAATAACGTAACTTATTTAAAAGAGGCTAAACAAAATTGTTTCGGCGAAATATCGAACATAATTTCATCTCGTGAACACCAGACTTCAATTTTCAATCGTCTGCGGTTTTGCAATATTTGTCTGATAAAATTATGCTTGCAATTCAAACGAAACAATAGAATACATGATCATCTGTAGATTTTAATTAAGATAACATATACCACAAATATTATTGTTTTATATTTTATTTTTGAACGTCTGTGGTGTTATCTTAAAATTGTATCAAAAAACAAGGGTACTGAAAACTGATCAGTAGATATGTATGATCATTTTAATAGAAAAATATTGAAAGTCGTTAAAACCTTATTACAAATGTACGTTGATAAAGATAACATTTAGATGAAAATGAAGATTAAATTTGTTTTTACATTGGACAATTTACGAGGAGTGACCAAAAAGCTTCGAAACCAGTTGTATATCTTTTGCATAAAACAAACTTGCATTTGTAATTCACCATACGGACACTTGAACATATTTATTGATTTTTCATCAAAGCGAAGATACATGGACGAAGTGACAAATGACGTCACTGACGTGTATGAACCATCTGTATTATTTTCAATAACTAATTAGTAGAATCACAACAACAGTACTTCTTTGCCTTACGATGAGGACCGTTGCTATTATAGGCTAAGATATTATATTTAGCGAAAAAAGTGTATTCACATTTTATGACATAAACCAATTATTGCAGTCGTGTTCACTGCAGATAAAACAGATTTTCTTTCATTCGTTGTCAAAAAAGCTGAAACGATTCGCGTCTATTGTCAAACACTCGTTTTTTTCGTATTCAGTAAACTGGTTTAATAAATATAATATTCTATAACCACTAACACAATAATGTTTTACATATATACTGGGAAAAATTGCTAACTTGCCAATAATAGTTCACACATTTTCTTAAAGCTACTGCATACCTCCTCTTTTAAGAAAGATTTAGAAATTAAAAGTTTTGACCAATTTTGGAAAATTGCTCCTGCTTTGATCTAGACTCAGTTTCGGCCATAGTCATTTAAATTAATTTCTCAACAACTCGATGAAAATTTGCATGTTCACAATGTTAATTAGAAGTTTTGGGTATGTTTTGTTCAAGTTTATGAGACGTACTGGAAAAAGTGTTCAATTGCTACACGAAAATGTCAAATATTTTTATGGATTCACATGACCAAAATCAGTTGATCCTTTATGAACATGGGGCCTGTTGATTTTGCTTTGAGTAAACCATAAAATTTATCATTCAAATGGTTTGAACCTTCGACAATAGTCGAAAAAAACGGTAGAAACGACTTGTAGTCAACATTCAAAATGGCGGTCAAGCTCAGTATACATAGTAAAGCATTACTAATCCTCTGATTTATCTTACGTTTCAGCCGAATGCATAATTTTGAAACTCAGCTCTGTGATACTGTTGACAATATACTGCTGCTTTTGGGACACAAACCCTCTGTGCCTAGACATATTTATTCCGAACCGGACCAACCGGAACTTACAGTTCAACCAAAACGAGGCCCAAGACTCGTAAAATCTCCGCATGATCTCGCGCGACTTCTAGAAAAGATGTGATTTCAGCTTACATGAATCTGCGAAGATAACTTTTGTATTGAGTGCGTGCATGACTTGCGAAGGCACACATGTATGTGTGTGTGCAACTGTGAATGGTTGGTGCAAGTGTATACGCTTATAAGTGCATATGAGTGTTGATGCAGATGTTTTTCAAGTGTGACCATTTAAACTGGTGAAATTACATAGCAATATCAATATGTCGTCATATCTGTCTATTATTCGGTAAAAAGTCATTTCGTTATAATTTAAACATATTTCCACTTTTGAAATAACTTATGTATTTAATTGAATCATTCAGTAAGGCCGTGTCGTTTTATATTTTTGTTAAGCGGCAGCGTGCGCCTAGGTTTTCAGCTCTTGGAGCCAAAAAAACATTTTCGTAATTTTAAAAAATCTCCAAGGGTAGTTATAACTATGGCGTATTTACGTATGTTTCTGTAAATATTTCAATAACTTGCATGTATGAAAGTGGTGAGTGAAAACTGTTCAGTTTTTCTGTTAGACTTAAGGTTGAAACTCAACAAAAATATAAAAAACAGTATGACATAATTCGTTGCGTCCATATGTTGCTTTCTCCCGAGTAACCGTGATCCATAAATGTGATGTGAATGTTCATCGTTTGACTTTGTAATAAATACGTATGAACCAACTGTCTAGCCTGTAATTAGTTCTCAATATATGTACATGTATATTATTGTCACAATATGATACAGAGAATAAAATATTTAATTGAAATACATGCATAATTTTACGTCTTGAATAGTTTATATCATTGCCACCACAAACATATAAACTGGAAATATATTCACAGTACACGAATCCCCCACCTATCCCCAACCACCTTAACAGATTTTCTATCAAAATATGCTATTTAATAATTTTAAGAAAATGGCATGTAAATGCCTTCACACAGACATACTCTAAAACACTGCATCGTAACTTTTCTTAAACGTTTTCATTGAACTGTAAAACACGAGTCCGATACAGGTGTTTCCTATGATGATGCTTTATACTCTGCGCGTAGGTCAGGATAGAACATACCGGCATCGGACGCTTGCATACATGGTTTAGGTAAACATGTACGAAAAGTGACAAGCACATTTGCATACCACAGTCCAGCTCCCGTGACAATTGTAAAGTACAGAATTCGTGAATTTGGTTCAGAGCCAGCCCAAATTTCAAATTATGTTTAAAATTGCATGAAACAGAGGTTCCTGACAAGACTGTGACAACTCGGATGCAAATACCGTTGCTAGAATCTTGGACTTATCCCTCAATATACTCTAATTCTTAATATATTTAAATCCTAGAAAATATAAGTTATGTGCTTTGGGATTGGACTTTCTGCAGTGCAAAATTTCACTGCTGTTCCTACAAAACGTCTTAAGATATTGAACGGTTAGTAAAATACGACAGGACAAGTAGAGACGCAAACAAATGTATAGCCCCCACTGCGCCCCCACTGCGCCCCCACTGCACTTTGTGAAACGAAGGTATAAAAAAACCCGGCGAAAATACCTCTATAGTTATCTATAAATGTAGGTTGTTGTACTCTGAAAGTTTGAAGCTAATACGCCGTCGGGAGATTGTCACGAGTTCTCTCCCTTTTCTCTACTAGAGTTTCTCCCCTTTATCCCTTCTGAGGTGTGAAAAGCGTTAGACTTCTTGTACTAAATATTACGTATACTATAGGAGGAATAAAGGGAGAGAAATCTAGAAGGGAAAAGGGAGATAACTCGTGACAATTTCATTCTGGAGATGTTTTACACTACTATTGTTTATACTCATACTGATCCAAAGAACTGACCCGCCATTTTGTATTTTTAGAATCTTCACTGAAATTTTCTGAAGCGGTAAACGGGATTTTAACAGAATAACATCGAGATTTTCTATATGTCATTTCATTCCATGCAGAATCGTTATAGCTTACTATAATCAAACCAAGATGAGATTATCTAGCGGCATTTTAGAAACTATGTGAATAAGAACTGGTGGGTTAACAATTTTGAGGAGTATAATTATACAAAACCATGTTCGTAAAAAAAAATGTTTACGTCAGGGAATAGCACACACGTGTTTTTGAAATTATGCATTTAAACATTCAAAGTTGTCTTCATGACAAAATGTGATGCATAAAAAAGTTTTTAATATATTTTGTTTCTAAAATTGCACAATCATATCAATACATATAAATAATTAAACCTGTAGGCAACCCACACTGGTAAATACGATTTTAATTAAAAAGATGCCCAGTGGGCAATACATAAATTGCTGCATTTCGCCAAACGGTGGTTTTTATGATATATATAATAACGAATTTCGAAGACAATCACACATTTTGTTTAAATTATGTAAAAATGAGAGTTGTTATTGGAACACTTATCTACCTTATTGTCAGTACGTATATGTGTTATTTTATTTGAAACAAATTCAAGACGTTTGTCTTAATTATCGATTTATTTTTCTTGTTTTACTGCTTAAACTATATTTAATCCCATTGTATATGTTGTTTTTATTCTCTAAAAAGACTTTGTAATTCAATAATATAGATTCCTAATGTAAAGAGCCATGAAAAACCTATTGTACAATATCAATATTTTTGGACATGGTGTACACTATCAATCTTTTTGGACCTCTTGTATAATAATATTTACGGACCTGCTGTACATTATCAATACTTTTACCTGTTGTACATTATCAATATATTCGGACCTGCTGTACAATATCAACATTTACGGACCTGCTGTAAAATATCAATCTTTTTGAACCTGCTGTAAAATATCAATATTTTTTAACCTGCTGTAAAATATCAATATTTTTTAACCTGCTGTAAAATATCAATATTTTTGAACCTGCCGTAAAATATCAATATGTTCGGACCTGCTGTAAAATATCAATATTTGTGAACAATAAAACATAACTGCAACTAACGTTACATAGCGTTATAATGTAATTTACTTTACTTCAACAATCACACATTATTGCAGGTAACGTATGTTGCGGCAAATTAACATCTGACCAAAATCAACATGCAGAAGAAACTGATAAAATAATCGAACAAGTTGTAGAAATCCTAGCATCAGAAAAAGATGAAAAGACGGATAATGAACATTCGAACACAGACCATGCGAGTCTTATTGTAAATGGTAACAACGCACAACGGGGTGAATATCCATGGATGGTCTCATTGTACGAATATGGGCGGTTTTTCTGCGGTGGTTCTATACTGAATGCAAGGACCATATTAACAGCGGCTCACTGTGTTGAAACCACATTCGGGTAAAAATGTTTTAGTTGAGTTTAAACTTACAGTCCCTTCAACGGTTTCAATTTGTTCTCGTAGATCATAACCACTCTGCCATGTATGCCCCCTCTAAAGCGTACCTACATTTTTTGTTAACTCCGCCCAATATATTACATGTGAACCTAACATTAAAGTGCCGACATTATTTTGTGTTTTTAACATATTATTATTTTTATTCGTAAATTAGAGAGAACGATTTGCAGGTCCGAGCTGGTGATCACGTGATGAAAAGGAAGGACCAATATGAACAACGAGTTTTCGTCGAGGAAGTCATAATCGTAATTACAAACTTTTCATATTCTTATCATGTTTGAAGCTTGAAATATTTTCATGTTGTGTTGTCCGAAACGACTTGAATAGTGTTTCGCAATGATTATGAGCTAATCTGAAGGTAACTACATTCAATGCTTTTCGAATTGGTCACTTCTTGAATTGTCATATTTTCCAAACAAATACACAGGAATATAAATTCACTAAATTTGTGTTACTTCCCATTTGCTCCAACCCCATTCTTCTGAAATCACAAGTCAACGCATGATTGTACAAACATATCTTAATAAATATTTTTATCAAGATTAATAAGCAGCAGAAATGTGGTGGTATACAAGACATGTGGCGCGTCTGTCTGTGAGACATACTGAAATTATCAAAGATGTTCCATAAAACTGTTTAAGTATTGGAATGACTTTTCTCCGTTTCGTTTATTTGGAACGTACAAAGTAAGATGTTATGTATATTATTTCTGCATTCGGATGGCAAGTAATCATGTATATAGTGTAAGTAGGCATAATATAGCGGTAGCAGCGTTAAGTTCTACGGCTACTTACGTCCACTATTAGTACAATACTATTACCGCCAAAACTGTTAGTACTAAGAGCAGTAATAACTTTGTACCAAAAGTAAACAAATATACCATTAAAGACGCAACCATACCACTTTATCCTTCTTTTTGGTCCAAGTGTTAAACGCGTTTTATTGTTACAAATGAGTGAATAATTCTTCAAAAAGAAATCAAACTATGGCCCTTGTATTCATATTTAGGAAACAATGTTTGAGAATTAAAATATAATTATTTCTTTATAATGTCGTCGTGATGACATTGACTTTTTAGTTGCAATTTAATGGCGAGGAGTATATCAAGTCACCGTCTATTTCTTAAATATTAAATGAGCGCCACTGTACGATTTCCAACCTCTCTTCTTCAAGTGACGTCATTTCCACAAAACGTCACATGTGACGTCTTCATGTACTGTCAGTATGCAATAATTGCGCCATATGGCAAAATGAAAACGGAGTGACCATATGGAGTAAATATTGATTCCTGCTTGCAAATAGTGACATCACAAATTGCGTTCTCTAGAAATGACGTCACTTACAGAATATGTTGAAAATCCCATAGAAAGGAAACAGACAATCTTCAAACATCTATGGCTAAGTATTGTTAAGAATGACACTTTTATTTTTCCAGCATCCAAATTACAATATCAATGGTCAACTGATGTGGGATATTGCTATTTTGAAGTTGAAAACAGATTTAGAGTACAACGATTATGTCCAGCCGATATCAATTCCAAGTATGTATGACAAATCATGTCTACTCGGTACATTTAAAAACGTACACTGTAAGATTTTGCAAACGTCAAAAGCTACATAGGGATGCAAGATATGGACTTTCAATGACAATATTTAATTGCGCGCAATGATGAACGCTAAACTCTCTTTCAATCAACCGATATTTTCATATCAAAATGAGTTTTAAAACACACTAAAATGACATTGAACAGACATATCACAAGTTAAAAAAATGTGCGTTGTTACATGTACTGGGTGTAGATCTATAGTTAGAGAGCAGTTATGTAACTAAGAGAATTTACCGATTTTAACTGCTTTGATGCATTTTTTTCGGTAATCAGTCTACGCCAGAACCATACTGAAGCTCGACTCATTAGTCGAGTATGTTCAGGAGAAGTTTTAAAAATGGAGACACTAAATATACATAGTTCATACACGAGGACATAAATGGTTATCCATAAAGAATTATTAAATTTGTACAAATCTTGAATAAATAACAGTCATTCTTCTGATTAAGAATAACGAAGCTTTCAACATGGTATACAAATAAAGTCATATTTTGAGGAACACGAAAAATCGGTCAATGGCTCTACCTGGATTTGAACCCGGGCCTACGGATTGCCGGTCCGTTATGCTAACCACTACACCACAGCGACCTTACGTCATTTTCGTGTAAATTCAATTGATATAAAGTTGATTAAGGATAACTACACTTTGGACGAAGGCAGTTTTGGTGGCTAAGAGACAAATATCTCATACTTAGTTTACTTGCTTTATCCGACACACTGTCTTAACCGTTCTTCCACATTCTTAATATCTAAATCTCATTTGGTTGGATGTTTTCATAACAACATTTAAGTATTAAAAGACAGAGAATAAGTTGCTACAGGGAACGCCACATACATAAGACAGTGCCTCTCCACACAGACCATCGGGAAAACAACAATCCAAAAACTATAAAACTATTATTTCATGGGTGTACGGGGAATCACCAAGGAATCGTTTTCCCTTGCTCGGTGTATGACCTCAGACAACAGTTCTAATCTACCTTATGTCAGTAGTATTGACCTTTCACACCTACGAACCGGTTCGGATGTGTAATACCAAACAATGAACTAGACTACTTTAATGGTCCCAGTACAAATGGTAAAACTACATCTATGGTGCAATGATATGACCACAATACGTGTAAACAGGTCATTTTCTGTCCGGTTTCGGCCTATTGTTGCCAGCTGTCTTGACTTGTCCTGTGATCTTTAATCCATTAATTCCCCAACCCCGCCTTCACTGTTTGTCCTCTTATATTCTCCTTGTTATTCCTTATGGTCTGCCAGGCCATTCATTGCGCATCTGTTCCCTAACGTATGTACTAACTTCCTCAAGTGCCTTATGTTTTATAGATTGTTGTTTTCCTGGAGGCATGTATGTGAGGCATTGTCTTATGTATGTTGCGTTCCCTGTAGCAACTTATTCTCTCTCTAAAATTATATTGCAGCTAACTGGAAAGAAAAGCAATTGACGAAATTAGAACGGTGCGCTCTTTCTGGGTTTGGGCAAATATCATGTAAGTATTTCTCATTTATATTTCAGGTAGCACTATAAGGTCTTACCTAATCACGTGTTTATCGTTTGATTAAATATTAGTGGAATCTGTTATTATGTGGAATTTTATATTTTAGATCCCGAACAAAAGCGTCCGTGGGCCTTGCAAGAACGTGATTCAAGAATAACGAGCCGCGGCCATTGTTCAAGAATTATTAGGTCAGATTATCCTACACAAGTATTCAACAAGAACGTCATCTGTTCCGATGACTCCAGCGGCGGAGCTTGCTACGTAAGTGTTCCATTGTTTACTTTTGTGTGTACAAGGCTACGTCATTGATGAATGTGCTGTCTGTGTGGTATTTGGTTTTAGGACCAACACTTTAGAACTTGTCTTATTTGGCCCATTTTCAGCATTGCATTTTCTTTTATTTACGATGTTCTACAATGGTAGTATACTCGTACATTCATTCCACTACTCCTAATTCGTATCCGATTATTCTGATTATTGTCCGTTTAAATGTCATTTTTCGTATCATTAATAAGCCTATACTCGGATACTTCTGTGCTCCATATTTTCTACATTACTATACTTATGGCGAGGTTCATCATAGATGTAGTTGGACTCGTTTGCAAACTTTTGTCTCTGACTTTCTTGTCGACATTAAAGTTCCAGGCGACACAAATCTGTTTTTATCAAATTCACGTATAACAAAAAACATCTTGAAAAAAGATGGTCGGAGCAATTTGAAGGTTAATATTTGTTGTGCAACATAAAACATGCCGAGATGTTACGATTGCTGGTCACTTCAGATCCAAAATGGTTTTCGGTAAATTCATCGAAGTTCAGTGGTTTTAGGTAAGGTAACGCACCCCCTTATCGAAAGATTAACCAATCCGCGTCCAGGTTACAAACGTTGTTCGGTTGAAGAGAAGTTGGTTTAGTGGTTAACGTAAGATGTGATTGGTTTTCACAACATACACTGATATTCAAATAGCAAAGCTAGATTGTGTTAAAAACATTTGAAACATGACTACAATACAATAATATGCAATATGTAATAAAACCACAGGAAATTGTCACGAGTTCAATCCCTTTATCCCTTCTATAGTATAGGTATATAGTACATGTACTACACATATATATACAAATTATACATATAGTTTGGTAGTGGTAAAGGGAGATAATTCTAGAAGTGATAGAACTCTTGACAATCTCCTGTAAATTAAACGTATTGTGTATATAAAAATGACAAATGATTATGTATTGGCATTCTTTCTGGCAAAGCATATAAGTAAAGTCGCCCTATTTGACGCCTCCTTCTCAATTGTTTGTGGTAACTAACCAACCAGAGATACCTCTCTCGCCCCATCCCCACATATGCTTGTTTTTACACCGTACCCACTCCTGATGTGTGTGTGTGCTGATGTTTCCCTATGGCTGTGTGTTATACAGCCGGGCTTCTTTTACTCGACAACGGTCTATCCGAATAGTTGGTGTCATCCGAAATAAATATTAGGTCCCGATGTATTCTTATGCACGTCGTATTGAAATTGGCTATTCGAAATCATGTTCAATTCGAAATAAAACGAGGTCGGACTGTATGTTACTATATTTGGCAGGGGGACAGTGGAGGGCCATTCATATGCTACGACGATAACGATACCCCGTACCAAGTAGGGATCGTGTCGTGGGGTTCCGAAGATTGCTGGGTAGGATTCAATGTCTACACAAGGGTCTCCCGGTACACTCGATGGATTGAACGGTATATGTAGATGAGGCAAGGAATGGACACCGAATCGGACTGAAGCCACACAAACAAACAACTCTTAACATTGTATGCGCCGCTGTATGATTTTCAACCTCTTTTGTAAGTGAAGTCATTTTACAGAAAACGTCACATGTGACGTCACCATGTACTGTTAGTAAGCAATATTTGCGCCATATGGCAATATGAAAACGATGTGACCATATTGAGTAAATACTGTCGCCTACTTGCAAATATTGACATCACAGGATGCGTTTGCTTAAAATGACGTCTCTTATAAATAAGTGGTTGGAAATCGTACAGCGGCGCTCATAATTATAACAGTTTCATGAAGTTTTGACAAGGTACTGTGTACTGGTGAAAACCACTTACCTCTTCATTGTGTATTTTGAGAATCTTAACAACATCATGGATCAGTGTAACTCTAGAAGAGAAAGGGGAGATGACTCTTGAAAACCTCCCGTGGATTGTATAATTAATTCCCAATCGACGTCACATATATTTCTTGACAAGAAGGGATAAAGGGAAGTAACTCTAGAAGAGAGAAGGGAGATCACTCGTGACAACCTCCCGTTGATTGTATACAAACTTTGGTGCAAAATATTGTTTGTTTATGTTTGTTTTATGTTTGTTTTATGTTTGTTTTACTTCTATATGCCGATGATATTGTTATTATATCGGAGATTGAATCTGGTTTACGATTAGGATTAAATCTATTACAAGATTATTGTCAAAAATGGAAATTAAGTGTGAATGTAGAAAAAACTAAAATCATGATTTTCAAAAAAGCAGGGGCAAATAAAAGAAATATTAAGTTTATTTTCAATAATAAAGAGTTAGGAAAAGTAAAAAAAAATACATTTTTACAACAGCGGGTTCTTTTAACGCTACATATGAAGCCCTGTCAGGCCAAGCTTTGAAATCTTTATTAAAGTTAAAATCATACTTCATTAAGTTTCCAAACATGTCTGTCAGTCATAAACTTGATTTATTTGATAAACTTATAGTTCCTGTACTTTGTTATGGTAGTGAAATTTGTTTTTTTTTACGACGCAAATAAGATAGAATTTATTCAATTACAATTTTGTAAACAAACATTGGGTGTAAGATCACAAACACAGAATATTTTTATTTATGGAGAGCTTGGTAGACCCATTAAAGATAAGGCGTTTATGTAATGTTATTACATACTGGTTAAAAATTGTTCGATGTCCTAAAGAGAAATATATTAACGCTACATACAATATGATGTTTAACGCGTTAGAGCAAAACCCAAACAGTAAGTGTTGGGCAAAATATGTTCAAACTATATAAGAAACAAATGGTTTTGCTGATGTTTGGCTGAATCAAGGAATTGGCGATGTAGACGCTTTTTTATCAATATTCAGACAACGACTTTATGATAATTATTTACAAATTTGGAATAGCGATGAAGAAAATTCATCTAGAGCTAGAACTTATAAATTATACAGTGCCACTGTAGTACTCGCGAAATCGGCTAGCCCGACGTCCCGGACTAGTGTAAAATAGTTTCGGGCTATCTGCCAGTAAAATTAAGTTAGTCCCGGGCTAGTCTAAATTTGGAGCCTATTTAAATCGGACAAGTGACAAATAAACAGACTAATTAACAGATTTTGTTCATGCTTATCTTATCAGATGTTGAATCAGTCCCCATGTCGACAATTTGACGTGTAGCAAGCACCGCCCCTCGCCTACTCGACCATAACGGTCGTATGTCACAGTATCCAATCAGAGCGCTCGGCACATTTTATCCGGCTAATCAAATTTCGTGGAGTAAACGTACGTTCGAATACTACCGAATACCGGAATACCCGTAAATTTTACAAAAAAAATAACACGTAAAGGCTATACTAAACCTGTCAATTAATCCATTGTTGAAGTGTTGTATCATATGATATTGTCAAAATAACTGATTAAGGCAGCTAAATAACATTGTATAAGTGTATTAGTCGTAGTCGATTTCAATTTAATAGATCCAGTACCGCGCATGTGCGTAATTTCGTAATTACGAACTTTATCCAATGTGACAAGGTTCATGTCTTCTTTGAATACGCGTAGGTGCCTCGTGCATAAAATTCAAGAATTTTCTTATCACACACGCGAGAAAATAAAAGGGAAAACACAAACGCACTCATTTACACACACAGCTTTCAGTCTATAAATAAATACTCATCTCAGTAACATGAATCTGCGCGTGGCATGACGTCATTAATGCAGTGATGACGCATTATTGACAGCTATTAACTGGAATATTGCTCAATTACATTCGAAGTGCAAATTTGAAACAGTACTAAATGTTTTTTTCATAACGCAATTATTTTCTGTTGATAAATAAGTATTACATGCGAAAGTACGTGTTTACACACTTTGATTGTCATATTCAGAACATAAGTTTTGAACACATAGTTAAATTGTTCGATGTTTTTGGCTAGTTTCATTCACTGACATGGCGACCTTTCAAGTAAAAATAAAAGCGGGCGATTCGGCACAAAAATTACATTTCGCATTTTTCTTCCCGGGACGTCGAAATGTAAAATCTTGCCGATCACAAACAACGTATATTGTAATTGTTCAACTGTTAATTTTTTAGACTGTAAAGTATAATGTATTGAGAAATAAACAAACATATAAAACAATCCTAGTCGACGTCAAATGTATTTCTTAGACAAGAAGGGATACGGGAGGTTACTCTAGAAGGTAAAATGTGAGAAGTCACATATATTTCTTTGACAAGAAGTGGACTTGATCTACTCCTCACAATTGTCACTATTTTTGTTTTATTATTATTTCACTGTTATACTCATGACGAGTTTCGATGATTTTACGAATTATTGTGAACCATAATATATAATCTTCAACAGTTGAAAAATTACAGACATTAATGATGATAATTTAAACACCATATATTGTATATAGGTCGGAGAATTTCGTCAAGATATTTTTAATTGCATTGTTTTAGTATTGGGAGCGTTGTAATCCACAATACTTCAAATTGTGTGAGAATAAAATATACATGCATTACCTATTTCCTATTTTTGTACAGCATATCTACAATCACTTCTTTCTGTATGTTGGTATAAGATATGGGAGACAGAATTAAAAAAGCTTTCCGGTCAAACTGCCCTGATTCGGCTTTGTATTGATTCGCGGCATAATGAAGATACTGGCCTTATGTTCACAAAAGTATCACTGACCAGAATAGATTTGCACTAATACATGGTCAGGGGAGTAGAAAAACATCCAACCAATTGAATAAGAACATAACAAATGACCTTATTACAAAATGCTTATCTTGATAAACAACTTTTCACAGAACATCAAGTGACAATTCACAACCTATTAAATATAAAAGATTGGTTAAAACACACATTTAGTTCAGATATTAATAATTGAAATTGAATCAATGTTAAGCGCCGCTGTACGATTTCCAACCTCTTCTTTAAGTGACGGCATTTCCAGAAAACGTAACATATGACGTCACCATGTACTGACAGTAAACAATATTTGCCCCTCTTGGCAATATGAAAACAAATTTAAGTGACCATATGGAGTAAGTTTTGTTTCCTGTCTGCAAATAGTGACATCACATGTTGCGTTTTCTTGAAATGACGTCAATTACAGAAGGGGTTGTAAAATCCCACAGTAGCGATATGATCATGTTTTGTTTAGTAATAATCTTCTGAATAGTTCAACGTCACTGAATGGCTGATATGACGTCGTCAACGTATTAGGGTAAAGGCTATGTTTTTCGACGAATCGAAAACCTCGTTGAATTTCGTAGAGTGTCACCATAGTAACCTTTCGTTTAGTGAAATTCTACAAAGTGGTTTCAGAAGAGATATTTTTATAACCAAAACAGGAAGGCGGCCATTTTGTTGTTGTTGTTGTTGATGATCAATCGCGATGCCTTGTTGTACAAATATATTGTCTCACTAAATGTTGTGTGATAAACATCAGAACATGTACACTTGGTATAGTTATTAATAATGGCATACGCGAAAAATGCATGTTTCGGATTACACGCCAGAAAGTTATTTTCTCTCCTCAAAGACAATGTGATAGAGTATAAGAATAATGGGACAAAAACAAGCACACGGGCTATGGAAGGTAGATATTGTAGAAAAATATCAACTCCTGAAGTTTCAGGTTTCATAAGCTTATTCTCAATACCACTTTGCATGTTCTTAAACAGTGGCAAGGTAGCATGTCATTTTGTTTGAATGTTAGGCAATGTACTGGTAAATGAAAGGAATCTGCGTCTTGTATGGTCGAATTCATGACGCATTGATTAACCTGTTTAGAATATGAAATTATGAAAACGAATCCTTCGTAGCATCTTCCAGTTACAAAATATTCCTTACACATGGATGTTTTCTGATGGAGCACACACTTAGCTGTTCCATCAAACTGCGTATGCAGGTATGAACAAGTTTTTAATACTTCATGTAAGAGAATGTAGAAAGATAGGCAGACCTAAAATGTGGAAACAACACAAAATTACAGCGGACTGTTGTTGCCAAACAAGGACGTAGCATGAGCAGGATGAACCAGGAGAAACGTTGTCCGTCTGGATTGAGATGTTTCTATTTTAAGGAGCCACTCATATGTTTCACATTTAAATGTTTTTATTTTTAAAAAATGAAGCAGCACTTTTTTAAGATTATTGTTTGAAGTACCCTAACCAAACTATTTTACAAGCAGGATCAACTATTTTGTCAGTATAAAAAAATGAAAAATGAAAGATTGCCATATTCACATATCAGTACTACCCTCTGCAGTATAAGTCCATTTTGTGTCACCAACCCTGTCGCAATGCCTCTTATGGGGAATTATCTGCGTTCAGAGGTCCAAACTATGTCTGCTGTCCCCCTGCCTGCCACCATTGGGGCAAACTATAGATGGTTCATACGAATGACGAATTTCGGTTTTTTTATTCTTTTCTGTGTAAGGCAAACAAACACTAGTTTCATACTTAAAGCAGTAGTGATTAATTACATATAATCAGTAACACAACCACAACGTAATTGTCTGCAAATATTTTCTGGAATGCTGGACAGTTTGCAGGCACTTGGGAAAACTTTTCAAAACCTGAAAAAGAAGTACAGCATTGTTACTGCGTTTATCGCATTAATTGTTTAATTGTCCTGCTTTAATATATTGCAAATACATCCAATGCACAATCTAACAAATACGCTATAGGAACATTCATACAAACTGCTTACTTACTCACCGACCCACCGCCTGAAACTGGTCCCGATTCAAAAAAAAAATCACATATATTTTTTTTAAAAGTTCTTAAAGTCTAAGACAATCGAATGTCTTCTGTGTATGTGAGTGATCGTGACCTTTCCTTTGTGTTATTGATTTCCTATTACTATTTTATGATAATTATGGTATTCTATATTTGTAGGATGTCCGCTCGCCTTATCTATGCAGTTCAAAACAACTCACACGCCACCTGGCGACAAACTCATACATCCGGGTGATATACTGACTGCATTGTACTTTATAGTCAGTCCACCTCTGGAGATCGATACAGAAAACAATTATGGATATTTTAGATGGGTTTCAAATATTCTAAATTCAAATCCAAAAATACGTTGAATACATTAATGATACTTTATATATCACGACAATGTGAGCAGTTGAACAATTACCTCCCTTGAATTGTTTAGCTGTAATGAGTTGATTCCCTTAGACTCCTACCCACCCATGCAACAGGGAGCGTTTATTAACATGTAACCATCGACGGATAATCAAGGGATTATTGAGAGTAACGGAATGGATCGGTAGTTGTTTTCCTACGAGGCCCAACCATTTGTACCATATTCAGTATGGCTGAAATTAGTTTTAAAAGTTATTGACCAGGTTTGATAGTCAGTAGCTACAAGCTCTAGTCTAGGTATGTATTGTTCAACTACAATTGATGATCCATTTGAGACCCTCTGCATGTATACTTTAAAAGTTTGTCATTAAACTGGGAAAAGGACTAATTAATAGATTTAATTTTATCTCGGCTTGAAAATTTAAAAAACTCCGGTCGCAAGCCCATTTGTTCCCGTTGACACGGAAGTTGGAAATGTTACCCCAGAGAAATGCATTCTGTGAGAAAATTTAAATAATAATAAATTTCAGGTAAAGATGATATATTTGGAGGGGACCTGACGGATCTGTCTAGTTCAGGAAAATCTGTGTACTTTGTTCGTGCATTGAGTTATTGTGATATCAACAAAATTGAACTACAAGTATTGAAAGAAACGTTAAATATGTACCCAGAGTTCTCGAAAGAGTTTATGGATAAGATACAAGTGACATTTAATTTGAAAAGGGTAAGACATTTTAAAAGATTCAATTGTTTTCATAATGCATTGTTTAAACAGTAGTTCTTCTTCCTTATGTGCCATTTCTAAGTGTTTAACTCTGATTCACATGAGTCACCAGTTCTCTCCCTTTATGTATATGTATAAAGTACTGTGTATACATGCATATACTATATAAGGGATAAAGGGAGAGAACTCTCTGGAAAGAGACAAAGGGAGAGAACTCGCGACACTCACCATTGCTCTGATGCGTGTGGGAAAGTTGTCAGATGCCGGCGACAGAACCTGTCAGTATTGTTTGGTAGACTACGAACACTGCTTTGGTCAACTGTTCTACGTTAATGACAGAAAAATGCTGATGAAAAACGGCGTAATATTCAAAACAACACTACAGTGAACTGCTTAAAAGTGATGTGGCGTGTTCACGCGCAAATTGGTGTAATATCTTGTTCTTAAGGTTTATTCTATAAGTCTTGAAACCAGTCTTAGCATGCATCTTTGCCACTGGTCTATGTTAACGCTGTACTTAGTACAAAATAATCTTAGATGAGTCTTCAAACTTGGATTATAGGACATTTGTCCTTTACTATATATTATAAGACAGGATGTCCAAACCATACTGGTCTTCGTAAAATATGTTTAGTTTATCTAAACGTACACAATCACCATCTGTTTCGATGTGTGAGTTTTTTTATCGTAACGTCGTATACATGTATACACGATGATTGACTTTATGCTATGAGTTCCTCTTACCATTCAGGGAACTTTATTTGAAACGAGAAAAAAATCCAAGATAGACGATGAAACACTTAAATTTATACGTCAGAAACGTCCACATATGCAATCTAAAGGCAAGAAATCAGACAGCGACGGTAAATTTATACACTATTTACAACGAGTATATGAGCACTGCTACTGGATTTACAACCTCTTCTGTAAGTGACGTCATTTCAAGAAAACACAACATGTGACGTCACTATTTGTAAGCAGGAAACAATATTTACTCCACATGGTCACTTGTTCTTATATTGCGACATTCGGCAAATATTGCTTACTGTCAGTACATGGTGACGTCACATGTGACGTTTTCTGGAAATAACGTCATTTAAAGGAGAGATTGGAAATCGTACAGCGGCGCTCAATTATGTTGCGTGTTTGTTGTCTTGGCAAATTGATTATAATACAATTATTTCTATATACATCAACTGTTATCAAAATGAACACCAGACAAGTTCCTTGCCGATACACATATGGTCCGAACTGCGTATGTTTACTCATTTTAAAACCTTCTCAGTGACTGACAGTCCTCTGTCGCGATGTTTCGATTTATCCATGCATTGTGTTCATTAAAAATGCTGAATGCAATATACGTATATGTAAGGGAACGCAGTATATGTACATGTATATCTAAAAGTTTTTTCTGACATTTTCATTCACATAAGTGTTCGTGTACATATTTTTGACAACGTTCTCGTAATCAACAAGTGCCCGACTACAGGGGATTGTCACGAGTTCTTTCCGTTTATCCCTTCCAGAGTTCTCTCCCTTTATATATAAAAAATACTATATATACATCTACTATAGAAGGGGTAAGGGCAAGATCTCTAAAAGGGATAAATGGAGGGAGCTCGTGACAATCTCTCGAGTGCCCAACTGACTGAATTCGAACAAGTTGCTTTTACGAATATATATCATTGTTTTAGTGGATTAAATGACCTTGTGTTCTTTGTCTTTCTTCAAGCGCGAGGATCACGTGCAGGGATGAGAAGACGGAGAAATGGTCAAGGTCTACAGATGGGTGAAGAAGATCAAGAGTCTAAGGCGATCGAGATTTCGCCAGAACAAGCGTTCAGTGACATTGATGTGGAATTCATAGACAGGTCAACTCAAGGTAGATATACAAATATCGAGAATTATATAACTCGGTGCCTAGTCCAGTCATATTTCATTTTCAATGTTTGATATACAACCATGTTCATATTGAAATTATGGTTTGCATTTTTTGTTGAGAGTGTATAGTAGTTTGTATTTGCAGACGACACAGTAAAGAAAGTCAGACGACGTGATCCTGCTTATCATAGAAGCTCGTCCCCAAAGCAACAGGCTTCTGTTGAAACTGGTAAGGTTTAAGTTGAAGTTATTCTATCGTACAGGGAGTTTATTGTAAGATCAAATATGCACACTACCTAACGTAGTGTTAATGATAGTTTGTGGCAACCCTTCTCAAATTAATTGGATGGGCAGGTACATGACCTTATATAGATTTTACAAGTTATTTTGTTATAGATTTTAGACATAAACAAGTCCTTCACAGAGCCTTATATTGAATGGAGTTGTAGACAATTTCGTTGGGTAAGTCGGGGCATCGCAAACAATTGTTTTTATGAATTGATGACCACTCGTACGAAACAGTGCACACTCTTCAGAGCGCCCCTCTCTTCAGCACCGAACTCTCTTCAATAACATTATCAAATGTTCCTGCTGTTAGAATTTACCATCAATTTAACCTCTTTAGAGCAACAACCTTTAAACAACAATCAACACTTGCGTCTCGGAAAAGGGTGTTGTTGCTTTGAAGAAATTTCACGGTAGTCTAGAGCTGATTTCAAAATTATTAAAGTAAAACCCATATTGTAAGACCACTTAAGGGACTTCACAAAACTGGTCTTTATTATTATTATCATCTCATTATTGAGTTTGGTCAGTTTGTACACAGGTCATACATGTATTAACTTTTTAATGATATAATGTATATATATATCTTGGTGCGCACACATTTCAATATTTTGTCCATATTCCAGTCAGCACCTGTATGGCACATTCTATATCCGGCGGACATTATTCAACTTCTGGTGGAACAAATCGATCCTCCTGGTGTACAAATGATGGGCAGCATCAATCCTTGGACGTTAGTGACACAGCTAATCCTGATAACTCCATTCATTATTCTAACCTTGAAGATATAGACAGCAAACTTGATCATTTGGCACAGTAAGTCAACTTTACCCTCCCACAGGCTCCGATCTCCCGAAACTTCTCAAATAGAAAGCTCAGCTCAATATTGAGATTTGGCTCAAAGCAGAGTCAGACATTTTGTCAATCTGCATCTCTTTAATTTTTTTTTAGGGAAAAATCTCAATCTGATTTATTTCGTTTTGAGTCCGGTCTGAGCTGAGAAGAATCTCAACACTTTGAGACAATATTTGAGCTGAGATTTAGCTCAGATTGAGATGCTTCGGGAGATCGGAGCCTGATTTCATAAAATATCTCAATAGATATTTGTCCGGCACTCAATTATTCCTATCACCTATATTTGGAGTTACATAACACAGAATCAATCAAAAGTGATGAAATGATTAAATTTTCAGATGTGTATTTATTTATGAAGTACCAACAACAATGCATTATTGTCGATAATTCACTAGTGCAATAATAAATAACTTGACGTCACAATTGCCGAGAAGGGAAGGCCATTTTAGTTATTTTTTTACAGATAAAATCTTAAACAATCTTATTTTATACATTGTAAAAAAATTACATTTATGATTACAAACTATCGATTTTCTTAGACTTGTTTGCAGTAGGTACACGTTTAATCATTTCCATGATTTTTGACAAGTCGTGCAATGTCCTGTATTATGTATAACGTAACCGATCAAATGTGTTGATATTTAAATTCAACTGGGCGTACTTATACCAGTATTAAAGAAATATTTTACTAATTTTTAGCTTATTCCTACACAAAAATGAAAAATGTGTTCTATATAGTTATATAAATATGAGCGCAGCTGTACGATTTCCAACATCTTCTTTGAGTGACGTTATTTCCAGAAAATATGTCACATTTGAGGTCACCATGTACTGACAGTAAGCACTATTTGCCCCATATGGCAATATGAAAACGAAGTGATCAAATGGAGTACATATTGCTTCGTGCTTGCAAATAGTGACATCACATGCGTTCTTGAAATGACGCCACTTACAGAAGAGGTTGTAAATCCCATAGCAACGCTCATATATTCCATTATGCAAATATAATCACCGAAGATGAATACATTTTTTATTAAAGCATAAATAACGTAACTTATATTTATGCTGAATTAACTATTATAGCGTATCAATAGCTCATGACGTCACGTAGAAGCACTTAAAAGGCAGTGAACAATTTAAAAGAAGCTAAAAAAAATTGTTTCGGTGAAACATCCGGAACATAATTTCATCTCGTGAACATCAGACTTCAATTTTCAATCGTCTGCGGTTATGCAATATTTGTCTGATGAAATTATGCTTGAAATTCAAACAAAATAATAGAATACATGTATCCTCTGTAGATTTTAATTAAGATAACGTATACCACAAATATTGTTGTTTTATATTTTATTTGTTAACGTCTGTGGTGTTATCTTAAAACTGTATCAAAAAACAAGGGTACTGAAAACTGATCAGTAGATATGTATGATTATTTTAATAGAAACATATTGAAAGTCGTTAAAACCTTATTACAAATGTACGTTGATAAAGATAACATTTAGATGAATATGAAGATTAAAAACACACGCAGAATTTGTTTTTACATTGGACAATTTACGAGGAGTGACCAAAAAGCTTCGAAACTAGTTGTATATCTTTTGCATACAACGAACTTGCATTTGTAATTCACCATACGGATACATGGACGAAGTGACAAATGACGTCACAGACGTGTATGAACCATCTGTATTATTTTCAATAATTAAATAGTAGAATCACAACAACAGTACTTCTTTGCCTTACGATGAGGACCGTTGCTATTATAGGCTAAAATATTATATTTAGCGAAAAAAGTGTATTCACATTTTATGACATAAACCAATATGTTGCATTCGTGTCCACTGTAGATAATACAGATTTTCTTTCATTCGTTGTCAAAAAAGTTGAAAACGATTCGCGTCTACTGTCAAACACTCGTTATTTTCGTATTCAGTAAACTGGTTTAATAAATATAATATTCTATAACCACTAACACAATAATGTTTTACATATATACTGGGAAATATTGCTAACTCGCCAATAATATTTTCACACACTTTCTTAAAGCTGCTGAATATATCCTCAGGCCTCATGTTCACAAAGAATTAGTTTTCAGGATTAGGGTCAAGGTCAAATATAGTAAACTTGTATCTATAACAAATCATTAATATTCTGTGTATAATATTATAATAATCAATTGTACCTGATCATTTATGTACCTGTCAAAAAACAAAATAAACGAGGTTACCCTCGGGAGCCTGAAAAAAATCAAATATAGTTTCTTTCAAACCTGGTCTAAATGGTTATGCAAAGTTACTTCTGTTTACATAATGTGACAGACATGAACGTTTTGGAAAACGTGTGAGACATCAGATTTCATATCTTTTAAAGTTCTACTATGCTCATTTTTTGTTCATTTGTTTAATTAACCCAACATGAAAAATATATTTCCTATGGTTAAAACATCACTAAACATGCATTTATGAAGAATGAACTCATAATGTATTAATCCTTATTTGTTGAAGAAAGATGTTTGTACATCATAACATTAAAAAAAAACTTCCAGTGTTTTTAACAATCAGGCTATTTTACCACTTTTGACAGTAAGTAATATGATAAAAAAAGATTTTTTCAATCGGTTTTACATTGCAGTGGCTCTTATTAGAGATGTTTTAGCCAATGTAACAACAATACTGGATAAAACCAATTGAAACATTTTATGTTCAGATGAGCCAGATACAGTCATCTTTAAGAAAGATATGGAAATTAATAAGTTTTGACCAATTCTGGAAAATTGCTCCTGCTTTGATCTAGATCAGTTTCGGTCATAGTCATTTAAATTAATTTCTCAACAAATCGGTGAAAACTTGCATGTTTCACAATGTTTTGTTCAAGTTTATGAGACGTACTGGAAAAAAGTGTTCAATTGCTACACGAAAATATCAAATATTTTTATGGATTCACTTGACCCAAATCAGTTGATCCTTTATGAACATGGGGCCTGTTGATTTTGATTAGAGTAAACCATAAAATTCATTATTCAAATGGTTTGAACCTTCGACAATAGTCGAAAAAACGGTAGAAACGACTTGTAGTCAACATTCAAAATGGCGGTCAAGTTCAGTATACATAGTAAAGCATTACTAATCCTATGATTTATTTTACATTTCAGCCGAATGCATAATTTTGAAACTCAGCTCTGTGATACTGTTGACAATATACTGCTGCTTTTGGGACACAAACCCTCTGTGCCTAGACATATTTATTCCGAACCGGACCAACCGGAACTTACAGTTCAACCAAAACGAGGCCCAAGACTCGTAAAATCTCCGCATGATCTCGCGCGACTTCTAGAAAAGATGTGATTTCAGCTTACATGAATCTGCCAAGATAAATTTTGTATTGAGTGCGTGCATGACTTGTGGGGGCACGTGTGTATGTATGAGTGCATGCGTGTATGTATGAGTGCACGTGTGAATGTGTTGGTGCAAGTGTATACGCTTATAATTGCACATGAGTGTTGATGCAGATGTTTTTCAAGCGTGACCATTTAAACTGGTGAAATTACATAGCAATATCAATATGTCGTCATATCTGTCTATTATTCGGTAAAAAATCATTTCGTAATAATTTAACATATTTCCACTTTTGAAATAACTTATGTATTTAATTGAATCATTCAGTAAGGCCGTGCCGTTTTATATTTTTGTTAAGCGGCAGCGTGCGCCTAGGTTTTCAGCTCTTGGAGCCAAAAAAACATTTTCGTAATTTTAAAAAATCTCCAAGGGTAGTTATAACTATGGCGTATTTACGTATGTTTCTGTAAATAGTTCAATAACTTGCATGTATGAAAGTGGTGAGTGAAAACTGTTCAGTTTTTCTGTTAGACTTAAGGTTGAAACTCAACAAAAATATAAAAAACAGTATGACATAATTCGTTGCGTCCATATGTTGCTTTCTCCCGAGTAACCGTGATCCATAAATCATATGTGATGTGAATGTTCATCGTTTGACTTTGTAATAAATACGTATGAACCAACTGTCTAGACTGTAATTAGTTCTCAATATATGTACATGTATATTATTGTCACAATATGATACATAGAATAAAATATTTAATTGAAATACATGCATAATTTTACGTCTTGAATAGTTTATATCATTGCCACCACAAACATATAAACTGGAAATATATCCACAGTACACGAATCCCCCACCTATCCCCAACCACATTAACAGATTTTCTATCAAAATATGCTATTTAATAATTTTAAGAAAATGGCATGTAAATGCCTTCACACAGACCTACTCTAAAACACTGCATCGTAACTTTTCTTAAACGTTTTTATTGAACTGTAAAACACGAGTCCGATACAGGTATTTCCTATGCTGATGCTTTGGCCATGCCAAATTGGAATTTTGTTAAGCGTCCGTGTGCACATTTTTTCTAAGCTAAAAATTCTCAAATATTTTCGATGTCCATGATTCGACAACGGCAATTTTAGTTGAGATCCGACAACGATGTGATTATTGTGTGAAAACGAGTCAGTTTTAAATTAGATATATTCATGCATAATCTAGTTTGGAAACAAACCATTTTGATTTTTTTTATGATGTTTCTTTCATTAACATATTTAAATTATGCATCACTTATATTCTGAGGATATTTGTTTTTTCGTTATGAGTTTTTTTTGGAATAGGTAGCTAGGTTTCGCGAACTTAGGTTGACACTTAACAAAATTCCAATTTGGCATGGCCTTACTCTGCGCGTTGGTCAGGATAGAACATACCGGCATCGGACGCTTGCAAATATGGTTTAGGTAAACATGTACGAAAAGTGACAAGTACATCTGTACGAAGTAAATTACCACCAAATTTCTGATATTTATCACTAATGATATTTTGTCAAAAAAATAAGACTATGTACCTTTACATACCACAGTCCAACCCCCGTGACAATTGTAAAGTACAGAATTCGTGAATTTGGTTCAGAGCCATGAAACAGAGGTTCCGCGCAAGACTGTGACAACTCGGATGCAAATACCGTTGCTAGAATCTTGGACTAATCCTCAATATACACTAATTCTTAATATATTTAAATCCTGGAATATGTTAGTTATGTGCTTGTATTGGGATTGGACTTTTTGCACAAGAATTTTAGTGCAAAATTTCACTGCTGTTCCTACAAAACGTCTTTAGATATTGAACGATTTGTAAAATACGACAGGACGTGTAGAGACGCAAACCAATGTATAGCCCCCACTGCACTTTGTGAAACGAAGGTATATAAAAGCACATGCCTTTCTCTATAGTCATCTATAAATGTAGGTTGTTGTACTCTGAAAGTTTGAAGCTAATACGCCGTCGGGAGATTGTCACGAGTTCTCTCCCTTTTCTCTACCAGAGTTCTCCCCCTTTATCCCTTCTGAAGGTGTGAAAAGCGTTAGACTTCTTGTACTAAATATTACGTATACTATAGGAGGAATAAAGGGAGAGAAATATAGAAGGGAAAAGGGAGATAACTCGTGACAATTTCATTCTGGCGATGTTTTACACTACTATTATTTATACTCATACTGGTCCAAAGAACTGACCCGCCATTTTGTATTTTAAAGATCTTATCTGAAATTTTCTGAAGCGGTAAACGGGATTTTAACAGAATAACATCGAGATTTTCAATAGTTCATTCCATTCCATGCAGAATCGTTATAGCTTACTATAATTAAACCAAGATGAGATTATCTAGTGGCATTGTAGAAACTATGTGGATAAGAACTGGTGGGTTAACAATTTTGACGAGTATAATTATTCAAAATCATGTTCGTAAATAAAATGTTTACGTCAGGGAATAGCACACACGTGTTGTTGAAATTATGCATTTAAACATTGAACCAAAGTTGTCTTCATGACAAAATGTGATGCATAAAAAGTTATCAATATATTTATTTTCTAAAATTGCACAATCATATCAATACATATAAATAATTAAACCTGTAGGCAGGCAACCCACACTGATAAATACGATTTTAATTAATAAGATGCCCAGTGGGCAATACATTAATTGCTGCATTTCAGCAAACGGTGTTTTTTATGATATATATAATAATGAATTTCGAAGACGATCACACATTTTGTTTAAGGTTATGTAAAAATGAGAGTTGTTATTGGAACACTTATCTACCTTATTGTCAGTACGTATATGTGTTATATTATTTGAAACAAATTCAAGACGTTTGTCTTATTTATCGATTTATTTTTCTTGTTTTACTGCTTAAACTATATTTAATCCCATTGTATACGTTGTTATTATTCTCCAAAAAGACTTTGTAATTCAATAATATAGATTACTAATGTAAAGAGCCGTGAAAAACGCCGTCTTTGTAAATCTCCGAAAGAATCATGTAATTATTTTTACCTGCTGTACCATATTTAGTACTTTTGGACCTGTTGTACAATATCAATATTTTTGGACATGGTGTACACTATAAATCTTTTTGGACCTCTTGTATAATAATATTTATCGGACCTGCTGTACATTATCAATACTTTTACCTGTTGTACAATATCAATATATTCGGACCTGTTGTACAATATCAACATTTACGGGCATGCTGCACAATATCAATATTTCGGACCTGCTGATCAATATCAACATTTACGGACCTCCTGTACAATATCAACATTTACGGACCTCCTGTGCAATATCAATATGTTCGGACCTGCTGTACAATATCAACATTTACGGACCTTCTGTACAATATCAACATTTACGGAACTGCTGTGCAGTATCAATATGTTCGGACCTGCTGTAAAATATCAATATTTTTTAACCTGCTGTAAAATATCAATATTTTTGAACCTGCTGTAAAATATCAATATTTTTGAACCTGCTGTAAAATATCAATATTTTTGAACCTGCTGTAAAATATCAATACTTTTTAACCTGCTGTAAAATATCAATATATTTTAACCTGTTGTAAAATATCAATATGTTCGGACCTGCTGTAAAATATCAATATTTTTTAACCTGCCGTAAAATATCAATATTTTTTAACCTGCCGTAAAATATCAATATGTTCAGACCTGCTGTAAAATATCAATATTTGTGAACAATAAAACATAACTGCAACTAACGTTACATAGCGTTATAATGTAATTTACTTTACTTCAACAATCACACATAATTGCAGGTAACGTATGTTGCGGCAAAATAACATCTGACCAAAATCAACATGCAGAAGAAACTGATAAAATAATCGAACAAGTTGTAGAAATCCTAACATCAGAAAAAGATGAAAAGACGGATAATAAACGTTCGAACACAGGCCATGCGAGTCTTATTGTAAATGGTAACAACGCACAACGGGGTGAATATCCATGGATGGTCTCATTGTACGAATATGGGCGGTTTTTCTGCGGTGGTTCTATACTGAATGCAAGGACCATATTAACTGCGGCTCACTGTGTTGAAACCACATTCGGGTAAACATGTTTTAGTTGAGTTTAAACTTACAGTCCCTTCAACGGTTTCAATTTGTTCTCGTAGATCATAACCACTCTGCCATGTATGCCCCCTCTAAAGCGTACCTACATTTTTTGTTAACTCCGCCCAATATATTACATGTGAACCTAACATTAAAGTGCCGACATTATTTTGTGTTTTTAACATATTATTATTTTTATTCGTAAATTAGAGAGAACGATTTGCAGGTCCGAGCTGGTGATCACGTGATGAAAAGGAAGGACCAATATGAACAACGAGTTTTCGTCGAGGAAGTCATAATCGTAATTACAAACTTTTCATATTCTTATCATGTTTGAAGCTTGAAATATTTTCATGTTGTGTTGTCCGAAACGACTTGAATAGTGTTTCGCAATGATTATGAGCTAATCTGAAGGTAACTACATTCAATGCTTTTCGAATTGGTCACTTCTTGAATTGTCATAATTTCCAAACAAATACACAGGAATAAAAATTCACTAAATTTGTGTTACTTCCCATTTGCTCCAACCCCATTCTTCTGAAATCACAAGTCAACGCATGATTGTACAAACATATCTTAATAAATATTTTTATCAAGATTAATAAGCAGCAGAAATGTGGTGGTATACAAGACATGTGGCGCGTCTGTCTGTGAGACATACTGAAATTATCAAAGATGTTCCATAAAACTGTTTAAGTATTCGAATGACTTTTCTCCGTTTCGTTTATTTGGAACGTACAATGCTAGCCCAAAGTAAGATGTTATGTATATTATTTCTGCATTCTGATGGCAAGTAATCATGTAAATAGTGTTAGTAGGCATAATATAGCGGTAGCAGCGTTAAGTTCTACGGCTACTTACGTCCACTGTTAGTACAATAATATTACCGCCAAACTGTTAGTACTAAGAGCAGTAATAACTTTGTACCAAAAGTAAACAAATATACTTAACACCATTAAAGACGCAACCATACCACTTTATCCTTCTTTTTGGTCCAAGTGTTAAACGCGTTTTATTGTTACAAATGAGTGAATAATTCTTCAAAAAGAAATCAAACTATGACCCTATTATTCATATTTAGGAAACAATGTTTGAGAATTAAAATATAATTATTTCTTTATAATGTCGTCGTGATGACATTGACTTTTCAGTTGCAATTTAATGGCGAGAAGTATATCAAGTCACCGTCTATTTCTTAAATATTAAATGAGCGCCACCGTACGATTTCCAACCTCTTCTTTGAGGGACGTCATTTCCAGAAAACGTCACATGTGACGTCTTCATGTACTGTCAGTATGCAATATTTGCCCAATATATGGCAAAATGAAAACGGAGTGACCATATGAAGTAAATATTGTTTCCTGCTTGCAAATAGTGACATCACAAGTTGCGTTTTCTAGAAATGACGTCACTTACAGAATATGTTGAAAATCCCATAGCAACGCTCTTATGCAGAAATTGAAGCAGCATTACGAATTAAATGACTCATACTGTTCATTTATAAATTCACAACAATTATATGAAACTATACGACACAGTTAATCATCGACATTATCACATGAGAATGTCTATGGTTGCTTAGTGTAAAAGAGAGAGAATAAGTTGCTACAGGGACGCCACATACATTGATAGTCGGTGCCTCTCCACACAGACCTCCGGGAAAACAACAACCAGTAAAACATAAAAGGCATTTGAGGAGGAGACTCAATGTACATACGTAAGGGAACAGGGGCGCAAACAATGACCCGGTCGACCATAAGGGATAACTAGGAGAATCAAAGAGGACAAACAGAGTGGGGGGGTGTTAGGGTGGAATACATCACAGGACAAGTCACCACGGGGGAAATGGAAATTTAACATACATCTAGAACACAAATAGAAATAATAACCATACAGCGATTTACAGCCTTGGAACTGTCAGTTAAAACAATACTGACGGAATGTTTGCTGTTTGCTGTGACAGTAAGAGTCATTTTACTGCCCGTACAGTTAGCAGCAGGGTACTTATGCTATTTCCGCTGTTACTGTTCTGTTATGTCTTGGAAGACACCGTATTAAAACACAAACGAACAGATTTAACTTGATACATTTATTTACATCAAAGCCATGTTGTAATGCCAAACAGGAAGTAACTCGTTGTTGTTGTTCCCCAAGGGAGGTAATTACCACATAATAGATAAAGAGTCAAGCTACAGTTTGCTCCCTTGTTAGTCATGAATATAATAATCAATTATATCAAAATACAACAACTTCTCTCGTTTTTCAAATAAAACCCACAAAACATGTAATTCCCAGTAAACTGTCAATATAATGTCATATAAGCATTAAACATCACTGCTTGTAATGAAATGTTACAATAAGTCCTGACTGAGACATATTCAGTATTATTTAATACATATCAGTGAACAGCACTGTATAAAGTCTGTGACATATCTAGTATTATTCAATACATATCAGTATACTATACTGCATAAAAGTAAAGTCATAATATGTCACTCATATTTGTTCGGTGGTCTTCTTTCTCGGGTCGATCTCCGTAGTGGTATCGGTGTTGGTGGTGACAGTTTGGTTTTGAGTTCATCGTGTCCTTGTTCAGTTGGTCCATACATGTTCCTAGAATCAGACTCCTGAATAATTTCACGATCCTCTGGAATATTATGATCACTATTTATAATTGGATCAACAAACTTTTTAACATGAGTAGAATTTCTTACTCTTGTAACACCTTCTGGAGATTCAACGATCACTTGATTTCCACTTTTATTAACTAACTTATACGGATCACACTCATATCTTGTCGACAATTTGTTGTACTCTGGTTGTCGTAACAACACTTTATCTCCAATTTTCAAATCACTCTCTTCTGCATGTCGCTTCTCGTCGACGTAGATTCTACTTTTCTCCTTTTTCAACCTGTCATGATCTCTCATCTCTTCGTCGTTAGTAGACAATTGAATATCTGGAAGTTTCGTACGAATTTGTCGTTTAAACATCAATTCCGACGGAGAAACACCAGTTACAGAATGAGGTGTTGAACGATATGCTACCAGAAATTTTCTGATTTCTATCTTCCAGTCTTTATTTTCTGATTGCGCTATCCTGATACGTTTAAGAAGAGTTTTATTTTGGCGCTCGACTTCGCCATTCGCGCTTGGATGTAGAGGTGTCACTTTTCGATGAATTATCTGGTTTTCCTTCAGGAAATTCTCGAATTCGTCCGACACAAATTGGCGACCATTGTCACTCGTTATACTATATGGTAAACCATGAATTACGAACATTTTCTCCAAACTGTCAATTACTTTCTCCGAAGTTATGGTCTTCATTATGTCCATTTCGAAATATCTGCTGTAATAATCAATACAGACTAGAATGTAATGTCCGGAGGGCATAGGTCCCATTAAATCGATCGCTAAATCCTGCCACGGTCCTGTTGGTAAATCAGTTGGTTTCATTGGTTCTGGAGACGCGGGTTTGCTAACAAGCTGACATCCATGACATGAACGTACATATCTTTCTACCTCTTTGTCCATTCCAGGCCACCATACTTTTGTTCTCAACAACTGTTTAGTTCCAACTATACCTAAATGACCTTCGTGAGCCAATTCTACACATTTAAGTCTCAACGTCTTGGGAATCACAATTCGAGTTCCTCTCAGTATAAGATTTCCCATTGTACATAGCTCATATTTAAATGGCATATAGCTAACCAAATCTTTACAATTGTTCCAATCATCAGTCTGTACACATTGTCTAACACGACACAGTTCTTCATCCTCAGATGATTTTGTTTCAACGTCATTCACTGACATAGCACATGGTGCACTACTCATCACAATAGCTCTAATACATGATAATTCACCATCAATGTCACTGCGGTGAACTAATTTACCATTCTCGGTGGTTAAACGAGATAGACAATCCGCGATGTTTTGAGTTCCAGGTTGAAACTTCACGGTGAACGAATATGGTAACAATCTGAGTACCCATCTTTGAATTCGTGCTGACAAGTTTGATTTCCCTGAATATATCACTTCAAGCGGTTTGTGATCAGTAACCAGTTCAAAAGTTATTCCATACAAATACACATGATATCTTTCACAAGCCCATACTATGGCTAAGGCTTCCTTTTCAGTTGTAGAATATCGTGTCTCTACTTCAGATAATGTGCGACTAGCGTAACAGATCACCTTTTCTTGACCGTTTTGCTCTTGAACTAATACTGCACCTAGTCCAACATTACTAGCATCCGTTATCAACTTTGTTCTAGCTTCAGGCTTGAAATAACCTAATGTCTGAGATTCTGTTAAACGATTCTTTAATTCCTTGAACGATTCATGCTGCTCTTTACCCCAAACAAATGGTTGGTTTTTCTTAGTTAACTTTCTCAATGGTTCAGAAATAGTTGACAAATCCTTGATATAACGACGACTGAAATTCACAAGTCCCAAGAAACTTCTAACCTCTGATGCATTTCTAGGTTCACTAGCGTTAATCAAATCCTTAATTCTCTCAGATGTAGGTCCAATACCGTTTTGTGACAAATTATGTCCCATGAATGTTACTTTGTTCATACCGAATTGTGACTTATCCTTGTTAAGAGTTAAACCTTTTTCTCTTAATTTGTCCAAACATTTTCTGAGTTTTGTATCATGGTCAACTTGACTAGATCCATGTACAATAATGTCATCAGCAATATTGGTAACACCTTCACAATCTGATAGAACCTGAGAAATAATATGCTGAAACATTTCTGGAGCTGCATTTATTCCAAAACTAAGCCGTTTATATCTGTATAACCCTTGGTGGGTGACGAATGTAGTGATATGTCTGGACTGTTCACTCAAAACTATTTGATGAAAACCCATATTCAAGTCTATTTTGCTGAACACTGAGCTGTTGTTCATACTCAGCAGAATGTCATCCACAGACGGAATGGGGTGACGTTCCCGAATAATAGCTAGATTCGCCTTTCGCATGTCCACACATAAGCGTATATCATCAAACGACTTGGGTACGACCACGACTGGGCTGACCCAGGATGAGGGTCCTTCGGCCTTCTCAATAATGTCCAGATTCTCTAACTCATTAATCTTATTTTCTACCTTTTTTCTCAAACTTAAAGGTATAGTGTACATTTTCTGTACCACAGGCTTAACACCTTCGTTAATGTGTAATTCAAGTTCATAGTCCTTAAGACATCCAACTCCCTTAAAACAGTCTTCATATTCACTGTAAATATTGTCAAAGTCACTTAGAGAGTTCACATAAGACAATTTCAACACATCCAATTTCATAGCTGTATCTCGACCTAGTAGAGCTGGAGCTTTATTTTTCACAACATAAAATGTGGTGTCTGAAACTTTAACACTACTGTCCTTCAGTGATACATCCGTACAAAATTCTCCCAATAAATCCAATGGAGTGTTACTACCATATGAAAACAACTTTTTCGTACTTAACTTATTGCTACACACAATTTTCTTTGACTTAAGATTAGTCCAGGTTTCACTGTCCACAATGTTCACTGACGCCCCACTGTCGATAATCATGTTCACTGGTATGCCATTTACCATTATTTCAGTGGTTCCTAATTTCTTAGAACTAACGTTGAATGTGTACATTCCATCATCATCAGTGTCGCTAACAATGACACTTTTGACTTGAGATTTTGTAGAAGCATCTTTTGTTTTACAACATTTCATGAAATGTCCAATTTTGTTGCACTTCTTACATTTTTTTCCTTTTGCAGGACAAGACGAGTCTTTAGCAAAGTGTCCAGTATACCCACAACGATAACAAGTTTTATCATTTGTCTTAGCAGTAGATTTATTCCTGTATTTACTTGTGTTCACAGTCACGCTATTCACCGAAGTTCTAGGCTGTTCCATCTGTTTAGACTGTACATCCGCCATTTCCATCGTGCTAGCAATAACGCGAAGCTGTGGCAAGTTCAAATCGTGCCCTTTTTCAAGAAGTTTCGACCTTAACTTGTGAGATAAACATTTCTCAATCACCTGGTCTCGAATGTTTTCATCCGGTTTGTCAAACTGGCACTGAACGGCCTTTTGACGTAATTTAGTAATAAATTGTTCAACTGTCTCACCGTCTAATTGACTAATTTTCCTAAACTCATATCTTTCATATGGAATATTTACTTGAGGGGTGAAATGTTTGTTCAAAGTGTTGACACACTTTTTGTATTCGTCGTCACCATCTTCCTCCGTCAATGTGAAAAATATATCCTGCACTGATAGTCCGGCACTGTGCAATAATAACGACGTCAATTGTCCTTTATTTGTTATTCCTTTTCCTTTTGCAAATAATTCAAAACTACGCAGCCAACGCTGCCATGCCATCCCCAATTGTGTTGGAGGGATATGCGGGTCAAACCTATCGATCCCTTGTATGTCAATTTTCGTTGCCATCCTCAAAAAATATTACCATGGAACGTATTAAAACAGTTTATTTTACCTCGTCGCCAGTTGTTATGTCTTGGAAGACACCGTATTAAAACACAAACGAACAGATTTAACTTGATACATTTATTTACATCAAAGCCATGTTGTAATGCCAAACAGGAAGTAACTCGTTGTTGTTGTTCCCCAAGGGAGGTAATTACCACATAATAGATAAAGAGTCAAGCTACAGTTTGCTCCCTTGTTAGTCATGAATATAATAATCAATTATATCAAAATACAACATGTTCCAACAGAATTCTGACCATGGTTGTAAGTGTTAACTTGACTTTAGATATGATGATATTTTAAAATCATTAATTTGAGAAAGGAAACCGACAATATTCAAACATCTATGGCTAAGTATTGTTAAGAATGACACTTTTATTTTTCCAGCATCCAAATTACAATATCAATGGTCAAGTGATGTGGGATATTACTATTTTGAAGTTGAAAACAGATTTAGAGTACAACGATTATGTCCAGCCGATATCAATTCCAAGTATGTATGACAAATCATGTCTACTCGGTACATTTAAAAACGTAAACTGTAAGATTTTGCAAACGTCAAAAGCTACATAGGGATGCAAGATATGGACTTTCAATGACAATATTTAATTGCGCGCAATGATGAACGCTAAACTCTCTTTCAATCAACCGATATTTTCATATCAAAATGAGTTTTAAAACACACTAAAATGACATTGAACAGACATATCACAGGTTAAAAAAATGTGCGTTGTTACATGTACTGGGTGTAGATCTATAGTTAGAGAGCAGTTATGTAGCTAAGAGAATTTACCGATTTTAACTGCTTTGATGCATTTTTTTCGGTAATCAGTCTACGCCAGAACCATATTGAAGCTCGACTCATTAGTCGAGTATGTTCAGGAGAAGTTTTAAAAATGGAGACACTAAATATACATAGTTCATACACGAGGACATAAATGGTTATCCATAAAGAATTATTAAATTTGTACAAATCTTGAATAAATAACAGTCATTCTTCTGATTAAGAATAACGAAGCTTTCAACATGGTATACAAATAAAGTCATATTTTGAGGAACACGAAAAATCGGTCAATGGCTCTACCTGGATTTGAACCCGGGCCTACGGATTGCCGGTCCGTTATGCTAACCACTACACCACAGCGACCTAACGTCATTTTCGTGTAAATTTAATTTATATAAAGTTGATTAAGGATAACTACACTTTGGACGAAGGCAGTTTTAGTGGCTAAAAGACAAATATCTCATACTTAGTTTACTTGCTTTATCCGACACACTGTCTTAACCGTTCTTCCACATTCTTAATATCTAAATCTCATTTGGTTGGATATTTCATAACAATATTTAAGTATTAAAAGACAGAGAATAAGTTGCTACAGGGAACGCCACATACATAAGACAGTGCCTCTCCACACAGACCATCGGGAAAACAACAATCCAAAAACTATAAAACTATTATTTCATGGGTGTACGGGGAATCACCAAGGAATCTTTTTCCCTTGCTCGGTGTATGACCTCAGACAACAGTTCTAATCTACCTTATGTCAGTAGTATTGACCTTTCACACCTACGAACTGGTTCGGATGTGTAATACCAAACAATGAACTAGACTACTTTAATGGTCCCAGTACAAATGGTAAAACTACATCTATGGTGCACTGATATGACCACAATACGTGTAAACAGGTCATTTTCTGTCCGGTTTCGGCCTATTGTTGCCAGCTGTCTTGACTTGTCCTGTGATCTTTAATCCATTAATTCCCCAACCCCGCCTTCACGGTTTGTCCTCTTATATTCTCCTTGTTATTCCTTATGGTCTGCCAGGCCATTCATTGCGCATCTGTTCCCTAACGTATGTACTAACTTCCTCAAGTGCCTTATGTTTTATAGATTGTTGTTTTCCTGGAGGCATGTATGTGAGGCATTGTCTTATGTATGTTGCGTTCCCTGTAGCAACTTATTCTCTCTCTAAAATTATATTGCAGCTAACTGGAAAGAAAAGCAATTGACGAAATTAGAACGGTGCGCTCTTTCTGGGTTTGGGCAAATATCATGTAAGTATTTCTTATTTATATTTCAGGTAGCACTATAAGGTCTTACCTAATCACGTGTTTATCGTTTGATTAAATATTAGTGGAATCTGTTATTATGTGGAATTTTATATTTTAGATCCCGAACAAAAGCGTCCGTGGGTCTTGCAAGAACGTGATTCAAGAATAACGCGCCGCGGCCATTGTTCAAGAATTATTAGGTCAGATTATCCTACACAAGTATTCAACAAGAACGTCATCTGTTCCGATGACTCCAGCGGCGGAGCTTGCTACGTAAGTGTTCCATTGTTTACTTTTGTGTGTACAAGGCTACGTCATTGATGAATGTGCTGTCTGTGTGGTATTTGGTTTTAGGACCAACACTTTAGAACTTGTCTTATTTGGCCCATTTTCAGCATTGCATTTTCTTTTATTTACGATGTTCTACAATGGTAGTATACTCGTACATTCATTCCACTACTCCTAATTCGTATCCGATTATTCTGATTATTGTCCGTTTAAATGTCATTTTTCGTATCATTAATAAGCCTATACTCGGATACTTCTGTGCTCCATATTTTCTACATTACTATACTTATGGCGAGGTTCATCATAGATGTAGTTGGACTCGTTTGCAAACTTTTGTCTCTGACTTTCTTGTCGACATTAAAGTTCCAGGCGACACAAATCTGTTTTTATCAAATTCACGTATAACAAAAAACATCTTGAAAAAAGATGGTCGGAGCAATTTGAAGGTTAATATTTGTTGTGCAACATAAAACATGCCGAGATGTTACGATTGCTGGTCACTTCAGATCCAAAATGGTTTTCGGTAAATTCATCGAAGTTCAGTGGTTTTAGGTAAGGTAACGCACCCCCTTATCGAAAGATTAACCAATCCGCGTCAAGGTTACAAACGTTGTTCTGTTGAAGAGAAGTTGGTTTAGTGGTTAACGTAAGATTTTATTGGTTTTCACAACATACACTGATATTCAAATAGCAAAGCTAGATTGTGTTAAAAACATTTGAAACATGACTACAATACAATAATATGCAATATGTAATAAAACCACAGGAAATTGTCACGAGTTCAATCCCTTTATCCCTTCTATAGTATAGGTATATAGTACATGTACTACACATATATATATATATAGTTTGGTAGTGGTAAAGGGAGATAATTCTAGAAGTGATAGAACTCTTGACAATCTCCTGTAAATTAAACGTATTGTGTATATAAAAATGACAAATGATTATGTATTGGCATTCTTTCTGGCAAAGCATATAAGTAAAGTCGCCCTATTTGACGCCTCCTTCTCTTCTCAATTGTTTGTAGTATTCAACCAGAGATACCTCTCTCGCCCCATCCCCACATATGCTTGTTTTTATACCGTACCCACTCCTGATGTGTGTGTGTGCTGATGTTTCCCTATGGCTGTGTGTTATACAGCCGGGCTTCTTTTACTCGACAACGGTCTATCCGAATAGTTGGTGTCATCCGAAATAAATATTAGGTCCCGATGTATTCTTATGCACGTCGTATTGAAATTGGCTATTCGAAATCATGTGTAATTCGAAATAAAACGAGGTCGGACTGTATGTTACTATATTTGGCAGGGGGACAGTGGAGGGCCATTCATATGCTACGACGATAACGATACCCCGTACCAAGTAGGGATCGTGTCGTGGGGTTCCGAAGATTGCTGGGTAGGATTCAATGTCTACACAAGGGTCTCCCGGTACACTCGATGGATTGAACGGTATATGTAGATGAGGCAATGAATGGACACCGAATCGGACTGAAGCCACACAAACAAACAACTCTTAACATTGTATGCGCCGCTGTATGATTTTCAACCTCTTTTGTAAGTGAAGTCATTTTACAGAAAACGTCACATGTGACGTCACCATGTACTGTTAGTAAGCAATATTTGCGCCATATGGCAATATGAAAACGATGTGACCATATTGAGTAAATACTGTCGCCTACTTGCAAATATTGACAGGATGCGTTTGCTTAAAATGACCTGTCTTATAAAAAAAGTGGTTGGAAATCATACAGCGGCGCTCATAATTATAACAGTTTCATGAAGTTTTGACAAGGTACTGTGTACTGGTGAAAACCACTTACCCCTTCATTGTGTATTTTGAGAATCTTAACAACATCATAGATCAGTGATCTAAACGATGGATATAACTTCAACAGGTTTACATCGAATGTTAGCACTTTTGACCAGTATGTGTATGTTTTTATGTTATATGTTATGATGTATTTTGCACTAAAAGTCAAAGTAAATGTTCTGTTCAATTCAGTTGTATCATAATTCAGCTGCATAACATTGATTTTGACGAAGCAAGTATCGTCTCGAAACTGCTTTTTAAAACCTGACCAATCATATTTTATCCAGGAGGCACCAAACGGGGTTTCGTTCACCCAAGAGGCACAGCACGGGGTTTTCGTTAGATGTGCGTTCGTTAGCAATTTGAATTTTGCCCGAAGTAGTTAATATGTTTAAGCATATATGAAATGACGCTGATAAGACAGGTCCATGGTTATAGTTTATATAGATCCGAGTTAATTTTTGTAAAGATTTGATTTTATCATGTTGCAAAAAACATTATTTCACTTAACATACCAGAAGACATCGTATATATTTCTTGTTTAACAATATGTTATACTTGCTAATCGACAAAAAGCTGCTACATTGTCAAGTAAATAGACAAAAACATTAAATACATCATGTGTATAGCTCTTTAATATTTTTATTCCACATCACAAAATGAATTAACATGTATCATTGTAAAGCGTTGTGTATGTTAAAAAGACAGGCTCGTCATTACGATTGTATCACAGGAGATTGTCATGTGTTCTCTCTCGTTCTATTTGCCTTCAATATATAAGTATACATGATACTATATATACATATACTATAGAAGGGATAAAGGTAGGTAACTCTAGAAGAGAAAGGGGAGATGACTCTTGAAAACCTCCCGTGGATTGTATAATAAATTCCCAATCGACGTCACATATATTTCTTGACAAGAAGGGATAAAGGGAAGTAACTCTAGAAGAGACAAGGAAGATCACTCGTGACAACCTCCCGTTGATTGTATACAAACTTTGGTGCAAACTATTGTTTGTTTTATGTTTGTTTTATGTTTGTTGTTTGTTTTATGTTTGTTTTATGTTTGTTGTTTGTTTTATGTTTGTTGTTTGTTTTATGTTTGTTTTATGTTTGTTGTTTGTTTTATGTTTGTTGTTTGTTTTATGTTTGTTTTATGTTTGTTGTTTGTTTTATGTTTGTTTTATGTTTGTTTTATGTTTGTTGTTTGTTTTATGTTTGTTGTTTGTTTTATGTTTGTTTTATGTTTGTTGTTTGTTTTATGTTTGTTTTATGTTTGTTGTTTGTTTGTTGTTTGTTTGTTGTTTGTTTGTTGTTTGTTGTTTGTTGTTTGTTTTATGTTTGTTTTATGTTTGTTTTATGTTTGTTTTACTTCTATATGCCGATGATATTATATATCTTTATTTTCCTCCAAATAAGGAGAGCATAAATATTTACAAGAACATATAATATATAAAGAGACTTTACACAAGACATATAGTGTATAAAGAGACTATACACAAAAAATATAGTATATAAATTCACAAAACATCAAACTAAGATACCAAACAGTATAGAACAATATGAAAAACACTTAATGTTTTCACTTTAAAAAAAAACAAGTGTTGTGCATACGTAAGTGTAATTTGATCTAAGTGTCTTCGTGTTTAATGATATACATATCAGCAGATAATACGTACTCAAATAGTTTTACCACAAATGGCACAATTAATGTGATAATATTTTAATCAAAACACAGTGTAAATGAGGGTAATGCAACTTTCCTATTAGTACTAGAACAAATAACTTTAAAATACGTTTACACTGATCACGCAAAGACATACGTATTCTAGAACGGTATTGGTCACCAGTTTCAACTTCATACAGTAACGACATGAGTAGCGATGTTGAGTGTTGATTTTTTTCACACTGAAAAAGCACATGACCAACTAAATCAAGAGTACGTCTATTGCATTTGCTGCATTTCCAATGTTCGCGACTGGACAAAGACATTGAAATCAGAGTATTTACGCGGCAACACGCACGTTTAACTTCCTGACGACGACTCACAGTGTCCCAGAGAATAGAACAACCAATTGTTTGTATGACACCTGTTCCGCCCAATTCACCTAATGAATACATCAAACTATTGACAGACGAGGTTTTCCAGCTCATATCGACTGACTTACGCACACATGATTTCCAAGAAAATTTTGATGGAAATATACCTGTTCTAACATAGTCGTCGTATATATACTTCAAGTCATATTTCACTAGAATACGAACAATATCTGGAATGAAACCTCGCTGCACGGACCATTGGTATGAAGTAACACGATTTACAAACACTTTCTTTGCCATATAATCACACGGTAAACGGCACAACTGACCAAGTAATAAAAGTTTGCGTTTGTCTATAAGGACTTCTATGGGTGGAATATCTGCCGTTACCAGAGCGTAGTTCGAGTGACTGTATTTATTAAGACACTGCATGTGTTTTATACAGTATAGGTGTACAGCTTGTAGAGACATAATGTCTTTATTTGAATATGTTGTCCAATGTTCACATCCAAAAAAGCAGGGGCAAATAAAAGAAATATTAAGTTTATTTTCAATAATAAAGAGTTAGGAAAAGTAAAAAAAAATACGTTGGAATCATTTTTACAACAGCGGGTTCTTTTAACGCTACATATGAAGCCCTGTCAGGCCAAGCTTTGAAATCTTTATTTAAATTAAAACCATACTTCATTAAGTTTCCAAACATGTCTGTCAGTCATAAGTTTGATTTTTGATAAACTTATAGTTCCTGTACTTTGTTATGGTAGTGAAATTTGGGTTTTTTACGACGCAAATAAGATAGAAAGTATTCAATTACAATTTTGTAAACAAACATTGGGTGTAAGATCACACACACAGAATAGTTTTATTTATGGTGAGCTTGGTAGATACCCATTAAAGATAAGGCGTTTATGTAATGTTATTACAAACTAGTTAAAAATTGTTCGATGTCCTAAAGAGAAATATACTAACATTACATATAATATTATGTTTAACGCGTTAGAGCAAAAGCCAAACAGTAAGTGTTGGGCAAAATATGTTCAAACTATATAAGAAACACATGGTTTGGCTGATGTTTGGCTGAATCAAGGAATTGGTGATGTAGACGCGTTTTTATCAATATTCAGACAACGACTTTATGATAATTATTTACAAATTTGGAATAGCGATGAAGAAAATTCATCTAGAGCTAGAACTTATAAATTATACAGTGCTTTTAGTTTTCAAGCTTATTTAGATTTTATTAACATTGAAAAGTTTCGCTTTGCATTTTGTCGTCGACGAACATCTGTTCATAGATTAGAAGTAGAAGCTGGAAGATGGTATAAGCCTGTACAAATACCATATAACGAAAGAAAATGTAGATTATGTAATGTCCTTGGAGATGAGTTTCATTTTGTATTAGTGTACTGCCTCAACAAAACTGGATTGTCTAGCAGCAAGTTAACCCGAGGGGCACGATCATAAACCGAGACGGTATGATGATATAAACTTTAATGATCTTCATACAAGCCATACAATTCTATGCCAAAATAGTGCCGTGACGTGGTAAAAAACTGTAAACAAACAAAAAGGCACATTAAATAATTTGACAAGCTTAACAAATAGTTGTTGAAATAAATGACGCAGTATTGATAATATTAATGGCACTTCAGCACAGACTAGAAACATAATTCAGTAACACAAATTTATAGCAAAAATAGCACACCATACATATTTTCAGAATTATCAGTCTTACATGTTATCTCCAAAGTAATTAACGTTAAACAAGGATGTCTGGACACTATACAAATATCAAAGATCCTAATTAAAACTTTTAGGTACGAAAATGTCAGGGTACGAACAATTGTTACGAATAAATCGAACGGCGATCTCTTTAAGAAAACAATTACAATCAAGAATTCGCATAACACAGTGAAATAGAGTTAATAATAAACCAATACCTACACTGTGAGGGGCTAACATATGACCAAAAATGGATTGAAGGCGTGCAAACGCCAGAAATGTCTTGTTTCCCGCGGATAAGTAAGTACAAAAACAACTTGATTCACAATTTACGCGAAGTTCCAAAAATTTAACCGAACTCAACTATAAAGACATAGGAAGAGACCTGGTTCCAGAACACTCCCCGTCTGATATTGCAAATATCACTATAAAAGGTCTAGTACGTGACGACGTACACTTATTCGCATGCAAATGCAAGTTTCAAATGCATGAAATGCAAATTTCAATTACACAAAATGCAAAAAATGAAACGGTGAAGTCAAAAATCCCTCTTATCTTTCCAGAATTATACTGAACAAAGTGATTGCTAAACACAAGTAAACGCAAAATAAAGAAATCAATAAAAGAGTAAAAATGAACACGACTAGTACAATGCACATACTGACTAGTAAACTTGTAAAGTACATCAACTGACAAGCACTCGAACACATATTGAATAATGCTTGCCAACTAGTTTCCAAAATTGTAAAAACGTAATAATTCAAGTCCGAATTACATAACAATCGAAGTAATGAACACAACCAATATTTACTAAACAGACTAAACACAACTAGAGTTCATATATAAATGTCACGTTTGAACACATTTGGCATCGCGTTTTGAACACACATTCCAGTTCGTGCACGCACATTAAATATAGCCATTATGAACACAGTTATATCCCTACTACATCAGTCTATTCCTGATCTTCTGACAACAAAAGAATAACTTCAGTAACCGGACGAATTAATGTTCTGCGTTTGCCATCTTGGAATACGCGAATCTCAACACTGCGAACTAAGTCATCAACTCCAGGAAAGGTATTGGTCACAATGCCAACTGGCCACGAGTTTCGACACACTTGTCTATCTCTTAGTAAAACAACATCACCACACACTAAGTTTCTCCGCTTTGTTTTCCACTTTCTTCGTTCTTGTAGAGTTTGGAGGTACTGAGATGTCCATCGCGTCCAAAATGCATCCGCGAGCATTTGTACTCTTTTCCACTGCTGTTTGTACATATCTTTGGTCCCAAAGGCGATCGAAGTTACAACTGTGTCTGGTTTCTGGGTAAGTATCAAAGATGTACTCAGAGGAAATGGGTCCTCTGGGTCGGTTGACACTGGTACGAGAGGCCTCGAATTCACTATAGCACTGACTTCAGCAAGGAATTTGGTAAGTACTTCATGAGTAAGCCCGTTTCCTGGAACATTCATTAGCAGAGAGTCCAATATATGTCTAGTTACGCCGATCATTCTTTCACAAACACCTCCCATGTGGGAAGCATGTGGCGGATTGAAAATCCAAGTACAACCGTTGTTGTAAAGGAAGGCTCCAATTTTGCCTTCTTTTACGTTCAGAGAGTCTATACCAAGTTCCGCAGTTGAACCAATGAAATTCGTCCCTTGATCAGACCTGAAGCGTTTGACAGGTCCTCTGATAGCGATGAATCTTTTAAGAGCATTGATAAAAGATGAAGAGCTGAGCTCTTCCAGAACCTCTATGTGGATAGCTCGGGTAGTAAGACACGTAAAGAGCACAGCCCACTTCTTGCTGTTTGCTTGACCTCCTCGCGTGCGACGGGTCACGACGGAACAATGTCCAAAACAGTCAACGCCCACATTGGTAAATGGAGGACCTGGTTCTAAGCGATCTGCTGGAAGGTCAGCCATCTTCTGAAACTCAAGATTACCTCTTAGTTTCCGACACTTTATACACTTGTTCAAAACTGACGATATCAGACGTTTACCTCCCGTTATCCAGAACCCAGCTGATCTGATGGCACCTGCCGTAATATGTCTTCCTTGATGTTGAGATAGTTCATGGTAATGTCGCACTATAAGCAACGCAATGTGACTTCTTCCAGGAATTAGGATAGGATACTTTTCCTGTTGAGTGATACTAGCATTTTTTAGCCGTCCTCCTACTCTGATAAGACCTCTGCCATCCATGTAAGGGTTCAGAGATGAGATTGAACTAGTCCTAGAAGCTAGCTTGCCATCTTTCAGACATTCTATTTCTTCACAGAAGGTTTCCTTTTGTACTTCCTTGATCACAAGTTTTTCAGCGAAGTCAAATGCTTCAATAGTTTTAGGTTTGAAACTCACACTATCACCACTTCTGTTATTACGGTAACTAGATGCAACATGTCTAAGTCTTGAAATGGTCTCTACAAGTCTCTTCCAGCTTGAGAATCTACTAAACCGATGTGATCCTAGTGAAGCTGAATTCATGTCCATTGCATCCGTTTTAAAGTTAACTACTTCTAGTCGCACTTCTTTATCGTCATCAGACTCAAGCATTTCAAATGACGCCGTACCAGCAACTTCTTCTTTCAGCAAAAATGACGGACCTGTGAGCCACAAACTTTCACATATTTCTGAAGCTAGAATGGATCTTGTACCTTGATCGGCTGGATTGCTCTTAGTATGTACATAAGACCATTGATCTGGCTCTGTAGCACTTCGGATTCTCTGTACACGATTAGACACATAGGTATAGAATCTTCTTGACTGATTGTGGATATATCCCAAGACGACCTTGCTGTCTGTGTAGAATTTGAAATCCCGAATAAGCAAACCAAGTTGATGTGAGATTGACTCGGCAACTTCAACAGCAAGTACCGCTGCGCATAGTACCAGTCTAGGTATTGTGTGACCCTTCATGGGAGCAACTTTGGCCTTGCATAGCACAAATCCTAAATTTGAAATGTCGTCTTCTGACGTCTTTAAATAGCCTACTGCTGCAATTGCCAACTCTGACGCATCAGAGAAAATGTGCATGGACTTATGTTTGCAACCACGGAAAGACCTGGGAACGTAAACACGCGGAATTTTCAGCTCATGTAAGTTACTCAGCGAATCTCTCCATTGTTCCCAATGATGTCGATGTTCCTCAGGTAGAGGTGCATCCCAGTCGACTGTACCAATTGCCGTAGTAGTAATTTGCCCTCTATGACCACAGGCGCTAAGAATCCCATAGGATCAAAATACTGTTAACAGTCGATAGCAATCCACGGCGAGTGTATGGTTGTGGATCCATTGAAACACGGAACAGAAATGAATCCGATTCAAGATCCCATGCGACTCCAAGGCTGCGTTGAGTTGGTAGAGATTCCATACCCAAATCGAGATCTTTGATATCTATCACTAAATCTTCAGAAGGGAAGGCAAGCATTACTTCCTCTCGATTGGAAGCAATTTTGTGAAGTCGCAGATTGCCTTCTGACTTCAATACTTCCTGGGTTCTTCTTATCAAGTCTACAGCCTCGTCTACAGTTGGAAGAGAAGTTAACCCATCGTCTACATAAAAATCACGGCTGACAAATTCAGATACATCAGTACCTAGAGTGCTCTTGCTAGCAGTTTTCCTCAGGCCGTAGGTGGCAACCGCTGGAGATGCAGTGTTCCCAAATACATGCACACATATTCTAAAATCCACAATGGGTTTGTCTAAGTCATTTTCAGCGTGCCAGAGAAACCTCAGATAGTTTCTGTGCTCCTTGCTCACTCGGAAACAGTAAAACATTTGTTGAACGTCGGCTATAACTGCTACAGATTCACGTCGAAACCGAAGTAATACACCCAGCAGACTGTTGGTGAAATCTGGTCCAGACAACAATACATCATTCAGTGCTAACCCATGGTGCTTGGCAGCAGAATCAAAAACCACCCTGACCTGATCTGCTTTTTTAGGATGATATACTGGGAAAATAGGAAGATACCAACACTCTTCTCCATGCGCTAACGCTGGGGCCTCTTCAGCATGGCCATTCTCGATAAGCTTTTCCATGAAATCCAGGAAATGTTTTTTCTTAACGGAGTCTTTACTTAGACTTTTATCAAGAGTTCGGGCTCTTGTTAGAACCTCAAAGTAATTGTTTGTGAGCCTTGGTCTTGGTTGCCGGAATGGAAGCGGACACGTCCAATTGCCATCTTTATCCTTGTCAAAACTTGTTGCCATAACTTTCAGAAATTCTCTATCATCTACTGACAGTCCAAGTTTTTCATCTTCTTTTGTATTTATAAACACATTCTGACCGAAGGATTCATATTCTTCGGCTTTACACTTGTAGTGGTCTACAGACTGGTGACAATTTGGTGCATCCAAAAGTTTCAGTGTGTTTGCACATGGTTCAAATAGCGTAGCTCGCCCATTTGTAAGAATATTAGTCTTGTTGACATTGATCTGTTCTGGACAGTGCACCTTTCCCAAACAACTTTCACCGATAATGGTCCATCCGAGCGGAAGCTTTTGGGCATAAGGTGTGTTATCAGGCCCTATACGCTGGTCCATCACATGATGTGCCTTTGTAACATCACGTCCGATCAACATCATTATGTGAGCGTTACTATTCAGTGGAGGAATATAACAGGCAATGTCTTGTAAATGAGGATAGCACTGAGCTACCTCTGTCGTAGGAATCTCATCTCTATTGTTTGGAATATAACATTCAGTGATTGTCGGCAGCTGAATTCGTGTACCCTTGTCGTACGATTCAAAGACAAGACCCCCTAATCTTCTTCCAGACGTGCGAATCTTCCCGGAACATGATGTAAGTATGTAGTATGCTTCATTTCCCTTATCTCCCATCATATCAAAGAAACTAGAGTTTGCCATCGATCTGTTACTTTGGTCGTCGATGATAGCATACAGCTGTACACACCTTTCCGGATTAGTCTCTAAATACACACTGCCAAGAGTAATTTTTGCACATGATTTTCCAGGAAACCTTTCACCGCATATTTGAGTACATGCTGAAGACACGAACTTTGACCGAGTTGTCTCCCCGCCATGCGTTGTTACAGGTGATGAAACACTACGATCTGTGAAATGAGCATTGACATGAAGCGCAGTAGGATGACCTTCACTTTGACATTCTTTGCATTTCACTGTTTGTGGGCAATCTAGTTTCCTGTGTGACGATGATTCACAGCATTTGAAGCATATCTTCTCTTCACGAAGAAACCTAAATCTTTCCTGCAATGGTTTAGATTTAAATGCACGACAATTGTTCAGTGAATGTCCTGTATGATGCAACGGACACCTTTGATTTTCAGTGAAACTGTTGGCTTCAGTTGTGATATTGTTGGTTTCAGTTTTCTTAACGGCTATAGTTCTCTCCCTTTGTTTAAAAGGGGGGCGATCAGTGTTTGAATATGACACATCGTAAGCAAAACTTGGGTTGTTTATAATCTTGCTCTGCTCTCGCGGAAATACAGCGAACACGCTAAATGGCGGATACACAATGCCATGCAGTTTCATATATCTGACAGCAGTCGCTGTCTACTTTTCCTGCAGATTATGTGGAAGTTTGTTCACAAGTGGCGTTACTCCAGTTGATGAGTCATAATGTCCAAATAAATATTGAAGATCTCTGTCCGCCTTGACCGACTCGATTTCTGAGACTAAATCTGTAAGTTCATATAACCTTTTATTTTCTTTCAATGTCAACCTTGGAAAACTCTCAATTCTTTTCTTCAATGATGCTTCTAATATTTCAGGACATCCATATCTTTCATCAAACCTTTCCCAGATTCTGCGCACACCAACGCCTTTATGCAAATAACGTGTTTCTGGGACTCTAGACCTGACCATTTCTGTAGAAGATCCAACTCTTCTAGCGGGGTAACTTGAAGTTCATTCATGATGGTTTTAAATGAGGTCTTCCACATGCGATAATTCTCTGGTTTATTGTTAAAACTGGATATACGGGATAACAACAAATCCTTCTTCAGCAAGAATCGCGTCAGATCCGACACCACTGCACCGCTCTGCAGCTCCTCAACACCTTGTGGTTGCCTCCAAACACTTGCACGACGAACCGGACTGTTGGCATCCACAGTGGGGCCAAAACAAATTTGGGAGCACCCACCCTCCTCATAAACAGAGTTCACATTATGTTCTACCGAAGTATCACGAACCCCAACTGTCGGTACATTCGAGTTAACAACATTGTCAGTTTCAGTGGGCTGTATTTTATTAACGTATTCACGTGTACGAGCATGGGGATCTAGATTATCGGTCCTAGACAACTGGCTGCCAAGGCTTGTCATCTCCGAAGTGCATTCTGATGCTTCAAGTACATCTACTTCTGCTTCAACGGCTGCAGCCTCACGTGTTTGCGACAATAGTTCAAGATCAATAGCGATATCAGCTTTCTGTCTCTGTGTTTTCGCGACTTCGAACACATTTTGTTCTTCTAATAAAGTTTGTTTCTTTTTTAACTCTGCTTCCATTTTTGAAAATTGAAGCCTTACTTTTGCTGCTTCTGCCTTCGCTTTTGTCAGTACAAATAATGAACTAGCGTTACTTCTCTGCGATGAAGTTCTCGATCTCAATGACCGACCGGACCGGACTGAAGAAGTTTCATAATTTAAGTTCATAATTTTCATCAGAATACTGTCTTTTGTAGAACGCGCAATCATTTCACGACTTGCTTTGAGTCAATTGTGATCACTCGCGAGATCATTACTTTCATGTGTGTTAGTTCTTGAACAAAATTCAATAAGTTCTCAAGAAACTATATCTCCACAACTGTCCACTGTCTCAATATCAGATTCGACTACTTTCCATGCCTTGCGTATTTGATTTTGATACTTGAAATACTGTTCACCAAAGGCGACCCTCCCCTTCTCCGTAAGGGTCCGGATGCGTGGTTCTTCATCTTCCGCCATTCTGTCAACCTTCAGTTTTTTTTACTGTACTGCCTCAACAAAACTGGATTGTCTAGCAGCAAGTTAACCCGAGGGGCACGATCATAAACCGAGACGGTATGATGAAATAAAATTTAATAATCTTCATACAAGCCATACAATTCTATGCCAAAATAGTGCCGTGACGTGGTAAAAAACTGTCAACAAACAAAAAGGCACATTAAGTAATTTGACAAGCTTAACAAATAGTTGTTGAAATAAATGACGCAGTATTGATAATATTATTGGCACTTCAGCACAGACTAGAAACATAATTCAGTAACACAAATTTATAGCAAAAATAGTACACCATACATATTTTCAGAATTATCAGTCTTACATGTTATCTCCAAAGTAATTAACGTTAAACAAGGATGTCTGGACACTATACAAATATCAAAGATCCTAATTAAAACTTTTAGGTACGAAAATGTCAGGGTACGAACAATTGTTACGAATAAATCGAACGGCGATCTCTTTAAGAAAACAATTACAATCAAGAATTCGCATAACACAGTGAAATAGAGTTAATAATAAACCAATACCTACACTGTGAGGGGCTAACATATGACCAAAAATGGATTGAAGGCGTGCAAACGCCAGAAATGTCTTGTTTCCCGTGGATAAGTAAGTACAAAAACAACTTGATTCACAATTTACGCGAAGTTCCAAAAACTAAACCGAACTCAACTATGAAGACATAGGAAGAGACCTGGTTCCAGAACAATTAGAATGTCCGTTATATCAAGAAATTCGTCAAGTTCATATAAAAAAATATTATTGGAAAAATGCAAATATCATTAAATTTATTGACTTGATCAATTCAAATAACAAAACTATTATAATAAATCTTGCCATGTATACTTACAAATCATTTGAAATGAGAAACAAACATTTTATATGAATTAATATACTCTCATGCAGCTTAGTACTTCACGTTTCCCTTGTCTTACTATATTTACATTAATTTATAGATACTATTGTGTATTTTTCAGTATAATGTTTATAATTATGGTTCATTAGATATTATTATTATATGTAAAATTAACGCTTTTTATATAGTATCAAATTTTGTACTAAAACTGTTGAAACTATTTACATATAATATATTATTATGATAGTGTTAATGTGGCAATTGACCACGTATATTGTAATTGTTCAACTGGTAATTTTGTATACTCATAGGCTGTAAATTGACCCTTCCTCAGATATTTGATTGACTGGCCGATTGGCCAATCAGATAACGGGATTTCGACACACCCCCAGCAGCTCGCTTACCTTAGACAAACCTTAGACAAACAGGAAGAGATTACCGTGGGATAAAACATAAGGTTTAATAGATTTCTGATGATGAAAGCATTGTGATTATATTATATTATGTTAATATGTGACAATGGTGAAAAGATGCAGCTACGGGTTTTATCATTCGGACAGCAGATATCCGGAGAAACTAGAAAAAATGAAATATTTATTTATATCGGCTTTACTGGGAGGGTGCAGACATTAGAAATTAATTAAAAAGTATAGCCCTAGAAGATGAAGAAACACACTATTACAACTTAAAATATGTTTCTTTTACATACATATGCAAGCAACAACACACTGTTAAACAATTTTACACTGAATAGCTAAATTCTTGCTTAATTATGTCACTCGAATCAATAATTAGAAAGCGGTGAAGGTTTATTTCGCAACACTATCCATCTCATCTACTGGTTTTAATAAGTTGCAATTTATATAAATGTCTGATATGATCAATATATCTGCAGGTTGAATGAACATTATATCATTTTGATAAACAACAATATTTGACTTTTACAATCATTTGCTTAGTGTGGACATTTCTTTATAAATTAGTTATAAAGGCCTAATTAGTAAAACTAAAATGCTCAGAATCAATTATAAAATCAATAATTGTTGACATTAAAAAATAGTATAGCCATAAACATATGCAGAAAAAATATTTTTAGTCTTGTTTTATTCTAGTGAAAAAATGTAAATACCGGTGATTTACTGGTATTGGTTACTCACTGTTGAGTAGGACTATTTCTTTCAAACGTAATTTATAAGAGTTAGAAAAGTTCTGATTTCTTCATTATTTCATTTACTATAGTGTTTAGAGTTTATGATAGGACAGAAATTAGTAATAAATCATGTTTAAAGCCTAAACATTACACCTATGTTGAATTAAGTTCTTAAATAATAAACACATTTTAGAGCATTCACCACAGATCTCGACCTGATCAATGGTCTTTCAGTTTAAGTCTATAAAAATATTTGACACTTCTGATCTCAACTGTACTGTATATAATGTGTCAGATGGTGACAGGAAACACTAATTGGATGTATATTGGATTCCAACTGGGGCAGACAAAGAGAAATGCTAATTAGGGGTCTGGACAAGATTGATATCTAGATAGTGCACACAGGGGACAATATTGTTTATTGCGTAATATTATATAATAGCCAAACTTTGCCTTGTTTCTTTAAGGCATAATTTCTAGAAATTTTAGAAATATGTGTTGAATGATTTATTGATGATTTGAGAAATAATCCTAATATAGTAATGTCTGTCCACTGTATTTATTAAACATACTATTTTTTCAATTTCAATGCAAAATATTTTCCACATGGACTTTTAACAAATATTTGTGATGTCAGATTATAATAGACATTACAAAATATCCTTATATTATCCAAAAGATGTCAATTTTGTGCATTTTTTGTGGCTGTAGTATAAAATATGTCTATTCGAATAAGACGCTTAGCTATGATGTTGATTTTCCTAACATCATTTTTGGTCTGACACAGACGGTTTTGAGTACTAATTTCTTATCAGGAAAACAAGCAGGCGTAAAATGCAGAGTCAAAGTTTGATCACGAAGATGATTCAACGCAAAATCGCTCGGAAGAGACCCCAAAATTACATTACGTTTATTATTGTCGGTCGCCATTTTGTAAAGCGCTTGTCTTACGTAGTTACAACGAGCACCAGTTGCTAAGGTGGGCGTGGCTACAGTGCGAATGAGGAAGGGTCAATTATAATGTATCGAGAAATAAACGAACATATAAAACAATCCTAGTCGACGTCAAATGTATTTCTTAGACTAGAAGGGATACGGGAGGTAACTCTAGAAGGGAAAATGTGAGAAGTCACGTATATTTCTTTGACAAGAAGTGGACTTGATCTACCCCTCACAATTGTCACTATTTTTGTTTTATTATTAATTCACTGTTATACTCATGACGAGTTTCGATGATTTTACGAATTATTGTGAACAATGATATATAATCTTCAACAGTTGAAAAATTACAAACATTATTGATGATAATTTAAACACAATATATTGTATATAGGTCGGAGAATTTCGTCGAGATATTTTTAATTGCCCATTGGGAGCGTTGTATTCCACAACACTTCCAATTGTGTGAGAATAAAATATACATGCATTACCTATTTCCTATTTTTGTACAGCATATCTACAATCACTTCTTTCTGTATGTTGGTATAAGATATGGGAGACAGAATTAAAAAAGCTTTCCGGTCAAACTGCTCTGATTCGGCTTTGTATTGATTCGCGGCATAAAGATACTGGCCTTATGTTCACAAAAGTATCACTGACCAGAATAGATTTGCACTAATACATGGTCAGGGGAGTAGAAAAATATCCAACCAATTGAATAAGAACATAACAAATGACATTATTACAAAATGCTTATCTTGATAAACAACTTTTCCCAGAACATCAAGTGACAATTCACAACCTATTAAATATAAAAGATTGGTTAAAACACACATTTAGTTCAAATATTAATAATTGAAACTGAATCAATGTTAAGCGCCGCTGTACGATTTCCAACCTCTTCTTTAAGTGACGGCATTTCCAGAAAACGTAGCATATGACGTCAACATGTACTGACAGTAAACAATATTTGCCCCTCTTGGCAATATGAAAACAAATTTAAGTGACCATATGGAGTAAGTTTTGTTTCCTGTCTGCAAATAGTGACATCACATGTTGCGTTTTCTTGAAATGACGTAAATTACAGAAGGGGTTGTAAAATCCCACAGTAGCGATATGATCATGTTTTGTTTAGTAATAATCTTCTGAATAGTTCAACGTCACTGAATGGCTGATATGACGTCGTCAACGTATAAAGGTAAAGGCTATGTTTTTCGACGAATCGAAAACCTCGTTGAATTTCGTAGAGTGTCACCATAGTAACCTTTCGTTTAGTGAAATTCTACAAAGTGGTTTCAGAAGATATATTTTTATAACCAAAACAGGAAGGCGGCCATTTTGTTGTTGTTGTTGTTGATGATCAATCGCGATGCCTTGTTGTACAAATATATTGTCTCACTAAATGTTGTGTGATAAACATCAGAACATGTACACTTGGCATAGTTATTAATAATGGCATACGCGAAAAATGCATGTTTCGGATTACACGCCAGAAAGATATTAAGACAATGTGATAGAGTATAAGAATAATGGGACAAAAATAAGCACATGGGCTATGGAAGGTAGATAACGTAGAAAAAAGATCAACTCCTGAAGTTTCAGGTTTCATAAGCAGTTAGTTGCCAATCAATGACGTAGTATGAGCAGGATGAACCAGGAGAAACGTTGTCCGTCTGGATTGAGATGTTTCTATTTTAAGGAGCCACTCATATGTTTCACATTTAAATGTTTTTATTTTTAAAAAATGAAGCAGCACTTTTTTAAGATTATTGTTTGAAGTACCCTAAACAAATATTTAACAAGCAGGATCAACTATTTCGTCAGTATCAAAAAATGAAAAATGAAAGATTGCCATATTCACATATCAGTACTTCCCTCTGCAGTATAAGTGCATTTTGTGTCACCAACCCTGTCGCAATGCCTCATATGGGGAATCATCTGCGTTCAGAGGTCCAAAATATGTCTGCTGTCCCCCTGCCTGCCACCATTGGGGCAAACTATAGATGGTTCATACGAATGACAAAGAACATTTCGTTTTTTTTTCTTTTCTGTGTAAGGCAAACTAACACAAGTTTCATACTTAAAGCAGTAGTGATTAATTACATACAATCAGTAACACAACCACAACGTAATTGTCTGCAAATATTTTCTGGAATGCTGGACAGTTTGCAGGCACTTGGGAAAACTTTTAAAAACCTGAAAAAGAAGTACAGCATTGTTACTGCCTTTATCGCATTAACTGTTTAATTGTCCTGCTTTAATATATTGCAAATACATCCAATGCACAATCTAACAAATACGCTATAGGAACATTCATACAAACTGCTTACTTACTCACTGACCGACCGCCTGAAACTGGTCCGATTCAAAAAAAAAATCACATATATTTCTTTTAAATTTCTTAAAGTCTAAGACAATCGAATGTCTTCTGTGTATGTGAGTGATCGTGACCTTTCCTTTGTGTTATTGATTTCCTATTTTATGATAATTATGGTATTCTATATTTATAGGATGTCCGCTCGCCTTATCTATGCAGTTCAAAACAACTCACACGCCACCTGGCGACAAACTCATACATCCGGGTGATATACTGACTGCATTGTACTTTATAGTCAGTCCACCTCTGGAGATCGATACAGAAAACAATATTATGGATATTTTAGATGGGTTTCAAATATTCTCAATTCAAATCCAAAAATACGTTGAATACATTAATGATACTTTTTATATCACGACAATGTGAGCAGTTGAACAATTACCTCCCTTGAATTGTTTAGCTGTAATGAGTTGATTCCCTTAGACTCCTACCCACCCATGCAACAGGGAGCGTTTATTAACATGTAACCATCGACGGATAATCAAGGGATTATTGAGAGTAACGGAATGGATCGGTAGTTGTTTTCCTACGAGGCCCAACCATTTGTACTATATTCAGTATGGCTGGAATTAGTTTTAAAAGTTATTGACCAGGTTTGATAGTCAGTAGCTACAAGCTCTAGTCTAGGTATGTATTGTTCAACTACAATTGATGATCCATTTGAGACCCTCTGTATGTATACTTTAAAAGTTTGTCATTAAACTGGAAAAAGGACTAATTAATAGATTTAATTTTATCTCGGCTTGAAAATTTTAAAAACTCCGGTCGCAAGCCCATTTGTTCCCCTTGACACGGAAGTTGGAAATGTTACCCCAGAGAAAGGCATTCTATGAGAAATTTTAAATAATAATAAATTTCAGGTAAAGATGATATATTTGGAGGGGACCTGACGGATCTGTCTAGTTCAGGAAAATCTGTGTACTTTGTTCATGCATTGAGTTATTGTGATATCAACAAAATTGAACTGCATGTATTGAAATAAACGTTAAATATGTACCCAGAGTTCTCGAAAGAGTTTATGGATAAAATACAAGTGACATTTAATTTGAAAAGGGTAAGACATTTTAAATGATTCAATTGTTTTCATAATGCATTGTTTAAACAGTAGTTCTTCTTCATTATGTGCAATTTCTAAGTGTTTTCACATGAGTCACCAGTTCTCTCCCTTTATCTATATGTATAAGTTACTGTGTATATACTATATAAGGGATAAAGGGAGAGAACTCTCTGGAAAGAGACAAAGGGAGATAACTCGTGACACTCTCCATTGCTCTGATGCGTGTGGGAAAGTTGTCAGATGCCGGCGACAGAACCTGTCAGTATGAGCGACTTTAGCGGGTTACCTCCCCTTGATCACACTATAGGTGGCGCTGCTGTCGAGTATGTCCTTCATCCGGATAATCTCGGATTTTATCGCTCCGCCCACGACATTGTTGTTTACCGAAGCGTTTGACAGTTTTGACAGTAAGACATTGAAAGTGATAAATCATGCCTGAAAAATCCATCAGTAACCTGCGTACAGGCCCATCCAAAAAGATGAGGTTATTATAGCCCGATGCAGAATTGAGCACACACGTCATACACACTCCTGGCTGTTTGGCCGGAATGCCAGACTGGACTGCATGCCATGTAATACGCCTTTCACAGTACAACATTTTCTTGTCGACTGTGTTAACCTTCAACAAGTCCGTTCCCAATTTTTCAATACCACTGACATTAAAAGTATCTTTGAGACTGTACAAGTTGGAAAAATTATAAGCTAAATCAAAGATATTGGCTTTTACAACAAACTATGATAAGTTTTTAATCCATACTAACATATATATTACATTTACCGGTGAATGAGGATTGCCTCGCTCACCCCGGTACATAAAATATATTCTTACACTAATGATCCCAATTTTTATCCACTATATTTACACCTAATTAACACATACAGGTATATCACGTAGCCATTTTAGTTTCACATATTCTTTACATTCGTTGCGCGCTAAATGACCAAAGCTGTCGATGCGCCGTAAAAAACAACATGTAATCTAATCTATCAAAATATATTTCTTATATTCTTGTTTTAATTAGTTGTAATTTATATATATCGGAGCTAAATTCGCAATAAATGCTTATTTAGCGCAACTTAAATAATTTCTCGCATTTATATTTGATCAAATAATTTTGGCATTATTTGTGAAAAATATAAAATTTGGGTGACCTTACCAGTATTGGTTACTTACTTTTGAGTCTGTCTTTCAATAGTAATTTAAATTTAGAGGAGTGAGAAAAGGTGTTATTTCTTCATTTAATATTTCATTTGCACTGGGTGTTTACAATTTATGTAAGTAGAACAATGAGTAATATATCGTATTCTAAAGTGTCATCTAATTTGATATAAAATTCGAATGATAAATGACATTAATTAATATATATTTCTTACGGTTCATTTAATCTGATTGGTTGATGCTAATTGATTTGCAATTCATAAGCCACGCCCTAGGCAGAAGATAAGACCTAAATTTCACTAAATTGCCCCATGTGTCAGCTGTAAAAACACAAGAGTCATAAACCCCCAGGAGATCTTTATTATGTGTTAATTTCCGGTAAGATATAATTAATCCCATTGATAATTTCAACGATAAGGTCATATTAATCTTTGACCTCAATTAGTAATTTGCACAATGGGGCTGCATCTGTCATCCAAAATTATTTACTTCAAAGACTTGGCCAGCAACTTCAAACATAACATCTTGGAATGTTAATTCTTGCTCAAAATAAAATTGATGTCACAAGAATTGCTGCACAGACAATTAATACCTGGATTTGACCTCTACGTTAATATTGATTTTTACGCCTTGTGCTGGTGAAAATAGGAGACTTGTGTACATAAAAAATGTCATGATGACATATTGCTGGCGTGATCTACATCCATTGTTTGGTATTTAGGTCTTTGGTCGATCTTTACACCTTTTTAAAGATTATTTAACAAAAATTGTTTTTCATAGCAGTCTTTTAAACTATCAAAATGGCGTGGAAATATATTAATAAACAACAACAACAATACAATTAAACTTCGATGAAAATATCAGAATTGACGCTGATATCGATCTGAAATGCGGAAGGACAAAGGACCTACTCGACAACAGCGCCACCAAACGGGCACCTGTTAGACAAGGGCGGATAACCGACTAAAGTCCCCCATTGTCTGGTAGACTACGAACACTGCTTTGGTCAACTGTTCTACGTTAATGACAAAAAAATACTGATGAAAAACGGCGTTATATTCAAAACAACTCTACAGTGAACTGCTTAAAAGTGTTGTTGTGGCGTGTTCACGCGCAAATTGGTGTAATATCTTCTTCTTAAGGTTTGTTCTATAAGTCTTGAAACCACTCTTAGAATGCATATTTGCCATTGGTCTATGTTAGCGCTGTACCTAGTACAAAATACTCTTAGATGAGTCTTCAAACATAGATCATAGGACCTTTGTCCTTTACTATCTATAATGAGACAGGATGTCCAAACCATAGGCCTACTGGTCTTCGTAAAATATGTTTAGTTCATCTGGATGTACAAAACCACCATCTGTTTCGATGTGTGAGTTTTTTTATCGTAAGGTCGTATACATGTATACACGATGATTGACTATATGCTATGAATTCCTCTTACCATTCAGGGAACTTTATTTGAAACGAGAAAAAAATAGATAGACGATGAAACACTTAAGTGTATACGTCAGAAACGTCCACATATGCAATCTAAAGGCAAGAAATCAGACATTGACGGTAAATTTATACATTATTTACAACGTCCACGTCTTTATTCATTTTGAATATTGCAAATATGAGCACTGCTATTAGAGTTACAACCACTTCTGTAAGTGACGTCATTTCAAGAAAACACAACATGTGACTATTTGTAAGCAGGAAACAATATTTATTCCACATGGTCACTTCGTTTTTATATTGCGACATTGGGCAAATATTGCTTACTGTCAGTACATGGTGACGTCACATGGGACGTTTTATGGAAATGATGTCACTTAAAGAAGAGGTGAAAATTGTACAGAGGCGCTCATTTAAAGAAGAGATTGGAAGTCGTACAGCGGCACTCAATTACGTTGCTGGTTTGTTGTCTTGGCAAATTGATTCTAATACAATTATTTCAATATACATCAACTGTTATCAAAATCACAGCAAAACAATAAACACAGACAAGTTCCTTGCTGATACAAATATGGTCCGAACTACGTATGTTTACTCATTTAAAAACCTTCTCAGTGACTGACAGTCGTCCGTCGCGATGTTTCGAGTTATCCATACATTGTGTTCATTAAAAATGCTGGATGCAATGTACGTATATCTAAAGGAACACAATATATGTATATCTAAAGTTTTTTTCTGACATTTTCATTCACATACGTGTTCGTGTACATATTTTTGACAACGTTCTCGTAATCAATAAGTGCCCGACCACAGGGGATTGTCACGAGTTCTTTCCCTTCATCCCTTCCAGAGTTCTCTCCCTTTATATATATATGAAGTACTATATATACATCTACTATAGAAGGGATAAGGGCAAGATCTCTAAAAGGGATGAATGGAGGGAGCTCGTGACAATCTCTCGAGTGCCCAACTGACTGAATTCGAACAAGTTGCTTTTACGAATATATATCATTGTTTTAGTAGATTAAATGACCCTGTGTTCTTTGTCTTCAAGCGCGAGGATCACGTGCAGTGATGAGAAGACGGAGAAATGGTCAAGGTCTACAGATGGGTGAAGAAGATCAAGAGTCTAAGGCGATCGAGATTTCGCCAGAACAAGCGTTCAGTGACATTGATATAGAATTCATAGACAGGTCAACTCAAGGTAGATATACAAATATCTCTGTGCCTAGTCCAGTCAAATTTCATTTTCAATGTTTGATATACAACCATGTTCATATTGAAATTATGGTTTGCATTTTTTGTTGAGATTGTATAGTAGTTTGTATTTGCAGACGACACAGTAAAGAAAGTCAGACGACGTGATCCTGCTTTTCATAGAAGCTCGTCCCCAAAGCAACAGGCTTCTGTTGAAACTGGTAAGGTTTAAGTTGAAGTTATTCTATCGTACAGGGAGTTTATTGTAAGATCAAATATGCACACTACCTAACGTAGTGTTAATGTTAGTTTGTGGCAACCCTTCTTAAATTAATTTGATGGGCAGGTACATGATCTTATATAGATTTTACAAGTTTTTTTTTTATAGATTTTAGACATAAAAAAGTCCTTCACGGAGCCTTATATTGAATAGAGTTGTAGACACTTATGTTGGGTAAGTCGGGGCATCGCAAACAAATTTGTTTTCAGTAATTGAAGATCACTCGTACGAAACAGTGCACACTCTTCAGAGCGCCCCACTCTTCAGCACCGAACTCTCTTCAATTACATTATCAGGTGTTCCTGCTATAAGAATTTACCAGCAAGTTAACCTCTCTAGAGCAACAACCTTTAAACAACAATCAACACTTGCGTCTCGGAAAGGGTGTTGTTGCTTTGAAGAAATTTAACGGTAGTCTAGAGCTGATATCAAAATTATTTCAGTAAAACCCATATTGTAAGACCACTTAAGGGACTTCACAAAACTGGTCTTTATTATTATTATCTCATTATTGAGTTTGGTCAGTTTGTACACAGGTCATACATGTATTAACTTTTTAATGATATAATGTATATAGATCTTGGTGCGCACAAATTTCAATATTTTGTCCATATTCCAGTCAGCACGTGTATGGCACATTCTATATCCGGTGGACATTATTCAACCTCCGGTGGAACAAATCGATCCTCCTGGTGTACAAATGATGGGCAGCATCAATCCTTGGACGTTAGTGACACAGCTAATCCTGATAACTCCATTCATTATTCTAACCTTGAAGATATAGACAGCAAACTTGATCATTTGGCACAGTAAGTCAACTTTACCCTTGCACAGCCCCGATCTCTCGAAACTTCTCAAATAGAAAGCTCAGCTCAATATTGAGATTTGACTCAAAACAGAGTCAGACTTTTTGTCAATTTGCATCTCTTTATTTTTTTTAGAAAATTCTCAATCTGATTTATTTCGTTTTGAGTCCGGTCTGAGCTGAGAAGAATCTCAACAATTTGAGACAATATTTGAGCTGAGATTTAGCTCAGATTGAGATGCTTCGGCAGATCGGAGCCTGATTTCATAAAATATCTCAATAGAGATTTGTCCCACACTCAATTATTCCTATCACCTATATTTGGAGTTACATAACACAGAATCAATCAAAAGTGATGAAATGATAAAATTTTCAGATGTGTATTTATTTATGAAGTACCAACACCAATTTATTATTGTCGATAATTCACTAGTGCAATAATAAATAACGTGACGTCACAATTGCCCAGAAGGGAAAGCCATTTTAGTTATTTTTTTACAGATAAAATCTTTAACAATCTTATTTTATACATTGTAAAAAAAATACATTTATGATTACAAACTATCGATTTTCTTAAACTCGTTTGCAGTAGGTACACGTTTAATCATTTCCATGATTTTTGACAAGTCGTGCAATGTCCTGTATTATGTATAACGTAACCGATCAAATGTGTTGATATTTGAATTCAACTGGGCGTACTTATACCAGTATTAAAGAAATATTTTACTTAATTTTTAGTTCATTCCTACACAAAAATGAAAAATATGTTCTATGTAGTTATATAAATATGAGCGCCGCTGTACGATTTCCAACATCTTCTTTGAGTGACGTTATTAAATTTTACAGAAAATATGTCACATGTGACGTCACTATGTACTGACAGTAAGAACTATTTGCCCCATATGGCAATATGAAAACGAAGTGATCAAATGGAGTACATATTGCTTCGTGCTTGCAAATAGTGACATCACATGCGTTCTTGAAATGACACCACTTACAGAAGAGGTTGTAAATACCATAGCAACGCTCAAATATTCCATTATGCAAATATAATCACCGAAGATGAATACATTTTTTATTAAAGCATTAATAACGTAACTTAAGCTGAATTAACTATTATAGCGTAGCAATAGCTCATGACGTCACGTAGAAGCACTTAAAACGCAGTGAACAATTTAAAAGAAGCTAAAAAAAATTGTTTCGGCGAAATATCCGGAACATAAGTTCATCTCGTGAACACCAGACTTCAATTTTCAATCGTCTGCGGTTATGCAATATTTGTCTGATGAAATTATGCTTGCAATTCAAACGAAACAATAGAATACATGTATCCTCTGTAGATCTTAATTAAGATAACGTATACGACAAATATTATTGTTTTATATTTTATTTTTGAACGTCTGTGGTGTTATCTTAAAATTGTATCAAAAAACAAGGGTACTGAAAACTGATCAGTAGATATGTATGATCATTTTAATAGAAAAATATTGAAAGTCATTAAAACCATATTACAAATGTACGTTGATAAAGATAACATTTAGATGAATATGAAGATTAAAAACACATGCAAAATTTGTTTTTACATTGGTCAATTTACGAGGAGTGACAAAAAAGCTTCGAAACCAGTTGTATATCTTTTGCATACAACGAACTTGCATTAGTAATTCACCATACGGACACTTGAACATATTTCTTGATTTTTCATCAAAGCGAAGTGACAAATGATGTCACAGACGTGTATGAACCACAAGAAATATTCTGTGTATTTTCAATAATTAATTAGTAGAATCACAACAACAGTACTTCTTTGCCTTACGATGAGGACCGTTGCTATTATAGGCTAAACTATTATATTGAGCGAAAAAAGTGTATTCACATTTTATGACATAAACCAACATGTTGCATGCCTGTAGATAATGCAGATTTTCTTTCATTCGTTGTCAAAAAAGCTGAAAACGATTCGCGTCTATTGTCAAACACTCGTTATTTTCGTATTCAGAAAACTGGTTTAATAAATATAATATTCTATAACCACTAACACAATAATGTTTTACAAATATACTGGGAAATATTGCTAACTCGCCAATAATATTTCACACTCTTTCTTAAAGCTGCTGCATACGTCCTCAGGCCTCATGTTCACAAAGAATTAGTTTTTAGGATTAGGGTCAAGATCAAATATGGTAAAATTGTATCTATAACATATTATTAATATTCTGTGTATAATGTTATAATATTCAATTGTACCTGATCTTATATGTACCTGTCAAAAAACAAAATAAACGAGGTTACTCTAATGGGAGCCTGAAAAGAAAAAGAAAAAAAACAAGATCAAATATAGTTTCTTTCAAACCTTGTCTAAATGGTTATGCAAGGCTAATTCTGTTTACATAATGCGACAGACATGAACGTTTTGGAAAACGTGTGAGACATCAGATTTCATATCTTTTAAAGTTATACTATGCTCATTTTTTGTTCATTTGTTTAATTAACCAAACATGAACAAATATATTTCCTATGGTTAAAACATCACTAAACATGAATTTATAAAGAATGAACTCATAATGTATCAATCCATATTTGTTGAAGAAAGATGTTTGTACATCATAGCATTAAAAAAAACTTTCAGTGTTTTTAACAATCAGGCTATTTTACCACTTTTGACAGTAAGTAACATGATAAAAAAAGATTTTTTCAATCGGTTTATTCATTGCAATGGCTCTTATTAGAGATGTTTTAGCCAATGTAACAACAATACTGGATAAAACCAATTGATACATTTTATGTTCAGATGAGCCAGATACATCTTTAAGAAAGATATGGAAATTAATAAGTTTTGACCAATTCTGGAAAATTGCTCCTGCTTTGATCTAGATCAGTTTCGGTCATAGTCATTTAAATTAATTTCTCAACAAATCGGTGAAAACTTGCATGTTTCACAATGTTAATTAGCAGATTTTGGGTATGTTTTGTTCAAGTTTATGAGACGTACTGGAAAAAGTGTTCAATTGCTACACGAAAATATCAAATATTTTTATGGATTCACTTGACTCAAATCAGTTGATCCTTTATGAACATGGGGCCTGTTGATTTTGATTTGAGTAAACCATAAAATTCATCATTCAAATGGTTTGAACCTTCGACAGTAGTCGAAAAAAACCGGTAGTCAACATTCAAAATACAAAATGGCGGTCAAGCTCAGTATACATAGTAAAGCATTACTAATCCTATGATTTATCTTACGTTCCAGCCGAATGCATAATTTTGAAACCCAGCTCTGTGATACTGTTGACAATATACTGCTGCTTTTGGGACACAAACCCTCTGTGCCTAGACATATTTATTCCGAACCGGACCAACCGGAACTTACAGTGCAACCAAAACGAGGCCCAAGACTCGTAAAATCTCCGCATGATCTCGCGCGACTTCTAGAGAAGATGTGATTTCAGCTAACATGAATCTGCCATCAATCTGTATTGAGTGCGTGCATGACTTGAGAAGGCACGCGTGTATGTATGAGTGTGAATGTGTTGGTGCAAGTGTATACGCTTATAAGTGCACATGAGTGTTGATGCAGATGTTTTTCAAGTGTGACCATTTAAACTGGTGAAATTACATAGCAATATCAATATGTCGTCATATCTGTCTATTATTCGGTAAAAAATCATTTCGTAATAATTTAAACATATTTCCACTTTTGAAATAACTTATGTATTTAATTGAATCATTCCGTAAGGCCGTGCTCTTGGAGCCAAAAAAACATTTTCGTAATTTTAAAAAATCTCCAAGGGTAGTTATAACTGTGGCGTATTTACGTATGTTTCTGTAAATATTTCAATAACTTGCATGTATGAAAGTGGTGAGTGAAAACTGTTCAGTTTTTCTGTTAGACTTAAGACTTAAACAGTATGACATAATTCGTTGCGTCCATATGTTGCTTTCTCCCGAGTAACCGTGATCCATAAATCATATGTGATGTGAATGTTCATCGTTTGACTTTGCAATAAATACGTATGAACCAACTGTCTAGCCTGTAATTAGTTCTCAATATATGTACATGTATATTGTTGTCACAATATGATACATAGAATAAAATATTTAATTGAAATACATGCATAATTTTACGTCTTGAATAGTTTATATCATTGCCACCACAAACATATAAACTGGAAATATATCCACAGTACACGAATCCCCCACCTATCCCCAACCACATTAACAGATTTTCTATCAAAATATGCTATTTAATAATTTTAAGAAAATGACATACAGACATACTCTAAAACACTGCATCGTAACTTTTCTTAAACGTTTTCATTGAAATGTAAAACACGAGTCCGATCAGGTATTTCCTATGCTGATGCTTAGGTCATGCCAAATTGGAATTTTGTTAAGCATCCGTGTGCGCCTAGGTTTGCGCTCCTCGAGCCAAAAAAAACCACATTTTTTCTAAGCTAAAAATTCTCAAATATTTTCGATGTCCATGATTCGACAACGGCAATTTTAGTTGAGATCCGACAACGATGTGATTATTGTGTGAAAACGAGTCAGTTTTAAATTAGATTTATTCATGCATAATCTAGTTTGGAAACAAACCATTTTGATTTGTTTTTGTGATGTTTCTTTCATTAACATATCTAAAATTATGCATCACTTATTATCTGAGGATATTTGTTTTTTCGTTATGAGTTTTTTTTTGAATAGGTAGCTAGGTTTCGCGAACTTAGGTTGACACTTAACAAAATTCCAATTTGGCATGGCCTTACTCTGCGCGTTGGTCAGGATAGAACATACCGGCATCGGACGCTTGCAAATACGGTTTAGGTAAACATGTACGAAAAGTGACAAGTACATCTGTACGAAGTAAATTACCACCAAATTTCTGATATTTATCACTAATGATATTTTGTCAAAAAAATAAGACTATGTACCTGTGCATACCACAGTCCAACCCCCGCGACAATTGTAAAGTACAGAATTCGTGAATTTGGTTCAGAGCCAGCCTAAATTTCAAATTATGTTTAAAATTACATGAAACAGAGGTTCCTGGCAAGACTGTGACAACTCGGATGCAAATACCGTTGCTAGAATCTTGGACTTATCCCTCAATATACACTAATTCTTAATATATTTAAATCCTTGAAAATGTTAGTTATGTGTTTTGTATTGGGATTGGACTTTTTGCCCAAGAATTTTAGTGCAAAATTTCACTGCTGTTCCTACAAAACGTCTTAAGATATTGAACGGTTTGTAGAATACGACAGGACGTGTAGAGACGCAAACCAATGTATGGCCCCCACTGCACTTTGTGAAACGAAGGTATAAAAAAGCCCGGCGAAAATACCTTTCTCTATAGTCATCTATAAATGTAGGTTGTTGTACTCTGAAAGTTTGAAGCTAATACGCCGTCGGGAGATTGTCACGAGTTCTCTCCCTTTTCTCTACTAGAGTTCTCCCCCTTTATCCCTTCTGAGGTGTGAAAAGCGTTAGACTTCTTGTACTAAATATTACGTATACTATAGGAGGAATAAAGGGAGAGAAATCTAGAAGGGAAAAGGGAGATAACTCGTGACAATTTCATTCTGGAGATGTTTTACACTACTATTGTTTATACTCATACTGGTCCAAAGAACTGACCCGCCATTTTGTATTTTAAGAATCTTCACTGAAATGTTCTGAAGCGGTAAAAGGGATTTTAACAGAATAACATCGAGATGTTCAATAGTTCATTTCATTCCATCCAGAATCGTTATAGCTTACTATAATCAAACCAAGATGAGATTATCTAGTGGCATTTTAGAAACTATGTGAAATAGAACTGGTGGGTTAACAATTTTGACGAGTATAATTATTCAAAACCATGTTCGTAAATAAAATGTTTACGTCAGGGAATAGCACACACGTGTTGTTGAAATTATGCATTTAAACATTGAACCAAAGTTGTCTTCATGACAAAATGTGATGCATAAAAAGTTATCAATATATTTATTTTCTAAAATTGCACAATCATAGCAATACATATAAATAATTAAACCTGTAGGCAACCCACACTGATAAATACGATTTTAATTAATAAGATGCCCAGTGGGCAATACATTAATTGCTGCATTTCGCCAAACGGTGGTTTTTATGATATATATAATAATGAATTTCGAAGACAACCACATATTTTGTTTCAGGTTATGTAAAAATGAGAGTTGTTATTGGAACACTTATCTACCTTATTGTCAGTACGTATATGTGTTATATTATTCGAAACAAATTCAAGACGTTTGTCTTATTTATCGATTTTTGTTTTTGTTTTACTGCTTAAACTATATTTAATCCCATTGTATATGTTGTTATTATTCTCCAAAAAGACTTTGTAATTCAATAATATAGATTACTAATGTAAAGAGCCATGAAAAACGCCGTCTTTGTAAATCTCCGAAAAAATCAAGTAATTTTTTTTACCTGCTGTACAATATTTAGTACTTTTGGACCTATTGTACAATATCAATATTTTTGGACATGGTGTACACTATAAATCTTTTTGGACCTCTTGTATAATAATATTTATCGGACCTGCTGTACATTATCAATACTTTTACCTGTTGTACAATATCAATATATTCGGACCTGCTGAACAATATCAGCATTTACGGGCATACTGCACAATATCAATATTTCGGACCTGCTGTACAATATCAACATTTACGGACCTCCTGTACAATATCAACATTTACGGAACTGCTGTATAATATCAATATGTTCGGACCTGCAGTAAAATATCAATATTTTTGAACCTGCTGTAAAATATCAATATTTTTTAACCTGCTGTAAAATATCAATATTTTTTAACCTGCTGTAAAATATCAATATGTTCGGACCTGCTGTAAAATATCAATATTTGTGAACAATAAAACATAACTGCAACTAACGTTACATAGCGTTATAATGTAATTTACTTTACTTCAACAATCACACATTATTGCAGGTAACGTATGTTGCGGCAAATTAACATCTGACCAAAATCAACATGCAGAAGAAACTGATAAAATAATCGAACAAGTTGTAGAAACCCTAACATCAGAAAAAGATGAAAAGACGGATAATAAACGTTTGGACACAGGCCATGCGAGTCTTATTGTAAATGGTAACAACGCACAACGGGGGGAATATCCATGGATGGTCTCATTGTACGAAAATGGGCGGTTTTTCTGCGGTGGTTCTATACTGAATGCAAGGACCATATTAACTGCGGCTCACTGTGTTGAAACCACATTCGGGTAAAAATGTTTTAGTTGAGTTTAAACTTACAGTTCATCATCTCCTGAGCAGTCCCTTCAACGGTTTCAATTTTTTCTCGTAGTAAATATTTACTACCAAATTGACCTATAAAGAGCAATTACCCGTCAACAATAGCCAACATTTGCGCCTCCCAAAGTGTGTTGCAGAAGAAATTGTAAGTGATGATAAAGCATTATTTAATGACATTCTGGTTGTTCCATACAAATGAGTTTGTAAAATAATGCATTTTGTCACTAGTTTTCGCGACCTGCGTCGCGACATATTAATGTTAGAATCTATATAAGAATGTATACTTCTGACACCTCAGGCGAATTTAAAATATAGCAATCATTACTTTTCCTACTATTTTAAAAATGAAATGTCTCCTTTTTTCCATTTGGACACTAGCGGGCACCTGCTTAGAACCATCGAACGTCTACCAGTCAGCTGGATTATTTCCTCTCTAACAAATTCTACATCCCGGGTGGTATTCGAATCCGCCGCATTGAGGGAAGAATTTTAAAGTCAATGATCATAACCACTCTGCCCAATATATTACATGTGAACCTAACATTAAAGTGCCGACATTATTTTGTGTTTTTAACATATTATTATTTTTATTCGTAAATTAGAGAGAACGATTTGCAGGTCCGAGCTGGTGATCACGTGATGAAAAGGAAGGACCAATATGAACAACGAGTTTTCGTCGAGGAAGTCATAATCGTAATTACAAACTTTTCATATTCTTATCATGTTTGAAGCTTGAAATATTTTCATGTTGTGTTGTCCGAAACGACTTGAATAGTGTTTCGCAATGATTATGAGCTAATCTGAAGGTAACTACATTCAATGCTTTTCGAATTGGTCACTTCTTGAATTGTCATATTTTCCAAACAAATACACAGGAATATAAATTCACTAAATTTGTGTTACTTCCCATTTGCTCACACCCCATTCTTCTGAAATCACAAGTCAACGCATGATTGTACAAACATATCTTAATAAATATTTTTATCAAGATTAATAAGCAGCAGAAATGTGGTGGTATACAAGACATGTGGTGCGTCTGTCTGTGAGACATACTGAAATTATCAAAGATGTTCCATAAAACTGTTTAAGTATTCGAATGACTTTTCTCCGTTTCGTTTATTTTGGAACGTACAATGCTAGCCCAAAGTAAGATGTGATGTATATTACTTCTGCATTCTGACGGCCAGTAATCATGTAGGCATAATATAGCGGTAGCAGCGTTAAGTTCTACGGCTACTTACGTCCACTAGTAGTACAATACTATTACCGCCAAAACTGTTAGTACTAAGAGCAGTAATAACTTTGTACCAAGAGTAAACAAATATACTTAACACCATTAAAGACGCAACCATACCACTTTATCCTTCTTTTTGGTCCAAGTGTTAAACGCGTTTTATTGTTACAAATGAGTGAATAATTCTTCAAAAAGAAATCAAACTATGGCCCTAGTATTCATATTTAGGAAACAATGTTTGAGAATTAAAATATAATTATTTCTTTATAATGTCGTCGTGATGACATTGACTTTTTAGTTGCAATTTAATGGCGAGGAGTATATCAAGTCACCGTCTATTTCTTAAATATTAAATGAGCGCCACTGTACGATTTCCAACCTCTTCTTTAAGGGACGTCATTTCCAGAAAACGCCACATGTGACGTCTTCATGTACTGTCAGAATGCAATATTTGCCCCATATGGCAAAATGAAAACGGAGTGACCATATGGAGTAAATATGGTTTCCTGCTTGCAAATAGTGACATCACAAGTTGCGTTTTCTAGAAATGACATCACTTACAGAATATGTTGAAAATCCCATAGCAGCTCTCTTATGCAGAAATTGAAGCAACAGTACGAATTAATTGCGTTTTTTTAGAAATGACGTCACTTACAAAATATGTTGTAAATCCTATAGCAGCGTTCAAATAAAGACATTTAAGCAACAGTACGAAATGAATCATACTGTTCATTTATAAATTCACAAAAATTATATGAAACTATACGACATAGTTAAATCATTGACATTATCACATGAGAATGTCTATGGTTGCTTAGTGTAAAAGAGAGAGAATAAGTTGCTACAGGGACGCCACATACATTGATAGTCGGTGCCTCTCCACACAGACCTCCAGGAAAACAACAACCAGTAAAACATAAAGGCATTTGTGGAGGAGACTCAATGTACATACGTAAGGGAACAGGGGTGCAAACAATGACCAGGTCGACCATAAGGGATAACTAGGAGAATCAAAGAGGACAAACAGAGTGGGTGGTGTTAGGGTGGAATACATCACAGGACAAGTCAAGACAGCTGGCAACAAAAGGCCGAAAGAGGGGAGAAAATAACATAAACACTGTATAAAGTACAAGAAGTCACCACGGGGGAAATGGAAATTTAACATACATCTAGAACACAAATAGAAATAATAACCATACAGCGATTTACAGCCTTGGAACTGTCAGTTAAAACAATACTGACGGAATGTTTGCTGTTTGCTGTGACAGTAAGAGTCATTTTACTGCCCATACAGTTAGCAGAAAGGTACTTATGCTATTTCCGCTGTTATTGTTCCAACAGAATTCTGACCATGGTTGTAAGTGTTAACTTGACTTATGATATGATGATATTTTAAAATCATTAATTTGAGAAAGGAAACCGACAATATTCAAACATCTATGGCTAAGTATTGTTAAGAATGACACTTTTATTTTTCCAGCATCCAAATTACAATATCAATGGTCAAGTGATGTGGGATATTGCTATTTTGAAGTTGAAAACAGATTTAGAGTACAACGATTATGTCCAGCCGATATCAATTCCAAGTATGTATGACAAATCATGTCTACTCGGTACATTTTAAAACGTAAACTGTAAGATTTCGCAAATGTCAAAAGCTACCTAGCGATGCAAGATATGGACTTACTATGACAATATTTAATTGCGCGCAATGATGAACGCTAAACTCAACTTTCAATCAACGGATATTTTCATATCAAAATGAGTTTTAAAACACACTTAAATGACAATTAACAGACATATCACAGGTGAAAAAAAATGTGCGTTGTTACATGTTCTGGGTGTAGATCTATAGTAAGAGAGCAGTTATCTAGCTAAGATAATTTACCGATTTTCGGTAATCAGTCTACGGCAGAACCATATTGAAGCTCGACTCATTAGTCGAGTATGTTCAGTTGAAGTTTTAAAGAATGGAGACACTAAATATACCTAGTTCATAAACGAGGACATGCTATTTTCTGTCCGGTTTCGGCCTATTGTTGCCAGCTGTCTTGACTTGTCCTGTGATCTTTTACATCAATTAATTCCCCAACCCCGCCTTCACTGTTTGTCCTCTTTTATTCTCCTTGTTATTCCTTATGGTCTGCCAGGCCATTCATTGCGCATCTGTCGTATGTACTCTCTAACCTCCTCAAGTGCCTTAAGTCTTATTGTTTTCCTGGAGGCATGTATATGAGGCATTGTATTATGTATGTTGCGTTCCCTGTAGCAACTTATTCTCTCTCTAAAAATATATTGCAGCTAACAGGAAAGAAAAGCAATTGACGAAATTAGAACGGTGCGCTCTTTCTGGGTTTGGTCAAATATTATGTAAGTATTTCTCATTTATAGTTCACGTAACATTATTAGGTCTTACCTAATCACGTGTTTACCGTTTGATTAAATATGAATGGAATCTGTTTTTATGCGGAATTTTATATTTTAGATCCCAAACGAAAGCATCCGCAGGTCTTGCAAGAACTTGATTCAAGAATAACGCGCCGCGGCCTTTGTTCAAGAATTATTAGGTTTGATTATCCTGCACAAGTATTCAACAAGTATGTCATATGTTCCGATCACTCCGAAGGCGGAGCTTGCTACGTAAGTGTTCCATTGTTTTAACTTGTCTTATTTTGCACATTTTCAGCATTGCATTTTCTTTTATTTACGATGTTCTACAATGGTAATATACTCTTACATTCCACTACTCCTAATTCGCATCCTATTATCTTGATGATTGTCCGTTAAATATCAGCGGGACCTTTTTTCGTATCATTGATAAGCCTATGCTCGAAATATTTCTGTGCTCCTTATTTTGACGAGGTTCAACATAGTTTACTACACAGATGTAGTTGGACTCGTTTGCAACTTTTTGGCTCTGGCTTTCTTGACGTCATTAAAGTTCCAGACGACAAAAAAAATGTTTTTATTAAATTCACGTATAACAAGAAATATCTTGAAAAAAGATGGTCGGCGCAATATTAAGGTTAATATTTGTTGTGCAACATAAAACATGCCGAGATGTTATGATTGCTGGTCACTTCAGATCAAAATGAATTTCGGTAAATTCACCGACATTCATTGCTTTTAGGTAAGGTAACGCACCCCCTTATCTAAAGATTAACCAATCCGCGTCAAGGTTACAAACGTTGTTCGGTTGAAAAGAAGTTGGTTTAGTGTTTAACGTAATATTTGATTGGTTTACATAACATACAATGATATGCAAATATCAAAGCCTGATTGTGTTAAAAGCATTCGAAACATTACTACAATACAGTAACATGCGATATGTAATCAAACCACAGAAAATTGTCACGAGTTCAATTCCTTTATCCCTTCTATTGTATAGGAGTATATAGTACTATATAAATATATTTACGTATAGTATGGAAGGGGTAAAGGGAGATAACTCTAGAAGTGATGAAGGGATAGAAGTCTTGAAAATCTCCTATGAATCAAACGTACCATGTATTTAAAAAAAAATGACAAATGATCATGTATTGGCATTCTTTCTGGCAAAGCATATAAGTAAAGTCGCCCTGTTTGACGCCTCCTTCTCAATTGTTTGTGGTAACCAACCAGAGATACCTCTCTCGTCCAATCCCCACATATGCTTGTTTTTTACACCGTATCCACTCCTGGTGTGTGTGTGGGCTGATGTTTCCCTATGGTTGTGTTTTATACAGCCGGGCTTCTTCTACTCGACAACGGTCTATCCGAATAATTGGTGTCATCCGAAATAAATATTAGGTCCCGATGAATTCTTATGCACGTCGTATTGAAATTGGCTATTCGAAACCATGTGCAATTCGAAATAAAACGAGGTCGGACTGTATGTTACTATATTTGGCAGGGGGACAGTGGAGGACCATTCATATGCTACGACAATAACGATACTCCGTACCAAGTAGGGATCGTGTCGTGGGGTTCCGGAGATTGCTGGAAAGGATTCAATGTCTACACAAGGGTCTCCCGTTACACTCGGTGGATTGAACAGTATATGTAGATGAGACAAGGAATGGACACCAAATCGGACTGAAGCCACACAAACAAACAACTCTTAACATTATGCGCCGCTGTATGATTTTCAACCTCTTTTGTAAGTGACGTCAATTTACAGAAAACGTCACATGTGACGTCACCATGTACTGTTAGTAAGCAATATTTGCGCCATATGGCAATATGAAAACGATGTGACCATATTGAGTAAATACTGTCGCCTACTTGCAAATATTGGCATCACAGGATGCGTTTGCTTAACATGACGTCTCTTATAGAAGTGGTTGGAAATCGTACAGCGGAGCTCATAATTATAACAGTTTCATGAAGTTATGACAATGTACTGTGTACTTGTGAAAACAACTTACCCCTTCACTGTGTATTTTGAGAATCTTAACAACATCATGGATCATCGGTTAGATAGACATAACTTCAACAGGTTTACATCGAATGTGTAGGATAATTTATTTCATGTCAATTATAAACATAAGATTCATACATAAGCTTTTATAAAATGTATATGAATTAGTGCAGGCACGTTAGCACTTTTGACCAGTTGATTGACATTGATTTTGACGAAGCAAGTATCGTCCTCGAAACTGCTTTTTAAAAACTGACCAATCATATTTTATCCAGGAGGCACCAAACGGGGTTTCGTTCACCCAAGAGGCACAAAACGGGGTTTTCGTAAGATGTGCGTTCGTTAGCAATTCGAATTTTGTCCGAAGTAGTCAATGTGTTTAAGCATATATGAAATGACACTGATAAGACAGGTCCATGGTTATAGTATATATATATCCGAGTTAATTTTTGTAAAGATTTGTTTTTCAACAAAAAACATTATTTCACTTAACATACCAGATGACATCGCATATATTTCTTGTTTAACAACATGTCATACTTCATTAAGTTTCCAAACATGTCTGTCAGTCATAAGCTTGATTTATTTGATAAACTTATAGTTCTTGTACTTTGTTATGGTAGTGAAATTTGGTTTTTTTACGACGCAAATAAGAAAGTATTCAATTACAATTTTGTAAACAAACATCGGGTGTAAGATCACAAACACAGAATTGTTTTATTTCTGGAGAGCTTGGTAGATACCCATTAAAGATAAGGCGTTTATGTAATGTTATTACATACTGGTTAAAAGTTGTTCGATGTCCTAAAAAGAAATATACTAACATTACATATAATATGATGTTTAACGCGTTAGAGCAAAAGCCAAACAGTAAGTGTTGGGCAAAATATGTTCAAACTATATAAGAAACAAATGGTTTTGCTGATGTTTGGCTGAATCAAGGAATTGGTGATGTAGACGCTTTTTTATCAATATTCAGACAACGACTTTATGATAATTATTTACAAATTTGGAATAGCGATGAAGAAAATTCATCTAGAGCTAGAACTTATACAGTGCTTTTGGTTTTCAACCTTATTTAGATTGTATTAACATTGAAAAGTTTCGCTTTGCATTTTGTCGTCTACGAACATCTGTTCATAGATTAGAAGTAGAAGCTGGAAGATGGTATAAGCCTGTACAAATACCATATAACGAAAGAAAATGTAGATTATGTAATGTCCTTGGAGATGAGTTTCATTTTGTATTAGAATGTCCGTTATATCAAGAAATTCGTCAAGTTCATATTAAAAAATATTATTGGAAAAATGCAAATATCATTAAATTTATTGACATGATCAATTCAAATAACAAAACTTTTATAAGAAAACTTGCCATGTATACTTACAAATCATTTGAAATGAGAAACAAACATGTTATATGAATTAATATACTCTCATGCAGCTTAGTACTCCACTTTTCCTATGTCTTACTAGACTTTCATTAATTTATAGATACTATTGTGGTTTTTTTCAGTACAATGTTTATAATTATATAGGTTCATTAGATCTTATTATTATATGTAAAATTAACGCTATGTAGATAGTATCACATTTTGTACTAAAACTGTTGAAACTATTTACATATATTACGATAGTATTAATGTGGCAATTGACCACATATAAGTATAATGTATTGAGAAATAAACAAACATATAAAACAATCCTAGTCGACGTCACATGTATTTCTTAGACAAGAAGGGATACGGGAGGTTACTCTAGAAGGTAAAATGTGAGAAGTCACACATATTTCTTTGACAAGAAGTGGACTTGATCTACTCCTCACAATTGTCAATATTTTTGTTTTATTATTAATTCACTGTTATACTCATGACGAGTTTCGATGATTTTACGAATGATTGTGAACCATAATATATAATCTTCAACAGTTGAAAAATTACAGACATTACTGATGATAATTTAAACACAATATATTGTATATAGGTCGGAGAATTTCGTCGAGATATTTTTAATTGCCCATTGGGAGCGTTGTATTCCACAATACTTCCAATTGTGTGAGAATAAAATATACATGCATTACCTATTTCCTATTTTTGTACAGCATATCTACAATCAATTTTTTCTGTATGTTGGTATAAGATATTAAAAAAGTTTTCCGGTCAAACTGCCCTGACTCGGCTTTGTATTGATTCGCGGCATAAATATACTGGCCTTATGTTCACAAAAGTATCACTGACCAGAATAGATGTGCACTAATGCTCTGTTCACACCAACGGCGCTTTGACGGCGCTTTAATGCGGCGTGCAAAGCGGCACCAAAGCGTAACAAAGCTTAATTAAAGCGGCAGGGTCGTAATAGATCGTGGGAAAGCTTGGAGTAAAGCGGGGCATTCGGCAAGAGCGCCAAAAAAATTTAAACTGTTTAAAAATTTTGGGCGCTCTGCCACCAATTGATTAAAGCGCCGAGAGCGTATCAAAGTTTAACAAAGCGTAACAAAGCTCAGCAAAGCTGGACTCAAAGCGTAGGAAAGCTTAACAGAGCTTGGTTCAAAGCGGGGACCCCAGTCTTCACGGTCTGTCACCACTTGACACGCTTCGTTAAGATGTCTCAAGATTTGCTACGATCTGGCATGAAGATATGACACGATTTGTTACATTTGTTACGCTTTCATGAAGGACTCTCACGGTTTCACACGAATTGAGACGCTTTGATCAAGGATTAACACGTTTTGTTAGGCTTTTTTACGCTTGACAAGCTTTCTCACGCTCTCTCACGCTCTTTCACGCTCTCCTACGATACCCACGCTCTGTCTCCATCCCTATAAATAGCGCTGCGACTTGAGTACCACTCATTGCATTGTTTCCAAACGAAGAAGAAGTATCGTGAACCCTGAAAAACTAATAAAAACACAAAGATGGGACCCAAGAAAGGTAAAGGTGTGTAGTAGTCACGGCCTTGTATATAGTATATTGGGTGCTTTACTGACCAGACTAACTGGTCCGGATGTTTTAGCCTCGTGGTAGAGCGCTCGCTTCTGAACCTACAAGGGCCAGCATTGGTATGGAAAAGAATCCCTTATAGTTGTGGTAGAGACTGCCTCTGTTAGCTGGCTTCTTGATGGCTATGTGCTTTCCATCCAAGGCACCAACTGCATGGGGGACATTCCACCTCTGTTCAAATTGCTGGGCAAGGTTTCTCCATGCTTCAGGGGTGGTAAGTGGGTTGAAGACCTCATCTTTATACGCCTGTACAATAGCCGTGCACACTTCTGGAATAAGCTCTGATATGGTGGAGATACCACATCTGAATCCATATGCCAGTGACCTGTAGTTGTCCCCAGTGGCCAGATATCTCAAGGTGATTGCCAGCTTGAGGCCAGCTGACAGGGGGTGCCTGTAGTTAGTCTGCTGCTTCTGAATGACTGGTGCCACTCTCTCCAGGATATCATCGAACACCTCAGGGGTCAATCTGGTGAAGTTTCTGAAGGCAGAACGGTCTTCGAATCTGAGTTGTGTGTCCAGGAGGCTAGTGTAATGACCATACTGCTGTCTTCTTTCTTCAGTGAGCCATGGCCTTGTCCAGCAGCTCCTGATAAATGGTCTTCTCCCTCTTGCTGGTAGGCCAACCTCCCCTTGTCTTTGCTGTTCTTCCTCTCTCTCCTCTGCCTCAAGGGCTAGGATGTAGTTATACAGCAGGGAGACAAACATCATGTCTTCTTCAGATAGATCATGCTCTGGTACATCTGGAACTACTGGATCTTGTTGTTCTGCCATCGTGTTCTGGAGTCGAAGATGCAATGATTTTGTGGATCTGCTGCATATTTATATAGGCTCTGGATCAAAAGCGGCATGAAATCGGCGATCTCGACATTTCCCAATGCACAACAGAGCTTAACAGAGCGTAACAATGCACAACAGAGCTTGATAATCGTATCAGAGCCTGGTTTAAAGCGTCATAATCGATTCAAAGCTTAATAAAGCGTAATAAAGCTTATCAAAGCTTATTAAAGCGTGATTTCAAGCGTAACATAGCCTCATCAAAGCGGGATCAAATCGTGAGGAAACGTAACAAGTCGGGGAATAATTCATCCCCCAAAGCGGCAACCAATTCGTATCAGAGCTTATCAGAGCTTATCAGAGCGTAACATTACTTAGGAGATCGTGATATTTTTGGAAAAGTAAACAAAAATGACGGCGATTTGCTCGCTGATAAAAGCGCGGCATTCGCCGTTGGTGTGAACAGAGCATAATACATGGTCAGGGGAGTAGAAAAATATCCTACCAATTGAATAAGAACATAACAAATGACCTTATTACAAAATGCTTATCTTGATAAACAACTTTTCCCAGAACATCAAGTGACAATTCACAACCTATTAAATATAAAAGATTGGTTAAAACACACATTTAGTTCAAATATTAATAATTGAAACTGAATCAATGTTAAGCGCCGCTGTACGATTTCCAACCTCTTCTTTAAGTGACGGCATTTCCAGAAAACGTAGCATATGACGTCAACATGTACTGACAGTAAACAATATTTGCCCCTCTTGGCAATATGAAAACAAATTTAAGTGACCATATGGAGTAAGTTTTGTTTCCTGTCTGCAAATAGTGACATCACATGTTGCGTTTTCTTGAAATGACGTCAATTACAAAAGGGGTTGTAAAATCCCACAGTAGCGATATGATCATGTTTTGTTTAGTAATAATCTTCTGAATAGTTCAGCGTCACTGAATGGCTGATATGACGTCGTCAACGTATTAGGGTAAATGCTATGTTTTTCGACGAATCGAAAACCTCGTTGAATTTCGTAGAGTGTCACCATAGTACCCTTTCGTTTAGTGAAATTCTACAAAGTGGTTTCAGAAGAGATATTTTTATAACCAAAACAGGAAGGCGGCCATTTTGTTGTTGTTGTTGTTGATGATCAATCGCGATGCCTTGTTGTACAAATATATTGTCTCACTAAATGTTGTGTGATAAACATCAGAACATGTACAATTGGCATAGTTATTGATAATGGCATACGCGAAAAATGCATGTTTCGGATTACACGCCAGAAAGATATTAAGACAATGTGATAGAGTATAAGAATAATGGGACAAAAACAAGCACATGGGCTATGGAAGGTAGATATCGTAGAAAAAATATCAACTCCTGAAGTTTCAGGTTTCATAAGCAGTTAGTTGCCAATCAATGACGTAGTATGAGCAGGATGAACCAGGAGAAACGTTGTCCGCCTGGATTGAGATGTTTCTATTTTAAGGAGCCACTCATATGTTTCACATTTAAATGTTTTTATTTTAAAAAAATGAAGCAGCACTTTTTTAAGATTATTGTTTGAAGTACCCTAAACAAATATTTTACAAGCAGGATCAACTATTTTGTCAGTATCAAAAAATGAAAAATGAAAGATTGCCATATTCACATATCAGTACTTCCCTCTGCAGTATAAGTCCATTTTGTGTCACCAACCCTGTCGCAATGCCTCATATGGGGAATCATCTGCGTTCAGAGGTCCAAAATATGTCTGCTGTCCCCCTGCCTGCCACTATTCGGGCAAACTATAGATGGTTCATACGAATGACAAAGAACATTTCGTTTTTTTATTATTTTCTGTGTAAGGCAAACAAACACAAGTTTCATACTTAAAGCAGTAGTGATTAATTACATACAATCAGTAACACAACCACAACGTAATTGTCTGCAAATATTTTCTGGAATGCTGGACAGTTTGCAGGCACTTGGGAAAACTTTTCAAAACCTGAAAAAGAAGTACAGCATTGTTACTGCGTTTATCGCATTAATTGTTTAATTGTCCTGCTGTAATATATTGCAAATACATCCAATGCACAATCTAACAAATACGCTATAGGAACATTCATACAAACTGCTTACTTTCTCACCGACCGACCGCCTGAAACTGGCCCCGATTCAAAAAAAAATTCCATTTTTCACATAATTTTTTTTTTAATTTCTTGAAGTCTAAGACAATCGAATGGCTTCTGTGTATGTGCTTGATCGTGACCTTTCCTTTGTGTTATTGATTTCCTATTACTATTTTATGGTAATTATGGTATTCTATATTTGTAGGATGTCCGCGTGCCTTATCTATGCAGTTCAAAACAACTCACACGCCACCTGGCGACAAACTCATACATCCGGGTGATATACTGACTGCATTGTACTTTATAGTCAGTGCACCTCTGGAGATCGTTACAGAAAACAATGTTATGGATATTTTAGATGGGTTTCAAATATTCTCAATTCAAATCCAAAATTACGTTGAATACATTAATGATACTTTATATATCACGACAATGTGAGCAGTTGAACAATTACCTCCCTTGAATTGTTTAGCTGTAATGATTTGCTTCCCTTAGACTACTACCCACCCATGCAACAGTGAGCGTTTATTAACATGTTTCCATCGACGGATAATCAAGATATTATAGAGAGTAACGGAAGTGATTGGTAGTTAGTTTCCACGATGCCCAACCATTTATACTTTAATCAGTGCAGTAGGCTGGAATTAGTTTTCAAAAGTTATTGGCCAGGTTTAATAGTCGGCGTCTACCAGCGCTAGTCTAGGTACAAATTGTTCAACTAGAACTGATGTTCCATTTGATACCCTCTGCTCTGTATGTTGTCTTCATAAGTTTGTCATTAAACTGGTAAACGGGCGGTACACCTTTGCCAAACAGATTTTGATTTATCTCGGCTTGAAAATATAAAACTTCGGTCGCAAGGCCATTTGTTCATCTTGACACGGACGTTGGAAATGTAACACCGGAAGAATGCGGTAAACAATCTTGTTCTTAAGCTTTGTTCTATAAGTATTGAACCTAGTCTTAGAATGCATCTTTGCCATTGGTCTATGTTTACACTGTACTAAGTAATAGACAATCTTATATGAGACTTCAAACTTAGATCGTAGGACATTAATCCAAATCATACTGGTCTTCGTAACATATGTTTAGTCCATCTGGATGTACAAAATCACCATCTGTTTCTATGTTAGAGTGTTTCATCGTGACTTGGTTATGTATACACGATGATTGACGATATGTTTTGAATTCCTCTCACCGTTCAGGGAACTTTGTTTGAAACGAGAACAAACATCCAAGATAGACGATGAACACTAAAGTTTATTGGCCAGAAACGTCCACATATGCAATCTGAAGACAAACAATCTGATAGTGTAGTTAAATATATACACTATTTACAACGAGTATATGAGCCCTGCTATGGGATATACTACCTCTAAACTGGAAGTAATTTTAAGAAAAAACAACATGTGAGGTCACTATTTGCAAGCAGGATAACAGTATTTACTTCACACGGTCACTTCGTTTTTATATGCTTTATTGGGGGCAAATCTTGCTTACTGTCAGTACATGATGACGTCACATGGGACGTTTTATGGAAATGATGTCACTTAAAGAAGAGGTGAAAATCGTACAGAGGCGCTCATATTATGTAGTGTATTTGTTACCTTGTATTGGCAAATTGCTACTAATACAATAATTTCAATAAACATCAAGTGTAATCAAAATCACAGCAATACAAAAACACACCCGATAAGTTCCTTGACGATACAAATATGGTCGGAAATACGTACGTTTACTCATTTTACGACCTTCTCAGTGACTGACAGTAGTCCGTCGCGAAGTTTCCCTTCTAGAGTTATATCCTTTATGCATATATGTAAATACTATATTCAATTCTTCTATAGAAGGGATAAAGGGAGATAACTCTAGAATGGATAAAGGGAGAGAGCTCGTAACAATCTCCCGGGTGCCCAACTGACTGAATTCGAACAAGTTGCTTTTACGAATATATTTCATTGTTTAAGATGATTAAATGACCTTGTGTTCTTTTTCTTCAAGCGCGATGATCACATGCAGGGATGAGAAGACGGAGAAATTGTCTAGGTCCACAGATGGGTGAAGAAGATCAAGAGTCTAAGGCGATCGAGATTTCACCAGAACAAGCGTTAAGTGACATTGATAAGGAATTCATAACAGGTCAATTCAAGGTATGAAACGTGAGGATTGTCCGCTGCATAAAGCGCAGAGTGTGTACATCCGACATAAATGCTATTTAACAGTATTATCTTAAATATCCAATATCTCACAAAATCCGCAATACATCCCAAGTCTATAGCGCCGATAAAGTCATTCTCTTATTGAAATGGTTTAGTGTTATATATATATTTATTTCGGCATTGAGTATACATGTACATGGACAATTAAGACATGATATAATATTAAAACAATAAATATAACATGTGCATAATATCCATGCCATACACACCAACACCTAGGATAGCACAAAAAAGAGTAAACTCTTATTTCCATTGTGGTCCTACGTGTTAGTGTTTATAACATTAATGGTACACAAATCTACATTAGTATCTATATACATTTAACAAAACAAGTAAATTTACTTCTAGTTTACTTTTTATAGGTATCAGTTAATTTTTATTCTGTATTCAAACGAAACAAAATATGAAAAAATAGTGTTGCTATTTACATATTATATATATATCCTCAACAAAAAACAACATAACCACATACTTGTCCTTCCGTATTTTTATTTTCAATCAGATACTAGTTAATAATCAAAGCGCTGAAAGCACTGTAGTTGATCGGTATTGAACACCTGTTTCCCGATTCACAGAAAGAATGAATCATTGTAGTCCATTGTTGAACCATCAAATTTAATTGAGGAGTAAAGATAACTACCGTATGTTATTCAGGTTACGCTCAGATGTTAAACTATTTTTAACCGATTCACTTGCCTGTTATTCTTACGCCACTTCCGGAAAAAAGTAGTTTTCGTATTAATGCGAACAACTAAAAACGCTTGAAGAACTTATTACATAGAGATTAACTCCGACAGTAGAGATACACATATCGAGAATATTCACCTGGATGTCTAGTCCAGTCATATTTCATTTTCAAAGTTTTGTAGAGTTTATATAGTATTTCGTATTTGCAGCCGACACAGTAAAGAAAGTCAGGCGACGTGATCCTGCTTATTATAGAAGCCCCCCCCCCCCCCAAAGCAACAGGCTTCTGTTGAAACCGTTCAGGTTTAAGTTTCAGTAATCTCTTACGGTCGGCCGGGTCGTTCTTTGCGCCCCTGTTCCCTAACGTATGTACCATTGAGCCTCCCCAAATGGAGTGCTGTATTCCCGGAGATATGTGTGGAGCGGCACTGTCCTATGTATGTGGCGTTCCCTGTAGCAACTTATTATCTTTATTATATTATATAGTGTGTTTATTGTAAGGTCGAATATGCACACTTCCTAAAATAGTGTTATTGTTCGTTTGTGGCAACCCTACTCACATTATTTTGATGGGCAGATCCATTAATTCATTTAGATTTTACAAGTAATTTTGTTATACTTTTGCTATATTTGCTTCACGCAGCCAAGCATTGAATTGAGTTGTAGACAATTTCATTGGGTTAGTCGGGGCATCGCAAATAATCAATTGTTTCACTATTTTATGACCACTCCTATGAAACTGTAGAATCTTTTCAGAAAGGCCCTCTCTTGAGCACCGACAACTTTATCAAATTGTCCTGTAGTAAATATTTACTATCAATTTAACCTCTCTAGAGCAACAGCCTCTAAACAACAGCGTCTCCGAAGGGGTGTTGCTTTGAAGAAATTGCATGAGACTTCACCATGTACTGACAGAAAGCAATATTTACCCCATATGGCAATATGAAAACGAAGTGACCCTATGGAGTAAATATTGGTTCCTGTTTGCAAAATGTTGCATCACATAATTCGTTTTCTTGAAAATACGTCACTTACAGAAGAGGTTGTAAATCCCATAGCAGCGCTCAACTATTCTATTATGCAAATATAATAACCAAAGATGAATACATTTTCTATTCAAAAGCATAGACTTATGTTGGATTAACAATTTCAGCATAGAAATAGCTCAGGAAGTCACATTTAATTTTGAAGCATTTAAAATACCGTGAACGATTCAAAGTAGCTGAAAAAAGAATAAATAAAACAAATTAATGTTTGTTTCGGCGAAATATCGAACATAATTTCATCTCGTGAACTCCAGACTTAAATTTTTAATTGTCTGTGGTTATGCCACTCTTAAAAATATAGTTATCTGTTGAAACTATGCTTGATCTTACAACGCAACAATCGATTACATGTATCCTCTACAGATTGTAATTAAGATAACTTATAACTTGCATTACAAAGAGGATTGTTTTATATATTATTTTTGAACGTCAATGGTGTTATCTTAAATTGTATCTAAAAATTGTGTTAGGTAAGTACGTTTTAATTACGTAAAGTCATTTAAACCTAATTGCCTTGATAAAGATAAAATGTAGATAAACATAAAAATTAAAAAAAAAAATGGAAAATGTATTATATTGGATATTTTACGAGGTGCGACCAAAAATCTACGTAACTAGTTATATATCTATTGTACGGTTGCTTAGAGGTAACTTGTGTGAAATTATTTTTCTCGTGGCCACGACTTACTACCTCGTTACGGCAGGAACGAATTCCTACGACTTACTTACTCGTTCCCTCAACATACTAAGACGTGGGAACGAGATAAAAATAATTCCACACGTGCCACCGTACATAAATCATATGTGATGTGAATTTTCATCTTTTGACGTTGTAATAAAAACGTATGAACCCATTCTCTAGCCTGTAATAAGTTCTCAATGTATGTACATATATATTATTGTCACAATATGATACCTAAAATAGCATATTGAATTTAAATACACGTATCGTTTGTTTGCTTCTTGAAAAGTTTATATCATTGCCACCACAAACATATAAACTGGAAATATATCTACAGTATACGATTCCCCCTTTCAACCCCAACCCCCTTAAAGGTTAATAATCTATTTTTCTATCAACATATGCTACGTTACTGTGTTGAGGAAATGGATTGTTACTGCCTTCACACAGGCATACAGGCATTGTAACTTTTCTTAAAACTTTTCCAGGAACTGTAAACCACGAGTTCGATACAAGTTTTTCCTATGATGGCGCTAACTCTGCGCGTAGGTCAGGATAGAAAATACCGGCATCGGACACTTGAATACGAGGAATGTGGCTTTGGTAAATATGTAAGAAAAGTGACAATGCCGTGCTGTAGAGATACATCTGTATGAAGTAAATTACCACCAATTTTCTCATATTGATCACGGACATTTTGTCAAAACAATAAGACTACATGTATGTACCTTTAAATTCCACACTTGAACCTCAATAACAACAGAATCGAATTCGTCAACATGTGAATTAGGTGCAGAGACAGCCCACATTTCAAATTAAGTTTAAAATTACATACCTTTTATACAATGTAAATGAAACATATGTTCTGCGCAAGACTGTGACATCTCCAATGCAAATACATCACAGTTGCTAGAATCTTGGGCTGAACTCTCAATATACTCTATTTTAATATTTTTAAATCCTAGAAAATATTAGTTAGAGGCACTGTCTTATGTATGTGGCGTTCCGACTGGCAACTTATTCTATCTCTTTTACTGGTCATGGATCTTCTGCCAAAGAATGTGTGTGCAAATATGTCATTGCTGAGCCTACAAAACGTCTTAAGATATTGAACGGTTTGTAAAATGGGATAGGACGTGAAGCGACACAAACACGTGCATGATTCCTATATAGCACCCACTTCACTTTTTAAAAAGCACAGCGAAAATGCCTTTCTTTATAGTTATCTATACACGTAAGTGTTTTTTCTCTGAAATGTTGAAGCCAATAGGCCATCTGGAGATTGTCACGAGAATCTCCCCTTTTTCTTCTAGAGCTCTCAACCTTTATCCCTTCTAAAGATGGGGAAAGTAGATTAACTCTTGACAATTTCATTCTGGAGATATTTTGCATTACCATTGTTGTGACTCGTCTATGTTCACTAAAATTTCTGAAGCGGTTAACGGGATTTTAACAGAATAACATCGAGATGTTCAATAGTTCAATTCATTCCAAGCAGAATCGTTATAGCTTACTATTATCAAACCAAGATGAGATTATCGTGTGGCATTTTAGAAACTATGTGAAACAGTAAAGGAGGGTTAGCTTACTACAATCAAACCAATATGAGATTATCTTGTGGCATTTTAGAAACTATGTGAAATAGGACTGGCGGGTTAGCTTACTATAATCAAACCAATATGAGATATTGTGGCATTTTAGAAACTATGTGAAACAGTAAAGGAGGGTTAGCTTACTACAATCAAACCAATATGAGATTATCTTGTGGCATTTTAGAACCTTGTGAAATAGTGCGGGCTGGTCTACTTACTATAATCAAACCAATAAGAGATTATCTAGTGGCATTTTAGAAACTATGTGAAGTAGGACTGGTGGGTTAGCTTACTATAATCAAACCAAGAGGAGATTATCTAGTGGCATTTTAGAAACTATGTGAAACAGTACGGGCTGGTTAACTTACTATAATCAAACCAATATGAGATTATATTTTGACATTTTAGAAACTATGTGAAATAGTACTGGAGGATTAGCTTACTATAATCAAACCAATATGAGATTATCTTGTGGCATTTTAGAAACTATGTGAAATAGTACTGGAGGATTAGCTTACTATAATCAAACCAAGATGAGATTATCAAGTGGCATTTTAGAAACTATGTGAAACAGTAAAGGAGGGTTAGCTTACTGTAATCAAACCAATATGAGATTATCTAGTGGCATTTTAGAAACTATGTGAAATAGTACTGGCTGGTTAACTTACTGTAATCAAACCAATATGAGATTATCTAGTGGCATTTTAGAAACTATGTGAAATAGTACCGGCGGGTTAGCTTACTATAATCGAACCAAGATGAGATTATCTAGTGGCATTTTAGAAACTATGTGAAACGGGTAAAGGAGGGTTAGCTTACTATAATCAAACCAACATGAGATTATCTTGTGGCATTTTAGAAACTATGTGAAATAGTACTGGCGGGTTAGCTTACGATTATCAAACCAAGATGATATTATCGTGTGGCATTTTAGAAACTATGTGCAATAGTACTGGCGGGTTAGCTTACTGTAATCAAACCAAGATGAGATTATCTAGTGGCATTTTAGAAACTATGTGAAATAGTACGGGCGGGTTAGTTTACTATAATCAAACCAAGATGAGATTATCTAGTGGCATTTTAGAAACTATGTGAAACAGTAAAGGAGTGTTAGCTTACTATTATCAAACCAATATGAGATTATCTTGTGGTATTTTAGAAACTATGTGAAATAATACTGGCGCGTTAGCTTACTATTATCAAACCAAGATGATATTATCTTGTAGCATTTTAGAAACTATGTGTAATAGTACTGGCGGGTTAGCTTACTATTATCAAACCAATATGAGATTATCTTGTGGCATTTTAGAAACTATGTGAAATAGTACTGGCGGGTTAGCTTACTATTATCAAAACAAGATGAGATTATCTTGTGGCATTTTAGAAACTATGTGAAATAGTACGGGCTGGTTAACTCACTGTAATCAAACCAAGACGAGATTATCAAGTGGCATTTTAGAAACTATGTGAACAGTAAAGGAGGGTTAGCTTACTATAATCAAACCAACATGAGATTATCTAGTGGCATTTTAGAAACTATGTGAAATAGTACTGGCTGGTTAACTCACTGCAATCAAACCAACATGAGATTATCTAGTGGCATTTTAGAAACTATGTGAAATAGTACTGGCTGGTTAACTCACTGTAATCAAACCAAGATGAGATTATCTAGTGGCATTTTAAAACTATGTGAAACAGTAAAGGTGGGTTAACAATTTTGACGAGTATGATTATTTAAATTCATGTTCGTAAATAAAATGTTATCGTCAGGGAACACACGTGTTGTTGAAATTGTTCACCTAAACATGGAACCAAAGTTGTCTTCTTGACAAAATGTAGGTCACCCACACTGTTAAACACGATGTTCATTAAGTAGGTGCCCGATGGGCATTAAATTGTTACAGGATTTTAACAGAATAACATCGAGATTTTCAAAATGTGATGCATAAAAAAGTTATCAATATATTTATTTTCTAAAATTAAAAATCATATCAATACATATAAATAATTTAACCTGTAGGCAACCCACACTGATAAATACGATTTTAATTAATAAGATGCCCAGTGGGCAATACATTAATTGCTGCATTTCGCCAAAGGGTGGTTTTGTATGATATATAAAATAATAAACTTCGAAAACAATCACAAATTATGTTTCAGGTTGTTTAAAAATGAGAGTTGTTATAGGAACACTTATCTACCTTATTTTCAGTAAGTATTTATTTTATATTATTTGAAACAAATTCAAGCCGTTTGTCTTATTTACCTGTTTACAATCTATTTAACTTCAGTGTATATGTTGCTATTATTCTCTAAAAAGACGTTGTTATTCAAAACTATAGATTATTAGTGTACAGTTAAGTATCATGAACAACGCCGTATTTGTAAATCACCGAAAATGTCAAGTACATTTTGTTTGGACCTGCTGTACAATATTCAGTACGTTTGGACATGGTGCACACTATATTTTTTTTAACTGCTGTACAATATTTATATCTATCGGACCTGCTGTACAATATCAATTTTTATCGTACCTGCTGTACCGTTTCTATATTTATCGGACCTGGTGTACCATATCAATTGTTATTAAATAACTGTTAATTATTAGCCCTTAAACACAGCATTTGCCTCGTCCAATAATACAAAGGCCTCCTCTATAACAGTGCCAATATCTATATCACTTTTCGGCCCGGGGCCGCTAACTGATATTGATATTGGCCCGCATTTTAAAGAATTTGATTGGCTAATTAAACAGGGCCAAACAATGATATAGATTCGCAGCTGGAAATTCGGAAACGGCAGCCATTTTATTTTAAAGTCAGTATTTAAACGTTCGTCGACAGTTTTTACCACGGAACCAATTCATAGTTTAAGCGTATACAGAAAAAAAACACGATTTTGAATCCTTTATTTATAAGTATATGAAGTTATTTAATAAAATTGTCAATAAATAACCGGGTAAATATAGATATTGTACAGCAGGTCACATAAATATAGATATGGTACAGCAGGTCTGTAAAATATTGATAAGGTACAGAAGGTCCGATAAATATAGATATGGTACAGCAGATCCAATAAGTATAGATATGGTACAGCAGGTCCAATAAGTATAGATATGGTACAGAAGGTCCGATAAATATAGATATGGTACAGCAGGTCCAATAAGTATAGATATGGTACAGAAGGTCCGATAAATATAGATATGGTACAGCAGGTCCAATAAGTATAGATATGGTACAGAAGGTCCGATAAATATAGATATGGTACAGAAGGTCCGATAAATATAGATATGGTACAGCAGGTCCAATAAGTATAGATATGGTACAGAAGGTCCGATAAATATAGATATGGTACAGCAGATCCAATAAGTATAGATATGGTACAGCAGGTCCGATAAATATAGATATGGTACAGCAGATCCAATAAGTATAGATATGGTACAGCACGTCCGATAAATATAGATATGGTACAGCAGGTCCAATAAATATAGATATGAAGATATGCTTCGTTATAATTTTGAGAAAATGAAATATTAATGCCTTCATACAGGCATACTCTTAATACTGCATCGTAACTTTTCTTAATACTTTTCATGGAACAGTAAAACGCGAGTTCGACACAGGTATTTCCTATGAAGGCGCTAACTCGGCGCGTAGGTCAGAATAGAAAATACCGGTATCGGACGCTTGAATATGTGGTTTTGGTAAACATGTAAAAAAAGTGACAATGCCGTGCTGTAGAGTACATCTGTGTGAAGTAAACTACCACCAATTTTCTCATATTTATCACGAAGGATATTTTGTCAAAAATAAGACAGTGTACCTTTAAATACCACAGTCCAACCTCAGTGACAACAGTAAAGAACATAATTCGTTAACTTGTGCATTGGGCTCAGAGCTAACCCATATTTCAAACTAAGTTTACATTCCTTTATTCATAAAACAGAGGTTCCGCGCAAGACTGCGACATATCCAATGCAAATGCATAACAGCTGCTAGAATCTTGGATCTCTCAATATGCTCTAATTCTTAATAGCTTTAAATCATAGAAAATATTAGTTACCGTATGAGCTTTGTAGTGGGGATGGACCTTCTTCTAACGAATGTGTGTGCACAAATGTCATTGCTGTGCCTACAAAGCGTCTTAAGATATTGAACGGTTTGTAAAATGGGATAGGACGTGAAGCGACACAAATACGTGTAAGGTGCCTAGATATCTCGAACTTCACTTTGTGAAGCGATGGTATACAAATGCTTAGCGAAAGTTTGAAGCCACTGGGCCCTGAGGAGATTATCACGAGTTCTCTCCCTTTTCTCTTCTAGAGTTCTCTCCCTTTATCCCTTATACAGGTGCGAAAAGCGTTGTACTATATATACATATACTATAGAAGGAATAAAGGGAGAGAAATCAAGAAGGGAAAATGGATATAACTCTATAAGGAATAAAGGGAGAGAAATCTAGAAGGGAAAATGGATATAACTCTAGAAGGAATAAAGGGAGAGAACTCTAGAAGAGAACAGGAAACGAACTAGTGACAATCTCCCGTGAATAGCCTACTGGTGTATGAGGAATTTTGCACATAAATTTCGGGACGTACGGAGACAACCAACTCTATATGCCCCAAACCACTTTGAGGGGAGGAGCATACTTTTTGACCTGTCAGTATTGTTTTTCGACTGGACCATTCCATTTTTGAAAAACTAATCAACGACTTGCGTTGAAACTCATGTAGTTTTAGTCCTCCTATCAATCATACATTCGCGGACTGCAGATTCATGTTATACTGCCACAGAGGTTTAATAGATATAATGGTAGACCGGAAGTATCCGAGTATCAAATTACAGATAAAACTTAACGAATATCCCAACAACTTATCTAGTAAACTGAGAAAACAGCAATTGTGTTTAATTTTCATAGTAAACTTGGAGAAAAATGGATAGCTTGTAAAGCGACATAAATCAGCATTTTACTTAGTGTTTGCTACTGATAATGACATTATATATGGGGATTATATTGACAGAATTTCATTCTAGATATATATTACACTATCATTATTTTGACTGATACTGGTTCAAAGAACTGATCCGCAGTTTTGTATTTTTTCGAATTGAACATTTCTGAAACGGTTAACTGGATTTTAACGGAATAACATCGAGATTTTCAATAGTTCATTTCATTCCAAACAGAATCGCTATAGCTCACTATAATCAAACCAATATGAGATTATATTGTGGCATTTTAGAAATAACAGTCGGACATCGGCATTCGACAACCTTTTATCCGAATACTCGGTATAATCCGAAATAAATATCAGGTCCCCTTGTATCTTCCTATGCACGTTGAATTGAAATGGCCTATTCGAAACAATGTATTATTCGAAATAAAATTTCGAACCGGATGAAATCGAATGAACGAGGTTCGACTGAATGTGATATTGTACTGGCGGGTAGGCACTTTTGACGAGTATGATTATTTAAAATCATGTTCGTAAATACATGTATCGCGTTTACGTCAGCGAATAGCACACACGTGTAGTTGAAATTGCTCATTTAAACACTGAACCAAAGTTGTCATCTTGACAAAATGTGATGCATAAATGTTATCAAATATTTATTTTCTACAATTACAAAATCCACACTGGAAATTAAGGATACACTCAAGGAAATATAATTACTCACTGATTTTTTTCAAACTTAGACAAAAATGATATGGCATTTAGTAATTCAACCAGTCGGTGAGAGAGAAATCGTCATCAGAGCATAGTGAAGATTTAAAGATGAAGTATGGTGGTAGTTACAAAGTAACAAGTAAGACAAATATTTCACACAAATAGTAATACATGTAAAAGAACAGCGTAGTTTTCACAGATTTGTAGGTTTTCTTTTCGACATAGCGAAGTAGATATATTTTGCCTAGTGAATTTGGAGGCATTTTGATTTCGAAGACATGGTTTTATAATATTTGGCCAATGGCAATTATATCGGCTGAAATATGTATGTATTTAGTAATTAAGATTTAACATGTATGCAAAACACGATGGTAATTAAGTAGACGCCCGGTGGGCAATAAATAAATTATTGCATTTCGCCAAAGGGTGTTTTTTTCTGATTTGAAAGAGTTGGCCAATGGCAATTATATCGGCTGAAATATGTATGTATTTAGTAATTAAGATTTAACATGTATGCCAAACACGATACTCATTAAGTAGACGCCCGGTGGGCAATAAATAAATTATTGCATTTCGCCAAAGGGTGGTTTTTCTGATATATAAAATAATAAACTTCTAAAACAAGCAACAACAACAACAACAACTTTTATTCACCATTAAGCTATAAAACATGCTTCTAGCCTACATTAATACAAAATACAGGTAAACAGATGTAGTGAGTAAGACATGATAATTAATTGAGACAAATGGTAATTTTAAAGAGAAGCTTAAGAAAAGGGAAATAATAATCATACTGTGTGTTGACATGTGTATTATTATAAATATTTGGAGAATGTTTAATCTAATTCATTTCTGAGTTTGTTTGAGTGGTATATAAATTTCGCAAGATTTGTTATTACTTTTTTGTTTTTAGACATCATTAAATCATCAAATTTATTCAATGTTGGCCAAGTGTAATATTTAGATTTGATGAACTTTTTTGCAAACGTGTGTATAAAGGACAAATTAATAAAAAATGATATTCGTTTTCTATCATTCTGAATTGATTTAGATCATTACAATATTTACAATATCTTTCATTTTTTGGTATATTAGTGTGTCTTCCTCTCTCTATTTCTAAATTATGTGATGTGAGACGAAATCTACTTAAAGCTTTTTTGAATTTTGTATCGATAGTTATATTATCAAGATACGGTCAAGGGAAAATGAGGATTTGAATCTACTATATGTTATTAACCTTTGGGAATTATTTATATTTGAAGACCATGTGTGTTGATATTGGTCTAGTATTCTTTGTTTTATGCTATCAAATGGTAAATATTGATTTTCTTGGTTTATATATCTGACATTCCTAGATTATCTAAAATTGATTTCATTTGGTACGCCCAGTTTAGTCCATTATATGTTATATTATTTTCAGTATCATTTATTAATCAGTTTAAAAGTTGAATTATTATTTAGTTTATGAATTTTAATCCAGTATCTAATCATATTGAGTTTTCTTATTATTTTCATCGGATATCTGCCTAGTTCGCCATACAAACCATCTAAATTGGTAGAATTATTTACTGTTAGCATTTTTCTACAAAATTGTGTGTGTATTTTTTCGACGTCTTTTCCGTCATTTCCTCCCCAAACTTCTGAGCAATAATTCAAAACTGACATAACTAGAGAATCAAATAGATTACATTTTTCTGACGTTTTGAATTCAAATTTATAAAATACAGAAAATGCTCGATAGAAGGCCTTTCACTTTGATGCATTTTCAGCAATATGTTTTTGTGTTTGATGCCAGTTACCATTTTTAAATAGATATATACCTAGGTATTTAAATGATGATACAATTTCAAGTTTTTCATTATAAAGATAAAAAATTATAATTGGTTGGTCGACCTTTTTCAAAGATCATCACTTTAGTTTTATTTAAGTTGATCTTATTGCCAAACCTATTACAGTAGATGTCTACGTCACTTAGCATACATTGTAATGATTCCGGTGAAGTAGCGAGTAGTACTTGGTCATCAGCGTATAATATAAGAACAAGGTTGAGATCATCTACTGAAAATAATCCATTTAGGTATGTGTGGATATTATCTATAATATCATTTATGAACATCATAAATAGAAGTGACGAACTCGGATCGCCTTGTTTTACTCCTTGATATGAATCGATATGATTAGGATGAAGTTTACCGTTATGCACAAATTATGTTTCAGGTTGTTAAAAAATGAGAGTTGTAACAGGAACACTTATCTACCTTGTTTTCAGTACGTATATGTTTTATATTATTTGAAAGAATTTGTTTCAGCCGTTTGTCTTAGTTATCGATTTGTTTTTCTTTTGGACTCGTTTATCTGCTTAAAATCTATTTAATCCAAGTGTATATGTTGTTACCATTGTCTAAAAAGGCTTTGTAATTCAATATAGATTATTAGTGTAAAGTGCCATGAAAAAAACCGTCTTTGTAAATCTCCGAAAATGGCAAGTAAAAAGTAACTGTGTAATATTAATATTGTGTACCTACTGTATACTATTAGTATTTATGGCCCTGTTGTACAATATTGATATCTTCGGACCTGCTGTATAATATATCAATATGTTTGGACCTGCTGTACAATATCAATATTTTCGGACCTGCTGTACAATAATAATAGTTTGATCCTACTGTACATTGTCAATAATAATCGGACCTGCGGTACTATATCATTATTTTCGGACTTGCTGTACTTTATCAATATTTTCGGACTTGCGGTAAATTATCAATATTTATATACCTGCTGTACAGTAATAATAGTTTGGTCCTACTGTACATTGTCAATAATAATCGGACCTGCTGTACTATATTATTATTTTCGGACCCCGCTGTACTTTATCAATATTTTTGGACCTGCGGTAAAATATCAATATTTTCGGACCTACTGTAAAATATCAATATTTTCGGACCTACTGTAAAATATCAATATTTTCGGACCTACTGTAAAATATCAATATTTTCGGACCTACTGTACAATATCAATATTTTCGGACCTACTGTAAAATATCAATATTTTCGGACCTACTGTAAAATATCAATATTTTCGGACCTACTGTAAAATATCAATATTTTCAGACCTACTGTACAATATCAATATTTTCGGACCTACTCTACAATATCAATATTTTCGGACCTACTGTACAATATCAATATTTTCGGACCTACTGTAAAATACCAATATTTTCGGACCTACTGTAAAATATCAATATTTTCGGACTAGACGTGAAATATCAATGCAAAGTCTTTTTTTATACTTTCGATCACAATTATTATGTATACCGCTGAATTTATTATAATTCCAATAAGTTTACAATTCCAAGTAAGTAGTCTAAATTGCTCACCTTAGTAACTTGTCTGAAATTTTGACTTGTGTTTTTTCGGCGCAGCCGTACTAACATGACTTTGAAATTTGCATATCAGTGTTGTGTAAACAAATAAAATTTTACGTTAAACACCAAACCAACTTCTTTTCAACCAAACATTGTTTGTAACCTTGACGTGGATGGGTTTACCTTTCGATAAGGTTGCGTTACCTTACCGAAATCCACTGAAATTCGGTGCATTTACCGAAATCCATTTTGGATCTGGAGTGACCAGCAATCCTAACATCTCAGCAATTTTTGTGTTGCACAACAAATCTTAACATTCAAATTGCTCCGACCAATTTTTTTCAAGATATACCTTGTTTAGGTTTATTCATACTCTTACTTTTACGAAGTCGCGTTGTTTGAATTATAACAATACGAGTTTAGTTACATCAAAAATATAAAAAACATGCCACAAGAATTATTGCGTTGTGTAGTTATAAATGATATAAGACGAGACACAAAAATAATCAATTAACATATTCGACATTCTTAGCATACTTAGGTACATAGTGTGTACTCACCTGGTTTACGGTATGTTGCATCGAAATTAAATAAATGCATACATGTCACTTATTGGTCAGCAGTTTTTGTCCTGGGGCTTTAGCCCAATGCCTTGATATATATGCTATATTTCAGATTCTATGCATTGGACCCAATTTTATTAACATATTGACAAAAGACTACAGGGAAACGCTCTCATTATCAAAGGCAAATAATCTGTTTAAAATATCAAACAGTAGTTTGCCTTAACAATGAAACATAAAGGCAGTAAGCTACATATTTGTGTGTAATTTACGTTCATGTCAACAATGAAACATAATTGCAACTTACGTTACATAGGCGTTATAATGCTATTTACGTTACTTCAACAATCACACATATTTGCAGGTAACGTATGTTGCGGCAAAATAACATCTGACCAAAAGCAACATGCAGAAGAAACTGATAAAAAAATCGAACAAGTTGTAGAAACCCTAACATCAGAAAAAGATAAGAAGACGGATAATAAACGTTTGGACACAGGCCATGCGACTCGTATTGTAAATGGTTCCTCAGCACAACGGGGTGAATATCCATGGATGGTATCATTGTTCGCAAATGAATATTTTTTCTGCGGTGGTTCTATACTGAATGCAAGGACCATATTAACTGCGGCTCACTGTGTTGAAACCACATTCGGGTAAACATATTTTAGTTAAGTTTAAACTAACAGTGCATCATCTCCTGAGCGGCCCTTTCAACGGTTTAAATTGTTTCTCGTTCTAAGTATTTACTACCAAATTGACCTATCTAGAGTAATTACCCGTCAATTATAGCCAACATTTGCGCTTCCCATAGTGTGTTGCTCAGAGGAGATTGTAAGTGACGATGAAAGCATTATTTAATGACATTACATTTGTTCCATACAAACGAGTTTGTTAAAGAATTCATTTTGTCACTAGTTTTCGCGACATTCATGGCGACATATCAATGTAACAGTCTATACAAGAATGCATACCTCTGACACTTCAGGAGAATTTAAAATATGGCAATCATGACTTCCTATTATTTGAAAAGGAAATGTCTCCTCCATCCTATTTGGGCACGAGCGGGCACCTGATTAGAAGAATCGAACTTCTACCAGTCAGCTGAATTATTTCCCCTCTAACATATTCTACATCCCGGGTGGGACTCGAATCTGCTACATTGAGGGCAAGTATTTTAAAGTCAATGACCATAACTACTCTGCCATGAATGCCCCCTCCGAAGCGAACCTATTAAACACCGCCCAATATATTATATGTGAATCTAACATTAGAGTGCCGTAATTAGTTTGTGTTTTTTTACATATTATTATTTTTTATTCGTCAATTAGATGGAACGTTTTGCAAGTCCGAGCTGGTGATCACGTGCTGAGAAGGAAGGACAAATATGAACAACGAGTTTTCGTGGAGGAAGTCATAGTAGTAATTACAATGTTTTCATATTCTTATCATGTTTTAAGCTTGAAATATTTTCATGTTGTGTTGTCCGAAACGACTTGAATATTTTTTTCGCAGTGATTATGAGTTAATCTGAAGGTAACTATACGCAAATTGTTTTTTAATTGGTCACTTCTTTAGTTGTCATATTTCCAAACAAATACACAGGAATATAAATTCACTAAATTTGTGCTACTTCACTCTTGCACACACCGCAATCTTCTGAAAGCACAATTTTAATGCAGGGTTGTACAAAGAATATCTTAACAATTTTTAATTAATATTAATAAACTGCAGTAATGTAGTGTGACCAATTAGAAAAGTGTTTCAGTGTATAGTTGAATTGTTCGAAAAATATACAAATTTCGATAAAACTTTATTGCTGAAAACTGATATAATATGTCTAAAATTTAATTGAATGCTCCTGTCCTTCACAGTCGTACACAAGACACGTGGCGCGTCTGTCTAAGAGACATACTGAAATTATCAAAGGTGTTCCCATAAAACTGTAGTATTCGAATGACTTCTCTCCGTTTCGTTTCTTTTTTGGAACGTACAATGCTAGCCAATAGTAAGATGTTATGTATATTTTTTGTATTATGATGGTCCGTAATCATGTTAATAGTGTTAGTAGGCCTAATATAGCGGTAGAAGCGTTACTACGGCTTTTTACGTCCACTAGCCGTACCAAACTATTACCGCCAAAACTGTTAGTACTAAGAGCAGTAATAACATTATACCAAACGTAAACAAATATACTTAGCGCCATTAAAAACGCAACTATATCAATTTAACTTTCATTTTGGTCCAAGTGTTAAACGCGTTTTATTGTTACAGATGAGTAAATTATACTTAAAAAGAAATAAAACTATGGCCCTATTATTCATATTTAATAATTGATTAAGTTTAGGAAATAATGTTTGAGAATTAAAATATAATTGTTTCTTTATAATGTCGCCGTGTTGACACGGACAATGTTTAGTTGCATTTTAATGGCGCGGAGTATATTAAGTCACCATCTACTTCTTAAAGATCGAATGAGCGCCGCTGTACGATTTCAGACCTCTTCTTTCAGAGACGTCATTTCCAGAAAACGTCACGTGTGACGTCATCATGAAATGACAGTATGCAATATTTGCCCCATATGGCAATATGAAAACGAAGTGATTATATGGAATAAATACTGTTTCCTACTTGCAAAAATTGACATCACAAGTTGCGTTTTTTTAGAAATGACGTCACTTACAAAATATGTTGTAAATCCTATAGCAGCGTTCAAATAAAGACATTTAAGCAACAGTACGAAATGAATCATGCTGTTAATTTATACATTCACAAAAATAATATGAAACTATACGACATAGTTAAATCATCGACATTATCACATGAGAATGGCTATGGTTGCTTTTTGTAAAAGAGAGAGAATAAGTTGGTACAGGGGCGCCACATACATTAATAGTCAGTGCCTCTCAACACAGACCTCCGGGAAAACAGCAATCAATAAAACATAAGGCATTTGAAGAGGAGACTCAATGGTACATACGTAAGGCGGACGTAATGGCCTGGTCGACCATAAGGGATAACTAGGAGAATCAAAGAGGACAAACAGGGGGGGGGGGTTAAAGGATGGAATACATCACAGGACAAGTCAAGATAGCTGGCAACAAGCCGAAAGTAGGGAGAAATTAACATGAATACTGTATATAGAAACATAATTGCACAGGGGAAATGGAAATTTAACATAAATGTACATCTAAAACACAAATAGAAATAATAACCATACAGCGAGTGACAGCCTTGGAACTGTCAGTAAAAACAATACAGACGGCATGTTTGCTGTTTGCTGTGACAGTAAGAGTCATTTTACTGCCCATACAGTTAGCAGAAAGGTACTTATGCTATTTCCGCTATTACTGTTCCCACATATTCTGACCATGGTTGTTAGTGTTAACTTGACTATAGAAATGATGATATTTTAAAATCGTATATTTGAGAAAGGAAACTTTTTAACAATGATGATCGACAATCTTCAAACAACCATGGCTAAGTAGTGTTAAGAATGATTTGTTTTTATTTTACCAGCATCCGGAGTACACATTTTTCACAACGTGGGATATTGCTATTTTGAAGTTGAAAAAAGATTTAGAGTACAACGATTATGTCCAGCCGATATCAATTCCAAGTATGTATTACAAACCATGTATACTCAGTACATTTAAAAACGCAAGCTGTAAGACTTGTCAAATGTCATGAACTTACCTAGCGGTGCAAGATAAGAACTTAACATGATAGTAATTAATGTTACGCAATGATGAACGCTAAACTTTCTTTCAAATCAAATTGAGTTTTAAAACACACTAAAATAACATTTAAAAGAGATACCACAGGTACAAAAAATGTGCGTTTTGTTACATGCACTGAGTTTAGTTCTATAGTAAGAAAACAGTTACGTAGCTAAGAGAACATTCTTAATTTGGAAGAATAAATGTACCGATGTTAACTACTATTTCGGTGACCAGTCTACGGCAGAACCATATTGAAGCTCGGCTCATTAGCCGGTATGTTAAGGAGAAGTGTTAGAAAATGGAGACACATAATATACCTAGTTCATACACGAGAACATAAATGGTTTTGCATAAAGAATTATTAAACTTGTACAAATCTTGATAAAATAACCGTCATTATTCTGTTTAACAATAACGAAGCTTTCAACATGGTATGCAAGGCTTTGTTGTTGGCTAAAAGACAGATATTTCATACTTCCGTAACTTGCTTCATCCGACACCCTGTCTTAACCGTTCTTCCACATGCTTATTTCCTTTAGATCTAAATGTCGTTGTGTTGGATGTTTTCATAACAATATTTAAGTAATAAAAGAGAGAGAATAAGTTGCTACCGGGAACGCCACACACATAAGACAGTGCCTATCCATACAGACATCCGAAATACCGGGAAAACAACAATCCATAAAACTATAAAACAATTATTTAATAGGTGAACGGGGAATCACGAAGGAATCTATTTCCCTTGTGCGGTGAATGACTTCAGACAACAGTTTTAAAGTCGTCCCATCTACCTCATGACAGTAGTATTGACCTTTCACACCTGCGAACTGGTTTGGTGGTGTAATACCAAACAATGAACTATACTACTTTAATGGTCCCAGTACAAATGGCACGCAAGTAAAACTACATCTAGGATGCAATGATATAACCACAATACGTGTATTCAGAATATTTTCTGTCCAGTTTCGGCCTATTGTTGCCAGCTGTCTTGACTTGTCCTGTAATATTTTCCATCCATTAATTCCCCCCGCCTTCACTGCTTGTCCTCTTTGATTCTCCTAGTTATTCCTTATGGTCTGCCAGGCCATTCCTTGCGTCTTTGTTCCCTAACGTATGTACACTTCAACCGCCTCAAGTGCCTTATATTTTATAGATTGTTGTTTTTCCGGAGGTCTTTGTGGGGAGGCACTGTCTTATGTACTAGTATGTGGCGTTCCATGTAACCACTTACTAGTCTCTCTTAAATTATATTGCAGCTCCCAGGGAAGAATATTATTTGTCGAGTTTCGGACGGTGCACTCTTTCTGGGTTTGGGCAAAGATCATGTAAGTATTTCTCATTTATATTTCACGTTACACTATGTGCTTGGTGACGTGTTTATCGTTTGATTAAATATTAGTGGAATCTGTTTAATTTTTATGTGGAATTTTATATTTTAGATCCCGAACAAAAGTTTCCGCGGGTTTTGCAAGAACTTGATTCAAGAATAGCGCGCCGCAGCTTTTGTTCAAGAACTATTAGGTTAGATTTTCCTACAGCAGTATTCAACAAGTACCTCTTCTGTTCCTATCACCCCGGGCGCGGTGTGTGCTACGTAAGTGTTCCATTGTTTACTCTTGTTTGTTCAATGTGACGACATTGATGAATGTGCTGTTTGTGTATAGTGCGGCCAAGATCTGAAGGCACAATAACATTGTCCCACGTCATTGTTTGGATCAGTAAATATCTAATTGCAGGTCAGTTCAATGATCATGCTCATATAGGCGCGTTTTATGATTTTGAAAACGAATATATAAATGTAGAGATACTAAATCAGCGTGTTTATTACGTAGCTTAATGGATGCGCTTTAGAATCTCAACGCAGACTAACTGGGTTCGCATCCTGGTATTCGTTGTTTTTTATTTATTTTTATCGTGAAAGTATCACGCTTTTCACGAAATATGTGTGGGTGTATCACAGCAACTAGATACCTATGTGTAAACTATTTTTGCAAGAAAGATTGAAAAGCGTTTCATGTTGTCCCAGCAAGACAGAGACATTGTTTCAAAAGTTCACGACTTCTGAGTTCAAGCAACGTTCAAGAGGCTTCTATGAAGCAGCCTGTGATTCCGTTGTCTTGCCCAAGAAAAGCAACTTCAATGACGGGGATGTCGGAAAGAACGATGTCGCAAATTAAAAGGACGGCAGCGAACAGTTTCAAGAAAAACAAGAAGTAACAAATAACATATCATTGGATTGCTTTGATCTCCCTGTGGTTTGCAAGACAGTGTATGATATGATTTTGAACAAGATTCATCAGCTTTTTTAACAAGTCAAGCACAAATATTGCTGATGAGTCATGCTAAACTGTATATACATGTATGCTTAAGCAATATTTTATACCAGGTTTTCAATATTACTATGCTTATGTTATTGTTTCAATTGTTCAAAATAAAACGAATATATATATATATTATGATGATAACAAAGAACATAGTAAGAATGGAAATAAAATATACAGTAATAATTTTCCTTTAGGATACATAAAGAAAACAAATCTACAAATATAAAATATTTCATCGCTGTGAATAAAATAAAACATGTTTATGAGGCTTGAACCAGTAACCTCAAATTTCTAAGTGACTGCTCACCTAATTGAGCTACAGAGGCGCACGTAAGTACATACTTGAATAATTTGAGTTTATTGACTGAGACTCTAAATGATCAACCCTTTTTATGCAAAGTGAAACCGCCGCCTAATAAGTAAATATTATTGTGCCATCAGATCTTGGCCGCACTATAGTATTTAGTATTACATTTTTAGTACCAAAAATATAGAACTTGTCTTATTTTGCACATTTTCAGCATTGCATTTTCTATTATTTACGATGGTCTTAAATGGTAATATACATTCCACTACTCCTAATTCGTATCCGATTATTCCGATAATTGTCCGCTTAAATCTCAGCGGGACCTTTTTTCGTATTATTGATAAGCCTATGCTCGGAACATTTCTGTGCTCCACATTTTCTACATAACAGACAAATATAACGAGGTTCCACATATTTTACTACACAGATGTTGTTTGACTCGTTTGCACCATTTTGTCCCTGGCTTTCTTGACGTCATTAAGGTCATTAAACAATTTGAAGGTTAAGATTTGTTGTGCAACATAAAAATGCTGAGATGTTACGATTGCTGGTCACTTCAGATCCAAAATGGAATTCGGTAAATTCACCGATATTCAGTGGATTTCGGTAAGGTAAAGCATCCCCTTATCGAAAGATTAACCAATCCTTGTCAAGGTTATAAACGTTGTTCGGTTGAAGAGATGTTGGTTTAGTGGTTAACGTAAGATTTGAATGGTTTACACAACACTGATAAGCAATTAGCAAAGCCTGATTGTGTTAAAAAACATTTGAAACATGACTACAATACATTAACATGCGAATTGTAATCAAACCAAAGGAAATTATCTCAAGTTCTTTCACTTTATCCCTTCTATAGTATAGGAATATAGTACATGGACTATATAGACATACATATAGTGATGGAAGGGGAAAAAGAAGATCATTCTAGTAGTGATGGAGGGATAGATCTCTTGACAATCTCCTATGAATCAAACGTACCATGTATTTAAAAATGACAAATGATCATGTATGGGCAATCTTACTGGCAAAGCATATAAGTAAAGTCGCCCTGTTTTGAAGCTTCCTTCTATTCTCAATTGTTTGTGGTAATCAACCAGACAAATCTCTCTCGCCCCATCCCCACAGTTGCTTGTCTTTACACCGTCTCAACTCCTTGTACTTTGTGTGCTGATGTTTCCCTGTGTCTGTGTGGGGAGTCATTGCGCTTCCTGAACCAACATGTTATGTATTACTATATTTGACAGGGGGACAGTGGAGGACCATACGTATGCTACAACAATGACGATACTCCGTATCAAGTAGGGATCATGTCATGGATTTCCTCAAATTGCTGGACAGGATTCAATGTCTACACAAGGGTCTCCCGGTATGCTCGGTGGATTGAACAGTATATTTAGATGAGACAAGGGAGGACAGCAAATCGGTCAGAAGCCACACAAACAGAAAACTCTTAACATAACATGCGCCGCTGTACGATTTCCAACCTCTCCTGTAAGTGATGTCATTTCCAGAAAACGTCACGTGTGACGTCACCTTGTACTGACAGTTAGCAATATTTGCCCCATATGGCAATATGAAAACGATGTGACCATATTGTATAAATACTGTTTCCAGTTTGCAAATAGTGACATCACATGTTGCGTTTTCTTAAAATGACGTCACTTAAAGAAGAGGTTGGAAATCGTACAGCGGCGCTCAATTATAATGTTTTCATTAAGTAATGGCATTATACTGGTGAAAATAACTAACCCGCCATTTTGAATTTTTAGAATCTTAACAACATCATGGATCAGTGATCTGAAACGATGGACATAACTTTAACAGGTTTACATCGAATGTGTAGGATAATTTATTTCATGTCAATTATAATTTTTTATAGTTTACTGTAATCAAATCAACATAAGAATTATACATAATCATTTATAGAATTTATATGAATTAGTGCAGGCACGTTAGCACTTTTGACCATTATGTGTATGTTATTATAATGCATTTGAATGTTGTGGTGTATTTTGCACTAGTCAAAATAAATGTTTTCTGTTCTATAATGTTGTATCATTATTCAGATATCGGTGTAGCTGCATAACATTGATTTTGACCTACATTTTTGACACACCAAATATTGTCCCGGAAGCGGGCTTTTTAAAACCTGACCAATCATATTTTTCTCCAAGAGGCACCACATGGGGTTTTTGTTCACACAAGAAGCACCAAACGGGGTTTTCGTAAGATGTGCGTTCGTTAGCAGTTCGAATTTTGCCGGAAATAGTTAACATGTTTAAGCATTTATAAAATGACCCTGATAAGACAGGTCCATGGTTATAGTATAATTTATATAGATCCGAGTTAATTTTATGTAAGGATTTCTTTTTTAACATGTTGCAAAAAAACATTATTTCATTTAATATACCACAAGACATCGTATATATTTCTTATTTAACAATATGTCATACTTGCTAATCGACAAAAAGCTGCTACATTGTCGAGTAAATAGACAAAAACATTAAATACATGTGTATAACTCTTTAATATTGTTATTCCACATTTATTCTGCACTTACTGGGCACAGCCAAACATGAAACACCAGGTGCACAACTTCACATGCTGGTTAACATTCCTGTAAAGTTTTATGAATCTGGCTCATATTGTATTGGAGATAGGGGTGACACAAGATTGCATACTCTGTAGGCTATATTTTAACTAAGTCAAGGGCCACAACACCAGGTGCAAAACTACATAGGCTGTTGAACATTCCTGTAAAGTTTTATGACTCTGGCTCATATTCTTTTGGAGATATGAGTGACACCAGATTTTGTGACGGACGGAAGGACAGACGGACGGACAAGGGCAAATCTATATGCCCCCCCCCCCTTTCAGAAAGGGGGTATACAAAATCAGTACTTCCCTCTACGGTCTATGTCCATTTCCCCAAAGGAAGTTTCACCACCAGTAACAATGCCTCATATTTGTATAGGGAAACATCTGCTGTCAGAAGTCCCAAATATCTCTGTTGTTCCCCTTGCCTGCCAACATTGGGGCAAAATATTGATGGTTCATAAGAATGACCAAGAAAATTTCATTTTTTTATTCCTTTATGTGTAAGGTAAACAAACACAAGTTTCATACATAAAGCATCAGTGATAAATTACATACAATCAAGATTTCAAGATTTATTTACACAAAGCATAAGTCCCACTGAAGTGGGAAACATTAGCATTACAAACAATATGACATAATGAAAACATACAACGCGTAATAATGGAAAACGGCTACATTAATGTAGTTAATTTACAATCATATATATAGTGTGTAGCCTTTACTTACAGTACATTTACAATTTGAGAAAAAGAAAAGAAAACAATATATATACACACACATACACACACACACACACGCGCATACACATATATACACATATACATATATACATATACACATATACACACATACATATACACACACACACATACGCGCGCCCGTGCGCACATATCTACATATGCACACATATATATATTTTTCCTTTTACATACAAAAGAAAGCAATCACAAATATTATAAAAAATACGTGTAATTTGTTTAATGTGATACATTGTGTGAGTGTGTAAAAATATACTTATTTTGGCATTCTATTGTTTAGTTGTTTTAAAATAGTTCATGATTTTTTCACATAATATACTAAACTTTTCTAATTTCTTTAAGTTATTACTTGAGACTAAGTTTATAAGTTTAAACATACTGGGTCTTTGTCTTGTGTATTTATCTAGGTATTAACTCTATAATTTTCAAATAATGGACACTTAAAAAGGTAATGATACTCGTCCCCTAATTCTCTACAATTTGTACATAAACGTTCACAGACAGGTAAGTTTTGCCATCGTCCTGTTTCAATAGGAAGTCTATGATTTCGGGTTAAAAACGAAATTATTTTTTTACAACGGTATGGAGACAGTTTATTTATAGAGTTACTACGCTTGAATTCGTTCTTTATATATTTGTAAACATTCGTATTCGACGTCTGATTAATTTCAGATCGCCATGTTTGGATAAAAATATCTTTTAACTTTTGGTATGTTGCTTTTTTAAGCCATTTGCTACTAGTAAAACTTTGGCTATACCACACACCTGAAAAACCGATCTCACAAAGATATCGTTTTACATTGTCTAACCATTGACATTTAATTTTATTTTGTGACTCTAATTCAAGTAATATTGTGTACAGTTTGGAAGCCAGTTTAGTGTTATTATTGCTATTGATGTTGTCTATAATTCTTGTCCAATATGCGATTACTCTATTTTGAATATCAGTTTTAAGGGGAGTTACTCCTAACTCTCCATAAACCATATAAGATGGTGTAGACTTTTTTAAGTTAAAGATGTATTTATAGAATTTGAGTTGTATTTTTTCAAGAACCTCAATGTTGCCATATCCCCAAATTTCACTTCCATACAGTAAAATAGGCTTTATTGTTTTATCAAACAATTCTATTTGAAGATCATATGGTAAGAAAAGAGACTTTATCTTTTTTAGTAGTGCAAACATGGCTTTATTAGCTTGTTCAGCAATATGAATTTTTGACTTGTAAAATGAACCACTTTTACTGAGGCATAAACCGAGGTATTTATAGTTATCAACAGTTTCTAAAACTTCTGTTCCTATAGTAAATGTTCTATGTAACCTTGTTCGGCCCTTACTGAATACCATGATTTTTGTTTTGGTAGTATTAACATTGAGTTTCCATTCATCGCAGTATTTTTTGAATTTGTTTAAAGTTGATTGAAGATCGTTTTCATTATCACTAAAAATTACAGTGTCATCGGCATAAAGCAGTATGAAGAGTTTCAGGTATACATGTGTGTTTTCAATTTCAGTAACACAACAACAAAGTATTTGTTTGCAAATAATTTATTTTAAGAAATTGTACAACAATCCACGCCATTATCAAACATTGCATACATGAGTAAAACAAACTGTGTTTTATAATAATGGCAACATTAAAAACACCTCTAAGTTCTATAGCCATGTCGGAGCATAAAAGAGAAAAAAAACTAAAATGATATAAAATGCGTACATTTTCAAATATTTAATTACTTGCTGGGGAATTAAACCCATAACCCTACAGCAAACACTGAAGTAGCAGCACTATATGTAGTCCCTACATTTACAATATGTACCTCCCTTGTTCTGAATTGTCCGCCATATTGATAGGCAAATTTCCTTAAAGTTTATAGAGAATTTAATGTAAGTGCTGATTAACTTATCAGATATATATAAAATAACTTATTTGTTACGCTCATCTGGGCAGTTGGCTCAGTAAGTTGAAGAAAAAGTGGTTGTCACATGCAAATTCTCTTGGTATTTTCTCAATTATCACATATTTTGAAATTACTCCTAGGGTTTATCAGTCTTGCCTATCAAAATTGCTAATGATTAAGAACAAGGGATGTAAATATTGTAGATGTGGGAACTATCTATTGAACATTTTCAAGATGTCGCTTAAGATTAAAAACCTAGTTTATATCATTGCTTGCCTTTATTTCACCATTGTCTAAGTTTTAATATATTTTTTCTTTATCTTGTCATCTGACAAGATTATAAAGAAATAGCAAGGTTTTGAACCTTGGAGTGGCACATTTATGGACAAGATAAGATTCATTTATAAAATGCATCAAAAAATTACACAACAATAACTAAAGAATCAAACCATACATGTAAATTGATCCTGAAAGAGAAAGGCTTCGCAAACTGTTTATGATACACAAAAGCGCTAATTACAATGAATATAGCAGAAGTTAGTTGATGTAAATCCCAATAGCATGGTATGGCACAGTCCTTATTCAATGCCCTTGCTCTTATAGTCATGTTATGTTTTCTATTATTCTACTCTATGGATGTTTGCCTTGCCAACATGATGTCATCAAAACCTGTTTACCTGATTTCAGCCCTTTTACAGGTCTAATGGTGTAGAAGCATTAAAACAATAAATACAGTATCAACTATATGAGCGCCACTGTACGATCTCCAACTTCTCCTTTAAGTGACCTCATTTCCAGAAACGTCACATGTGACGTCACCATGTACTGACAGTAAGCGATATTTGCCCCGCTTGGCAATATGAACAGAAGTAACCTAATGGAGTAAATATTGTTTCCTGCTTGCAAATAGTGACATCACATGTTGCATTTTCTTGAAATGACGTCACTTACAGAAGAGGTTGTAAATCCCATAGCAGCGCTCATATATGGATTTCTCAAAGAATTAACAACAAAATAAAAGCATATAATGGTGTGCTTTGTACAGTTGTACAATTAAAATATTTAAATAAAACTGATAGTTCAAGATCACTTTCAGAGACTACACATTAGCCAAAAACTCACCATTCAAAGATATGTCCAATAATTTATAAATAACATCTCTATTATATCTTCATAAAAAAAATAAACAAATTAAGAACCGCTTGTAAAACATGAATGTCCATGATGATAGCATGTCATAAGTACTGAACAAGTGACCTGTGAACGCCTAGTACAATAGGGGTCATCAGCAGACCATGGCTGAAGGCCAACTCATGTTGCAGCTATTAATCAGAAACAAATTGATCAAGCAACTGAGAGACCAACAGGAACAGGCAGGCCCATCCACATGAGCAAAACAATACATGTCCACTTATTAACAAAGTAACTAATACAAACAGAGGATTTAAAACGAAAAAAAGTGCATAGAAAACTAATATAGTTGGTATGATTCACCTCTATATACACAATAATAAAATAAACATCAAGGAATTGGGATTTTTGAAACACTAGGAGAAGAAAAACAAGACATATATTGCAAAATTCAAACAGGAAACAAAATACAGTCAAACCTGTCTGTAAAGACCACCCATGGGAACAGCAAAATGTGGTCTTTGTTTACAGGTGGTCTATATTAACAGATTAAATATCACTGAAAATGGTCTGATGTCAGATAAAATTGGTGGTCTTTGCACAGGTTTTGCAATAGTGGTCTTTGTTCGCAGATGGTCTTTAACACAGGTTTGACTGTATGTCAAAACAGAAAACAAAAATATTACACAATTTAACAGGATTTTAATTCAATTTCGGAAAAATAAACACTGATGTCATTATTTCTTGAAAAAATCTTACATAAAATACACTAATACTCAGTGTTTTCTGTCAACACAATCACATAGTATTTCCACAAAAGACACACAAAACACCTAGCAAGTGTTTCAGAATTATGATCTAATTGTAGCTCATAAGAATCCAGCAAGATCCTCGTAAACATCATTCAACACAGAATATACATCAGTATAAGTCAGGTAACCATAACAACTCTAAAAGCAAACCTATCATTGAATTGTTCCAGGTTCCAGGTGTGGTCAAACACAGAATGAACTAGATAAACAACTTAAGTTATGTCTAACTAACAAAGCAGTACAGTGGTTAAAAATCTGAGGCTTACACACAAAAAAGATGTCGAAGCAACAACTTAAGACCAATGGGAAGATATCTGAATTCAAATTCACCATGTCTTAAAAAACAAGTATGTCAATGGTTGAGATTTATTCAAATTATATATCGCTTCAGTTGCGTCGTTTCATCTGATTTTATAAATTAGCTATTTCAATAATTATTCCGACAATGTTTGTCTGAAATTTAGATCACCTGACTTTCTTTACAATTTTTATATATGACTACATTGAATGTGATGTCGAGATACCTCCAATTCGTACATTAATAACACATTACTATCTTTTCACTCAATACTGGAATGTAACTAAAACGAAGTGAAATGAAGGAAGTAAAAGGTGCGTTTCTATGGTAACATAATAAATTAATACTAGGCAAACTGAAAAAATTGTATTTTTTCTAGTATAACATGACCACCGGGCTCAGGTATAAATCCTACATAGCTAAAACACTAATATCAATAGTTTAGTCCAGAGTTCAAATTTCTCTGAACGTATGACACACATTGGGCAATGTTTTAAGCTTGCTTTATGTACATACAGGCTATCTTTAAAAGATACAACTTATTAATAAAGTTGAATAAATCATTGTTTTCTTAAAACTTAATTAATCTTTTGATTGATCTATTTATCAGCTATCGAATTTCTTATTCAACAACTCGACAGATAAATCAATCAATCATGACAAACAATTAAACTGTCAATAATCCATACAAAAAGTGACCCTCAAAATGATTTTCTATCACATAGAAACAGAAACAAATGAATTCTGTATTTACAAGTTCTCTACTAACCAAAATCTATCCAGAAAATATAATACAGAAATATACAACATATTTGTACTGATACTGTACGTGTTGAAATTAAAGATAGGGCCAGTATGAGCCGTTAGATCAAAACAAGTTTCCCATAGTCATGTGACTTTCTCCAATATTACCACAGTTGGTTAAAAGGTTCAAACATTCAAGAAAACCGACAGATTCAGTTAGATAGCAATTAAAAAAGTACACTTTTTCACTATTGGTTTAAGAAATGTTGGTGTTACAGGGCAAAATCTTATTACTATGTGAAACTTCAATGATGCTGCACTCATACTGGCTACATACCAACATCAGATATACATATACTTTCAATACAAATAAATGGTGGACACTATGGAGATGTGAGTATTGATTGACAATGGTCATCTAAAACAAGTGTTTCGGTAAACCTACAGTAAAACTTTGGAACTTCAAACAGTTTTGGCTCGAATACAGTAGGTTCTTAAGTGCATTCAGTATGAAAACACAAACAACACACATATGACATGTGTTCAACAAGCTTAGAACACTTATACCGGGAACAGTCAGTTCGTACATATACAGTAAAACTTCGAAACCTCGAACTGCTGTCGGACCCAGCAATTAGTTTGAGCCATCTATTGTTCGAGGCAACTACCGTATACATGTATATTTACGAACTCGCTGTCACCGGTACATGCTGAACACCTGGCTTTGGTGAGTTGTTTGTGTTTTCATACTGAATGCACGTCGCTCAATAGTCATATCATTAATCATAGTAATAATAATTAAAAAGAAATTAGAGAAAAACAAAAAGCTATGGACCGAGAATCGTGTTCGAGTGTTCGACCCATCTCCGTTCAAGTGATCTACTGTTATATAATATGAATTAAGATTGGATTTCGCCGGGACTTAAGAACCTGTTCGAGGTATCTACTATGTTTGAGGCAAAACTGTTCGAGGTTTCGAAGTTTTACTGTACAAGTATATTCATCAATTTCAATATCAGAACATCGCACAACAAAGAAAGACTAGGAGTGGTCTTGCTATTGAGGTTTCATTGAATTAAGACCAAAAATACTGAACAGGAATGTAAAAAAAAAATGGGTCAGGTCAATTTTTAGTCATTCAGTTGGGGTACCACAATGGCTTGGTTAGGAAATGAAGATAAGAACGTATTATGAAAGATGATCATCAATGCATGTACATGAGATAAAAAATTGGTCAGCACAAAGGTAACATTAAAGATGTATCTGGTTCATCTGAACATAAAATGGATAAATTGGCTTCATCCAGTTTTGTTGTTACATTTGCTAAAACATTTCTAATAAGAACCATTACAATGTATAACCGATTAAAAGTACCATATTATTAACAGACAAAACTTGTAAAATAGCCTGATTGTTAATAAAACTGGAAGTTTTTTTAATATTGCATGATGCACAAAAATCTTTCTTCAAAAAATATGGATCAATACATTATGAGTTCACTTTTGTTAGTGCATATTTATTGATCTTTTAACTATAGGAAATATATTTTTTGCATGTTTGTTTAAGTAAGCAAATGAACAAAAAATGAGCATAACATTACTTTAAGCACATCACACAACAATACATCAGTATTCTGCTTGAACATACTGATCACGTAATTCCAGGGATAAAAGCAAGACCAGTCTGTCTACACACAGTATAGTCATAGAAAACCAGAATTCAGTCTGAACCGAGTCAATGTTTGGTCTATTAATATCCTTATTTCAATGAAGCAAATTCTGACGATTTCGAATACTGAATGGCAATTTTGGACCTAAGTGGATATTTGTATGCTCATTATACTCCAAATACCAAACAATGAATGAAAAGAAGTCTAATTTTATAATTTCATGAGAATGCAAAATTTCAAAATCAGCTGAAAATTCAGCGAGGGGTCCAGGGGACTACTGAAGCTCCTGGCTTTTAAGTATCCAATATGGTTGAAATTGTCTTAAAAACGGCCCGTGAGAACGTCGAATATGCAGCTTTCCACGAATATGCCGAATATTATCATGCCTGTAATATCCAACATATGCAAAAACTGAGCAATATTTGCAGTCTGGATGCAGTTCCAATTTCCCAGATTATACTGTATAAATAATTAGAAGTAAGTCCACAGGACACAGGTGCCCCCACAAGGGATGTCAAGGCAAAACCCACTGATATACGTTTTAATTAAGTTTGAAGACTGTAGGTCCAACGGTTCAGGAGATATGAACGACACAAGTTTTGTGAGCCGGACAGACAGACTGACGGAGAGACAAGGTAATCTAAGTGCCCCGTGCACAAAAATGTTGACAGTCTGGTTTCGCATTCTACCCTCGAGCCAGGTACAATATCGTCATGGACACAAATTGGCACACTTGGATGTTTCCTGCACATAAAAGGCCGATTGCATAAGGTGTTATATGACATGCAGACACTGAAATAATAGCGACCATCGAAGCTTTAGCAGATATTTGCAGTGAGAGTATTTCACAGAATGAGCAATCATACATTACAGAACTTTTCTCACTTCACGATGATCCATTAAATTATATCAAGAAAGCAGTTTAAGAGATTTAAAACAAGGGTAGTTTCCAATCAACTCTTCATAATTGGAGGCAGGAATCTGTTCCAACAGAGAAGCTCTTCACTCTGGAGAACATGAGTGGTGGATAAGCTTTGCTGGTTAGCTCAAAATCAGTATCAGTACCTTCCCCTGTAGATCTGAAAAAAGGAGAATATTAACAAGAATCAAATTTCAAACTATGCACATGTCTCTCTCAGTAACAGAAAAACCGATCAGACTTTTTTTTAAAAATTGGACTGCTCATATTTGATAGGACAGAAGTTATAAGAACTCAAATACGTAAGTCATTGTTGATGTTTCCATAGGACATGGATGTCCCCGATTTTGGCATTTCAAGCATTACTGATGAGAAACCAAATTTTAAGTTGAAAAAGGGCCATAACTCCTCAAATAATTGGAAAATGGCAACATAAAACAAGCTTGACCTGTACTTTTTTATCCTATGCTCATGTGTCCAATATGAATTGAATATATCCATCGTTTTAAGAGTTATTTATTTTAAACCAATTTTTTGCACTGACATACGGCTGGACAGGAGTAACACTTTTTGCCCCTTCGTCATTCAAAAATAAAATGGTGGGGGCATAAAAAGGTTGATATCTCACTACACTTACCTGTAAAAGGTACGGACAGAGTAATGAACCCAAGACAGCTTGTAACCATTTGTTTTGCCAACATTCTGAATCTCTAATTCCTGAATAACAAATATTCAATACAATAAATTACTATAATAGCAATAGATAGTCACATAAAATTGATAACATTTAACTGGACCAAGGCATTACATACATGCATGAACAAAATTATAACATTTAATAAGTCCTACTAAGTAACATGAATATATTATAACAAGCATGTAGTGGCTCTTCAGAGCTGGAGGTAAATAAGTGTTAACACCAATTACATAATGGCGATGTCCATGAAAAAATCAAAAAGTTATGTCTAAAAACCAGAATGCTGCATTGTCAGAACTCATAGTAAGCATTTATCAGTATATTAAGTACCATGGGAGAAATATTAATGAGTCACCAGCTATCCAATGAAATTGCTCATAACAATTTGATGCTCTTCAATTGAAGTCAAGACAATGCAACACAATATTTCATTGGTTAACCATCCCAAGCAGTCTTTGCTATATGTATTGCATTGCCTCATTTTATAATACAAGAGTATGAAACTCTGTTATTCAAATAACCTACAGTCAATGATGAAGCAAGTAACAAGCAAACATGAGCATCCAACACTACTTAATGCAATAAAAAAGAAAACTAGTACAATGTAGAATGATAATAAATACGTAGAACCTCACTTAAAGACCACCACAAAATTAAGACCATCTCATTAATAAGACCAAATTTTCTGGTCCATTTATTCAATGTTCCTTCCATTATAGACCATTGCACAATAAAACTGCCCTTCTTTTGAATAAATCCTGTATAGTGCTTTATATCTGCGGTGTCAAATTTTGGCAGATTTTAGAGTTCTCCTTTTTGGGGGTGTTTAGTTTTGGCGCATTCGCCATTTTTATTTACACTTTTTGGCGGAGTTTTATTTTGGCGGATAAGACCTCGACTGCCAATAGCGCCGAAATAAACCGCCCGCCAATATAAAATGCTATACAGTAGTGGTCTTCTTATTGAGGTTTCACAGTATGTTGCATGATCACTTACAAAATGAAATGTTTGTTGGGCATCATTCTGTGTTATCTGATTTTTGTTACGTTTATATTTATACTTGTCTGTATTATCCGATGCTTGAATTCTTTTCAATACACCAGTAACCTGTAAAACATCCATAGAAAACTTTATGATTGTCTGAAACCTCACAATACATTCATGTAACAGAGTAGCATTAAATGCATGATCAAACATTTTCTTCAATTTCCTTGACTTATGAAACTTGCATTTCCATGGTTTATACAGAATTTCAAGGACTTTTCAAGTCCTTTTCTCTTATTTTCAAGGACTAAAACTGAAGATTTTTTTGGTATAGAGAAGAAGGGATCCAGTGTATTTTTTACATCCCCGCTGAGATGACCAACACTGCAGCATGAATAAATTTACACAGCCAGAGAATGACTTTTCAATACACCAGTTACCTGTAAAACATCCATACTAGAAAACTTCATGATTGCCTGAAACCTCACAATACATTCATGTAACAGAGTAGCATTAACATTCATGGTTCATACAGAAACTTCCCAAAAAAAAATTAAGTACTTTTCAAGGACTTTTCAAGTACTTTTCCCCCATTTTCAAGGACTTAAATGTTGATTTACACAGCGTGAGAATAACTTTAATAGGGCATACTATCGCCTACTCAGCGGAAGGCCCTGTCGGAATAGCCCTGACATATTTCACATTTTTGTCACCATGGATGGTTTGTTTGTTACTTATTGTCCTTTTTCTATTCGCAGCAGAAGAATTCAAGGGCAATTTACCAAAATTTTCAAAATTAAAGTAGTTTTCAAGGAGTTTTTTGACTGTTACAAATTCATGTAATTTTCAAGGATTAGGCATCAAATTCAAGGACTTTTCAAGACCGGTGCAAATCTTGATTTCTAATAGGATGAACAATTAATATGAGGTTAACAATATAACAACAGACAATAAGCCTAACAATGCACGTTGCTAATACTTTCAGCAAAGTTTGATTGAACTCCAACAACACGTTTCACGGAAGTATTCCAGGCACATTTTAAGAAAGGCAGATAGACAGATGGACAGACAGGACAGGACAAAATCAATATAAATCCTCTCACATTGAGAATAAAAACTTTATGTCCTATTATTAATAAGTTATGCTATGTTTACTACATGATATGTGTGGGTTTATCCTGAAATAATAGGACTTTCTGCAAAACTTTGTAAATTAACTTTTGCATTTTGATGAAACTGCTCTCAGATACATAACTTTTTCATACTCCATAATTTGACTACAACAGATTTTGGTTGCTATCCACAGAATCCTATTTAAATATTGCTATACAAACTAGGCAATCTGTAGAAAGGCTACACGTCAATCAATGTCGATATCAACGACAGAAAATCATACAAAAATAACTTACAAGAGCAAAGCAGAAGAAGTAAACCTATGAATGGTAATGTGTACTGTCAACATAAAAATAAGGAAAATGATAATATTTACCCTATTCCCTGAGATTTTGTAAGCTCCCACCATCATTCCTGGTACTCTGGACTGAGCAAACTTAAACTTGGGCAATGTAGCAACGGGGTCCTCGGGGCTTGTCATCATCAATACTTTACCTGTATAAATATATACATATTATACATAGGGGTTTGGAATTTCTGTATAAGTGGATATTTTGTGTATCAAAACATATGCAAATAAGCGAATTCAGTTCTTTCGTGAATGTACATGTTTTCCTATCCCAAAATGAGTATTGCTTTTTGAGGATTCCAGGGGTCAGAGGTTCAACTCCAGAGTGAAATGAAACAGAAGATATAGAAACTTTTTATCCTAAATTTGAAATCATGTGTTCTAAAATATGTTGACATTTTGCCCTTGCCAACAAATAAGTTGTTCAAAGTCCACCTAAAATACACAGTGTAAGTTTTAACATGGTGAAATTCCATGACCAGAAATACAAGATGTACCTGCATCCCGATAAACAAACAATTCCAATTCTGAAATCATTCGTAGAACTACTTAATAACACCTACAAATGAACCCCTAGGACACAAATTCTACATCTCTCTTGTCTTAGCTAGTTGAGCAGTTTGAATACACTAAAAGGAGATTTTACAATGATGCCAAATCATAACTCAGTGAGTATTACAGTGTTATCTATAACTGCATGCTTATTCAATTTAACTGGTGTGACTGACTAAAGTCAATCTTATTATCTCAACATAATAGTTTACCAAGTTTGATGTTATGACTCTCAAGATTCAAAGATGTAATTTCTACAAAGTAAAGGGTCATAACTCTATTCACACAGATACACATAGAGGTCAAAACCCAAACTGCACAACTTCACATACTGACTAATATTCTTTATATCATTATCATTGTTTCTTGTTCTATATCCCCAACCTGTGGGCATCACAAAAAGCTATCTTTTAGATGTACAGTCAAACCTGTGTTAAAGATCACCTGCTAACAAAGACCACTATTGCAAAACCTGTCTGCAAAGACCACCAATTTTATCTCCCATCAGACCATTTTCAATGATATTTAATCTGTTAATAGAGACCACCTCTAAACAAAGACCACATTTTGCTGTTCCCATGGGTGGTCTTTACAGACAGGTTTGACTGTACACATAACGTACAGGATAACTTGTACTCTCACCTTCAGAGAAGAATCTTATATATCTGTAATACTCAATGTGATGCCAGGGACTGTAGAAACCATCCAGGCTTTTCTCACCTTGACGTATGTACGACATCTTACTGATGTAACATCCTACATAACATGAACAATATTTATAGATAGTTCCCACATCTACAATAGTTATCTCCCTTGTTCGTAATCATCAGCCATTTTGATAGGCAGAACTGATTTATAGATAGTTCCCACATCTACACTATTTACCTCCCTTGTTCTTAATCATCAGCCATTTTGATAGGCAGAACTGATTTATAGATAGTTCCCACATCTACAATATTTACCTCCCTTGTTTGTAATCATCAGCCATTTTGATAGGCAGAACTGATTTATAGATAGTTCCCACATCTACACTATTTACCTCCCTTGTTTGTAATCATCAGCCATTTTGATAGGCAGAACTGATTTATAGATAGTTCCCACATCTACAATAGTTATCTCCCTTGTTCGTAATCATCAGCCATTATGATAGGCAGAACTGATTTATAGATAGTTCCCCCATCTACAACATTTCCCTCCCTTGTCCTTAATCATCAGCCATTTTGATAGGCAAAACTGATATATGTGATAATTGAGAAATTACCAAGAGAATTTGCATATGACAACCACTTTTTCTTCAACTTATCGAGCCAACTGTCCACATGAACATATTAAATAAGTAAGTTGTACATATCGGATTAGTTTATCATTGCTTACATTATATTCCCTGTAAACTTTAAGGAAATTTGCCTATCAATATGGTAGACTATTCAGAACAAGGGAGGTAAATATTGTAAATGTGATAACTATGTATTCAAATACATTTTTGATGGAATGATAGTATTTACAATAATTAGCTGCGATATGAAGCTTCAAGATCAGATGGAACTTTTTAAAGCCAGGTCAATCCTGTAAGCAGAATATAAGATGGAAATTCATGAAAATACCAAATACTTTTAATCAAGACAACAACAGCCAGTTCATAATTATTATAATCATGTCGCCTAAATATCTTTGTATACAATAAGACTATAAATCATATATACAGTAAAACCTCGATAATAAGACCACCCTTGGGACTCTTGAAAACTGGTCTTAATATTGAGGTTGAATGAAGAGCAAAACAGTGAAAATGGGCTTGAAAATTGTGTTCTTAATTTTGAGGTGGTCTTATTATTGAGTTGGTCTTTCGGAGAGGTATGGCAGTAATTGAATGCTAATTGATGTTTACCAACAAACTGAAGATGAGGCCTATCTATGTACATATTTCTCCATGTACCATACTTCTTGACTTTTCCTGTGGCTGTTCCCCATACTCTGTAATCAGAATATTAAACATTGTACATAGATATACCATTGTGCCATCCTTAAAAAAAGAGTTTGGCATACCCTTCTCTGCAAAATTTAGGTGTGTAAGTAGGCAACTGATTGATTATTTATTCATTCCTGTACTCCTTTTTATGATTGTTCAATTGTTTGTTTCATCGGGTTTAACGCCGTTTCTCAACGATATTTCAGTTATATACGGCGGCCGGTTCACCTAACCAGTTTTTCCTGGACTGAATTCTTACCAGTACTAACTTACTCTTCCACAAGGAGCTGGCAACTTCTCCACATGCGGAGGAAAATCGACATTTTTGTCAAATTTTCATGGAAGGGTATGACCTGGCGACCGGGAATCGAACCCAAATCGCCGGGTTACAAGTCCAGCGCACTAACCACTGGACCACGGCCGCAGCTTATGGTTGTTCAAGTATCAACAATTAATCCCCAGTCTGAAAAAATTCCCCAACTCAGACATCTCAACTTTTTTTCTCAAAAGGTGCCATTTAAAGCTGTACAAGGTAATGCCAGACAAACAATTGTTATGTATGAGAGTAAGACAAGTGGTAGAAATAGTAGTTAGATCAACTAAGAATTGTTATAGTTATATTCTACATTTTTGGCATTGTCTAAGTGACACAGTACGGGAAAAAGGCAAATACTAAGCACATGGAAGTGTAAATGAAAGGATTGAACAATGTTGTTTATACTATCAATTCATGTTAGCAATAACAAGTGTTTTAATTTAAAATGAACATCACCTTAAACAAGCCAATCTCCAGAATTCTTCATCTCTTGCACAAAGATAAAAACCACGACAAACCTATAACAACATGAAATACCAAACAATTATCAGCATTATCCTGGATGATAGATGGCACTGGGGGTAAAATAGATGAACAAGAAAAATATTACAGTTCATCGAAATTAAAAATCTTCAAACTGAAGATCTATAAATGAACTATTTGCTTACAGAAACATGTCCAAATAATTATAAAAGTTTATAATTATTTATTTTACCTCAACTATGAAAAAATTTATAACAACTTATATTAATCATTCTTGATGACCGTTTCCTGGGTTACTAACCAGTACTTACACTTAAGGGACTGTAAAGTTCAAGGTTCAACCTCCCTCAAGGTCGAAATCGAACCTTTGGATCAGGTGTTGAGCACTATACCCTCTACCACTAAGCCACCCATTATTTAATTACTTATTAATGAGTTTTACTTAAAGAAAATAATTGAAGAAGATAAATGAAACTCAAAGCAAAATATTTTAAGACAAGATAAGACAAATCATCATTTACCTCAGAGATACATTCAAGTGATTTCATATCGAGCTGAGAAGAAACTACCCATTTAAATATGTAGACCAACACTTCAACTGGTAGAGCAGATATATGGCAAGCCTAAAATAACAACAGTATACCGTGTTATATAATTATACAATGTTTGCGTAAAAATTTATCAGTTCTTCCGATATCAATGGATACCCAATGATCTCAAAGTTGCGCAAAAAGCTGCATTTCCTCACATTTTTCTTGAAACATGTTCCCGATCTCAGGAACTGTGTGCTTAATTGATTATAACCATTCTGGAGATTCCTCTCACTGTTGATAACTTCCTCATCCTGGTTTGGATTCGAACCTGCAGTGTCAAGTGATTTGAAATCAACGACTATAACCACCACAAAGGGCCTTGCAGAACCATCAAGACAGCAGATTGACCTTGTCATAAATGGTACAGTAAAACCTCAGTAATAAGACCACCCTCGAGACCCTTGAAATCTGGTCTCAATATTGAGGTAGTGTCAACAACCTAGAGGCTCACAGGGAAGACTGGGCTTGCCCAACTGTGTAGCCTCTTTAAATAATGTTGTTATTATTATTATATGTCTTCATATCGAGGTTCAATAAAGAGCAAAGCTGTGAAAATGGACTTGAATATTTTGTTCTTAATTTTGAGGTGGTCTAAAGTTAGGTTTTACCATATATGAAGGGAAATATCATCATGAACTACATAACCACAGGAGTATTAGAATAATGATTACATCACTTACCCTTTGCACATATTCTGGTGAACATATCCTCTTCTCCTCCACTTTGAGGTTATGAAATCTCGTCACAAGATCTGACTCTAACTCATCTCCGTCATAACTGAAGTGTATCACATGGGTGTCACTAATTATTTAAGTGGCGTGAAAATCACCACAAGTAGGTGGGAGTCTGTGGGGTTCTCCCCTTCATTATGATCATTCATACAAGTAAAGTAGCCGGGTGATGATGCTTAAGGTACTGAGTAATTTTACTGGCTCTTATGTTTGCTTGCAGAGCCCTTCTCACAATTAATGAGGAGAATAAGTAGGAAAATTTCTTTAATATCTTTGCTTAATTTTCATTGTCAGAAGTTTAGACCTGCAAAAATCCTACATGGAAGAGCACATAAAATTCAGAAGTAGCCAAATAATTAGGGTGGGTCAGGGTACTACAAACAAACTTTTTTTTAATGATGGGCACATTACAGCATTTTTATAATTAGTCTCAAAGTTAAGTTGATTTATCACATTTTGTGTGTCTATTGGACTGCTATACTTGTGTATTACTCGCATAAATCAACCAGATCTTTGTAATCTCTATCAGCATAATGTCAACAGTAGAAGGATTATCTAAATTTGTCTTCGTCTATTATTCGATTAACTTCAGCTCACATCTTTTAGTTATTTAATAATACATAATGAAAGAAGTCGACAAATGCAATGATTTCCGTATCTGCATCGAACAATACCGATGATGCACGGAAAATTATATAGTCGGCGTAATGGATGTATTTATCATGCATAAAGGTCAGAATCAGTTTAATATGCTCGGACTATAACACAGTACCTATCAACAGAACTTTCACTCTCTTGTCTATCTCGAGGTGACCTCACAGGGTATTCTACCTTCATTTCAATGTCAGGTACAAGTTGCATAGCACGGCGGTAGAAATTCACAGCTGAAAGACGAATCATAGAATATATTTACGATTTGTTTGTAATTGAACGAAACAGACCCAGATATGTTTTTCTTCAATCTTTGCATTTAATTTTACTCTAATTAATTATGACATCAGAACGTCTTAAACTTGCACATAGTATACATTGAGTAAAAGTCACATTAAAAACATGCCCTCCCTCTCCCCTTATCAATTAAAAACTGATAGACTGTCTTAAGTTGTAATTTTCCCAGGCCAAACATGATCAGAAAAATGGCCATGAGTCGGAAGCCATAATTGAATATTAATAATTTTCTATACCTTCATACAAAGCACCTTCCTGCTCCAACTTGGATCCCATCAAAAACAATGCAGCAGCCTATATAGAAAGTTATAACAAATGCTTATAATAACTTCAGGCCTTCCAGCAGCTTCTGATAAAAAATTAAGGGTAAACTAATGCAAAGAAACATAAAAAAATACGAATTTCAATGAAAAAGTAAGGCTTTTTTAGGATTTTTGACACCTTTTTAGCAAAATATATTTAGCTACATTATCATACCTCTTTCTCCACATCATTCTGATCTTCCTGTCTGTTACTGTTGACATTGCTATTCGCCAATTCAGCTTTCCATTGCTGTCTAAACTGTTCCAGCTGATCTGTTATCAAAAAACGTAACATTATAAATAGGCTGTCAACTCACCTCTTCTCAGAGTAGGGATTAAGTAGGAATAGTAGGGATTTTATTACCTAAAAGTAGAGGTAGTAGGAATGATTCCTTACTTTTGGACTATCAAATATGGTAAAAATTCACCGCACTGTACATTCTCCATGATTAGACCTCTGTGCTTCATGCAGGTGAAATAAATATTTTGAGTTAACACCTCAGATTTGAAAAAAGTAGGGTTAGTAGGGCTCTTTCAAGAAAAAGGAGGGAAAAGGTAGGGAGCAAGTAAAATAAGTAGGAAAATATCGTAAGTAGGGCCCACTTGACAGCCTGTATAAACTCAAATAAATGGATACATTGAAGTCTTCAACAACCATAGTTAAATAATTGACAAGTAAATCTACAGTTTGTAAAAAAATATCAAGTTAAATAGAATTGCTGGCAAATTCTGAAACAGCAAGGGTATGCAAAATTCATCAAACATCAAGTTTTTTTACAGATGAAGATAAATATCTGTCAGTGGGTATTTTTTGCCCCAAAATGGGGATGAAATTGGGCCCCATTCACAATCACCAAAAGTATGTTTTTTTCACAAAAATCAGGCTTAAAATTCACAATTCAGGCCACTTAATATTTTCAGGTTTTAGTTTACGAATGTTGATCAATCTGATTAACAGTATTTTTAACTGTTATACTATAGATTAATACACTGCTATAGTGTACTAACATGAGGTCATGTAAATCAGTATCGTTCTAATTCAAGCAAAATATGATATTCACATGATATGGGCAATTCGATGCTATTTTTCACAATTCTACGGCCCCGGCCCCATTCACAAAAGGGTCTGTTTCTGCAATAATATTTTTATTATTTCCGATACTTTGATTTAACAATTTATGGACAAGTACATGTAAAATCCATTAGTTTACCATCAGGAGGATGCAACCATTGTTTCTATGAGAAAGTCACAGTGGCCAATTGAAAAGTAACACTTCTCTATTTAGGGTGTATTACTGTAAGTGAAAGCAGACCTTGGTTTCATAATCATACTATCTTGAACTCCTTCATGCATAACGATTACATACAGTAAAACCTCACTCAAAGACTACCTTCAAATTAAGACCGCAATTTTTAAGTCCATTTTCACTGTTTTGCTCTGTATTCAACTCCAGCCGCCACAGACCACCACAATAAGAAGATCAGTTTTCAAGGGTCCCAAGGGTGGTCTTATTACTGAGGTTTTACTTTACTTGGCAAATCAGTTAAAGCACGATGATATTTAATTCACCAGTCAGTGTGTGGTAATAAGTGTGGTGAACTCAAACTTTCTCTTACTTAGAGCATTGGCAGGGTCATTGACTTCATCACATGAAATAATTCCATCTATTTCTCTGTCTTCTTCGTCATCTTGCAACAAACTTGGTAACACCGCTTCAGCATCCTGAGACACATGCTCCTGAAATAAGACAGACCATACATAATAATCAACAAGAAACTGTGTACAAGTGTATAAAAAACTTATACTTTCGCTTTGAGAACAGTCAATATGAATAATATATGTGATATTGTTTAGATTTATTGACCTGTCAAAATTTGCATATCTTCATGGTCAATGCACATGATAAAGTAGTCCTGATTACTAATTTACATACATGTGAAATCTTCCGATTTCCGCGGGAGACTCCCGGTTTTGACAGCCAACTCACGCTCTACCGGCCGGAAACTACGATCTCCCGATTTTCAAAGTAAACATTGTGAATTTTTATTATGCGGTATTTTTTAGTTCATTCCCGACTGGTTCGCTGAAACTTCTTGTCAAACTGATAACTAAAAGTGTAAAATCAGTATACCAGTCCGAAAATCACGCTTTTGGCTCACTGATCAAAATACGATGCGATCTCGCTTGTCATGTTGTTTATTCAAGTTTCTCACGTTTCTATTGTATTCAGATATGACAATTGGCAAAACAATTGTTAATTGGCGACTCTTTTAAACGGATGACCCCAGATTACGAGTTAATTTGCAGAATAGTGCTATTCAAAGCTTATGATACCAATGAAGACAGGATATTGACAAAAATTCAGCCACACAAAAAAATCTCCTGTTTTGAGTCTCAATCTCCCGCTTTTCGAGTTGCAATCTCCCAATTTGCTTTCAGAAAAGGTTCACATGTATGAATTTATTGTGTGCATTGACCATGAAGACATGCAAATTTTGACAGGTCAATAAATCTATACTATACCATATTACATTAAAACAAAACACAATGAAAATGTTTCTGGCAATGTCTGGTTATAGTCCCACCTTATGTTAAAATGTGCATTTTACTGAAGGAAAACACCCGACTTCTTGTAATGAGTAAACATACATTCTTTAATTATATTTAAATTTTAATTTAATGAATTGACAGAAAAATAATAATAAATCAATTGTTTTCATTCTGTAAAACGCACATTTGAAGTTGAACACCAGCCTTGCGTTCAGTAAAGGCTATCAGTCCAAAACGTTATGAAACAGCGCGCAATTTTTGCTATTGACCGGTGTGTTAGCGAAAAACGTTTCATATCACTCACTATCGCAACTCGGAGGAAGCACACGAATATTTGAGCCTAACACTGCGTTCAGTTACGGCTAACAGTCGATCAGGTTATGTTTTGTATCCCTGGCTGCACACCGGGAACCAAATGGCAAAATGATCACGTCTCAAAGAAAGTAAAGGCAGGTCAACCAGAATAAAAACAAGGCAGTCAACACACTTAATAGGTCATGAACAGTGAGCGGGCTATCGTTCGCCGTAACTGAACGCAATGCAGGTGGGACTATAACCGGCCATTGCCGTGTTTTTAACAAAAGCGAAAGCAATATTCAGCTTAGGGTCAAACCGGATTAGCATCAATAATTGATAGTGAAGTTTGCAATGAAATCAGGCCATAATCTGGGTCAAGGCATTACGAAATCATTATTATTTCGGAAACAAAATAATAACAGCATGTAGCATTAGTGTAATAATAAAACCAAACTACCATTTTCTAGGATTAAGGCGATCCTATATAGTTCAAACGCTTAGTTCACGGAAGGTATACAAAACAACAGATGCATAAAGAAGAGCTCGCCTGACAGCTGCCATTTTGTTATGAATTTTTGCTTTTTGTAAAACCCGTCAAGTTCCGTTTATCCCGGTATGAGGAAACAGTCTACATCACAGAAACGCTTATAAAGACACGTATGATACATCACGTTCAAAGCAAGCGTTTATTAAAACTGGAGTATGTATTTGTTCGATACCAGTCTGAATTTCTAGACATGGACAAGTACGGAGGTAAGCTTCATATGAATTTGTCCGAATATCTCGTTTTTTGTAATGATAATTTGCTGCAGGAATTGAAATAATCGTGCATTCTATTGTTTTTTCTTCTCTTTTCATTTATTGTGCGGTAGAAATCCGAGTTATTTGTAAATATCATGGAATGAGAAATGCCAACTGAGATTGTTGACGAGTTGTTTACATGTCACCTTACCGTAGCTATGGTCAATCTCAAGGGGTTGACACTATCGTATCCGTACTGTACTGCAATTATGTTCACTTTATTGAAATGGGAAATACGTTCTGCTGTGTTTTTTCTATTTCTTGCCGACATCCATTGATTTGTTTGCTGTTGTGTAGCCTAACTCATTTTAATGCATTAATTATTGGTGAGTCATAATTATGTGTAGTCCAAAATATTAGACATTTACATGCCCATTTAATTAATAAACATTCATTATGTTGTTATTTTACTTTCTCTTTGCATGTAATCCTCATAAACTACCTGAATATGTGAAGTAAGTTAAATGTAGCCATTGTAGGGTCTTATTTATTGGAATAAATTAAGACTTAGTGTCACTATACTTTTTCAAGAGTTTGTGGGCAACACCGGGTATATATTCATTGACGTACTGGTTGTATACACAGATGTTGTGAGGCGTTAACAACTGTCCAGCCTAGAAATTATAAAATTTAGTCCAAAATATTAGACATTTACATGCCCATTTAACCATAAACATTCATTGTGTTGTTGTTTTACATTTACTTTCATTTTGTCTACAAAACCAGAAAATGAAAAAATGTGAAATAAGTCATGTAGGGTCTTATTTATATGACTAGATAAAACTATGTCATGCATTGACTACTTCAGAGTGGCCAGTCCTGCCTTGAAGCTGTCGAAGGACTGGGCAGTGGTGATAGGTACAGGCAGCTGGTCCGTTAGTATCTAGCAGGACTGCTCTGTAACTATTTAGGCGTTCTTGGTTTGATCCATTTAGTCGTTTTTGTTCACAGTGTTCTTGATTGTAATTTACTACTAAACCAACTTGTCTAAGCTGAGGACATGCAAAAGTAATTGCAGGCTTGTGTAAATTTGTGAATTGCTCTATTAGGTAGAATTTGTTGGATTGCTTACAGAAAAACTGGTTGATAAAGTAGGTGTGCACTCTTTCTTCTATATTTACTTCAGAGCTAATGTCTGTGATACATTTGTGTTTGTAGGACAAGTAAAGTTGGACCTTAGACCATGCAAGTATTGTGGTCGAACATTTGTTCCAGAATCCCTGGTATGTACTTTTGGCTATTGTAAATTAGATGCTAATTTATCATCCCTTCTTTGTCCTTGAACTTGAGGCAGGATGGACAATGTTTTTTCATGAAAACTTACTGCCAATGTCTCAAAAGTCAGATTTGTGTATACATGTAAAAAACAAACTTAGCAGCAGTGTTCTGGCCAATATTGAAAAAATATGTTTTCTTGCAGTCTACCTATCAACCTGTTGATAGTGCTGTGCTCCAAAGCTAATACTTAGAGCAGTTTAGCAGGAAATATTTTTGACTTGATTAAGAGAGAGCCTTAGAACCTAACTTCATCTCTGTTGTTGATCAATTCTTGAATCAGTAACAGTTAACAGAAAGCTTTTCTAATTTGCAAAATATTAAATTAAAAATGATAATTGCCTGTTTTCAACTTTGCCTCAGAATCAATAAAATAGAGTGTGTACATTCTTTGATAATTATTAAATTAAGTTGATTGTGAAAACATTCAGTGTCTGGAATAGAATTTAATTATAAATTAGTTTCTGATGATGATAATTTGTATGTGCATATGTTTATTTTATAGGCAAGGCATCAGACAAATTGTCAGAATGTACAGAAGAAAAGAAAAGTGTTTGATACAACCAAACAAAGAGCAACAGAAGATCTGAGTGTTAGGCAGATAAAAGCAGCCCAGAAGAAGGTAAACCTATGTTTTGTGTTTGTTTGCTGTTACGCAACCCCCAATTTAAAAGACCCAAACAATTTTTTTCAATGGAAACTGCAAACAAAAAACAATTTTTTAAGGATGGCCTTATTATTATTATTATTATTTGGTTAACAGTTGATTATATTTTGCATATTCAAGTTTTGTACATTCATTTTCTATCTTTGTTCTATTAATTTGAAAATGTTGTACTACCTAATTGATACTAATCAGAACTGTCAGTATTATTCGAACTCTTCAGTCTTCATGACTTGCCCATTAGGACAGACAGCTTGCAATTTCCACTTGCCCAAATTCACTTTCACTTGCCCAAATAAAATTAACACCATCGTCAAACTAACAAAGAATCATGATGTTTTGATGGTTGTTTTAATTTGTTAAATCAGAAACGAAGACTGGTAACAACAGGTGAGGAAAAAGTGTTGTTACACAAACAAAATTGACAAAAAATGAAAACCAGTCAAAGTATTGCATATGTCATCAATTTTTTAGACGGCTTGGATAAAAGCTAGTCAGACAAACCTGACTTGCTCGTTCAGGCAGATGAAATGGATTTCTTACTTGTCTGACGGTAATTTTACTTGTCCCGGGCGAGTGGGTTATCGTGAAGACTGTCTCTATACTTTGTACGTAATACATGTAACACTTCTCTTCTTATATATTTGTCTGGCCATCTGTATAAAAATGTTGGTTTTCAGTATCCGGGCCAATTATCCGAAAATAACCTTGACTCAAATTTTTCAGGGGTCCACTTGAAGCTGAGTCTCGAGGGTGAATTTGTTAATTTTTGACTTGATTTTACCATTTTATATGCAAAATACCTATACAATTTAGGCCACACCTTTTTTATTTCTTGGTTTACAAAACCGGCGAACGTATTTTTTGCAAAAGTGGAAAAAAAATAAAAATACGATTTCGGATTTTTTTCCTCCCGATGCCGTGAAAAAAACAAAAAAACAGAAGAAGTGACATTTCGACTTGAATATTAAACAAGTGTTATATATATATTAAAATGACATGATCACTCGTTTTCACGCCCTAATACCATCTCCATGATCACTCGATTTCACGCCCTAATACCATCTCCATGATCACGTGTTTTCACTCACTTGTTTTTAAACCACTATAAATCCATTTTTTCGTAAAATTCGGACATTCTAATTTATTCTTATGAAAAGATCGCTCTTTCCTTAAGCTAAAGCATTTAAAAAAAATTGGGTTACTATATAAAGTTTTTGCATAAACTGCATTTAAAACATCACAGGTAGCGATTTTTTTGCACTGCACTCGCGGAAGCGTAACTTCACATACTCGTGGCAAGTTTACAATAAATTCTCGGATTTTTACAATAAGTACCATAACTTTAACTTACCCTAATGTAAAAAGCAATCTTGTAAGATATTAATTCCACCAAAAAATATGGTTAATAATAAAAGTTATTCCAAAAACGGCCATCAAATAATCCCATGTAAAGAAATTTTCACAGAAAAAATACGTCATCATGACATTTTATGTGTACACAAGTCTGCTATTTTCTGAAAATTCACCGGCACAAAATCAATATTAAAGTAGGTCAAATCCAGGTACTTATTGTCTGTGTTGCAATTCTTGTGACAACAATTTAATTTTCAACAAGAATAAACATCAAAGATGTTTGAAGTCGCTGGCTAAGTCTTTGAAGTAAATATTTTTGGATGACAGTTGCAGCCACGTTGTGAAATACAAATTGAGATCAAAGATTGATATGACCTAATCATTGCAATTATCAATGGGATTAATTATATCTAACAGGAAATAGCAATATGAATTAACTCATAATAAAGACCTCATGGGGTTTTATGACTTATGTTTTTACAGCTGACACATGGGGCAATTTAGTGGCCAGTAGGACTAATCTTCTGTCTAGGGCGTGGCTTATGAATTGCAAAACAATTAGCATCAACCAATCAGATTAAATGAACCATGAAATATATATTAATTCATGTTAATATTATCATTAGCTGTGAGAATACTGAAGTCAAATTTAACATTTAGGACTTTTTGTTTTATTTACATGTGCCAACATACGCCAATGTAACTGTAACTATTAGTAAATCTGCATTTGTGTTTGAACAAAGATTTTGCTTGTATAAATTCATTTTATAACAAAATATAAATACAGTGTATTGACTAAAATGGTGACTATAGTATAATCTTTGTTCATATGTAATAATTAGAATTGCTAATTAATATGTTCTATTGGGATTATAAACCCAATTTCTCCACAATTTTTTTTAGAAATACACAAAGTGTATGTGTATCTCAAATTATATTTTTCTGTATCTTCTATAATTTTTAACCCACAATAATAAAATTTACATCATTATACAGAAAATTTAATTCCCTAAAATTTATACATTTAAGTAAAAGCGATTAAACCAATACTTTACACTGTTATGTTATGTTTAAGTATACAGGTGTCAATCACCAATTATTTTCCAATAACCTGTATGGAGATAGAGTAGGCTATGTGACCAGTGTCTTATCTGCATACAGTAGGTAAATGGGCTAGAGGTCTATATTGAGTAAAGGGTTAGCAGTACAGTTTGTCTTTTCCAAATTTATACATACCTAATCTTTTTTTTTTTTTTTTTTTTTTTTCGACCTACCAGTCTAACTTTTTTCAAAAAATTCTTGTAAACCAAGAAATAAAAAAGGTGTGGCCTTAGAGAGAAAATGTCCACTCAGCCAAAATTCTTGGGGTCAAAATGTGGCTTTTTCAAAATTCCAGGGGTTAAAGGGTCAACTCGAGGGTCAAATGGAACCTCTGATTTTTTATGTTGTTTTCATGCAGGAACTTTTCAATGTCATTGTACTCGTTTGTAATAGGTGTTAACTAAAACATAATCAGCTGACTTGCCCATCTAAAATACTGAGGACAGAGGCGACACAAACAAATGGTTTAATAATTATGACCTTAGTAGAAGAACATTTATAAGCAATAGGTTGAAAGAATCTCTCTTGTTTTTACATTTATATTAGGCTTTAATTGATGTTACTGTGATATTTATCTAATATTTTAGATAATGTTATATTGGCTATTCTGGAAGATGACGCATACCCTTCAAAGTGGGAATTTTTGCACATTAAACTTAGAAATTATGGATAAAAAATAGCAATTACAGCAAAATATTAGAAATATAAGTAAAGGATGTAATGATTAATTAATGGACAATTGCTTAGTTTGCTATCTATATAAACTGCCTGTTAAAGAAAAGCCCGTAACTTCTTCCATTTTTGACTAAATTGAACCAACTCTTATTCTTCCCATTTATTGGGAATGTTTACATTCAAATTGGGAAAAGTATATACTTTTTGGCATTGGGAATATTGCCAAATAACGGCTATTAAAACTGCTGAAAATACTCTGATGTTACAACTCTTTGTCTAGCATTGCTATGTTGAAACTTCTGGCACTCACCTATCAAAACTGTCACATATTCATAGTAGTCTATTCTTTGCTGAATACGTTATAAAGGTCGTCTTGTGTCAAAATATTGTCAGTCGGCGAAGACAATGGACTGGTTCACTGTTGTATTCAAATGGTATTTTCAATATTAATTTTTTTGTTATGAAGCAATAACTGTTACTATGTTCATTATGCCCGATGTTGATATTTTAATGACAGATAGGTGTCATCATTGTTGGATCGTTGTCTCAGTATATTCTGATAGACATGTGTTTCATTCATATTGTTGTATTTTACAATGCATTAAAACATTGTTGATTCACAAAGTTTTTCCATAAATGTTCTGGAAATTATTAAAATAAATAAATGTATTAGTTATACTGACAAATCCTGAAATATATGTTACCTGTAAAATATTCAGCTAAATCTGAGTATTTTATGTAAAAATTATTCATATTAATATGAGTTTTTGGTCTTTTACACTAAAACATTCTAGCATGAAAACCCCATATAAATTGAGGTCAATCTCAGCTGGTGGGTCAGGGTACCACTTAAATATATTTTAAGGATGCCATTTATATTTTGTGTATGATATCCCAATAACACCCTATCATAAATGATCGATATTACCCTTAGATATCATCAATAATTGATATTACCCTTAGATATCATCAATGATTGATATTACCCTTAGATATCATCAATAATTGATATTACCCTTAGATATCATCAATGATTGATATTACCCTTAGATATCATCAATGATTGATATTACCCTTAGATATCGTCAATGATTGATATTACCCTTAGATATCGTCATTTTTAGTATGAAAGGATAGCTAATATTAGTTGTTCATCATATTTGGATAGCACTGTTTTCATAAATATCCGATTTTCCTTTAAAACAACATGAAATTGTCCTATATGGGAGCCCTTGGCCTAAGTCCCCTAAGATGAATTAAGGGTAATGTGTAGTTTGTCAATGCGTGTTTATATGTAGATAAACGTAACCATAGTAACACACGTACTTAACTTTTCTATATTTGTGGCCACAAAAAAGGCTGCCACTGAAGCGAAACAAAAAGTAAGTTGGTTAGTGAAGGTGAAGTGTCCCAAACTGAAGTGGTAAATTTGATGTAAATTACATGGCACATCTGAAGTGATTAGTCTTGTGGGAAAAAATTTTTATTCTTGTAATTTTTGAAAGCTAGATCATAGTCATGACTGAACTGTGATTATATTGGGTTGTGCAGATTTTAGTAATTTAGGTGCTTTTAAGACTTTTCTCCTTATTTTGGTATGTGACCATATTACTATTTATACCACATTCAAACTATATTATTGGGATTTAATGTATATTATGTTGTGTCAGTATACTGTTAATCTACATCACAGTAATACATATGTTTTTGTTGATGGGATATATACCATGTTTGTCTGTCCCATCTACTGCATGCAGCTGATATTGTGTTTAATATGATTGCTTCTTATGGAGATATGATTACAGTACAGAACATTCCTCACTCATCTGCCAGTATTGTCGTAAATATGATTGTTTTGTCTGTATAATATGGATAAATTATTCAGTACTTTTACACTGCATGCAAATGTTTTGTCTGTATAATATGGATAAATTATTCAGTACTTTTACACTGCATGCGACTGGAGTCCTCTCAGTTTAGTTAGACGGCAGAGATTGCAATTGCCAATCTAGAGGTGGTAGGTTTGAGCCACGGATGAGGTATATGGTCTCTGTGACAGTTTGACTGGCGATTATCCATCCAAAGTCGTTGTCATCCACTTTTGATTTATGTAGGGAATTATTTTAGTCCTTTGTGGTAGAACAGTGCTAGTACTGGATGGTAAAACAAGAATACTGGTTATTAGTGACCACCATACGTCAATAAACTACTGTTTAAAAGTGACATTAAATGCCAAACACGGCACAACCCAACAAAGCGCATGTTACCAATATTGTATAAACATGCCTTTCTGTATGCATTATTTACCAGTATATGCCTCTGAGTGCTTTAATTAGGATGGTACCTGTATGTGCATGATGAGGGCATGAGGGGGGCAAACAGATGAGTAAAGATTAAATTAAAATTTAATGATCTTGTTTAGGTATTTAAAAAAAATCTTCAGGGATTTCTACTATGAATTTACAAAACTCCATACAACGTTTCATATAATCAAGTCATTTACTATCATGACATTGGACATGTTTCACTGTACATTATGCCTCTGTGCTTTATGATATATCATTAGATGAGATAGTCAGTTTAAATTCCTATTTCAGGCACTAGTGTAACACCTCTGTTTGTATTGATGGCTTGGTGCCAAACTTGTATAACTCGATAAAAAGCATTAAATATATTCTTGTGCCAGACTCTCGATGGTAATGTGTCTTGTCTGTGCAATGAATCATTCATATTTAATGTACACTTTACATAATGTAGAGATTAAGATGGTATTGTTACCCCAGCTTGATGTGGATTGCTGTGTTGTCAATAAGAATTTGCAAAGGTTGCATTTTTTATCCCCCCGGACCTCGTCTAGCTTACCGTTTACTTTTCTGTTTGGATCTGTTCAACCAAAACCTATTTGCAACAAAGCATTTAAGGCTTAGCGGTTGAGGAGTAGAGCGTCAGACTTGTGAGTTGAAGCCCCTTGCATTCTGTGACACAGGGTTTAGTTAGTACTGGTTAGTAATCCAAGAAGGAGTCATCACCTTTGATTTGAATAAGTTTTAAGAACTTGCTTTACAATCAACACAAAATGAATGTATATAAACTGAAGGCTAAAGCATCACATAATCATATTAATTATATGCCTAAGAAGATACATCGGGACCTGATATTTATTTCGGATGATACCAATATTCGGATAAAAGGTTGTCCAATAAACGAGTTCCTAATGTATTATCATATTTATTACAGACTGTTCAGCCTCCAAAAGCTCACTGGAAACAGAAGCATGAGGAATTTATACGTAACATTCGTGCTGCCAAGACTGCTCAGGTTTGCATGGACCGTGGAGATCCACTACCACCCCCTCCTCCACCTTCTGAAAACCTAGGTACGATACATCATTACTAAATAAGTTGTATTTATTTCGTGATTCGTCAGTATTTAATACAACTTTTCTGAAAATGAGATAAAATGGGCCTTGCTGTGCATGTCCCTACTGTGAGAGAAGTGTTCGCTATTTCTTTATACAATGCTACATATCCCTACTGTGACAGATGTATTCTCTATTCTTTTATACAATGCTATATGTCCCTACTGTGACAGATGGATTCTCTATTCTTTTATACAATGCTATATGTCCCTACTGTGACAGATGTATTCTCTATTCTTTTATACAATGCTACATGTCCCTACTGTGACAGATGTATTCTCTATTCTTTTATACAATGCTACATGTCCCTACTGTGACTGATGTATTCTCTATTCTTTTATACAATGCTACTTGTCCCTACTGTGACTGATGTATTCTCTGTTTCTTTTAGACTACATTACATGTCCCTACTGTGACAGATGTATTCTCTATTCTTTTATACAATGCTACATGTCACGACTGTGACAGATGTATTCTCTATTCTTTTATACAATGCTACATGTCACTACTGTGACAGATGTATTCTCTGTTTCTTTTAGACTACATTACATGTCCCTACTGTGACAGATGGATTCTCTATTCTTTTATACAATGCTACATGTCCCTACTGTGACAGATGGATTCTCTATTCTTTTATACAATGCTACATGTCCCGACTGTGACAGATGGATTCTCTATTCTTTTATACAATGCTACATGTCCCTACTGTGACAGATGGATTCTCTATTCTTTTATACAATGCTACATGTCCCTACTGTGACAGATGGATTCTCTATTCTTTTATACAATGCTACATGTCCCTACTGTGACAGATGGATTCTCTATTCTTTTATACAATGCTACATGTCCCTACTGTGACAGATGTATTCTCTATTTCTTTATACACTGCTACATGTCCCTACTGTGACAGATGGATTCTCTATTCTTTTATACAATGCTACATGTCCCGACTGTGACTGATGTATTCTCTGTTTCTTTTAGACTACATTACATATCCCTACTGTGACAGATGTATTCTCTATTTCTTTATACAATGCTACATATCCCTACTGTGACAGATGTATTCTCTATTTCTTTATACAATGCTACATGTCCCTACTGTGACTGATGGATTCTCTATTCTTTTATACAATGCTATATGTCCCTACTGTGACAGATGGATTCTCTATTCTTTTATACAATGCTACATGTCCCTACTGTGACAGATGGATTCTCTATTCTTTTATACAATGCTACATGTCCCGACTGTGACAGATGGATTCTCTATTCTTTTATACAATGCTACATGTCCCTACTGTGACAGATGGATTCTCTATTCTTTTATACAATGCTACATGTCCCTACTGTGACAGATGTATTCTCTATTTCTTTATACACTGCTACATGTCCCTACTGTGACAGATGGATTCTCTATTCTTTTATACAATGCTACATGTCCCGACTGTGACTGATGTATTCTCTGTTTCTTTTAGACTACATTACATGTCCCTACTGTAGCAGAAGATTCAATGAGAAAGCTGCTGAGAGACATATAGATTTCTGTAAGACCAAACAGAAACGTATCATCCCAAAGCGGGAACCAACTGCGCAAGAGAAGAGTAGAGCTGCTGCTACTAAGGTGAATATTTTGCTGGGAACCAGCTGCATGGGAATAATTTCCATTTTTCATGTTTGAAATTGGATTGTTGCAATATTAAAATATCTGCATTTACATATCAGTGACATTTGCTTGGCTATTAGCATGTGTGGAGCTTTACATCAACATACAGGCATGTAAGAAAGCCACTTTTTAGCAGTAATACAATTTCACGGAAAGGTATAAACCAGGACAAGCTTTTACTCTAATACTTAGTAATAGTGCAAAATGTTCTCTATGTTTACAGTACAGTGGAGACTCTTCAGTGGTATTCATACAACAAACTCTCTCAAACAATTTTCCTGTTGTAAAATTTGACTACCAATTTAACCTCAACAACAGCCAACAACTTGGTATCTCCAAAAGGGTGTTGTTCTGGTGAGGTATCACTGTACTTGGTGTGTTGCATTGATGATGTTACAGTAAAACCTCACTTAAAGACCACCTCAATAATAGGACCACTTCAAAATTAAGAACACAATTTTCAAGTCAATTTTCATTATTTTGCTCTTAATTCAACCTCAATATTAAGACCAGTTTTCAAGGGTCCCAAGGGTGGTGGCATTATTGAGATTTAACTGTATTTGACATTACTTATATTTCATTGTTGTCTTGCAGTATGTACCACCGAAACCCAAGGTACGTGGTGCGGGCGGAGCTATGGACCCTCCCTCTTCTGGAGGGGGGTATTCATCTGGAGGGGGGTATTCATCTGGAGGGGGTTATGGTGCAGCCCCTCGAGGTGCCTCTGGAGGAAGAGCAGCCCCTACTGGCCCTGTCGGATCTAGAGCAGGTATGTCATTGTGACTATATCATCGAACCATTCATTACAAAATTCTGTTTGATGTATTATTCCCCTTTTACGAACTTGCACTTGTGTCAATCAATATTTTGTGTTATGATTTTAATGTTTGTTTTGACAGGTAACAAAGTTTTTTTTGATGTGCAGTAATTGCTTGGAGTTGCTTGCTCCCAATTACCAGGTGTAAATTGTTGTAAGTGCGTCTGTTGTATTATATTTGTTATGTAACAGAATACAAACTCAATTTCTTGGGCAATTTAATGTCTCCTACAATTGGGCTGTCCTTAAAAATTGTTTGTTTGCCGTTAGGCGACCGACTTGTGAAAAATGTCACCCATCAATTCATTTTTTTCGGTCTTTTAGCCATTACAGTACTAAAGTAATAAAATACCTACCTACCTACTCACTGTTAAAATTAGGGTCGCGTATCTGCAAACAAACAATTTTTTAAGGGATGGCCCTGTTATTTATTGGACGAGGGCTGTCTATAAAGATCATGTACTGGTTTTATATCAAATATTTTGATTATCTAATTATAAAAAATTACTTCTGGAAACCTGCAAACAATATGTCACATGTTTACCTTACACTAGTTGCCTGCTGCCTACTACCAGACTCTGCTAACACTGAATATCTGCCTGCTGTATAAGTGGAAAATGTTGGCAAAAATGTTATAGAATGGGGGAAATGTCACTTGGCGAATATTTACAGACAAGGTTTTTACATACTTGACTATTGAATATAACAATACTCATTTTGGTGATTCGCTGACAATCTTTTCTTCAAATTGACTGAAACCGCCCATTAGACGACTTTTTCACTTGCGCAAATATCCACTCAAACTGCTTGTTTCGGCCTGTGGTCGTCTGGTCCCCTTTCTGGTAAAATTTATTCTTTTAGTGGCAATATTTACCTATCATGCACCAGTTTGTAGGACATTAATTTGATTGATTCCCTTGGCGAAGATATTTTAATGTGCTGTTACCAAAAAAATTCACACAGCACTGCTCAGTGGTCAGTTTTTATCAGTGAGAGTCGTACAATCTTGGTTCTACAGCATCAACTCTTGTTGTGTTACATTCATAGAATTTTCATAGACAAATTGCAAGGAGCTCTGTTTTGAAATCACTCCAAAATAAGATGCTGTTGTATTTTTAACAACATAAGGTTAAACCTCAATAATAAGACCACCCTTGCGACCCTTGAAAACTGGTCTGCGTCTTGAAGTGGTTCTTATATTGAGGTTGAATAAAGAGAAAAACAGCGACAATGGACTTGAAAATTGTGCTCTTAATTTTGAGGTGATCTTATTATAGAGGTGGTCTTAAAGTGAGGTTTTACTGTATACAATTTATGTAATTTCCACAATCAATGAAGAAAGACAAAGTTCTGTGTAGAATGTGACATATTTAACCATAATAACAAGAGGATAACGTGTACAATTTTTTCACAAATGAAAATCATATATAAAATGCAGCATTTGTATTGATGTTGTGGTATGTACCCGAAGTGGCTTTCTATGTTAACAAACGCGTCTAAATTTTCCAAACCATTTACACAAACTTTATGGTCAGCCCTCAAAGAAATGAGCATGGTAATGCATTATTTTGTTTAATTTGCAAAAGAGAGTCATCATTTTTGAATAACAACTTATTTCTTTGTTTGTTTTGCATAATTGTTCCAAAATCTAATGGTCTGTATATCTTGTAAAATACTTGAAGCTTCGAGGGCCCATGGTTATAAAGCTGGGTTAGGAAACCAGTCTCAAAATGTAGCCTTGTGATTGGTCAATTATAAGACTGCACTCAGAACCAACCAATCACATGCACCGATTTTGAGACTGACTGATTCCACACTCATATTTGTTACCTTAGGCGGTTTATCCTCTCAGGTTGTTACATGTAAAATCATACTTGCGATTTTATTTTTGTTCCACACTGAAGCGCATGAAGTATTTTCTACTTTTTTTTGCTTAATGACAAATATATAGACTATCCAAGTCTTAAACTTTGTTTTGAAAGTTACACTGTAAACGTTCTGTTAGCTGGGGTGTCATTAAGAGCCGGGAGCAGTAAAATCACCCAGTAACTTAATCACCCGGCTTCTTTTCTTGTTTGAATGATCATAATTAAGGCGAGTACCCCTACAGACTCCTGCCTACTTTTTGTGATTTTCCTGCTACTTCATTAATTAGTGACACCCCTATGTAAGTGCATAAGTAGTCTTCTAGCTATACAGGATGTTACTTTATGCCATGGTCTCATGAAGCTCTTGGCATATGGTTCCCCAAGTCCCTCAGGCCCGGTGCCATCCATAGGTCTCCTGTGACTAAGGCACAAAAAGTGTGCTTGCTTAACTGTCAGTCAAGGGCTAAACGTCACCCCTTTGAATTATCCACAGATTCTTACAGTTTTGGCCCTACCTGGGAGCTTCATGTGACCTAGGCATTATTTAGCTAACAAATATTTTAGTCTATGAATTGTTATTGCAATATAAAATTTACCTGTAATGAACAGAAACTAGGTGTTTAAATTTTACAAATATAAACCAATGCAAAAAAATTGATGTAAAAATCTTTACAACAAAAATGAATACATATTTTGTTTTAGTGTTTTGCAACATATAACATATAACCCAGAGTTTTTGTGTTAACGGAATCTCACTTTGTTAGCATTGCTGTTGTTTTCAGTGACCACTGAAACTCACAAATCTAAAAACACCTCACAGGAATCACCACCAAAGTCTGGCTCATGCCAGATATTATGACAAGGTATTGTGCTTTGCAGGCAAGCTGTAGACGTGTGCTTTCACATAATCTCTTCACACTCTCAACTGCTCATACCAAAAATAAACTAACCCCAATATTAATTACCGGTAAGCTGTATAGTTGACAAGATGGCACATATTTCTTGACAAGAGTTAGCATTGGCACTTACATGACAAATCCCCTGATTTTCGCGGGGTCATTAGAAACCATACAATTATAGTCAAGAAACTATCAATGGAAAAACGCAAAATATTGTAGTTGTGAACATTTCTAGGTTTACAGTACATAAGCAATGACAGTGTATGTTTATATTTTATGATCTGAAGTTGGGATTAATGTGTACATAGAACAAATTTTGAATGCATTTAACAATTCAATAATGTATTCACATAAATAGACTCAGTGCATGAATTGAATAAAGAATGCAATACAGTCAAACCTGTGTTAAAGACCACCTGCGAACAAAGACCGCTATTGCAAAACCTGTCTGCAAAGACCACCAATTTTATCTCCCATCAGTCCATTTTCAATGATATTTAATCTGTTAATAGAGACCACCAGGCCTGTAAACAAAGACCACATTTTGCTGTTCCCATAGGTGGTCTTTACAGACAGGTTTGACTGTACAAAGATAAATTGTGACAAGATACAAACATTAACTAACTTCACCCTTGGTTAACAACAAGTCATTAAAGTTGTCGAAATAAATAAGTGTTTATTTATTATAGTGTCGCCCCCTATTTAAAGGGCCAATCAATTCTGATTTATGAGACACCTGCTTTCTGAGCACATTTACTTCCTGATTCCTATCCTTTAATGCCAGGCACCAGGCAGGTAGGCGCATGGTAACCATTATTTAACTAGCTTTCGGCTCACCAACCAACCATATCATAACAGACCCCTATCGAGATTCGAATGCGGATGCCTTAACCACTTGGCCACGGGAGATGATTGGTATAAGTTAATATTTTGGCGATTAAAAAATTTAACAAATAGGCAGTTATAGGTGTCTCGTGCGTGGAAATATTTGCTAGTTGCCAAAAATTAGCAGTGTCAATGTTTAGCCGTCAAATTTGTAGAACACACTTCTGTGCGCAAGAATATGTACACTGGTTGATATTTTTGCCTTTGTTTTAATTTGCTAAATCTTGCACACATTTTCAAGTTGGGAACTTACAACTTCTTACACCATAAATAGGTGATTAACCAACAATAATGTGACGTTATCATAGATCATGAAATTAATGAGCAAAATTGTATATTTTCAATTTGGAGAAAAGAAATTACACAAATCATCTTCATGACAAAATTCGTAATTTTGAATTTAAATCTCATGACAATGTAGGAGAAATACTGACCTTTTAATCTTCATTCAAGAAAATAGAAAATGTTGATGTTAGCTGGTTCACATTGTAGCGAGAGTTGTTCGTGTTTAGCCTGATAGAAATATGTTTTGTGTCAACCATGGTCATAATATTTTCATAAATTTTGGGGGAGTGCCAGCTTTGATACTGTACATCTTTATTTCATCTCCATCCTTTGTCCTTACAATTTTCCATTTGAAAACCTTTCCCAACCCCACCCCCAACCCCCACCAACTTCAGCCAAAATTGTGTATAACCTTTGCTATAGTGTTATTATTTTGCAATTATGTTTTCCCTTGTTACTTAGTACAATTCAACATAAACAGGGCTCTAGATTTTTTTCAAAGACACTTGTCCCGGACTTATGGAAATGTATAATTAGACTTGTCCGACATAGGAAGCTAGTTGTCCTGAGAGTATCGGTCAATTTAGTAACTAATAAACATACACAATGACAGCTCCACAATCTAAAATTTATAATCACATGTATACATGTGTTTGTGAGATTCTAAGGTTTGACTTACAACTGATCAATTACTGATGTTGGTAAGCCTTAAAAACAGACTTGTCCAGGATTAGCTTCAACTCAACTTTTGGTAGCCCGATTCAGCATTATGGGACGTCTGGCTAGTGGATTCCTAGAGCCCTGATGAAATATCTAACTTATCATTGTTCTGACTGAGGAATTTGAGAAAGTCCACTATGAAAAAATCCCCACAGATGTTACCCCACCCCCACATATGCGTACCTAGTTTTCAGTGAACACTGAATTTATTAGTTTCATGCTACTTAGTCACTGACATATGAATGCTCCGAACCGGGACATTGTAATAAGGCACTTACAATTGAAACACTTATTCATAGTTCATGAATCTCCTGTGGTTTAATCAAATTGAGAAGTTATGAAGGGCTTAAGATATGCTAAAATGTACCAAAATTTCAAGAATTTGACCTCCTGAAGTGTATTTTTGTGGATTGTCACCGTTAAAGGGTTAGATTGCGTAATGAGATTGTTGACATTGATAAAAAGGAGTTTATATACTAGGATTACTTTAAATAAAAATATTTCACTTTTAGGAAATGAAGGGAAAACTGTATTATGTCCCCTCAGTTATGTAGATTTTTAAGCTAGTTTGACTCTTTCTCAAAAATAATATTTTGTTAATCTGCTGGCTAAGTAAATTCTATCAAATTTCTACCCTTATCATACCGGTATGTTGATACAACTTTAATGTAAAATATATCCAGAAATTTTGTTATGTCCTTTTATCCCTTCTCAACCCTTAATCCTTTATTTACCAGTAGGCTTATATAAAACTATTAGTCTTAATTCTTCTTTGTTAGTTCTAAAATCCTTAGTTTATATTGTAACTTTAATACTCAAAACTTAGCTCTAAATATTAATCTTTCACTCTGTATTACCATATTTGTATCCAAGTTTGGGCCAAAATTATTGTTACACAGTTTCGAGAATAAAACAGTTACAATATTTTACACTATATTCTTGATATATAAAACAATATTTTACACTATATTCTTGATATATAAAACAATATTTTACACTATATTCTTGATATATAAAACAATATTTTACACTATATTCTTGATATATAAAACAATATTTTACACTATATTCTTGATATATAAAACAATATTTTACACTATATTCTTGATATATAAAACAATATTTTACACTATATTCTTGATATATAAAACAATATTTTACACTATATTCTTGATATATAAAACAATATTTTACACTATATTCTTGATATATAAAAAAAGTTTTTGTTGTAATTATCATTATGTTTGGGCCAAAGTGAAATAAAATGGAGTAATTAAAATAAAATGTCTGCTTTCCAAAGATCAATAACAGAAATAAAGGTCAAAGTTAGAATTTGTTTTAGCTTGCCAAAATTTGTGAGCATACAAAATGTTTTAAGAATTTATCATTTTAGCCCCGTAGGTTTACAACCTATAATATAAATAGATAGTAGTCGAGAATTTACATTGTGTTCTATAAGCTTTTTGCATGATTTTGAAAAGGAAATTTAGATTTTTTGCTAGTGTTTTGCAAGGTCATGTAGTATTTATAAACAGATATGATAAAAATACTGATATTTTGATAAGAATGGTTTATCTGAAAACAACCTGTAACTGTCTCATGTGATCTGTATGTAAAATAGACGACCATTTCTACGTTCTTTGACTATACAGTGTGTGTGTAGATTACTTTTTAGGCCAAGTTAGATTTTTGACCTTATTTGATGCTTCCAAATCCGGATTCATATTACATCATATTGTTTAATGACTGCAAAATGTATAAAGTTCTGCTCTCAAGGGTCTGAGATTACATCTGTCACTCAGCACTCAGTACTTACACTCAAATCTCAATTTCACACTCAGGTCTCAAAGAAAGGGGTACTTACACTCAAATCTCAATTTCACACTCAGGTCTCAAAGGAAGGGGTACTTACACTCAAATCTCAATTTCACACTCAGGTCTCAAAGAAAGGGGTACTTACACTCAAATCTCAATTTCACACTCAGGTCTCAAAGAAAGGGGTACTTACACTCAAATCTCAATTTCACACTCAGGTCTCAAAGGAAGGGGTACTTACACTCAAATCTCAATTTCACACTCAGGTCTCAAAGAAAGGGGTACTTACACTCAAATCTCAATTTCACACTCAGGTCTCAAAGAAAGGGGTACTTACACTCAAATCTCAATTTCACACTCAGGTCTCAAAGAAAGGGGTACTTACACCTAAATCTCAATTTCACACTCAGGTCTCAAAGAAAGGGGTACTTACACCTAAATTTCAATTTCACACTCAGGTCTCAAAGAAAGGGGTATTTACACTCAAATCTCAATTTCACACTCAGGTCTCAAAGAAAGGGGTACTTGCACCTAAATCTCAATTTCACACTCAGGTCTCAAAGAAAGGGGTACTTACACCTAAATCTCAATTTCACACTCAGGTCTCAAAGAAAGGGGTACTTACACCTAAATTTCAATTTCACACTCAGGTCTCAAAGAAAGGGGTATTTACACTCAAATCTCAATTTCACACTCAGGTCTCAAAGAAAGGGGTACTTGCACCTAAATCTCAATTTCACACTCAGGTCTCAAAGAAAGGGGTACTTACACCTAAATCTCAATTTCACACTCAGGTCTCAAAGAAAGGGGTATTTACACCTAAGTCTCAATTTCACACTCAGAGTTCAAAGAAAGGGGTATTTACACCTAAATCTCAATTTCACACTCAGGTCTCAAAGAAAGGGGTACTTACACCTAAGTCTCAATTTCACACTCAGATTTCAAAGAAAGGGGTACTTACACCTAAATCTCAATTTCACACTCAGATTTCAAAGAAAGGGGTACTTACACCTAAATCTCAATTTCACACTCAGATTTCAAAGAAATGGGTACTTACACCTAAATCTCAATTTCACACTCAGATTTCAAAGAAAGGGGTACTTACACCTAAATCTCAATTTCACACTCAGATTTCAAAGAAAGGGGTACTTACACCTAAATCTCAATTTCACACTCAGGTCTCAAAGGAAGGGGTACTTACACCTAAATCTCAATTTCACACTCAGATTTCAAAGAAAGGGGTACTTACACCTGAATCTCAATTTCACACTCAGGTCTCAAAGAAAGGGGTACTTACACCTAAATCTCAATTTCACACTCAGATTTCAAAGAAAGGGGTACTTACACCTAAATCTCAATTTCACACTCAGGTCTCAAAGGAAGGGGTACTTACACCTAAATCTCAATTTCACACTCAGATTTCAAAGAAAGGGGTACTTACACCTGAATCTCAATTTCACACTCAGGTCTCAAAGAAAGGGGTACTTACACCTAAATCTCAATTTCACACTCAGATTTTAAAGAAAGGGGTACTTACACCTAAGTCTCAATTTCACACTCAGGTCTCAAAGGAAGGGGTACTTACACCTAAATCTCAATTTCACATTCAGATTTCAAAGAAAGGGGTACTTACACTCAAATCTCAATTTCACACTCAGATTTCAAAGAAAGGGGTACTTACACCTAAATCTCAATTTCACACTCAGATTTCAAAGAAAGGGGTACTTACACCTAAGTCTCAATTTCACACTCAGGTCTCAAAGAAAGGGGTACTTACACCTAAATCTCAATTTCACACTCAGATTTCAAAGAAAGGGGTACTTACACCTAAATCTCAATTTCACACTCAGGTCTCAAAGAAAGGGGTACTTACACCTAAGTCTCAATTTCACACTCAGATTTCAAAGAAAGGGGTACTTACACCTAAATCTCAATTTCACACTCAGGTCTCAAAGAAAGGGGTACTTACACCTAAATCTCAATTTCACACTCAGATTTCAAAGAAAGGGGTACTTACACCTAAATCTCAATTTCACACTCAGATTTCAAAGAAAGGGGTACTTACACCCATATTTAAGTTTTACACTCAGATTTCAAAGAAAGGGGATCTTAAATCAGTAGGTATTTTAATCAAGTTTGACTTATCGTACTCGGCCTCAGTTAAGAAAATTGTGAGTTCTGAGTAAGGGTTGAAATCTCATGCACTGATGGAATTTTAAAGAAGTTTTAACTTGTTTCTTGGGTAATAACATCGTGTTGATGATTGGCTACATGTGTTGGCTTCTTGTTTATGTGCTTATCATTTAGTTATATGATGCTGGGAACCAATTACTGGGTATTTTATATGCACTATATAACATACACTAACAGCTGGTTCCCTAGTTCATTGGAGGTGAGGGAATAGATCTATTAACATTATAGAATACACATTGTAACATCGTTAACTATACACTTAGTTGATTTATTGTATGTAATGAAAATATGCCCAGGAAATTGAGTTTATGTATTTTTGCTGCTCATAGTCTGGTAAATGATGTTTATATTTCAGTATTTACTGTTTGTAATAAGCTTATTACTGTAGAGCTGCAATGATATTTCCCTGCGTTCAGTAGATGTATTTGCGGCTCACGTTTTATAACGTTTTGCAATTCTGTTCTCCGTGTGCAGTCAATGTGATACAGTGTGCACGGGTTACAATACAAAACGTTCACTACTTACTACAATTCCGGTTTTCGTTTATTTGGTTCGGTTATATAGATACAGTAAAACCTCACTTAAAGAACACCTCAATAATAAGACCACCTCAAAATTAAGAACAAAATTTTCCGAGTCCATTTTCACTGTTTGCTCTGAATTCAAACTCAATAACAACCAGTTTTCAAGGGTCCAAATAGTGGTCTTATTATTGAGGTTTTACTGTATATGAAATACATAAAATTCTTAATAACTGACAACCAGGCATGAACATTTGACTTGGTAAGTAGAATTGGAACAGTGTGTTATTTTTATAATATAAACCCAACTGTGAGAAAAAAATGGAACCTCTGTTTATTGTTGCAGCTCTACTTGTTACTCACATAATTATTGAGTGTTTAGTGCGAAACTGTTGTAACTTAGTCTTTTACAGAAGTAAGTTACGATACTTTTGCGCTAAACCCTCAATTTGTTCATTACCATATTAATATAAAAGCATTGGCATTTGACTTTAAGCATTATTTTTTCACATATGTATATAATATACTCGATTAAGGCTTGACCACTTACATAGTCGTTCAATACATCTCATATTTGTAAGCCGTTTGCCTTTCAATATTCTTGTCTTTTCATCCATGGTAGTAATTCAGTATTTATTCATTTTTGTATTATATATCATTGATTTGCAGATAAATATCTCATCAATATGTGTTGATCTATTTTGAATAAAATTTTCCTGATATTTTTTATCCATTTCAAATCTGCATTTGATCAAACAAGAGTTGATTATTTTGTAAGGAGAATGATGGTATTAAAGTGAATTTTCCAGTGGTTTGAAATTTGCATATAATTTGAACTTTCAATAAAAACATATTTGTTTACTATATAAAATACCTTAAATCAAGTTCCTTATGATCACAACATCGCTCTTATATCTTATAATGCAGTGTCAACATCAAGATAAAATATGCATATATGCTGGACTATTTATGTAAAAACTTCATGCCATAAAGGGAAGTAATATTAAGTTTGTATCAAATAAAAACACAGCAGTTTCCTCCCTTGTATAAAGGGAGGTTATTTAGTTTATATATTACATAAACAATAGTGATCTCCCTTTAGGGTTTGGCTCAAAACTCTTTGTAAGTCAGTTTGATGTAAAAAAACAATTACATTAGTTTTGTGACAGCCCTTGGTATCTGAAATTACGTTATCATATGAAATTGAACCTTTCTGTGTTAGATTGTGCATCAACAGCAGTTCATTAGACAATTTTTCATAATTATCTCCCTTGAAATGAAGGAATTTCTCTTTGTGTGTGTAACTGACTGTGCTAACAAAATTTTGTTTTTAATGCTGATGAGCGCTGTATTTATTTCCAGATATGGGGAGGGCACCAGCAGGTTCTGGATCTAGTTCCCAAGCAGCTAGGGGTCGGGCCCCAGCGGGTGGGGCCACAAGAGGAAGACCAACACCTGCTGCCCAAGGATCTTATGCTGTAAATATATTTGTTGCTTACTTTTCATTTTTTGCCCTGTATGCAAAAATCCATTTATTTCATATCTTTACAGTAAACATTGTAAAAATATTATTTTGGCAAATAATGCTTTGACAATTTGCACTCTCCAAAAAATGTTTAAGTTTATAAAGTATGGTGGTTGTGGTTTTTAGCCTTCCTTACTCTCTATTTGTATACTTGTTTAGCTTCTCTATTGCTATGATTTAAAAATCATTTTAATTTAAGTTATTATTGTATGCACTGCATGTTAATTAGGTAGTACGTCTGCATGGCAAGTAACGTGATTTTTAAGCCGCTGCCATCCATGCGTCTGTGCGTGCGTCTGTGCGTTCGTCTGTGCGAAAAATTGGTTTCCCGTCAAGTACTCTTGAAATTGTGGATGAAATCAATTTGTATTGGGAACATAAGCATACTAGGGTAATAAAATGCAGGTCAAGTTTAATTTCTGTTACAATTCACCATGGACTGTCTTGGTAATTAAAAATTGGTTTCCGATCAATTACACTTGAAAGGGTAGATGGATTCAGTTCATATGGCTTCAAAATTGTATAGCCTTTACAAACAAAATATTTGCATTGTACTGAAAAGCCCAAAGCAGGGGGTATCTGTGTCCTATGGACACATCTAGTCATAAACTGTCCTGCTTTTACATTCTCGTTAATTAAATGGAAAGTATATAAAGATAGTTATACAAAGGAAAAGTCTGCACATTTATATGACTCAACTAGAAATATAATTATTAATGTTGAATGCATTAATATAAATTATAAAATTTATCAATTCATGTTGTTTAAAACATATTATATTCATGTGATATCAAACTTATTATGCAGAATAAAATAACTGTGTACTTCTGACCCATCGCCATGGCAACATAATGGTATCTAGTCTTAAATATCTGGGTTTTAATATAACTATTATATTAGATTAACCAAAGGCATATAGCAATCGTTCTGTCCTTTGGTGTATTTGTTACCTTGTACATACAAAGAGCTTTAAAACAATTCAAAGGATCCCAATGAAACTTGGTCGTACTTAAGCATGATGAGCTATGCTGTACCTCCAAGGTCAAGGTTACAGGAGAAGACACTACCACTTTGGGAGGGGGGGGGGGCACTAGTGACTAATAGTCACTCTTCTCTTGTTTAAATACGTATATCTAGTGTTATAATCATATAATTAAGTTTTCATGCAATGATGTTTGAAACTTGCTATATTAAAACCCAATTAAAACTTTATATCTATATATATTATTGAATTCACTGCATATATATTTTATTCTATATACTGTATTTTTGCCATTTTCCCACAATTTTAAATAAAAGCTTGCTTTGGTGGCTGTAATACGGTGAAACCTAAAAAAATGATCACAAGTGGTTCTGAAGAAATTTTTGGGTTGAAATAATTATTTAATTTTTGTGATTGTTAAGGTAAGCAGATTAGCTTCATAGGCTGATAGCTTGTGGTCAGTAGATGACCCTGATGTTTTGAGTCTGGTCAGTAGGTCAAAGGTCACTTTAATAATGAGACTGCTTAATACTTGACCATTCACTTTTACATTGACAAGCTATCATGATATGCGTATGTTTTTTTTTAATACAAGTTGTTTGAGTTTCATTTTAAACATTGATTGGGATGTATTGTAGCAGAATGACCGAGACGAGAGGTAAATCTTAATGGCTGTCTTTGCTGTCTGTTTATGTGTCTGTGTGTCTAAGTGCTCCTTGTAATCTATGGTTACTTAAATTGTGTAAATTATGATAAAATTACTTGAGGTGGGTGTCTGGCCAGCATGTGTATCTTTAAGTGTAGATGTTTGCTAATACTTATAAGTATTATAGCAGTGGGTGAAATTATTTCATTGTTGTGTGTATTGGAGTATATGTTCAAAGAGCTTTGATCTAACAGTCAAATACACTATGTAATGTACTGTTGAAGCAAATTAAGGACCTTTGCTACCTACTCCAAAGTTTTTTGTGCAAAACTGTGTATGAAATCTTTAATTAGTGCCAGTTATGCCTTCAAAATTATACGCAAGAAATCATGTGATGCCTTGAAATATTTTTTTTTTCTGTTTGACATATATTTATTTGTAATTAAGAGAAGCGACTAAAATATGACGTCTTTGAGTATATTGAGAATGATTCTATGTTTGAAATAAAACTCTGCAATTATATCTTATATAATGTATTTGGCATTGCTTGCTTGTATGCAGACTAATTTTGCTTTATTGATCCCATTTTGTTATCCTACCAGCCATCTACATATGCTGACCCCGGCTTTATGCAAAACAACCGCTCAACAAATGACCCTTTAAGGGTCCTTTCAGGATCATCCCTGAAATTAAGAGAACATAACGAAGCTACTAAATCAAACACAAGAAAAGTTTCATCACAAAGACAAAGCGTATTGTCATCATCTAGGTATTAATTTCATGTAGGTGTAAAATAGTGTTCATTGCATGCAGTTTACGATAGTAACATAATAATTAACAAGTTTTTGTCGAATTATAGACAGCGTTTCTTTTCTTTACTTGTGCATGTATTAATATAATCCAGTCCAACTTATGTTTCCAAAAAATAATTTCGTCAGTCCATAATTATGTTTGTCTCAAAAATGTATTCGCTTCATAATCTTTTACAACTTATATGGACTTAAATGCTAAGACTCGTACATTTTGTTTTAAGATACTCATGTTAACTTTGATCTTCAAAAAACAAATGACCTTAAATGTTTGAAAAACTTGTATTTTTGTGTTACGTTTTATTTTGTTTTGTAACATATTTGATGTTATTTCACTTATTTGTTGTCCAATTATTATTATCCACTGTATTTTGTTTTTAAAGTAACCATTTTCTTGTTTCTTATGTTATTGCTAACACTTTCTTAGTTTAAAATTCAACCACAAACCAGTATATGAACTTTCAGGACTGATCCATGTCAATTTAGTTATAAAATGTTCTAATACATAGACCTGAGTGTAACTGCTGTTTGGTTTACTTTTCTCAAAACACAACTGCGGGTTTTCTCTGTCAAACTTATGGACAAACACAAACATTTTGATACACCTTTTTTGAAATGCAATATATTCATTCGTTCAAGGTTAATAAATCAGCACTGTATCTAGGGGTGAAAGGAAAACAAGTCAGTCTGCTTGTTTATTCGTATTCAGTTAGACAAGTTGTTATTTCTCCCTACGGATACTGCAGCATCCTGTGAAAGCTCTGATGTTGATGTCTGTTTATATTATGATTGCATGTTTGTATTTACTTCTATACCAAGGCCATTTTTATGAAACTGTTTTTGTAAAAGCCTCTAAGGGGGGGGGGGGGATGGACACATCTAGTTTTAGATTTTCAGACACAAAAATAACTCCTTAACTGAAGAGCAGAAACGATTGAATGACACACAGATTCAGTTGGTCTGTCAGGATTCTGTAAACACACAATTTCTTAAGGATGGCCTTAGAATTGCATGTTTTGTGCCAACTATGTTCTATGTTTCTATTCCTGTTACATTCAAATATAAAACAAAATAAAAACTGATAAATATTACCAAAATTTAAAAGTGAGATCAGTAAATTTAATAGTTGCAAGAATGTAGATGTTGACTATGTTATCATATTTCTATGTTGCTTTTATCTTTACTCATACTGAAGCTTATTATATGTAACTGTCCGGTTCTGTAATGGTAAATTTCTGGTAAACAATAATTACTATTGTTCAGGGCTGCGAGTGTTAACAAAAGATTGTTTCATCTATTTACAGGGTCGGTATGCACGCTAATCAGCAGATGTCCTCCCACAAATTTTCATCATCAACATCGGCATCATCTGGTAATGGTTTACGTTGCACTGATTCTGGTTACCATAGTAGCAGTTCTGAAATTGAAGCGACTATTCCACGAGTACGTAAAACAAGACCAATTAGTGGAGCAGCCAAGTTTTGTCACGAATGTGGAACCAAGTATCCGGCATGTCAAGCTAAATTCTGTGCCGAGTGTGGCTTAAAGAGGGTTGATATTCCAGTTCGATAAAAAAAAACTCATAAATTTATTTACATTCATAAGTTCATCATATTTGCAATTAGATTATTGCCTCAGATAATTATGCTCTAATTATACTATTTATTACTGTAGATAAGCAGATTAAGTGTGGAGACATTATTTTTTGTTTTACCTCAACTGTTCATTATTATTTTAACATATCCCATGTAAACCTTGTGAATAAAATTGTACACATTAAAGGGAGAATACTGCTGTTTAGTTGATACTACGGTAAAGAAAAGTTGTCTCCCTTCCACATTCTCCCGCCATTATTGTGATATTTATTTTTTACCTTTTGGCTTGGGTTTGGCTGTGATTATTTCATTTTGTGAATTCTTTTATAATAGGTAGAGATATACTTAGGTCATTTTGCTTCTGAATTGCGCATTTATACACTTATACGCATGTGAACTTTGATAGCTTGAAAGTAACGTTTCATTCAATATTTTCATACCAGAAATGCCAATTATGCAATATTCATTAATTTATTTTATGTTTAAAATACCCTTACTGTTGACCAATCAGAACAAATCCATTAAGTTTTCTTAACAGCTAAGAACAACTTGGTCAGATGTTGGAAACTTGGGAACAGCTTCCACAGGCTCACATATTGTCATATTTTTCTACATATTTTGCTTAATAGAAACTCTTGTTATGTATTAGTAAATAGTCTATTTTATGTTATGCCATTTACAGACTACTGTGTCAAAAATTCCATAATGTTAATTGTGTCAACGTGAGAACATTTTTAAACAAAATAAGTTTTCTGTTTTTCTGGCATTGCCAAATACAAAATGCTTTCAAATGTTTATCTTAAAATTTGTAAATAATATGATACAATTATAACTTTTGCGGCTAATTATTCAGCTTTCATCACTTAAACAAATTGATCCAAACTACAGTTGATAATGTCATGAATGTTGTGATGTCTTAATATTCAAGGTGACAGTTTGAGGTATTTTTGTCTAGTGATCGTATATATATAAGTCATATTTTACAACCAAAACAAAACAATTCCTATTTTGTTTATACAAGTGTGTGTAAATAACTCCATTTGTTTTTGCATTTTTTATGATTGATGACTAAATGTGTGAATTAAGTTTTAATTCTAGCCATGGTAACAAATCCCTTCCCTCCACCTGTCATTTTACATGCAACTTAGACATTTTTATGCGACATTAATTTTTATGTTTATTATTTTATATATTTTTGTATTAGTTTATATTCCATCTGTTTCGGTTATTAAGTACATATCAGTGTTTCGCCTAACTGGATGGTGGCATGTGTGTATTAGGATTGAAACAAAATGCAAACCTTCTAAATTCTTCTCTTGGGAGTGTTGTAAAAATCCTCAGGGTCAACAATGTAGGGATTGAAAATTCCCTATATAAAAATTCCAACCAGACAAATTTTCAAGGTCCTGCCAAAATCAGATTTGTCCGGAACAATCCACTGACTTGAATCCCCTGTATGGTATGCCAGCTGCCTTCCTATGGTGCAAAACAGTGATAGGTTCTTCTTTGTGTTCTGATTTAGAATTTTTTATTTTCATTATGGAGCAGAATAGTATGTTTGACTTTCATTCACATGTGTCAGAGTTTTATGTACATGTACTACTATCATACATAGAAATGTAATTTCTTATCCGGTGCTTCTCATGCTTGTTATTATGAAAGATTCCTTTTAAGGATGTCCAGTTTTTTACCAACATTTGGGACCATAGATTGTTTTTTACGATTTTACTATGATATGTGGTGGGAAACTTTAGTTTTATGCCCCTTTACCAGAACTGATGTGCTAGAGTTTTGCTTGCCAAACCCTCAATATATACTGACAATTTGTCTCTAACCCATACATTTAACTATTGACATAATCAAGCTAGTTTATTTTGTTGATGAAACATACAAAAATTGTTTAGTTTGGAATACAAATTGTTCGAGCTTTAGAAATGTTGTCTGCAAGTGTCATTATCTTGCTTGTGTTACTGTAGCCTGATTTGAAATTACCAACAAAATACTCATCATTTATTAAGGCCATGTGTTTTGAAGATAGATTTATCAAATACACTGCTTTGTAGATATAAAATGCAACATCTGCACAATGCCCGTAGGAATAGGCATAATTACTTTGTTGTTGGTCACACCTTGTTATGGTCTATGCGTTGTTGTGTTTTAATGAAATATTGAACAAATAGGTTGCTATGGTGACAAGAGTGTAAAAAATGTATTTTATTGCCGAGTTTATTTGGTACATTGTTCATGTTTTATTTGAAAATATATATTATTACTTGGGAGGGTGCACAGATGTTTTGTTTTGCCTTTTGCTGATTTGGATAGAGCATTATAGTAGTGGTGTGAGCAGAGGTTATAGCAAGAAAGGTGTATTCGACTCTTTATCTATAATAAGCAATTAGGTAGGCCTTTGTTGTTTATATCTATGTCACTTGTATGCACGATGATGTCAGTAAGCACATGCTTTTTTTTAGAATCATACCATATTTGTCATAATTAATGCACTTGCCCTTTAAGAGGCACACTTACCGGTACCTGTATATTTTGAGAATTTACCTGGTGTGAAATTTAGAAAATTGCATTGATTTTCTGCAGCAAAAAGACTTTGGACTTTAAATCGTTGCAACACCATGTTATAATGATTTCATACCCTTTTTGACAACTATCTAGAACGCACACGGCTAGTTCCCATACATCTGAAGACTTGCCATTACAACATGACCATGCTGTATTATACATGTATGTACTGCATCGGTAGTTTGCAGTTTGCCAGGTGCATTAAATAGGACAAATATGGTAATGATATATAATAAAATTGTGGCACATGCTTTTTCAAGGTATTATATATATTTGTGTATATTATACATGGTGTTGTGTTGTTTGGATATGTTGTTAGTAGATAGAGTAGCACACTATTTATAATAATTATTATTATATATTTAGATATCAAAAACAGTCTTCAAGTACTATCCTATACTAAGCACTGAAAACTGTTGTTTTGTTGTCTACTGGAATGACTTTCATGGTCCTATTTGGTGAGTTAGTCTGGAAGAAGTGGGCTTCTAATCTTAGGACCATTGTAAGCTTTTCTTAAGAAATTTAAGGAAAAGGTTGGAACCACTTTAATGATTACCAATTCCAGCCTACATTCAATGAAATTATCTTCAACTCCGTACATTTTTCTACGGAGAAATCGTTTTTCTGTCATATTAGTCTAGAAAATGTGGGCTTCTCAGGGGTGCCTAGTTTTGATGATTTCCCTGCTAATTCAAAAGTTAGTGGTCCATTGTACATGTATAAAGCTTTTCTTTAGACATTTTAGAAATATAAATAAGTTGGTTACACTTTAATGCCTTACCAATTCCAACCTACATTTAATTTAATTATATTCAACTCGGTACACTTTCAATCCTACAGATCTAAAAAATTTTCTGTATACTGGTGTGTTTGTCTGGATACATCATTGACCTCTATACAACATAAATTGATTACGGACAAACTTGTATACTTTATTTTACAACATTCCATGTCTGATCTTTTTACTTTGTGATATCAATGATTTATTACAAGTAATGTTTTCTTATTGACAGTATTATTTATTAAATTGATCTTATTTTTTAACTACTTTTGTATTTTACAAGATTTTATTATTTGATGTAAAGTTCAGCCCTTCATCTCTCATATGTGCTCGTTGAAGGCATCATTACCAGTGTATAATGAACCTAGCATTGACATTCTTGATTTTTGTCCCTGAAATTCTTTTTCTTAGGTATAAAAATTCTATTAAAATTACTAATACATCATTCACAGTGTTACATAATAGTGATTCATTTCCCCGGTGTTCAGGTTCACTTTTTACTTCAGCTGGTGTTAAGTGCTGTGTGGCGGATGTAAAAATTCGCCCTGTACTTCGTCCAAAGTGTAGTTTACCTTAATCATAAATTTATATATGATAAATTTACACGAAAATGATGTCAGGTCGCTGTGGTGTAGTGGTTAGCATAACAGAACGGCAATCGGTAGACCTGGGTTTGATTCCCGGTAGCGCCAGTGACCGATTTTTCGTGATTCTCAAACTTGACTTTATTTCATATAAATTTGTAATTTAAACATAAAAATAATTTTTGAATTGATATTGTGACTTGAAAAAAGGGCTTTTTAAGGAAAAAATTAAATAGTTTGTATGAAGTTAAGTGATGTATACATACAAAGAAGTATTTAAATTTTAAAATTTCCATCAATTGATCTTTATTATTTTGAAAGTATTTGGGGAAAATATCTGAACTATGTTGATTTGAAATACTAGCTGAAATATCTGATAATTTTACATTGTTGTTTTTATTTTATTGCTATAAATGTACAGTATTTATTGCCAGAATTTGTGATATTTTTGCTTCATCCGTCCTTTGGAGAATATAACATTTGAAAGACTTATTGCTGTCTATTTTATTTGCTATTTTGCGAACATATTATCAATATAACGTGATGCTTGATAGTTATTATATCCGTTCATCTTTGCTGGCACCGATTTCACAAAATATCTCAACAGAGGTCGTTCTCAAACTCTGATTTTCAAGAACATAATATTCTGGTGGGAAACTTTAGTTCCAACATGTAACCTAAATTTCGATGTGTAACCTAGACTTCAACATACACATACCATGCACATACCATTATCAGTTGTGAGACTGTAAGTTCTATGATGTTTGTGACACAAGAAAGGAAATCTTCAATTTGAGAAAAATCTCAAACTGAGAAATTTTGTGAGATTGGGTTCATAATAGGTTTATCATCCGTTTATATTGTCTGTATGTGCTATTGTATGTCTGTGTTATAAATATATATGGCCTTTCAATGTTCATGCACAAATAAGTGTTTGTTGTATTTTTACCAAATTCCCAAAAAATCACCTGACAAGTTAAATTTTCTTGGTATGAATATCTGTGTATTGGGCCTTCTTAAAATGTATTGTTTCTCACAAGAGAGGGCTTGTGTCCCAGGGGAAGAGGGCCTGACTCCTAGTCTGAGGGTCACTAGTTTGAGCCCCGCATTGATGTAAAAGTGAGCTAAAAAGTTGCTACAGGGAGCGCCTTATACATAAGACAATGACTATCCACACAGATATCCGGGGAAACAACAGCCCATAATACATAAGGCAATTTCGGAGGCGCAAGGGGTAAATACGTTAGGGAACGGGGGCACAAGGAATGCCCTGACCGACCATAAGGGATAACTAAGAAGAATCAAAGATGGCAAACAGGGGGGGGGACTTAATGGATGGAATGCATCATAGGACAAGTCAAGACAGCTGGCAACAAAAGGTCGAAAGTTGGGAGTAAATATAACATGAACACTATATAAAGTGAAAGAACCACACATGGAAAAGGGAAACCGAACATACATCTAAACACAAATAAGAATAACCATACAGCGATTTACAGCCTTGGAACTGTCGGTAAAAATAATAGGATTTAAATCGTTTTTACAATGAATATTATGAAACATAACCCACCTTCCGCTATGAAATTTGCCTGACTCAAACTTTTGTCGGATATGGCACTTTAAGGAATCCTTAAGTAAAATACAATGCACTCAAGCTTTGTTTTCATTTTGTAAGATGTTCAGTAGAAACGCCTCTCTGAGGTGCACGACTGTTTACAGTAAACAAAATTCATTACAAATATGATCATATCACACGTTATGAAAGTAAATTAATACCAGGATACTGTTCTGATAAAGTGTACACTCAGTTATTGTATGTATAATTTGTGTTACATATAGACATATGTTTTACTGAGACTTGGATCAAAATTGATAATATACATTATTATAACATTCAATAAGCCTCGCGGCCCATGAGGACAACATATTTACAAATACGTACAGGAATATTCAAACATATACAGATAAGACACAATTGTATATGAATGTAATATACGTAATACAATAATTGCAAATTTTATATTTGCTCGAAGCACATTTTGCAAGTGAAGTTTTTAATACTCCTGATATATTGCAGTGTACAAAAAAAATTGAGAAACATCAATGAAGAAGAACAAGGAGGCGTACTTGCGTAATACGATCTCTGTGACTGGCTGATAGGTTATAAAACTTACGAACAATTTTAAGTTCCATGCTCAAACATCATTCAGCATTAAAAACTCATTTAAGTCCATTATAAGTTGTTGTTATTTGTTTGAATTAACATGCAGTCTCGTTATTTTATTTCATAATTTTTATATACAAAAGTATGAAAAAAAGAGATAATTTTTGTTATTTTCGATGAAATTTACGTGCTGTATGACGCATTACTGTATTTGTTTTTTTGAAGTCATACATGCATTTACTCTGTTTTGATGTGTATCCAAAATTTAACTAAGACAAGGAGACACTTTCTCCGTACTACATATCTAACCAAACTTGATTACAATCTCTTAACTAACTAACACATTTTTGTTTGTTTGGTAATTGATTATGCTATAATAATTTGTACATTGATCGAAAGCATTTTATTTATAATTGTGTTAATATTTACATGTATGCTCATGGGCAATATTGCCTTTTGCAATAAATATATCTATCTCATTATTTTATCCATACAACCCTGCATAAACAATTGTATCACAATTAATTCGAAAACATTTAAAGACAAAAATGAGGTATGGGCACGGAGATCTATCTCAAGTGTTTGACTCAACACTGGAGTAATGAATTATTAACGATGAAGACAAAACATCGCAATTGATTTTGTAATTTCAAATGTTTTACGCGATTTTAAATCACAATACAAATAAATAAAGAATAAAACAAGAATAAAACAGGCCCATGCATGAAACCTGAAAAAAAAGAAAAAGAAAAGTTATGGTAATTACTCAAAATACAGGTATCAAATTTCACATAATTGATTGATTTCTGAAGAACCACATTCTATTGTTAGTTTACCTGAATAAGTAAAACATTTAAATTACATATAAACATGATATGGTCTATAATAATGTGTTGTATATCGACCACTCAGTTAGTACTTAGAACATATATGTTGATATAAAAACTTACTTGCAATCAGACACGGCTGGCATACAATCTGTTTCAGCGTGATTGAAAGCAAATCCATAAGAATCTTGAAATATAGACGAATGTTATAATTATAACAATTGTATCGTATCGTATTGTATTCATAGCATATTGTGTCATATGGTGTCGTATCGTATCATATTGTATTTCTACATAACGTTGCTGGAAATAAATCGTGTGCAATGCTACAAACTGTTTACTAACTTACCCATGAACTGGGAAAGTGTCTTGGATCTGACAGCATATGTAGCAGACTGGTTTACATCCTGGAGTATACATGTCAAACTTTCTACAACAGTTGTATCGGCAATCTGTAATGCATAATTAAGGAAAATTGTATCAAACTAGCATCATTTTCTCAATATATATAATATTATTTCTATCCGTCTGTATTTTAAATTTCCTTTCCCTATCATCAGTATGTAAGATTATGTATAATAATTAACTGCATTTTCCGGTTGACTTTACATTAGGTTATTTAGTTACTGGGAGCAAGGTCAGTATAAGGCTGCATGTTTGTTCGTGCTTGATTTTTGCAGTGTGCCTGTTGTTATGTACTTAATGGTTCATAACTTAGTCAATGTATGTGTATTTGTTGGAAATCAATGACCGTAATTATAGCGATTAAGTATGAGGTTGCTAGCTGTTAAATCGATATGAACCCTCAATATTTTTACTGATAGTTCCAAGGCTGTAAATCGTTGTATGGTTATTATTTCTATTTGTGTTCAGATGTATATTGAGTTTGCCTTTCCCCTGTGCGGTTCTTTCACTTTATATAGTGTTCATGTTATTTTCTCCCTAGTTTCGGCCTATTGTTGCCAGCTATCTTGACTTTTCCTGTATTCCATCCATTAACTCCTCCCCCCGCCCTATCTGTCGTCTTTGATTGGTCGGCCAGGCCATTCCTTGCGCCAATGGTCCCTTTCATATTTACCCTTACGCCTCCTCAAATGCCTGTCTGTCTGAGGTCTGTGTGGAGAGGCATTGTCTTATGTATGTGGTGTTCCCTGTAGCAACTTATTCTCTCTCAAATCTATGTTAGAGACTGGAATTACTTAACCAAATGTTTATGGAGATATGTGATACAAATTCGCAAAAATATAGCAGGTGTAACTTTAATCGGTCATTAACATTTTGTTAAATCATGCGTGCCGGAGCATTATTTAGGTTGGCTAGCTTGAGTTTTAATAGCTGTCTTCCATTTCTCTATGCATTACGTCATTATCATTAAGGCACATCTATCTTCTTTCTTTATTATAACGTCATTTAATACTTATGACGTCATTAAATACATATGATGTCATTTGGCAGTAACATGGAAACTTTTCTGTTTTGCTGTTTTATATAACACAACTTAATCATGCCATAGTATAGTCGTAAATTTGTTCCGTTTCCTCGATAGATTCTATATCATTTTATATTTTATTTCTTTTTGTCTTTATTTTAAATTCACTTTCCGTGTCGCCAGCATTTAAGATTATGTCTAATCAACAACCTAAATTGTAAGGTTATTTATTTGCGATTTTGTGGTTATTTCGCATTCTGATGTAAATTATTTAGTTAATGATTACTTGATTAGTTACTGCCTTCTTAGTCAATTTATGCGACTATGCTGGAATATAGCGGTTAAGTGTGAGGTTAATTAGCGGTTGAATCAATTTAAACCCCCAGTATTTTTTACTGACAGTTCCAAGGCTGTAAATCGCTGTGTAGAACTCAATTATTTATATTTTTACATGTATGTTAAGTTCCCCTTTCCCTCTGTGCAGTTCTTTTCCTTGATATAGTTTTATGTTCTTATCTCTACACCCCTTTCGGCCTATTGTTTCTGACTTTCTTGACTTGTTCCGAGATGTACTCCATTTATTAATTTAAGCCCCTTGTTGTAGATCTACCCCTAATTTCTCCCGAGTTGTTTTTTATGGTCGGCCAGACCATTCCTTGCTCCCATATACCTATGCATGTTTTACCTTGCATCTCCTCAGTGCTAAATGTTTTGTAGACTGTTTTCCCGGGGAGTTGTGTGGGAGAAATCAATGTCGTCTTGAAAGTACTCAAGTTCCTTATATTTTTACCGAAGGTCTGCGTTGGGAGGCACTGTCGTATGCATGTGGCATTCCATGTAGTTGTTCTCTCTTTTGTAAGAAAATATAAATAACATGGAAATTGTTTACAAATGAACTTACAGCTGCTTATACTTGAAGTCATAGAGATGTTGTCACTAGTTGGTGGTACAATTATTATTATGTTGTCTCTCATCTCTGCTTCAAATGTTGTCTTTGCGTTGTTTATAACTTCAGTAATGTATCCAGTCACTGCAGAGAAAACATTACATAAATATTAGTTTACAAAGTTGAATAATAATAATAAACTTTATTTATTGAAGGTAACTTATTAAGATATGCGTCGGTCTCAAACTCAGATTTTCACGAACATATACTTTGAGTTATTGAATGGATTGGTCTTTAAAAGAGTAACCTAGTTGCTCTTTCACATGTAACCTGGATTCCAACATGTAACCTAAATTTCGATGTGTAACCTAGACTTCAACATACACATATCATTATCAGTGGTAAGACTGTAAGTTCCGTGATTTTTGAGACACAAGAATGGTAATTTTCGATTTGAGAAAAAATTCAAACTGAGAAATTTTGTGAGATTGGGTTCAGAATATATTTATTATCTGTTTATATTGTCGGTATGTGCTATTGTATGTCTGTTTTATAAATACATATGGCCTTTCAATGTTCATGCACAAATAAGTGCTTGTTGTATTTTTACCCATTTCCAAAAATTTCATCTGACGACTTAGATTTCTTCGAAAAATACCTGTGTATTGGGCCTTCTTAAAATTTATTGTTTCACAAGGTCACGTTGACAATGGATGTAACCATGAATATAATAAAACATAACCCACCTTCATCTCTGAAATAAATAAGTAAAATTAATTCATTACAAATAGGATATTGTCACTAGTTATGCAAGTAAATTGATACCAGCTTACTGTTCTGATAAATTGTATACTCGTTATTGTGTGTATAATGTGTTACATATAGACATATGTTTTACTGAGACTTGCATCAACATTGATAGTATACATTATTTCAAAATTCAATAAGCCTCGCGGCCCATGAGGACAACATATTTACAAATACGTACAGGAATATTCAAACATATACAGAGAAGACACAATTGTATATAAATGTATTATACGTATTACAATAGTTGCCAATTTTATCTTTGCTTGAAGCACATTTTGCAAGTGAAGTATTGAATACTCCTGGGGGCCGTTTTATCAAGCGGTCGTAAGTCGGTCTTATCTTAAGTTTGGTCGTAAGATCATCAACAAGTCTTAAATCCGTTTTATCAAACAGTCTTAGCTACGACGGTCGTAAGATTCGGGCGTAACTTTAAGACTGTCCTGGGGCAGTCTTAAGTCCAATCGTAGGTCGTAAATATGGCGGCGATAATAGGTGCAGTTGTTGCTGGTGACAGAGATAGGAGGGTGCCGAGGCTATTTAGAGACCGGAAAACGCTAATAGGAATGCGGGATTTTGAAATTCTCGGGAATTACAGAATGACGAGAGAGGGCATTGAGAGTCTCGTCCAGCTGTTAGAGCCGAATCTAACCAGAGAAACCAACCGCTCCAGTCCCATTACTGTTTTGACACAGATTGGTGTTTTTCTTAAAAACTGTTTAATATATGTCAATCTAGATAGCTCTAATGATGTATTGAAATATCCATGTTACCCAAGTTTTTCGAGTACGTGGTGGTGAAAAAAAATGGACGTTTTTCAAAATTAAATCATGTAAAGCTGATTTTCAGTTTAAGTTGAAATATGAACATAATTAATTTGTGTCTGAATACTATCAAATCAAACAAAGACACTTTAATTTTCGTTTTTAAATGTTAAGGTAATTGGATTTTTGTTAATAGAAAATTAATTTGTTTTATTATTGAATTCGTTAATGTGCAATTATTCTTTACCGCTTCTTTTTGGATGAGGATGGACTGGGATCCTGGCTTTCATTATCTTGATTAATAATGGACACCTTCAATGGAATGGATATTGATTATTATTTTCAGATCATCTTAGCACTTAGTGAGCTATTGGTATCACCCTGTGTCTGTCGTCATTTGCCTTTATCAATCAACAACAATATATACTTATAACACTCTAAAGGTAACATCTTTTAACTGATCTGCATGAAACATAATGAGAATGTTTATATCAATGAAATACAGGCCTAATTTGAATTTGGGTCATAAGAGGTCATAAAATCGGTCACTATGTCAAATTATAGTAAAACCTTGCTGACACTCCAGAGGTTACAATGTCGCTTTTTAGCAGTTTCAATGACAGTTGTATTGCCAAAACAAACCATCATAAGGTTCAATAAAAAAAAACATGGAAAAGTATTTTTTCTGGAAACAATACCTGATAGTATGATAGATGATAGACAACAAAAGTGTTGCTATGCTATCACTCACCTGAACATTCACGGACGTGTCATGAATCAACGCCGTGTCACCAACTATGGTCTCGACCAATTCTTGAGCTGAACATGTTAAGGTTGTATATATATGCATTAGGGAAGAAATATATTTGCTTTTAAGCAATATTTTTGTAATTGCATACTACATGAAGTGTATACCGTTTCATCGTTAAACCAATTCAATAAAAATCTATAATATCTGTATTTTAAGAAATCATATCTTTAACATGACAAACCTTGTCTTCCCAGTCCTTTAATTCGTTTGGGGCCTCTCCACCACCCGTCTCCAACATCTCTCGTCTCCTCCTTTGTTCCTTCTTTTTTGTTTGGCTCTGTAAAGAAATTGAGTTAGCAAAGCGATACTATTGATGAACATTCAGGATTCGCATTTTTTGTGGCAGGTTCATATTGATATTTCTAGTGGGTATATCAATTTAACTTAAATTACAGAGAATTGGTTTTGTCACTTTGGATATTGATTACACACAATATTAATATTAAATTAATGGCTCAATCAACGTGCATGTCTGAGGTCAATCAAACTGATTATCCATATCAGTCTATTACATGGGTGAAACTACCAATCATAAAATGAAGCATGTAACCCTACCTTTAAATCCTTCCATTTCTTGATTACATCTTCCAACGTTCGGTTATTACATCCAACACTGTTTACTCTGCAAAATACAGATTTTTAAATAATAAATATTCAACTTTTTTATTGATGTTCATATAATTGATACCATGTTTATTTCGAATTTATAACTTTTCATCGTATTTTGCTTGGTTTGATTGTTTGCACTGACCATTGATTTACATGCATTTTAAATTAAAGTTCATGTTCTTTTGGTTTGTTACTTTATTGGAAAAATAAAGTTGTTTAAATGGGGGTTTCAGAACAGCCTATAAACGGATAAGCAAAGTGCGTAGCCACAAGGTCAAATTAAGATTTTGCTAAGTGGCACAAAAATCAAAACGATCAATGGTCAAAACAGATAAAAAAACGATAAAGTACATGCAGGTGACACTTAACAGTATTGTCATAGACTTGGTGCCAGCAAACAACAAAGCCAATAACTAACTTTAATAATTGTGTTAAGCCCCTTTTTCGATAAATATAAACGAGCGTAGGTGTTCGCTCCGTGGCGCTCTTGTTTTGACGAAACATAAACAAAACAGTGTAAAAACGATCACGTGGTGTGAAAGGGTAAAAACTATAACGGACAAGAATATAAAATTTCCAAATATGGTAACGCTCTCAAAGATTCGCAGTAGACGGAGCTTAAAAAGCCCGCGAAAAGTCGAAATTCTTAATGAATAAGCGTAGTACTTAACGGGAGCCGTTCTGTCATTTCATTGGCTGAAAATGTAGGTTGTATTCTAATATTCTATAGAAACAGTTAATGCTTTTATTGTGTGAACATTGCTTTTTACAGTGTCATTTTACATTTCTCTTTATGGTGCGGAGCTGTTTTTTATGATTTTAACAGATACTATACTGACTTCTTTTTACCTGCCTCTCTTCAATATCCACCCAGCATTTACTCTTCTCCTTTCCGTCAACGTCCCCGTGTTTCCCCGTTAACACGGCGTGATGAGACACACAAAGCTCAACAACTTTAGCTTTTACGCTTAATGCTGTTGCAAGCCATTATTGTTGTTTTTGTTTACAGACGATAATTGTTTCAAGTGAGCGAATGACGTCATTTCTGACTTTGTCGCCGTATTTTTGGTCGTAAGACCGGAACGTGTCGTAGCTAAGACCAAGCCATTTACGACCGCGTTGATAAAACGGACTTAAGACCGAGTCGTAACTTTCGGGCGTCAGATAAGACAGGTCGTAAGACCGAGATATTGATAAAACGGCCCCCTGGTGTGTTGCAGTGTACACAAAAAGAAAATTGAGTAGCATCAATGTAGAAGAACAAGGAGGTGTAGTTGTAGTAGATGTATCTCTGTGCCTTGCTGACAAGTTCCATGCTCAAACTTCATTCAGCATTAAAAAATCATTCGAGTCCATTATATGTTGTTGTTATTTGTTTGAATTAACCTGCAGTCTCATTATTTTACCCATACCACCCTGCATAAACAATTGAATCACAATTTTTTTCGAAAACATTTAAAGATAAAAATAAGATATGGGCACAGAGATCTATCTCAAGTGTTTGACTCTACACTGGAGTAACTAATTACAAGGCTGCTTGATTCATTTTATTTTAAGATTCATGTAAATTTCAATTGTAAACAGTTGGACTGTATAAATTCCTTAATTTAAAGTGTAACTTGTTTGTAAACTTCTCAATATCTTCGTTCTGGATTATGCACAGTGTGTCGATGCACAGTGTGTCAGTTGTTATGTACTTAATGGTTCATAACTTAGTCAATTCATGCATATATGTTGGATACCAATGACCGTAATTATAGCGACTAAGTATAAGGTAAGCTAGCTGTTTTAAATCGATATAAACCCTCAATAGTTTTACTGATAGTTACATGGCTGTAAATCGTCGTATGGTTATTATTTCTATTTGTGTTCAGATGTATGTTGAGTTTGCTTTTCCCCTGTACGGTTCATGTTATTTTCTCCCCAGTTTCGGCCTATTGTTGCCAGCTGTATTGACTTGTCCCGTGATATATTCCGTCCATTAAATCCCCCCTGTACGTCGTCTTTGATTCTCCTTATAAATTAGGTATCCCTAATGGTCGGCCGGGCCATTCCTTGCACCAATGTTCCCTTTCATATTTACCCCTACGCCTACTCAAATGGACTGTTGTTTTCCCGGAGGTCTGTGTGGAGAGGCATTGTCTTATGTATGTGGTGTTCCCTGTAGCAACTTATTCTCTCAATGCTTTTTTATTTTTCTATCTACAATGCGATTTACAATTTATGACGTCATTTGACAATACCAAGAAAACTTTTCTTAATATTCGTTTGGTGCAGTCGTGTTTTTGTGTTTTAGTTCTCTTATTAGACATATTTCTTTTAGTTATAAATTCCATTTCCCTATCAATAATATCTAAGAATTGTTTAATTAGTAAATAGTTTTTTTACATTATCAAGTTGACTTTATTTTAAATTGCATTTTTAATTTGACAAATTTAAGGTTACTTCTTTTCTGATGTTACTATTTTAGTTACGGGGAGCAATGTCAGACTGAGGCTGCTTGTTCCTTCGTACTGGATTAATTACAGTGTCTGTTGTTGTGTACGTGATGGTTGGTTGTTTTTAATGATTAGTTACTGCCTACTTAGTCCATTTATGTATATATGTTGGAAACTAATGACCATATAGCGATAAGGTGTGAGGTTAGCTAGCTGTTAAATCGATTTAAACCCCCAGCATTTTATGCTGACAGTTCCAAGGCTGTAATTCGCTATATGGTTGTTGTTTATGTTATGAATGTGTTTTGTATTTCCCTGTCCCCTATGCAAATCTGTTACCTTATACAGTGTTCAGATTGTTTCCTGCCGATTTTTTGGCCTATTAAGGCCAGTTGTCTTGACTTGTCCTGTGATCTTTTCCATCCATTAATTCCCACTTCCCCTTCCCTTACTATCCACTTTGATTCTCTTAGTTATTCCTTGTGGTCTGCTGGGCCATTCCTTGTGCCTCTGTTCCTTAATATGTGTACCGTTTGACCTCCTTTCGTACCTTATGTTTTGTGGATTGTTGTTTTTTCCGGAGATCTGCGTGGGGAGGCATTGTCTTATGTATGTGACTTTCCCTGTAGTTACGTATTCTCTCTCTCAAATCTATGTTAGAGACTGGAATTACTTAGCCAAATTTTTATGGAGATATGTGATACACATTCGTAAAAATATAACAGGTGTAACTTTAATCAGTTATTTGTTAAATCATGCGTGCCGGAGCATTAATTAGGTTGGCTAGCTTGAGTTTAATAGCTGTCTTCCATTTCTCTATGCATTACGTCCTTATCATTTAGGCAAGCTTCTTAGAATTTTTTTTGTCTAAGAAAATTGATATAAATAGAATTTTCTTAGTTTTTTCCATTTTTTTCTTAGTTTTTCACTAAAAAATAATAAAAAATATCTAAGACAGATTTTTTTCTAAAATTTTCACTTAGAAAAAAAATTGTCTTAGAAAAGGCAAAAATATCTAAGAAAATGGTCAATTTTGTCTATAACTTTAAGATACCTATCACCCTGTCTTAAACTTATAGAAATTTCTTTACAATTCTCATATTGCAAACAAAATGGCGTCCTTCGACCAAACGACATTGTGAAAAATCAATAAAAGGTTTGTATTATGTGCATATAAAATGTATTTTATTGTTTTTATCGTTATTGCGTGAACTTTTCGCGATTTTAGAAACTTTTCGCTTTTAAATCCAGTGAAAGGGGAGTAATCGTGAATAAACTTCCGGCTTGAAGATGTCAACAACGGACGCTAAATTACCAGCCAATTTGACGAGGAAATACTTGAAATTGCTGATATGCTAGCTGTCAAACCAAGCTATGTTACAGCATATCTTTATTTGAAGCATGCGTTAAAATGTTTTGAGTGTGATATGGCTGTAAATCGTGTTGATAATCGATTTACACAACACTCGATTTACACTTTTTAGAGCCAGTTCATAAGTTTCAACATTTTGCAGAACCGTTTTACCTCGTATCAAGTGTATAGCTTCGCCAATTTCACACCAATCGATAGCGAACGTGCTGTTTTTTGTTGAGATAGATAGTTTATATATCCATTCAAGGGTCATTTACAATGACATAGTAAATATGACAAGTACAAAAATCATATTTGTTTGTTGAAGTCATAGTTAAAATTAATAACAGTAAATAAAATGCACCAATGATTCGTGCCAGTATACTGACAGTGTAATTTCTTTAGCGGAATGACAGGATATGAACCACCTTGATAGCCTAGTAGTCTCAAGCGTACGCTTCGCTTGAGGGGGCTCCCATGTTCCCAGTCAGCTTTATACCAAAGATGTAATAAAAATGGTACCAGTAATGCCCTTTCTAGACGCTAAGCATAAACTGGACAACTATCTTCTCTCTCTTATATATCCTCGTGGCGATGGTATGATACCTTCAGGAATGAGGTGTCGAGAGTGATTAATATAAGTTGTAAGAACTTGTTTCACAGTCGTCCTAAAATTAATTAGTATAAATTAACAATAATAATTTATGTGTCCGCTGGCCGGTTGCTTAAATGTAGTTTGGCAGATTAAAGGGAAAAGACTGTCCGAACTTGCTGAAAGACTGTATTTATGAGCATTGATTAAATATTTGTCTTTACACCGAAATTTGCCTGCCATGTAAACGTTAGCCTTACACCGTCATGTCATAGTTATATGGTCACATGTTGGGGAACTATTTTAGATCTTGGTTACAAACAAGTCGTTCATTATTGATGGCGAACCTAGCTGATATAATAAAAGACACAGAACTATACATATTAACTCAAATCACGTCACATACCTTATATTCTAATGTCTGGTATATTTAAGATAGGATTAAATTGTTTATCTGTGTACATTGATTGTTTTTTAACCGGAGCGCATATGCAAATTTTCTCTCATTTGCTTGTTAAATACCATAACTCGCTGGACCTATAATCAATATTAATAAGAACGCACAGACTGGCTGCCTGGATGAAATAGATTTAAGGCATTGGAGTATTTCTTGGGCATGAAAGTGTCTATTGTATAATAATGTAGCACTTTCTGTGTAAGATAGTTCAATGTCTTTATATCAACAAATCCCTTGCTTGTATTATCACAATGGATAATGCATGCTCAACAATTGAATGCTGATGGACAATGGATCATGAAAAGAAGTGTAGAAGAATTGAAGTCTTGGAAGTTGGAAATTATTTAAGTACAAATATACGGCAATGGATACAGTTTGAAATGCTCATGATTATAGCCTTTATGGTATGTATTGGCAACTGCTGTTGAAATAAGATGATACTCAAGAGTCATGGCATTTTTGTGGATTCAAAACAAATACACAATAATGTTATTGTGAATTTTGGTTTGTAGTATTTTCCTTCATTTACATTTATGTCTTACAAGCTTTTAGCTTCATTTTAAGAAAAGTAATTAGTATAAATAAAAAACAAAACCGATGCAAAGGCTGTGTAAATTACTGTGAAACTTAACAACAACTCCTGCCATCATCAGTAATTGTTATCAAACAAGGGAAATAACTTTTTTAATTCAGACTTATATACCTTTTGAAATGTTATCTTTAGCTTGTTAAACTTAGCTTTTCCCAACAAAAAATGTTGAGAAATGTGAAGCATACTATCTTGTGCATAGTGTAAATAAAATTTTGTAATTTGTACATATTGCAAATGTAAATGAGCAAGGCCATGCCATGAAACATACATAGTACATTTCTGAATACATGGATGTGCTGCACATTATTGGAAATGCTATAAGATGAGGTTTAATTTGAAAGAGGGCGTAGTGTAAATTTTTGTCTGAATCTTAATCTATGATCATCATTAAAAAAAAATATGTTAGTAACTTACACAAGATTTTTTTCATTTGTGCAGATAATATGGCTAGACGTGGTGTAGATTTGGATAATCTTCGAAATATAGAGATAATGGAACGGTACCGGTTTGACCGAGCTGGTATTGAATACCTAGATTTTCATCTTGGACCAAAGATCCAACCAGAAACTAGACGCAATAACAGTTTATCATTGGTGGAGAAAATTTTAATAACTCTACGTTATTTGGCCACTGGAGGGATACAGTTGAATGATGGCGACATACACGCTGTATCTCAGCCAACTGTGTCCAGGTGTGTTACCGAGGTTGTTGATGCCATTAGGCATGATGATTTTGCAAGCCGTCACCTCAACTTCCCTATTGAGCCTGAACGCCTCCAAAGGATCAATGAGGGTTTCTTTGGGATTGCTGGCATGCCACATGTGATTGGACTTATTGATGGCACTCATATCCAGATTCAGGCTCCATCTGTGGACGAACCAGCCTATGTAAATAGAATGTCATATCATTCTATTAATACACAGGTAAATATTAACAATAATCTGTTTCCTCACAAACATAACTATCTATCTAGTCACTTTTGGTAAAATTGACCTGATGATATGGTGCCTGATAAATCTTGTGTAAGTTGGTCATATGACTTCTGATAATCCATCCATTGACTAGTTCTGCTTAGTCTAGATTTCCAGGCAGAAATTCTGATCCGAGGACTATAATCCACGGGAAAGAATATACTATATTATTTCAAACTTCAATGGACACTATATGCTGCATGCTTGTTTAATGCTGCCTCAATGTACTGTCTGCGTCTTGTAATTCTTAATGTTTTTTCAACAAAATGATATTGAACAACATGGACAATCAAATATGCTGTACAGTGTTACTTGTGTGTATAGACCCCAAATATGGACAGCCTATAGTTTCAATTGCTGTCAACTTGGTCTCTGTTTTTTTAGAGAAAATGTTAATGTCCTTGTGATTTTTTTTTCCAGATTGTTATTGACTGCGATGATAATATAATAGACTGTGTTGCCCGTTGGCCAGGGAGTGCTCATGACTCAAGAATTTTAAGGTGTAGTGGGCTCCATCAGCTGTTAGAGGAAGGCCGTATTCCAGGGGCGGATAATTTCCTGCTCGGTGACTCGGGATATCCTTGTAAGAAGTGGCTTCTGACGCCTTTTATGAACCCGCAAGGTGTACATCAAGTAGACTACAACAGGTAATTATTTCAGCATTTTGGTTAATTTCTTTCAACTTTTACCAAAGCCATGTCTAGTCTGATAATTACCAATGTAGCTCATTTAAGATTTTTTATCACACAGGACTGTTTTGACCAGGTAACTAGATGTAAATGAGATTAAAACAAATGCCAAAATGCTCGCGTTATAACTTATATAAGTGTAAGAAAAAAATTAATTGTTTTACTATCCTGCAGATAAGCAAAGTCATGTGATATTTAAATATTTCATAAAAATTTTCAGAGCTCATAAGAAGACCCGTTCAAAGGTAGAACGTGCTATCGGTCAGTTGAAGAGGAGATGGGGGATAATGCGTGGGGAGATGCGCCTTAAACCAGAGAAGGCTTGCAAGTTAGTAACTTTTGTCAACTATTACTAGTATGCCCCTTACAACTGTTAGCGGTTTCAATTGAACAAAGTTGCGATATATTTCATCAGCTTTGTTATTGCTCATGACATAGTCAAATGAAATGTTATGGCCATGATACTTCTGTAGGGTTACTTTAATTCATTATAAACTTAGTTCATAATTTTCATTTACCATGTCCATGTATCTACTAAATTTTCTGTACAACACATTTTCCTGCCTACCAGCCTACATTTTTTATGGACAAAACACCCTAATCATTAACAATTGGCAATACAGAAATAAGTTAATTTATCATGTCCACCGTCAAGTAAAATAGTGTGAAAAAAAACTACACTTGCTATGGTCGCCAAGTGTACAATAAAGAATGATGAGGAGCAAAACTGAGCACATAATCTAACCTGGCATAGATGTTATTTCTGTTCCATCTTGTCAGTAATATTTGAGAAAATCAACTGAAAACTGCTATAATTAGACAGCTGACACTTCAAAGCTATTGTCTGTACATACTTGACTTTATAAAGTATAGGATATGAAGTATTGAATGTTAGAACATAGTATTTTATAATTCCAGAGTAATAACAGCTTGTGCTGTTCTGCACAATGTGTGCAAGACACGCAACATACCGATTGTGGACGGTGTACCACCTCAAGATGGTGGACAAAATGCCCTAAACAATAATAGACAATACAACGGGCCTCAGAATGGGCTGCAGTACAGACTGAATATTGCCAACAGATATTTCTGATGTAATCATTGTGTTAATTTTGAAACACTGGTTTGTCAATGTGTATGATTTAACTGTTAGGAAATGTATTTTATCGCATAAGTACCTGTATATTTTACGTTATAGAATATATGTCTGTTGTTGGATATGAGTCTGTTATTGGATATTGGTCAGTTAGAGGATATTGGTGTGTTGTAAGATATGGGTCTAGTGTAGGATAGTGGTGTGTTGTAAGATATGAGTCTGGTGTAGGATATTGGTGTGTTGTAAGATATGGGTCTATTGTAGGATAGTGGTGTGTTGTAAGATATGAGTCTGGTGTGGGATAGTGGTGTGTTGTAAGATATGAGTCTGGTGTAGGATATTGGTGTGTTGTAAGATATGAGTCTGGTGTGGGATATTGGTGTGTTGTAAGATATGAGTCTGGTGTAGGATATTGGTGTGTTGTAAGATATGAGTCTGGTGTAGGATATTGGTGTGTTGTAAGATATGAGTCTGGTGTAGGATATGAGTCTGGTGTGGGATAGGCCATTGGTATGTGATAGGACATTGGTATGTTGATAGGACATTGGTATGTTGATAGGACATTGGTATGTTGATAGGACATTGGTATGTAGATAGGACATTGGTATGTTGATAATACATTGGTATCATCATGTTGATAGGACATTGGTCTGTGATAGGACATTGGTATGTTGATAATACATTGGTATGTTGATAGGACATTGGTATGTTGATAGGACATTGGTATGTTGATAGGAAATTGGTATGTGATAGGACATTGGTATGTTGATAGGACATTGGTATGTTGATAATACATTGGTCTGTGATAGGACATCCATTTGTCATAGGTTATCAGTCTGTCATAATTTGTTCAATACTTTGAAGCATTTTATCACACTAAATATGCCAGGTAATAGGAAGTAACTAACCATTGTTGTTCATTGAATGATTTATGTCACTAATTTAATTTAATGTATAACAGCATAAACAAATAACAACATATTACATTCACATTAATTTCAGCTTTTTCTTATACATTTCAATTTGTAAGAGCATCTTTTGCTTCTTCAGCTGCTCTAGTGTGTGGCTATGGCAACAGCAAGTACATACACTGGTAACACTGAAATGTGCAGAGAATAGATGAAATAACCGTATCAGGCATAGAGATAAAAATTATTTCCGCTGCCATCATCCAAAAAATTACGTTTATTTTGTTAAATGTCAATGCTACAACAACGAAAATTTATATGCTAACTTTCTATCATTAATAGACATTACTAGACAACTGGCATATCTCGATGATATTTTAATTAAGTTTGACCCTTTTTAACTTAGACATAATGGTAGACATTTTTCATAAAGTTCAGTATTAGGTTTACTTTTGATGCTATTGCTTTGATCTTTGATAACCTGCTTTGTTTAAAGCACAAGAAGTGCAGTTTTTAATGTTGGAAAAATTCTATAAGGCAATAAAGCATTTAGTGTAGAACCAAATATTTTGAATACAGGAAACAAACAATGTTGTTTACGGTTGAGTGTGAATAAGTCTGATTATTCCTATTACATAAATGTGTTTTCATTACGAAAGAAATATTAAAAGATATTTGTTTAATATTGTGTAAGAGCGAATTTTATTTCACCGAATGAGCATTATTTATAAGTGTAAATTTAGTCAGGTGCTATTGTATTGACTAAATTATGGCCATTTCCAAGATCAATTAAATCATATGGTAAAAAGTTTTAAAATGAATTTTTAAAAAGATAATACATTGACATTACCTAGGTTCAACTGCATCAGGTGAAGCTGTTGCTACATCTACAGTTGCTGTAAGCAAATGTTTAGGCCTAGGCATTTCACTGTCTAAAACCCTTGTCTCATCTTCTGCGCTAATATTGAATAAAACATAAATTAATCAAAAGTGACATACTGAAGAACAATGCTGTGGTTGTTAATTGTACAACTAGAAAAGATTTGAAGGAAATGTGATAGACGAAGTCTTTGAGCACAACTATTAGTTCTGCTTTGATTGAATTTTGTTTTTCTTACCTGAACCATGTGACAAATAAGAGCTACTGTAATTTTTTTGTTACTTGCTTTAAAATTGTTACTCAGTTTATATATATGAATAATTCCAAACTCGGCAAATCCCTGCATAAAGTGACGTTTATACTTGTGTAAACATCATTTTTGGATGCTGTGGTTGTTAATTGTACAACTAGAAAAGATTTGAAGGAAATGTGATAGACGAAGTCTTTGAGCACAACTATTAGTTCTGCTTTGATTGAATTTTGTTTTTCTTACCTGAACCATGTGACAAATAAGAGCTACTGTAATTTTTTTGTTACTTGCTTTAAAATTGTTACTCAGTTTATATATATGAATAATTCCAAACTCGGCAAATCCCTGCATAAAGTGACGTTTATACTTGTGTAAACATCATTTTTGGATGCTGTTCCAGCGAAGATTAACCGCCCCTGGAATATTTTTTTAAAATGTGTATTTATATCCGTAAGACAAAGATACTTGTCGAGCTGTAGATTTCCATCCGCTAATTTAATGTAAAATTAAGACAGATCGACAACTTTACCGCAAATCTGGCTTGTTTACAAATATAAAGTTAACCAAAACGTGACGTACGTTTTGATGACGTCATCTATATTTTGCGCAGGTCCGTATCCGGAGACAACAAATGGGGTTGTTTTTATGTCGTTTCTAATGCTAATTGGAATTATAAGTATTAAAGGACGATTTTTAGACGTTCATCGACGTGTAAGCACCCGATATGAAGGCACACATTTAACATAAAGCCCTTCCGGGCTTTATTCAATGTGTTCCTTCATATCGGGTGTTTACACGTCGATGAACGTCAAAAAATCGTCCTTTAATCCTATAATGTTGTGTTTTTAATTTTAAGCCATTGCGCTTTATTTCTAAAGCTTACATAGCTGTGACAAGCAATATCTTTGGGGATATTCATGTTCTTCAGTGTTAGCCATTGTTTCATTTAACTATATTATATTTTTTCAATGGAATCATAGTAAACTAATTAACAAGGTGTAATCAATAGATACCACTTACTCTCTCAACCGTTTCAACATCTTTACGGTTGAATCACATGATTCATCTCCGGCCCCTAATACTGACACAGAGTCCACCCCCAGTACAGCCATCACACCCATGGTGATGAAGCTTGGCCCTTTGTTCAGAGCTGATCCTCCTCCTTTTGAAATAAATAATTCAATCTCAAACTTTATTAATTGATTATTGTAGTTTTTCAATCTAAAATGTGCAATAGTTGCATAAAATCCTAAGCCACAAGAAATTTAACTTTGTCAATTGTGTTTTTTTTTCCAACAATGAAATTATCTTATTTAGGACACATTAGGAAAATTCACTGATGTATTTCATGTTAATTGCATACTGTAAAATCATTCACAATTTCAGGTCTTGCTTTGGTAAAAAGACTATTAAGTGTGGCCATAAATGTTTGGATTTACACTTCCTTAAATACACATATATTATGATTCAGTATTTCGACAAAATCCACAAAATTAAATCCCCCACATAAAAATAATGAATTTACAGCAGGGGTTTCACTGGACCTGAAAACACAAGAGTCCCAGGACCCTTCACTCAAAATTTTGGAGGGTCCTTTTCTTAAGTCCAAGAGTCCTCCAATATGTCAATACCATTTATTTAAACCCTTTACGGTAATATATGCAACTCTTGTATGCTAACATTTACTCATGATATGTTGTCAATGCTGGCTGTACTGTAGGCCTTATAGGTCAATAATGTTTATTAACCATGATGCAACTTCATAACACGAGCCATACTATATAATCTTCATTTATTGGGGCTCTTTTTAGTGTATGTAAGTCATGCGTTACCTGTCATCTTTGAGTCTTTTAGGTAGTCCATGTACATCATACGATGTTTGGAGGACAGATTCAGCCACTTCTTTTCCAGTTTATCACTTGTTCTTCCCTTTTCGGCCGATGCATTGTATTTGTCAGCTACCAATTTCCATGTGGATTTCTTTGTTTGGCTACTTACACCTGAAATATTTAGAGAATTAGTCAGCCAGTGTTGCATTGGACCATAATCATTTCAGCATGACATATGTATGTTCTCTCTCTGTATTTATGTTTATGTGAACTTGACAAACTTATGAAAGATAATGTGTCAGTACATATTCAAGTTTTGTCCTAAAATTTTAATTGTTTTCTTTTTAAATAAATGAATGTGTAATAATTTGATGCATTTCCATAATTATACTTACAGGCAATTATTGTTTGTGTTGAATTAATATTGAATAAATCAATATTTATATGACTACTTACTATTATTGTTTTTTTAGCTCACCTATCCCAAAGAGACAAGGTCAGCTTTTTTTACCAATCTCTGTCTGTCGTTCGTCAACAAATAGCTTGTCTCGACACTAGATGTCACAGTATTGCCCTGTATCTTTACAAAACTTGGTCACATTGATCATCTCTAAGAAATCTTGGCCAACCTCGATATTGGGGTATCGTAGGTCAAGAACTATGTCACAAGGTCAAAACAGAGGCTAAACAAGGTCAAATCAGAGGCTAAACTTGTCTACTGTACCGTAGACTGTCAGTTAATAGATAGTTAGATACACATACTATTTGAACGAGTTCTGAGAGATGAAGACCAAATATATGTAGACACTTTTTATTTCCGAGACGCTTTTTAGTATCACATTAATATACACAGGGTTTTTCACTCTGTTTTTGGAAGATAGCCCATGGCATTGAAATTGGGAATTTTAGCGGCATTTCAGTGGAAATTGGGAAAAATGACAACTTGGAATATTTCTTAGAGCAGTGTTTCACAACCAAGTAGAGATTAACTGGTTGGTATCCCAGACCGGCATGAGGTAGTCTCTATCTACCTACATGCAGCTTAGGCTAATGGAAGTCCCAGTAAAATTTCTCTTTAATCTGTTTGTCTGCCTTTCTCACATGTATAAATGCATTACTGTACACCAGTCGCTACAAAGGACCAAGGGAAAGGGGGGCTATTACGAAATGGAGCTAGTGTATCGCAAACAGATTCCTTGTATAATTAATAATTATATCATATAATAACCCGAACAAATGCAGTCATGTCACAGTAAAATAACTCATTAAAAAAACTAAATTTATGGCCTTACCTTGACCAAACCTAACTTTAATCAACTGGTGATTAGTATACTTGGGGAATTGCTGATTTTTTTCCCCCATAACGCTGCAGAGTAGCAGCGACTCCTCGTCAGAAAACTTGTCTTCCCTCTTGACGGGAGTCACTGTCTCCTTCACCGGTTCTAAAATCACTTGGTTGATTGCACCTTCCATGTTTGTATACATGCAGACGATGTTATTACTCTTCCGGTGTATACGCTATTTTTACCCCTGTTAAATTTCCATTATCGGCAACTGCATTTGTTGAATTAAATGATCTACAGCCACGGCATAAGAATAAAACGACGGATCAAATACACATCGCTTCAAACTATATCGTGAATGCAACCATTCTCCACACCAGACATATTCTGGCACGCACGATTTACTCCATAAAACGTTCAATTTCCCTGTCTCGACGTATCCACCCTTTCATGTGTCAGCCATTTTGTTTCGAAAGAGAGGGACATGATCTGAAACGTCATAGTTGCTATTTTTAGTATGGAATCTCCACGGAAAACACCTTGGCTACGCTTTAGAAAAAATCTTAGATTTTTTTTCCTCTTAGACTAAATTTCTCTTAGAAATGATTTAGAAATATTCTTAGATGAAAGTTATAGATTTTTCTTAATTCTAAGAGGAAAAAAATGTTCTAAGACAAATCTATAGAAAATTTCTAAGAAGCTCCATGAATACCAACCCTGCTTTCTTTATTATGACGTCATTTAATACTTATGACGTCATTTGGCAGTAACACAATGAAACTGCTGTTTTTATATAACACAACTTTAATCATGCCATAGTATATTTGTTCCGTTTTCTGAATACATCATTTTATTTCTTTTTAATTATTTTAAATTCCCTGTAGCCAGTATATAAGATTATGTCTAATTAACAACCTCAATCGTAAGACATTTATTTGCGATTTTGTAGTTATTTCGCATTCTGATGTAAATTAGATCTATTCAGTTAATGATTAGTTACTGCCTACTTAGTCAACGTATGCGAATATGCTGGAAATCATTGACCATCTAGCGGTTAAATGTGAGGTTAACTAGCTGTTGAATCGATTTAAACCCCAGTATTTTTTACTGACAGTTCCAAGGCTGTAAATCACTGTGAAGAACTCTTATTATTTATATTTTTACATGTATGTTAAGTTTCTCTGTCCGTGCAGTTCTCGTCCTTGAAATTTTGTTATGTTGTTTTCTCTACACCCCTTTCGGCCTATTATTGCTGACTTTCTGGACTTGTTCCGCGATGTTCACCAATTATTAATATAAGTCCCTTGTTGAACTCCTAATTTCTCCTGAATTGTTTTTTATGGTTGGTCAAAAATTTCTTTACTTGCTCCCATATCTTCATGCATGTGTTCCCTTGTTCTCCTCAAGTGCCTTATGATTTTCCCGGAGGTCTGTGTGGGGAGGCACTGTCTTATGCATGTGGCGTTCCCTGTGGTTATTTTCTCTTTTGTAAGAAAATATAAATAATATTGACTAAAAATAAACAACATTCACACAAACCTTTATCTTCATTACTTCCACACGGCTCTGCACAAATTCCGCCGGCCGCAGAAATTAGCGGAAACGGCGGAATGTCGCAGAAGATATGTGAATAAGCTCGCAGAATTCTGCGGATAAAACCCTAAAATTGTATGAAACTCAGTTAAATTTGGCTGTACATACAATGAAAAATATAAAATACATCAATTACCTATGGAACGACATATTTTCCGAGCCAGATAAAAAGATAAGATGACAAACGATAAACTTGACAGCTTCTGTCCTGAGCGTTTGTTTACAAACAACGCACACGCGGGGTATGACGTCACATCCGGTTTACTTACAATTAGAAAATAATAACATGCGTGTATACACCAGAGCTGAACTCCGAGTTAATAGAGGACTAGATAAGTAAAGGTAAACTTGTTAACTCTTAAGATAAAGTTCTATCTAATGAATGAGGTTTTCGTATTTTTAGCATTGTTAAACGTTTAAATAGCAGGTAAACTAAGATATGTACCATACCCCACCCACCAGATGTTAAATAGCGGTAGACGAATTATGTAGAATCATTATCATTTTAACATGATAAATGGTAGCGTGTATAAACAGTAGGGTAGGTAGTATATATTTAAACCTGATGTCCTGCAATACTACCTTCTCCTCCCAGCTATTGAAGAGTGAAGGTACTAGTTCCACCGCCGGTTTTAACTTGCTCTGTACGTCTGATTATTTCCCTTTTTTGGATGCACTCTGAAACAACGAGTTTCAAAATTACTTTAATACAAATATATGCACATAAATTACAAACGATGTACAGTCAATAAATTATTACATTTATCAATATATAAGCACACACTAATGTATGTAAAATAAATAGATAATACTAATACAAGTTAGCAACAACATTTAAGGTATTCCACTCATAATGGACATTTCTCCAAAGGCAAATGCAACTTGTATAGATTCAATCTGTACTATAATGCGGATAAAAATTTAAAATTTCATAAATATTTACCGTTCTATAAAAAAGTTATGACATTTTTTCTATGTAAACTTCCTTCCTGAAAACGTTATCCGTACAAAAATGACCAGTAAAAGGAAAATTATCATTTCACTTCTTATTTTGTAATATTTCTTGTTTAGGAAACCATCTTTGTACTAATCAGATATGTAGATTAAAGTAATGTAAGAAACAGCAAGAAGAAATTCAAAGAAGATATTGTTTTTTTCCATTTATGCATATAGCATTTAAGAACTGGGCAAATTTCCTTTCAAAATTAAAATATCGTTAATAGTAGATGGTCTAAACTAAATTGATGTATCAATGGGGCATCAAATTGTCTGGTTTAAAAAATATTTACATTATCTAACACAGAATATATCAAACTATCAGAGATTTTTACCGTCCGGTTACAGCGCAATTTCATTTTGAACAAAATGATGTGCACATTTCTCTAAGAAAAAGTAACACCTTCTAAGTGGTTTTGTTTGCTTTTTCACAAAATAATTAGTTTTTTTTCTGGAAAATTTAACTTAGTATTGTTGTAAAACATAATAATATTGAATGTAAAACAAAATCATGGTATTGTTTGGTCTCTTAATAACTTTTAAATATGTTCACTATATTTTCAATACATTGTTATATTTATTGCTTTATTCATTTTTCTTAAATTATTGCATTTTTATGTGTTTAGAAAAACGTATTGAAGCAATTTTGATTAAGATTTAATAATTCAAATAAATTGTAAATGATAATATTTTTGCTATTAAATTTTGTAACAAGTTTTATATTTTGCTTACTGAGCCATATATACACTTTTCTGTTATGGGTGGAATACCTTAAAAGCATACGTTAAATTTTGTGACAAACAATTCAACTGTCATGACAGTAGAAATGCATAAACATTTGAACATTATGTTCCTTCATTTCCGTCCACTTCTATATAATGTTGGCGACGGACCGACTTCCATCTCCAATGCTATTGATCCTGAACATTTTTGAAAACACTAAATTTACTTATATTGATGACACTGAAAACCAGCGGAGACCAAAATTGTCCTATTACTATGCTAGTTTTCGTCGCACACAACAGCACAAAAGCATCATTATATTTCGATGTAGCAAAGTTATAAGATAAACAAATTATTTATTCCGATAATCAAGATACGAAAATAATATCAGAAACAAATGCTTTCAATTTTAAAATGAATTGATAACAGTTGTTTCTTTCGTTTTTTGACAGCCATGACAGCTGTCAAACGCAAGTTGACAGTATTGTACACTATCTCGTATTCTCGGGGATTTAATGAGTAAACTGTACACCAACATTTTCGAAAACATAATAGAATTATTGTGATTGTATTCAGACATAAATACAACATCTAAATAAAACTTGCAATCAATAAAAACAATGTAAATCTAACATGTGTTGCGTATTTTATCTTTACACAAACTAATCTTCATGATCGGGATCACCGGTGCGCTGTCTCGTGTTCTCGGGGAATTTTCAATGGTTGCTAAGGCTGGTCGCTATGTGCGTGTAATGATCTACAGTTAATTTCAGTTGTTTAGTGTCATTTATCATTAACCCTTAGGAGATCTGTTTGCGTCGGCAGCTTTCTATTTTGTTTATTTTTAAACATGGTTTAATGTCTATAAAGTGAATGAAAATTTTATTTCACAACATATTTAACAAGTAAACATTAACCAGTGGCAGTTGAAAAATAAACAGCAATCTAGATCCAATTAAAAACAACAACAACTGTTTAATGTATTGAAACTTTGTTTATTGAAAATCTAATGTTGGCAATGGATGCACAGGAATCCGCTGTGGCGTCTAACAACACGCACTTCCGTGCAAAAACTAAGATGCACACGTACAGTGATTGCATATATCGCACTGTGCCCACGTGACAATTTTGATGTTTTTGGTTCTCGCTCAACTTCGGGGGTGTGTGTAGTCTTCCCGCATACACAACATTGGACGTCATCATCTAGCTCGTCCTCAGAATACGATATATATTACTGAATGTGTGGTTATTATAAACTTTATAAAGCACACAATAAAATGTACTACAATTTGGTCCCTCCCCATAAAGTTTTGTAAGTTTAAACCACAGAAGTTGCAAACTGTCATCATACGATTTGACCTTCAGTTCGCCTATACTGACCTTTGGCCATTTCATTCAATATATTTAAATAAAATACGTTACACATAAACATCGAATATTTTATTTGTATTACAACATTGCAAAATTACAAAAATAGAACGCAACTGGTGAACTGCACTGTTTTATAAGTTGTTTGCTACGAAGCTGTCATTTTCTCTTTAATTTGAAATTAAATTCGTTGAACGAGCTGAAAAAAATTGATGTGCTATCGGATAGTACTGAACGTCACGAGCGTCGATTCGATCCGTTTACATTATGTCACGAGAATATGAGAAACCCCGAGAATACGAGATATATATTTATACTCACTTTTCCCTACATTCGGACCAAAACCTGGTCCTTTCCTTGGCAGGAAATTGCGTAGTATTTGTGCCGCTAACAATAACATTATTAGCGGTACACCTATCGATCAGGACGTCTATTTCTGAAGCCGACCAATTCGGTTTCCTGGTTTTAGCCGCCATGTTGTTTATATGTCGTCTGGAGACTGGTGCGCGATTGTAGTCACGTGACCACTAGTTTGACGGTGTCACAGTTTTTCTCGAACTTACGACAAAACTTATCTTAGCTACCACTATAACTGAGTACCGACAGCGTCTATGAAACGCAAAAATATTATCTTAACTTTTATCGTAAGTTTGGAACTTACGATAAGATCTTAGCTAAGATATGCCTATGAAACGGGCCCATTGTCTTTAAAACGAATTCTTTAAAGCTAATTGTTAATTGTAGGAGATTTTTAAGCTCATAAAACATAACGATTTACAAAATGCCCCGAGCCCGGGATATATTTGTTAAATGTTAAACTACTGTTACGTATTTATAAGCGCGTGTTATCGACATTGTGCCCTTTCAAGTCAGAAAGTAATGTTGTGAGTTCAGCATATTTTACTCGGCCGGTAAAAGACAATGTAATTTTAGTGTGATTCCTAGTCCGTTTTGTATTGTTTTTGTTATCCCTCTTTATGTGTTCCTCCTCCCAAATGTCTAGCCCTGTCCGGGGAAAATTCAGATTGTTTAATGTTGACTTCCATTCTCCAAATTGTTTCACTTTTTCTAAAACAGCTGCCAGGGGCCCGTTTTATCAAGATGTCGTAGCTACGATTTGTCTTATCTTAAGTCTGGAACTTACGACACAAAGATAAGATGTGACAAACCCGTTTTATCAACGCTGTCGTAAGTCGAGTGTCGCAGCTAAGACAATAATTTGTCGTAAGTCGTTAAAATGGGTGACACCGTCTAGAAAACTCTACTTCCGCCGCGTCATAATTACCGCGCATCTGTCAAAATCGTCTGCAGTCACAACAAACAAAGATGGCGTCGAACAAGGTGGCTCGGCGACCTAATTGGAGCAACAACGACATAGCGTTGATAGTAGACGCAATTGTGACTAATATTAGAATGGTGGACGGGAAGTTCGGGGAAGGGATAACCCACAAGGTTAAGGACGAGTTTTGGGCGGATTTAGCCGAAAAGTAAGTGCAAATGTAAAGCCATGTATTTATATCGAAAGTGAAAGTAGATACGTTTTTTTTCGTGTACATGCGGCCAGTATTATGTTGGCTATAACTTAAGTAATGAATAAATGCTTTTAACACTACAGTGTTTTACGCAGTTCCGACGTTTTTTCTTCATGCTTTTTGAATAAATGTCTTATCGTGTCCATTGTTTTGATGGTTAATATGACGTCATTGAGTGCGTCATCAGTAGTATTACTATTAGGCCCATGATATTTATTTTAGGTAAACGTCCCATTATTAAAATTAAACTTGACTCTTCGTCGGAACTGGTGAAACATACACATCGATGTAAACATTAACCTAGGATGTAAACGATTTATAATTTCCTGTAACATGGCGAAAGTGAAGACGGACTAACATCCGACGCTCAACATTCATAAACAAGCTTGTTGAATGTTGTCATACAGTTGTTTTTAATTTTCTCAGTCAAGCTTATGTACGAGTTTAAGTTTCAATCAACTAGAAGCTTCCAATTTAAAATCAAAAGGTTCTTGGATGTTGATTTCTCTGACTCAGTGTTGATAAACTATGCAACTTGATACGAAAAGAAATATCATAGCCTAACCATGACTTTTACCTATAATTTGTAATGCATTTTTTATCATCACCACAAAAGTTTTACCAATGAATATTAAATGAAAATACAACATCTGGGTTCATGGGTTTAAATACCCATTATTGGACATTTTTCCCCCCAATTCTTCTAGATTAATGTATTATTTGCTATATATTTTCAGAGTTAAAAGTGTCAGTGGGATTGATAGATCAGCTGATGAGGTGCAGAAAAAATGGAGGGATCTAAAGGTGATTATATAAAAATACATGTATTGTCTAAAATTATCTACTGCAGATGAAAAACAACAACTTTGCATTCATTATCAGAAAGTATTACAAATAAGCATGGGAAGTAATACTAACCCAAATTCTATCATAGCACGTGCAATTGGCCTTCTTAGTGTATATTGACTGAATCATTTTAGATTGCAATAAAACAGCGGTTTGACAATGTCACGTTAACTTGACGTCTGACGTCATCTACGAAGCCAAATAATGTCACACACTGGAAGACTTAGTAAAAGTAACAGAACATATTAATTAAAAATTGGAATGTCTTTTATAGAGTCAAACAAAAAAGAAAATTCAGACAAGAAGAAAAGAAATGAGCCGGACAGGAGGGGGTGGAGAGTTGCCACCTATGAAAGACTGGGAAGAGAAGGTTTGTTTTATATAATATTCCAATTCAGTGGTTGCCAATATCAACTGTCACCCTGACATCCATGTGTTATTTATTTTATTATACTGAAACCATTTATATGGTAGCAAATACCATTTAATAGCAAAAATTGTATCATTATTCAACTGTCACAATTATTATAAAACTCCCCGTATTAGTTATCACCCTTTGCTAGTTACACAGTGTTATACGAGTAACTTATCTTCAGAGAGTAATATTCCAAAAATATCAACTGGTTAATATTCCCTTTGCATGGTAAAATTCCACAATAACTACTTGTAGGTCTATCAGAAATTACATTGACATATATTTTGAGGTATAATAATGTTTAATAACACTTTTTTATTTGCAGTTGTATCTCGTTATAATGTACATGTACATGATTTTGTGCTTTATATTTGATCATATATGATCAATGTTGTAGATCGAACATGTCTTAGAGGTTAGAACAAGTTTGAACAAGTTTGTGCCCATCTCAAGAATTCCGTTTAATATTTAGGGGAATTCTATAAGCCTCAGGCATTAGTTACTATCCTATTCCCACTGCAACAAACAAAGTATTGCAATAATAGACATTACATTGTCTATAATTTAAATAAGTATGTTTAAATTAAAGTCTCTAATTTCAGATTGAGTCAATTTTGCCTACAGAAATAATTATTGGAATAGATGGTGGGGTGGAAACAGGGGAAAATATTAATAGTAAGTGTCAGTTATTTGTTGTTTTAAGTCAGCAACGCATGTTTTGACTTATGATTGAAATAAACAATATAAGTACTAGTTAAGTTTGACTGAAGGTATCATGTTAACTTGTTAAAAGCTATTGTAATACCTGCGGCATGAAGTAATACTTGAATTCAATTATTTGGCCAGTATTTCTCATACTGTAATGTCATTTAATTTGGTTGGGAAGAAATTTCGTGGTTTTGATAAAAAATACTATTTCGTTGGGACATAAATTCGTGGATTTTGCATTTCCTTTTATACATCTGTCATGGTTCAATATTTCGTCTGGGATTTAATTTCGTGGTTAAGCTAAACCACGAAATCCACGAAATTAAATCCCCCATGAAAATTAATGATTTTACAGTATACTATTCAAGGTACACTTTGCTTTCCACTGTTTTCTTTGATTATGGCCCTATTTAACTTTGCATGGGAGTTTGCATAGTATGTGGAGGCTATCAGAACCTTAATAAGGTAATATGCAAGCATTTGTAAGTTTAAGCTATGATGAGACTTTAATATGACCATACGGTAACCATTACTAATCTTTATTTGAAACTATTTGCAATTTCAGATGATGTGGAAACTCGGATAAGTGATGAAGAAGTGATTATTCACCCTAGTAATGTAGAAGTTGAGGTGACTATAATTGTTGTTATAATTCAAAATGAACCCTTCTGCTTTAAATGACGAGTCTATGGTGTATGTACTATACCTGTACCTGACATAATAAACAAATGTGATATTTACCGGTATATAGTTTGTATGTGTATTACAAAGTTTAGTGATAATCTCTTTATTATAAGCATGAAATTTGCAATTGTGGTACTATTTAAGAATGGAATAGCATTAAAAATAATTATGCAGGCAATACTAGCATGGGTAAAAGTTTAATATTGTGTACATCATGAAATCTGGAATTTTGTCAATTTATATAGGGAAAATAAAGAAAGCTTTTAGGTCACTCAAAAGTCATTAAGTTCATGATTGGGCCTTAAAATTTTCACTCATGGACTAGTAGGTTTATGTACTGTCCATGGAAATCATGACCTATTCAAGTGTCTTGACGTCTAACAGACAAAAAGAACTCAGTCTCACTCGTTATTACTTCAAGCAAAAAAAACCATTTCCCTGTCAAAGATCATATGTGACCTGCTTATAAATATAATGGCGTTTTTTTAAAGGTTGTGAGAAACACAGAGAATGAACAAGAAACAGTGAATGAAACAAAAATTAAAAGAAGGAGGTAATATAAAACAAATATTCATATAATACAATTTTTTATTTACATGGTATGTGTATTTAACAGAGTTAATGTATTAAAAAGGATTTACTACGTCTTTCAATATTTTCAATAACAAGGCATCATTTTAACCAGATGCCACAGTTGAGTGTTGTGTTCGTTAGTAACGCTCGTGTTTACATTAATATCACTGATGGGATGAATAAATCAAGATCTTAAAAAAAACAATCTCAGGCACTAAAAATGGTATTCACATCTTGAGCTTCAAACTTTTTGAATATGTTCTCAAACTCAAATGTTCTCAAATTTAAAAAAAAAAAGAATAATCGTCATATTGTAGACAATATGTTGTAAAAACCATTGAAATAATCATTACTGTATATTTTTCTACAGAACCTCACAAGAGCTTTTGAATAACCAGGTGATGTATTTCGAGCAGCAAGCGGAGCTTGCCAGCATTCAGATTGATTACTTTAAACAAAGAACTAGAACAGAAAGAATAAGGGAGGAATACTTCCAGAAGGCAGTGGATGCTTTGGAAAAGGTTAATTGACAATTATTTTACTTTTTAAACACCAATATCTAACACTTATACTCAATTAGGATGAACACATTTTTATGACTACCTTTTCAACACATCACAATCTGATTCAGTTTATGGTGTATTTATAAAATACAAAAATCAATTGAAAAATTTGAATTATCAGTAAGAAATAGTTGACTGACCAAGTTGTCATTTAACATATGAATAAAATTTCTTTCAGCACCTTGTTTTCCTATTGATATGATGACCTCATAATTATTACAAGCATGTAATATTTAAGAAAAACAGTATATTGACATGTGTTGGAATCAATGAAATGACTGTTAATACTATTATTGGTAATCAGTAAATATATATTTTATAAACAATTCAATATTATTGTAAAAATTAACTTAAAGTATGAATATAATTTCAGGGCCAGAGTTTGGATGGTATTGAAGATTGATTGATATTGAATGTATTGTTAGTTTTTATTGACTTAATGAAATTGATATCTGTTAACACTGTGTTGTGTATTTTTTAAGTGAAATGGCATTGCTTGCGTGTGGATTAGTGTAATGAGGTATTTTTTAAACAACATAAAGTGTACTATATAGAGGATCTGTCACGAGTTGTCGATAGGTATAAACTTTTTATTAAACGAGTTTGGGAAAGTTTTATTAATTGAGCCTCCTGAATGAGTTTGATAAAAGTTCATACCAATCGATAACGAGTGTTAGATTCTTTTTATCACATGACACAAATATAGACGAAAAACCCATTTTTCTACTGAAAAACGTCTCCGCGAACAAAACGGCGCGATATAATGACGTCATTTATTAGATATATTGAATTATTTAATAGATA